>JARQOD010000008.1:64578431-64637965 GCA_033576555.1 Oophaga sylvatica
TCACTGAGCCACTAAAATTAAATATACATTTTTATTGTAAAGTATTATGACTTAGTAGGAAAAAACTCATGTACCGTATATTTTATTCAGTATTGGGAATGTCCTGTTTTATCTCTGTTAGAATAAAGATTTTGCAGAAGTTTGTACCCAAAAAATGACTTGATTCTCCCTATATTTTATTTTGTTTGTTATCACTGAGCCACTGCCATGCTACTCTGCAAACAGGTTCTCAGCAGCGTATGCTTCATTCTCCCTCTTCCCGATACACTACTGATTGATAGGCCTAACAATTTCCAGTTTTGTTTCTGTACTCCACAAAACAGAATCCCCAAACCCTTACTTATATGGTTTAAGCCAACTTTCTTCTGCTTTGGAGTTAGTAAGATTAAGTTTCCGAATGGAACCTGCACCTACAGAAACCGCAGTGCCTGCTGCCAGCAAATCTCATGGCAGATCTTTTACAGTAACTTCAGGAATCTGCTGGCAGCCAGTGACAGCCTCCTCTTTCGTCCACATCTTTGCTTCCATCTTATATATCTAGGATCATTCAATGTCTTTGTTATTTTTTTCCTAGCTTATCTTTTGATATTGTATGATTTCGTTTACTAACTTTTTTTATCAACTTAATTGACAACCAAAGAATATTAGTGAACTATGGAAGTCGTTCCTCATGAGAAACTGGCTAAGATACCTCAGGAACACTGCCAGAAGCTGGTGCTTGCCTATGCTTCACTTTTGCAGCAGGTCATAACAGCCAAAGGCCTTTCACTAAGTACTAAAAAAGATGCTTGTTATGAAAAGGGTTGCATAACTTTAAAACTCTAGTAGTCCGTAAAAGTATCCTTTTGTGTTGAATTTGGGGATACTTCTAGTTATATTAGTTGTGTTGAGTTATTTAAATTGCTTTTGTTTCATTGATTTATTTTAAGAAAAGAAGAAAAGTTTGTAAATTTTGCTAATTCACCAATTTTGCAATTGGGTTTAAATGATTTTGATTGCAACTGTAGATAATTATTAGACTATGGGCTACATACAAGTGGCACTAAAAATATAGTTTTTTTCCTTTTGGAAGAAAGCAATTTTGCATGCTTCTTCTAAGGACATGTAGCCTATATGGTCATGTACATATGTTGTTTCCTGAAACAACAGGAAGTGTAAAAAAGGTTCCAGTGGTCAGAGTGGCGAATGCAAGATTTCTATTTTTTTATTTTTAATAAAAGATTATCATAAGAATAAAAAAATCCTAAAAAATATTTACAAAATACATTTAACACAAAACCTGATTTAAACAATAAGCCCTATTCTGATAATAGCTACCCTTTAAGACTCCTTATCAACTGGATGTCCACAAATATAACAAGAGCCTTTCAAAAGCTGCTATAAAAGGCATATTACACAGTCAGGGAAAACCCTGTGTAGTACTTGTATTCTGTACTGATGAGGAGCAAAAATGCCAAAGCAGCTCTTTATACAGCTTCTAAGTGCCAAAGCCTGGATTTTGACTTACAGAGAAGCTACCTAAAGGTGTCACTAAAAGTGAGTGACTGATATTTTTCTTAATTTCCCTGCTCTTGCACAATTATGTTTTCACAAATAAATTGGTTGCAGAAATGTTCATGCCCTTTAAAAAAAAAATCCTAATGTACATTTCCAAATTGAATCTAATCATCAAGTCTGAAATGAGACGATATTTAACAAAGTAAAACATTATATTGTGGTACCGTGTTAGCCAGAAAAATAGATGTGAATACTTTTCCATCCAATTATGACAAGAGCATTCTTAAGGTGATACCTTTATTGGCTAACCAGAAAATTATATGTTCGCTAGCTTTCACAGCTCAAGGCTCCTTCTTCAGGCAGGATTACATTTGGAATAATAAGAAAGACACATTAGATGCTTACTATAGTAGCAAATTTGTTCAAGACCTGGGAGGTGTGATGCCTTCAAAAGATAAGCAAAGGAAATCAAATTAGCATTTTCTTACAAATGGAGAGCCACTAGCTCTCCATTTGTAAGAAAATGCTAATTTGATTTCCTTTGCTTATCTTTTGAAGGCATCACACCTCCCAGGTCTTGAACAAATTTCCTACTATAGTAAGCATCTAATGTGTCTTTCTTATTATTCCAAATGTAATCCTGCCTGAAGAAGGAGCCTTGAGCTGTGAAAGCTAGCGAACATATAATTTTCTGGTTAGCCAATAAAGGTATCACCTTAAGAATGCTCTTGTCATAATTGGATGGAAAAGTATTCACAACAAAGTAAAACAGTATTTAAACTTCTACAATACATGTATGGCAATTACACATGTTTTGTTATACACATGTTTATTTCCTTTGAGTGTATTGGAGCAACACAAAAAAAGAGAAAAAAAAAAAAATTTGGAAATTGGATATAATGTCACACTAAACTCCAAAAATGGGCCGGTCAAAATTGTTGGAACCCTCAACTCAATATTTGGTTTCACACGCTTTGGAATAAGTAACTGCAATCAATCACTTCCTATAACCATCAACAAGCTTCTTACAACTCTCAACTGAAATTTTGGACCACTCTTCTTTTGCAAACTGCTCCAGGTCTCTCATATTTGAAGGCGCCTATTCCCAACAGCAATTTTAAGATCGTGCCACAGGTGTGCAATGGGATTTAGATCTGTACTCATTGATACCTCTTAAGAACTCTCTAGCACTTTGTTTACATCCATTTCTAGGTGCTGCCTGTAGTATTTTTGTGGTTATTGTCTTGCTTGAAGATCCTTAACCTTGAAACAAACCCAGCTTTCTGACACTGGGCACTACATTATGACCCAAAATCCTTTGGTAATCTTCAGATTTCATGGTGCCTTGCATACAAAGTACCCAGTACCAGAGGCAGCAAAACAACCCCAAAACATCTTTCATCCTCCACAATATTTGACTGAAGGTACTGTGTTCTTTTCTTTGTATGACTTATTCGGTTTTTACTGAACAGTAGCATGATGTGCTTTACCAAAAAGTTCTATATTTGGCTCATTTGTCCACAAGACGCTTTCCCAAAAACATTTTGGCTTACTCACATACATTTTGGCAAACTGCAATCTACTTGTTATGTCTGTGTGTCAGTAGTGCCGTCCTCCTGGGTCTCCTGCCAGAGTGTTTCATTTCGATCAAATGTGGACAGATAGCTTGTGCTGAAACACACCCTGAGCTTAGAGGACGGCAACCCCTTAATGACAGCCAATACGTCTTTTTACTGACCTGAGATATAAGAGAATATCATCCGCATACAGGTGACAATCCAGCAGCTGTCAAGTGTACACTATATCTGACAATTTGCTGTATCACAAACGATCAGTGTTGGCACCGTCTATATCTGTTTAACCCCTTAGTTGCTGCTGTCAAAAGTGACTACATCAAATAAATGGTTAATAGATTGTGGGGGCTTCCGCTTTAATCTAATTGACACACCGAGATCATGATTGTGTGGTCCTGATATTCGCCATAGCAGTTCATGGCCAAATAGTGGTCTTAGAGTCTCCCGGCTATAGCGGTACGTTCAGAAGTCAGCGACTTTTAGGTGGTAAACAAACGCTTTTTCATTCCTGCTATACCACTTTGCATTAATTCCTGAAAATCACATGAAGGGTTAATAAACTATCTAACAGCAGTTTTCAATATGTCAGGGGGTGCTGTTTTTAAAATGGTATCACGTTTGGGGTTTTCCAATATATAGCACCCCCAAAGTCACTTTAAACATGAATAGGTCTCTCAAAAGAATAAATTTTGTAAATTTCCTTGAAAAAATGAAAAATTACTGCTACGTTTTTAAAACTCCTAAAAGGCTAACAAAATAAATTAGCGTTTTAAAAATGGCGCTGATGTAAGGCAGACATGTGAGAAATGTTATTTATTAATGTGTTTGTGTGGTATGACTATCTGGATTAAAGGGATAATTATTCAAAGTTTGAAAATTGCAATTTTTTTACATTTTTGTCAAGTTTCTGATATTTTTTATAAATAAACACAAAACATATCAACCTAAATTTACCATTATCATAAATTATAATGTGCCACGAAAAAACACTCTCAAAATCAATGGGATTTGTTGAAGTGTTCCAGAGTTAACACCACATTAAGTGACATTGGTCAGAATTTAAAAAATTGGCCCTGTCACTAACGGGTTAAATTTCTTTTGAACTTGATTGGGGCTGCTTATCTACCATTCATACTATCCTGCACTGCAACCTTTCATCAATGTTTCTCTGTTGTCCACACCCAGGGAGATTAGCTTCTGTGCAGTAGGTTGTAAACTTCTTGATTATGTTTCACACCTTAGCCAAAAAAACATCCAGATCTCTGGAGATGAATTTGTAACATTGAGAGTGTTCATATTTTTCAACAATTTTGGTTCTCAAGTCCTCAGACAGTTCTCTCCTAGTCTTTCTGTTCTCCATGCTTAGAGTGGCACACACACAGGCACACAATGCAAATATTAAGTCAACTTCTCCTATTTTTATCTGGTTTCAGGTGTGTTTTTCATACTGCTCACACCTGTTACTTGCCACAGGTTAGTTTGAACGAGCATCATATGTTTGAAACAAAGTTGTTTATTCACAATTTTGCAAAGGTGTCAACAATTTTGTCTAGCCCATTTTGGGGGTTTTGTGTAAAATGATGTCCAAATTCCTTTTTTTCTATGTTATTTTTGTGTGTTCCAATATACAAAAATCAAATAAACATGTGTATAACAAAACTTGTGTAATTCCAATAATTTTATGGGAAAACTATTTCATTTTCTGAAACAATTTCAAGGGTGCCAAAACTTTCGGCCATGACTGTATAATATGATGTACAGTCCACATTTTAGAAAGTGAGTTCTCTGCTTAATGCATAAGTTTCTTTGTAATTTCTTGCCTTGGATATTTTATACACTTTTAAACTATTTTCTGCCTGAGAAACTGCAGCTCTCTGGGCTCAACCAGTGACACTTTCATTTATCTACTTAAACTGATGAAGTCACATAGAAAGGCATCCGCCTGGTGGATTGCTGTCTGTCTATTATTATGAAATATTTGTTTATGAATTTTAAAATGAAATATTATGGTGTATTTTATATGAAAGGCTAGTAATAGTCTTACACTGAGATGGTATAGGGCTATGCACCATTAAATATTGCAAAAAAATAGGAGCTTTTTCATAAAACATAAAATGTCCGTTTATGGTCCATAGCTCTCATTGTTTTACAGAGGCTTTTATTCTGTGGCACATTACATACTGAAATGCAGTTTATTTCCTTTGTGCTCAAATGTTGTTAACTCAGAAGAACTCAATAGGACCAGACACTTTGTGATCACAAAGTTATAAACTGTGGTTTAAAGAGTTTTTGAACAATTAAAAACAAATTAATGTTGAACAGTTATTGTCTGCCAGCTATTAAAAGATATAATGTCTAAAGATGACTGTCTATAAAATGATTGTAGTTTCACAATCAAAGCATTAGTGGATGTTGAGATATGGAGCCTGAAAGTCAAAAGTTCAAAACATTGTTACCCTTCTGCTCATCACTGTATTTACTAATGTTAAACTAAAAAGAAGGAAAATTAGTATTCCAAAATGTTAATCTTAATACTTATCTATAACGTTTAGATGCAGCTCCTGAGCTGTTAGATGACTAAAGCTTGCTTTAAGCACAAGCTAATTCTAGACTATGGAACAATGCTGTGTTCACCATCATGTGGGTTGGCATCACTTTTGTCCCACAGCAGATGTAAATGAGAAATCAGTTCTACTTTGGACAAAAACACAGCTTTTAATTTAGATTTTATTTCAACTGGTTAAGCATTTTCTCAGTGACTTGAATGGGTTATTTAAATTCCAATCCATTTTCTGCTGGTTAAACCAATTTAACATAATTGAGGTCATGGAGTTTGTTTGTCTTTGAAGAGAGTCTACTGACTATAATGAGGACATATATACAGATGTCTGCTTTGTACTAGCGCAGAATATCAATCTCTAGGCTGTCTGATACAGATTTGTTTTTTTACGACCTGAACATTCTGTATGTATAAGCCAATTAACAGCATATCAGAAAATCAGCTCAAGCGGCAGAGGACATGAGACAGTCCATGGACACAACATATATTATAAATTGCAAAGACTGACTGTTACTCAAACAAAAAAACTGATGTGTACATGTGCAAAGAAAGATTAGCCATTTAACATAACTTCAAATAACTTGCACTCTGCAGTGCTACATATAGAGTTTTTAGCACATAATTTGGCCACTTCATGCATGTAATCAGCCCAACAGGCGTTCTCTTTTTGTCCTGTCTGTATACTCGTACGCTTTGCTTCTCCTCTGGCTAGGAGCTTTGGTATGATCAGACCATGTTCATACAAGACCAGACGCAGTCATTACACAGTACACAGCAGGGGCACATTTCTAAGATTATTTCAGCACAGGAACATTTTGATTTATCACGCTTAATTGCATGCCTCTGCACTAGATTGGATGATCAGTCACCGCATCCAAGACACACTGAGTAGAGGAATCGTGACACATGCGATTTTCATAAATGCCGACTAGACATGTGTGGCCTTGCTCAATGAAATTGAATTGAGTTAGGCCCCACACATCTAGTCAGAATGTGTCCGGAAGTGTGCAAATCGCATACATGTGCTCACATGACCGTCCACTATTGTCGCCGTCATTGGAGAATCTTAAAAGTGTGCAGTCATGAACTGTGAGAATTCAGAAACCTGAAGTCACATAGAGTGACTGCAGACTTTCATTACAATCCTAGATAAGCCATTTAAATAAAAAAATAAGCCTTGTAGCATGCCATACCTAACAACATGTAATATACTAACTGTCAGGATTCAACTTGCTAGTTTCAGCAGATATCACTCATATGCGATTTTAATACTTACAGTCATGTGACAATGAAAAAAAGTATTATAGAATACTGGAAAGGGAACTGTGGCAGCAGGACAGGTGAGCGGCAAGGTGAATATTATTCTTGTATTCCCCCCCCATTTATTTGCGTACTAGAAATCAGTATAAAATGCTTATTTGCTAGATTAGCAAAAAATTATTCACTAAATAAATGGAATTCAGGAGAAAGCAAAGGAACTAGAGTTGGACCCGAGAATGGTGAGTACTCTCTTTATTTTATTTTTTTTTGCAATAAGCCAAATATTGTAAACATGTAGGTTTTAGCTTATAAAATGTAAATGTGGAAAAATAGTGATAGCACTAAAAAGGTTTGCATATCTGATATGTAATGGGAGTAAGGTTAATGAAGACTAGAACAATCAATTTTCCCCATTAAGTAATCTTCTACTTTAACTATGCTTGTTTCAGATGTGGGTAAGTGTTGGAGCATGTTTCTACCATTATTTCTATAGCAAAATAAAATGAACTAACTTTTAAACTCTGCTAAAAGTAAGGCTATGTGCACATGTTGTGGATTGCTAGCATTTTTGCCGCGGTTTTTCACGGCGAAAACGCTGCAAAAACGCTTACCCAACGCAACTCATTTTATCCTATGGGATTCCACAATGCTGTGCACATGCTGCGTGTTTTTCCGCGAGCAAATCCCATCACGGAAAAATATGCAGCATGCTCATTCTTTTTGCGGAATCGTTGCGATTCCACCGCCATAGGAATGCATTGAACCGCTTACTTTCCGCATGTGGCTGTGCCCACCATGTGCAAAGTGAACAGTTCATGTGCAAATGGTACCCAAGGTCTGGAGGAGAGGAGACTCTGCTCCAGGCCCTGGGTACCATATCCCTGTTAAAATAATAATTAAAATAATAAATAGAGATATTCTCACCTTCCGACGGCCCTCGCAGCTTTCCCGCCTCTCAGCGACGCTCCCGGCCAATCCCGTTCCCAGGCGTCCTTTGCGACAATGACCCCAGATGACGTAGCAGTGATGCTACGTCATCTGGGGTCATTGTCGCTAAGGACGCCTGGGAACGGGATTGGCCAGGAGCATCGCTGAGAGGCGGGAAGGCTGTAGGGGCCGCCGGAAAGTGAGAATATCATGATTTTTTATTTTTTTTATTATTTTTAACATTAGATCTTTTTACTATTGATGCGACATAGGCAGCATCAATAGTAAAAAGTTGGTCACACGAGTCAAACACTATGCTTGACAAGTGTGACCAACCTGTCAATCAGTTTTCCAAGCGATGCTACAGATCGCTTGGAAAACGCTAGCATTCTGCAAGCTAATTAAGCTTGCAAAATGCTAGTTTCTGGCGGGAATACGCATACCAATAAAATGCATATTTCCCAAGGCAGGGAGGTGCGGGATTGCCATGGAAATTTCAGCGGCAATTCTGCTACGTGTGCACAAGCCTAAAAGTGAAAATTAAGTTTCCAGAACTTGGCTATTAAAATTTCTAGCAGCTAAAATTATACGTGATGTAGGAACTGCAAAGTGGTTGGGTAGAAAAGAACATCCAACAAAGGAAAGAGTGAGGACTGGATTAGGAGAAAGCTGTAGATGAAAGGAAGTATTTATAGCTTAAAACCCTGACTTCTACTATACACAAACATTTAGGCATTCAGACCCAGCCTGGATATACGTGCCTTGTAGGCTACATTCTCCCCAAGATGTGTCAGTGCATGAATTGTCTATAGGCTGTACAGTGGGTATAATAAATCTGTGTACCCCTTTTAAAATGTCATAATTTTCTTATGTAAAAAAAATTATAAAAAATAATTTCGTAACTTTTTACAAAGTTGATGTTCCCTTTAATGTTAATCTGTACAATTCAATTGAAAAATAATCTTAAACCTTCTCGAGTGAAAAATAAAAATAAAAGAACAAAAATAATATCTACTATATAATTGTCTAATTCTGTCTGTCTGTAACGGAAATCCTGCTTCGCTGATTGGTCGCACCCGGCCGGACGCGACTAATCAGCGACAGGCACACTCTGGCCGCGAATTGGCACAGGATTTGAACCACGCACGCCACCATGGGTCATCTCAACGTACATACTCACCTTCCATCCCTGCATCCCTGTCCCAGCGAGTCTGCGACTCCACTTCCATAGGTGTGGCGTCCATATTCATGACCCTAATGAGCGGTACCACGTGACCGTAACACATAGGAAGAAGCTGACGCGCCGGGATAGAGATGCAGGGACGTGCAGCGATGGTGTGAGGGTAAGTATGATGGGAGAGGATGGGGGAGGGTGGAGCAGAGCCATGTATACAAGGATGGGAGGGTGGAGTAGAGCCATGTATACAGGATGGGAGAGTGGGAGCGGAGCCATGCATACAAGGATGGGAGGGTGGAGCGGAGCCATGTATGCAGGATGGTAGCGGAGACATGTATACAGGATGGGAGGGTGGAGCAGAGCCATGTATACAGGATGGGAGTGGAGCCATGTATACAAGGATGGGAGAGTGGAGCAGAGTCATGAATACAGGATGGGAGGGGAGCCATGTATACATGATGGGAGGGCGGAGCGGAGCCATGCATACAGGATGGGAGTGGTGCCATGTACACAGGATGGGAGGGTGGAGCGGGGCCATGTATACAAGGATGGGAGGGTGGGAGCGGAGCCATGTATACAAGGATGGAGCAGAGCCATGTATACAGGATGGGAGTGGAGCCATGTGTTAAGCATCGGGCGATGGTGGGATCTGAACCTGGTTCCGAGGAGTCTGTGGTCTCCCATCCAGACTCAGCCAAGCAGATGCTGCTCAGCTTCACCGTCAATCCCAACGCCTAGCCAATACCCGAGAGGCACAAATAGTTACTCGGGTCTTTGTTCACAGTAGCCTTAAACCTAGGTTACGGAACAAGAAAAGGCTGTTGCAAGCCTAAGTTCGGAAATGCCTGCACTGAGCATGTCCATGACATGGCGAGCCATGATTGGGGCTTAGTGTCAGCTGATCCTCTGACCTGGCATCTCCTGATAGGTCACGGATGACGTCATTGGTGATGCGATTGACGAGATGGCTGGGGGCGGAGCTTAGCTCTTAAATAGCTTGTCTGTCCGCGGCACGGTCAGATCATACTAATTAGGCAGTGCTCATGTGTGGATGTACCAGAATCTGGGCTCCATGTGCTCTCTAGCTTTGCTCTCCGGGACCTTGCCAGAGTACGCTCGGCTTATTAGCTCAGGTCCTTCAGGCAGGTTCAGCTTATGCCAGGCAGGTAGCCAATGTTCGCAGTCTTGCTACGAATATAGGGTAGCTATAGACCCTGAGCAGACTGTGGGGTGTGTAACCTGGGCATCACCTGCAAGTTGAACAGAGAAGCTAGCTCAGTCCGGTCTCACACGAGCTGACAGCACGCAGGCGTAGCTACCAGCTGATTATAGAAGCTGCGCAGTCCGGATGTAACCCGGTTGGCAGCATGCGGGCATCGCCATCAGCTGAATAGTGAAGTTGCTCAGTCCGGTCGCACACTGGCTGACAGCACGTACGCCTGGTGTTAGTCACACGCACTTCCTAGCGGCTGGCACGTAGCTTCTGTGTAGTCTAACAGGGCTATGTCTATACCAGCTTGCTGCACATAGTGCTAACCCAATATCTGGCAAGTAGCTTCTGTGCCATTAATAGGGCTACTTCTACGCCAGTTGATAGCACATCTCCCGTGAAGTATCGGAGAAAGTGCAAATGCTATATCTTGCTCAATGTGAAGTTCACAGGCAAGATCTTTATATTTTAGTTGTCAGTTATTACCCTCCTAACTAAAAAGGGTGTTCGACAACAGTGAACATAAACTGCATCGCGGACCCCGTGTTCGGTTGCAATCCATTATACCTTAAAGTTGTTGCAACCGAGCACATATCAGTATCTGACCGCCAGGTCTAGCCGATCATGGCTGACGACCAGCAGCTGCAGCGCTACGTTCAGCAACTAGGGACCAGAATTAAGTCACTGGAGCAGGTCGTTCCAGTTGCTTATCTCACTGCAGTAGCTACTCAGGCGGCCACACAAGCAGTAAATCTTGTATGCACTGCTGCTGTGCAAGGTGCGGTAGCTGCTAAAGTGTCATTACCGCATTTTGCTCTGCCGGAAAAATTTTATGGGGACAGTAAATCCTGCAGAGGATTAATTAATCAGTGCTCCATTCAGCTAGAGATGATGGAGGCATGGTTCCCATCCGAAAGGGCTAAAGTGGACTTTGTCATCTTATTACTTACCGCAAGGCCTTGGAGTGGGCTACTCCTCTGTGGGAATGGAGTGACCCGGTAGTGGCCAATGTGGGTCTCTTTCTCAGAACCCTAAAAAGTGTGTTCCTCGGTCCTCAGGTCACACATGATACAGCTCTTAAGCTGCTCACATTAGTTCCGGGGATCGACCACCGCCAGTCATTATGCCGTCCAGTTCGGGACATTAGCGGCAGAACTGGATTGGTCTGAACCATCACTAATAACGGTGTTCTGGAAGGGTTTGGCTGGGCATATAAAAGATGCTCTAGCTACCAGGGAGATTCCAACCTCCCTGGAAGAGTCAATGACCCTTGCCAACCGTATTGACTTACGTCATGCAGAAAGCAAGTTGGAGCTGAAGGTCTCTAAACCTCGGTTTCCATTGGCACCGTCATTTTACAAATTGACTTCCGAATCCGTGGTTCCAGACACTGAACTGGAGCCAATGGACATTTCTCGGACCAGGAAATGGTCTCCTCATTCCCGTCCTACGCATCTCTTGGTGTACCCCAATATTAAGGGTTCCAAGCGTGTGGGAGAATGAGAGTGTCTAACCACCATCGGAGGAGGTGTGTTAGACTCAGAGACTTCTTCCTCCAGACTTGCCTATATCATGACATTGCTCTTCAGAACAACCACGGTTGATGCCAAGGCGGTGGTGGATTCTGGGGCCGAGGGCAATTTTTTGTTATCAACCTTTGCCCAGAAGCACGCCGTTCCTATGAAACTACTGTCCAGATCCATAAACATCAGGGTAGTTAATGGTTCCATGTTAGATACCCAAATCACTCACCGGTCTATCCCCCTCACCATGTAGTTTCCTCAGGGTCACCGGGAGGATATCTCATTTCTTATCCTTCCTGGAGGATTGGATGAGGTGCTATTGGGTCTTCCGTGGTTACGTTCTCATATCCCACATATAAACTGGAACACGGGGACAGTTTATTCATGGGGTGAGAGATGTACTACCCAGTGTATGGTGGCATCAACTCGGAAGGTGGTCTTAGACCCGCCGGCCGGTCTAGAGGCACTTCCAGAGCAATATTGGAGCTATGTCGATGTGTTCTCGAAAAAGGCTGCAGAGACCTTGCCTGCCCACCGACCGTATGATTGCGCCATAGATCTGATCCCCGGATCAGAGCCTCCTGGCTGTAGGGTTTATCCCCTGTCTGTCCCTGAGACCCAGGCTATGTCCGATTACATGAAGGAGAACCTAGCCAGGGGGTTTATCAGGAAATCGGTCTCTCCTGCTGGCACGGGGTTCTTCTTCGTTCAGAAGAAAGGAGGTGACCTACGTCCGTGTATTGATTACAGGGGATTAAACGCAATCACCATCAAGAACAAATATCCCGTGCCCCTGATCTCTGAATTGTTCGACAGGCTGCGAGGGGCTAAAATTTTCACGAAATTAGACCTGCGTGGGGCCTATAACCTCATATGAATCTGTGAGGGCGACAAGTGGAAGACAGCCTTTAATACTTGTGATGGCCACTACGAGTACCTCGTCATGCCCTTCGGTTTATGCAATGCCCCCGCCATCTTTCAGGATTTCGTCAATGATATCTTTCGAGATCTGCTGCTGTCCTCCGTGGTAGTATATTTTGACGATATCCTGATCTTTTCCCCGGACCTCTACACACACAGAGAGGATGTGCGCAGAGTTTTTGAGCGTTTGCGCGCAAATTCTCTGTATTGTAAGCTTGAGAAATGCCAGTTCGAACAGGTGTCTTTACCATTCTTGGGGTACATTGTATCCAGTAAGGGCTTGGCCATGGATCCCCAAAAGTTGGTAGCCGTACAGAATTGGCAGGAGCCCCATTCTCTGAAGGCGGTGCAGCGCTTCATGGGGTTCATCAATTATTATCGGCAATTTATACCACATTTTTCTACACTGATGGCTCCTTTGGCCGCGCTAACCAAGAAAGGTGCGAACCCAAAAAACTGGTCTAAAGAGACATCTGAGGCTTTCCGGGAGATCAAGTCTTATTTCTCCAAAGCTCCCATCTTACATCGGCCAGATATCAATAAGCCATTCTATTTGGAGGTCGACGCATCCTCTGTAGGATGCAGGTGCTGTCCTTTCCCAAAAGAATGGGCAGGGTCGGAGAAGATCATGTTTCTTCTTCTCCAAGACCATTTCTCCAACGGAGAGGAATTATACTATTGGGGATAAAAAGTTGCTTGCAATAAAATTGGCTTTTGTTGAATGGAGGCATCTTTTGGAGGGAGCTAAACATCCGTTTGTGGTGTATTCCGACCATAAAAACCTCTCATACCTGCAGACGGCGCAGCGTCTCAACCCAAGGCAGGCTCGGTGGTCCCTCTTTTTTGCCCGATTCAATTTCACCATTAATTTTCTAAAAGGGGAGGAGAATCCTCGTGCGGATGCTCTGTCTCAGTCTATGGATACGACGGAGGACGATGACGAGCCCAGGATTATCGTTCCTCCTGAGAGTATGAGAACGATGGCACCGGTGACTCTAGACCAGGTTCCACCCGGGAAGACGTTTGTTCCTCCGAATCTAGAAAATGAGGTGCTCTCATGGGCACATGCCTCTAAGATTGGAGGTCATTTTAGAATTAAACGCACCACTGAGTTCCTCCAACGTTCCTATTGGTGGCCTCGGTTGTCCAGGACGTTAAAGAATACGTCCAAGCATGTATCTCCTGCGTGAGACATAAATCATCTCATCAGAGTCCGGCGGGTCTTCTACATCCGTTACCCATGGCGGATAGACATTGGGAGCTGATTGGGATGGATTTTGTGGTTGAGTTACCTAAATCTCAGGGTAATACGACCATATGGGTGGTTTCTGACCATTTTTCAAAGATGGTTCACCTGGTACCTCTTCCTAGGATTCCTTCTTCCCGGGTTCTGGCATCATTATTTATCCGCCACGTTTTCTGTCTGAATGGGATGCCTGATAGGATTGTTTGTGGCTGAGGTCCTCAGTTCACCTCTCGGTTTTGGAGAGAATTGTGTAATTTGTGTAGCTTTGAACTGAACCTCTCTACTGCCTATGACCCAGAGACCAACGGCCTGGTGGAACGTACTAATCAGACACTGGTGACATACTTGGTCATTTCGTTTCTGCCAATCATAACAATTGGGCAACTTTGCTTCCTTGGGCAGAGTTTGCTCTAAATAATGCAGTGGCAGATTCCACAGGTCAGACTCCGTTCCTATTGAACAATAGTCAGCACCCACGTGTGTCAGTCCCTATGCCAGTTAACTCTGGGGAGCCTGAGGTCAGAGATTGGGCTATGGAGGCGCGGGACGTCTGGGATCAGATGCATGAAGCATTATTGGCCTCCAAAAATCAGATGAGACAGTGTGCTGACACTCATCGTCGTCCAGTCCCGTTTTCTCTCTGGGCAACAGGGTCTGGCTGGCGGCTCGTAATATTAGAGGTCACGGGGAATCAGCTAAATTCACCCCTCGGTTTATTGGTCCTTTTAAAATTCTGGCCCAAGTAAATCCCGTGGTGTACCATCTGCAATTGCTACGGCACTTGAGGATACATGATACATTCCATGTGTCACTCCTGAAACCCGTCCGCCTGATGAAATTCTCGGAAGCTCAGCAAGCCTCTAACACCGGGGGTGAGGATTTCGAGGTAGAGGCGATTGTGGGGTCTAAGGTGGTGCGCAGCAAAAATTTTTATTTGGTACACTGGAGGGATCGCGGTTCTGAGGATCGCACTTGGGAGCCCGTGGACCATATTCAAGCTCCCCTGTTAATTGAGGAATATGAGCGTCAAGTGGGGGGGATAATGTTAGGCATCATCTGAACCTGCATCCGAGGAGTCTGTGGTCTCCCATCCAGACCCAGCCGAGGCAGATGCTGCTCAGCTTCGCCGTTGATCCCAACACCTAGCCAATACCTGAGAGGCAAAAATAGTTACTCGGGTCTTTGTTCACAGTAGCCATAAACCTAGGTTATGGAACAAGAAAAGGCTGTTGCAAGCCTAAGTCCGGAAATGCTGCACTGAGCATGTCTGTGACATGGCGAGCCATGATTGGTGCTTAGTGTCAGCTGATCCTCTGACCTGGCATCGCCCGATAGGTCACTGATGATGTCATCGGTGATGCGATTGACGAGATGGCTGGAGGCGGAGCTTAGCTCTTAAATAGCTTGTCTGTCCGTGGCGTGACGCGGTCAGATCATACTAAATAGGCAGTGCTCATGTGTAGAAATACCAGAATCTAGGCTCCACGTGCTCTCTAGCTTTGCTCTCCGGGACCTTGCCAGAGTACGCTCGGCTTATTACTCAGGTCCTTCAGGCAGGTTCAGCTTATGCTAGGCAGGTAGCCAATGTCGCAGTCTTGCTACGAATATAGGGTAGCTATAGACCCTGAGCAGACTGTGGGGCGCGTAACCTGGGCATTACCTGCCAGTTGAACAGAGAAGCTTGCTCAGTCTGGTCTCACACGAGCTGACAGCACGCGGGCATAGCCACTAGCTGAATATTGAAGCTGTGTAGTCCGGACGTAACCCGGTTGGCAGCACGCAGGCATCGCCATCAGCTGAATAGTGAAGTTGCTCAGTCCGGTCGCACACCGGCTGACAGCACGTACGCCGGGCGTTAGTCACACGCACTTCCTAGCGGCTGGCACGTAGCTTCTGTGTAGTCTAACAGGGCTATGTCTATACCAGCTTGCTGCACATAGTGCTAACCCAATATCTGGCAAGTAGCTTCTGTGCCATTAACAGGGCTACTTCTACGCCAGTTGATAGCACATCTCCGTGAAGTAAACGGAGAAAGTGCAAATGCTATATCTTGCTCAATGTGAAGTTCACAGGCAAGATCTTTATATTTTAGTTGTCAGTTATTACCCTACTAACCAAAGGGTGTTCGTCAGCAGTGAACATAAACTGCATCGCGGACCCCGTGTTCGGTTGCAATCCATTATACCTTAAAGTTGTTGCAACCGAGCGCATAACACCATGTATACAGGATGGGAGGGTGGAGCGGAGCCATGCATACAAGGATGGGAGGGTGGAGCAGAGCCACATACACAGGGTGGGAGGGTGGAGCGAAGCCATGTATACAGGATGGGAGGGTGGAGCGGAGCCATGTATACAGGATGGGAGGGTGGAGTGGAGCCATGCATACAAGGATGGGAGCGGAGCCATGCATACAAGGATGTGAGGGGGAGCAGAGCCATGTATACAGGATGGAACAGGGAAGCCATGTATACAAGGATGGGAGGGGGAGCCATGCATACAAGGATGGGAGGGTGGAGCGGAGCCATGTATACAGGATGGGAGGGTGGGAGCGGAGCCATGCATATAAGGATGGGAGGGTGGAGCGGAGCCACGCATACAAGGAGGGGAGGGGAGAGGAGCAATGTACACAGGATGAGATGGTGGGAGCGGAGTCACGTATACAGTATGGAGTGAAGCCATGCATACAAGGATGGGAGGGTGGAATGGAGCCATATATGTAAGGAGGAGAGGGGGGAGAGGAGCCATGTATACAGGATGGGACAGGGGAGCCATGCATACAAGGAGGGGAGGGGGGAGAGTAGCCATGCATACAGGATGGGACAGGAGAGCCATGTATACAAGGAGGGGAGGGGGGAGAGGAGCCATGCATACAGGATGGGACAGGTGAGCCATGTATACAGGTTGGGAGGGTGGAGCGGAGCCATGCATACAAGGATGGGAGCGGAGCCATGCATACAAGGATGTGAGGGGGAGCGGAGCCATGTATACAGGATGGAACAGGGGAGCCATGTATACAAGGATGGGAGCGGAGTCATGCATGCAAGGATGGGAGGGTGGGTGCAGAGCCATGCATAAATGAACTACATACATATTCTAGAATACCCAATGCGTTAGAATCGGGCCACCATCTAGTAGATACATAATTGTGCACACCCTTAAATTGAAGGGTTTGATACAAAATTGACTAATATTTGGAACTGTTCATAATTCCATCCATCTTGATTAAAGCGCCTGTTGCAGCTGCAAACAACCACAAAGCATAATGCTGCCTCCATCATGCTTCACTGTGCTTATGGTGTTGTTTTGATAATGTCCATTTTTGGCTTTGCACCAAAAATAACTTTTGGAATCATGGCCAAAATCCGTGGTCCTATTAGACTATAACATGTTTACCCATGTGCTTTTGGCAGACGTGATGTAAGCTTTGGAAAACATAGCTCGATTAGCCATTTTTCTTTATAGACAAAGTTTTCATCTTGCCAAACTAACTCATAGACCAGATATATGAAGAATGTTGCTGTAGGCCTCTTGGCAGCCTCCTGGACCAATTTTCTTCTGGTCTTTTTATCAATATTTGAGGGACATCCAGTTCTAGGTAATGTCACTGTTGTGTCAAATTTAAGCTATTTCTTGATAACTGTCCTCACAGTGTTTCATAGTATGGGGTATGGGAAATTTTTGTTGCACCCTTCTCCTGGCTGATAAAGTTCAACAATGAGATCCCTTTGCTGTGTTGTAAGCTGTTTACAAACTATGACTTTTGTTGTAAAACGCAATTTAGAAAATATTAGGATAATCCTACAAGAACTAATTTTTATATGGGGTTAATCAGAATCCTTTAAAGGAAAGCAATCAAAAATTGACTTATTGTCAATTTGAACATCAGACTCTATGAAACCAAACTCATATGCTAAAAATCTCACATTTATGTGTAGAGCAATAACGTAATAAATATATTCTTATATATAAGTGTTTTCAAAGGGCTGTGGCATTTTTTGCATTTGCAATTGAATTGCAGCCACTGCTTACCTGCACCTGCATATTCACTTGATTTTTCAGAAAAGCTTACAAATTACAATTACCCTGCCACCACTACAAAACCAAATAAGTGCCTTCTAGCAACATCTACTGTCTCCTTATTTATTGTCACCTTTTTTGCAAGTTAAGCATAAATCCAATGTTTATTATACTTGCTGCTTTATTGTTTCATATTATATACCTAAGCTCTTTTTCATTTCATATCTACAACACACTGGAATTAATGGTGCTTTAAATTAATTAATTAATTAAACATTGGACTTAATGTTCCTGAACGTATTTGAATCTTTAGTTCTATTTTTAATGGGCTTTTATGTTTATTTTGGTTGCTTCTTTTTTAATAGAATCCATAAAAAGACTGCAAACAGTTTATATAAAAAAATAATAGGAATTACAATTCAATTTATCGTATAGCAAGCTTGCTTTCTTCAATTGTCTAGACTTAAGTCAGCCTTGGTTATTGTTTGTCATCAGTGGCTAGTCAAGATTGGAAAATCAAGAAGATGGATGATCTGTGAATCAGTGCGATTGAAGGCAGTATTTAGAAATTAATTCCTTGACACTTTTCAATAATTACTATTTCTTTACGCCTATCATCTTTTCAAAATTGGGATTTATAGGTTGACGATATGTTATCAGCAGGGTTAAAATTACAGTTTATTGAATGCTTCGCATGTACAGATATATTTCTCCGCAATGTTTGCATAATTTAGTTGTTTTCATAATCATTTAATGTATGGCTGATAGCAGATCATGGATTTACTTCAATATAAGAAAGGGCAAAGGTTCTACTAAAGTCTTGTAAAGTCAGGAGAACAAAAGTTAATATCCTTTATACAGGTGCTTCTCACAAAATTAGAATATAATCAAAAAGTTAATTTATTTCAGTTCTTCAATACAAAAAGTGAAACTCATGTATTGTATAGAGTCATTACACACAGAGTGATCTATTTCAAATGTTTATTTCTGTTAATGTTGATGATTATGGCTTGCAGCCAATGAAAACCCAAAAGCCATTATCTCAGTAAATTAGAATAATTAACAAAAAACACCTGCAAAAGCTTCCTAAGTGTTTAAAATGGTACCTTAGTCTGTTTCAGTAGGCTCCACAATCATGGGGAAGACTGCTGACTTGACAGATGTCCAGAAGGCAGTCATTGACACACTCCACAAGGAGGAAAAACCACAAAAGGTCATTGCTAAAGAAGCTGGCTGTTCACAGAGTGCTGTATCCAAGTATATTAATGGAAAGTTGAGTGGAAGGAAAAAGTGAGGTAGAAAAAGGTGCACAGGCAATCGGGATAACAGCAGCCTTGAAAGGATTGTTAAGAAAAGGCCATTCAAAAATTTGAGGGAGATTCACAAGGAGGGAACTGCTGCTGGAGTCATTGCCTCAAGAGCCACCACACACAGACATATCCAGTACATGGGCTACAAGTTTCGCATTCCTTGTGTCAAGCCACTCATGACCAACAGACAACACCAGAAGGGCCTTACCTGGGCCAAGGAGAAATAGGACTGGACTGTTGCTCAGTGGTCCAAGGTGTTGTTTTCAGATTAAATTAAATCTTGCATTTCATTTAGAAATCAAAGTCCCAGAGTCTGGACGAAGAGTGGAGATGCAGACAATCCAAGCTGCTTGAGGTCTAGTGTGAAGTTTCCTCAAAACTTCATGCTTCTCTCTGCCGACAAGCTTTTTGGAGATGGAAATTTCATTCTCCAGCAAGACTTGGCACCTGTCCACACTGCCAAAAGTACCAATACCTGGTTTAAATACAACAGTATCACTGTGCTTGATTGGCCAGCAAACTCGCCTGACCTTAACCCCATAGAGAATCTATGGGGTAATCTATGGGGTATTGTAAAGCAGAAGACAGTAATTGATGCAAAAGAATCCCCGACCAAGTATTGAGTGCATTTACTGAACATACATTTCAGTAGACCAACATTTCGGATTTTAAAATCATTTTTCAAGCTGGTGTTATAAAGTATTCTAATTTACTGAGATAACGAATTTTGGGCTTTCATTGGATGTAAGCCATAATCATCAACATTAACAGAAATAAACACTTGAAATAGATCAGTCTCTAATGATTCTATATAATATATGAGTTTCACTTTTTGTATTGAAGAACTGAAATAAATTTACTTTTTGATTATATTCTAATTTTGTGAGAAGCACCTGTATATTATGGTTATCAATTTTTGCCAACATATTCCAAATTACAGTTTATAATATAATGTCTCTGAATGGCTTTTCTATTATACTTTTTTGTAAAAAAATGTCTGGTTTATAATAATTGTTGAAGAAATACTGTACTGTTCAATTAAAATTAAAAGGTTGTGCCCTTGACATTAATTCCAGTGTCTGAAAATAATTGCTCTCTAGATATTGTAATGATGTTTGTATGAAAAACAGTCATAGGAATGTTTATGTGAACTAAATACAGCATGAAACTCACACTAGACTAAACTTTTAAACCCTTTGACTTATGCTCATTGTAAATGTGATACACAGCACTGTCAAAATATAAACAAATAAAATACGTTTTAATTGCGGTTATATTATTTTCTTATGTGTACGGTAGATTGTAGTCTTGTTTTAAATCTTATAGCCTAAAAATATGTTTACTTACATTTTTTTTATTCTATGACTCCTGGGGTCTCCAACCACTTCATGTTGATATAGAAGTACAATGTAAAGAGATCCAGTTTCACGGACATAAACTTCTTTATTAGTACACAGTAAAATTCCAAATAACATCCATATTGGCTTGCAATCAGAGATGAGCGAATTTGTTCAAAAAACGTTAGACAATCTCCAATTCGGCACGAACTTAGCACATTCGGATTCGTGTTTGGTTTCCCAAGCATTTTTACTCAAAGTCGGCAAAATTTAGTCAGCAAGAGGTTAGAGGAGGTGTGGCCTTTTTTTCCCTTAGCTTTATGTGTGGATATTCCGACAGCCAATCAGGATGCAGAAACAATCCACAACGTCCAAACATAAGGGATTGTGTCATTGGCTGCTGGAGTCACATGTTCTTTTCCATATAAAGAGCAGACATGTTGTTTTGGTGCCATTTTGTCAGTGAAGCAGCACAGAGAGGCCTCTCGTGCTGCTGCTGTATAGTCAGAAAGTTATCTAGAAGGTTGATTGTCAGCTTGTTCCGACACATAGGATCCTATGTGGCTGTGGAGTCGAATTTCCAGCAGATCAATCATTTTAGCTCATTTTGTGTGACATCAGGGCACATTTCAGTATGTAACTCTTTTGTGCTGCTAATATTGTGCTGGAGCCAGGAGTCCACATTTAAGAATCTAGTTTGTTGTAATACTATGCTCCAGAAAGCAAGACAAATTTCAGTATCTAATAATTTTGTGCTCGTATTTTTGCCCTGTCCAACAGTCCACATTTGAAAATCTAAATTGTTAGTTCTAATACCGTGTTCCAGAAAGCAGGGTATATGTCAGTTTCTAATAATTTTGTGCTGATAATTTTTCTCCATCCTGGAGTCCACTTTTAAGAATTGAAAATGTTTGTTCTAATAGTGTGCTCCAGAAGGTATGCCACATTTCTACAGAAAAATGTTTTGTACAAGTAATATTTTGGCCAGGGCACAAGTCCACATTTGAAAATATTAATCATTTGTGCAAATACCGTCGTCCTGAAACAAGCCCAAATTTCTGGAGAAAAATATTTTGTGCTTGTAATATTTTGGCCTAGGCAGGAGTCCACATTTGAAAATATACAAATTATTTGTGCTAATACCGTGGTCCTGAAACAGGGCCACATTTCTGGAGAAGAATATTTTAAGCTGGTAATATTTTGGCCTAGGCAGGAGTCTGCATTTGAAAATACAAATTATTTGTGCTAGTACCATATATTTTTTTCATGATTGAGGCATTTTTTGCATTTTTTTAATTAATATCTATATGAGGCTTTGCTTGATCCGGGTGTTTCCACCTTCTTTCCTGTCCTTGCTTTTATTTACCCCCCTTTCTATTTATGGATATTTATTATTGATTATTGATGGAATTTTAATATGTTCAAATAAAAATACTTTTTAGCCCATCTTGGAAGTGTTTCCTTTATGTGTGTATTTCTGGTTCTCCCTTCTGTGGGC
Organism: Oophaga sylvatica; assembly: GCA_033576555.1. Classification (NCBI taxonomy): domain Eukaryota; kingdom Metazoa; phylum Chordata; class Amphibia; order Anura; family Dendrobatidae; genus Oophaga; species Oophaga sylvatica. Next base: position 64,600,489 of record JARQOD010000008.1, read on the forward strand.
TGTTATATTATAGGAGTGTAGGTTTCTTTAGGTGTTATTATAGTGTTAGGACACCACCAGCAAAGCTGAAGACAGGTTCTGAAAGAATGCTGGCTGCCGGGCATGACAAAATCTCCAAGGCGTGACAAGCAAGCTCAGGCCACTCTTTCATTTCTGAAGACCAAAATGAAAAAGGGTCCAAACCCTCCCTGATGGCATTAATATTGAGCTTGAGATACTCCTGCATCATCTTCCCAGTCGCTCACTACGTGTCAGACTTGTACTCTGTTCTACTGGTGCAAGCGCTGTGGCCTAAAAAATATGTGAAAAAGCTCAAAGAAATTGCTTTTTTAAAATTGTATCAAAATTTCTCATCAGTATGTCTTCGGAGTGTGGGAGAAAATCGGAGTACTCAATATATATACAGAGGTTTGTCCCACAACCCTTGGGGATTTCAAGATTTGCTTTTTAGAGACTCTTGTACTCATCCAATCTATCCTAAACTCTGATGCCTGACTAACACACCTGTCACCCCTCTATTCCCCAGTTCTCCCTCTGTCAATCTCTGCATCGGCGTCTCATTGCCCAGAGACTCCTGTTCAAAATCCTAACTTTGGCATACAAAGCCATCGACAGCCTGTCTCCTCCATTCATCTGTGACCTAATCTCCCGGTACTAACCTGCACGCAACCTCTAATCCTCACAAAATCTCCTTCTCTACTTCCCTTTAATCTCCTCTTCCCACAATCACATACTAGATTTCCCCCTTAGATCCTCTCTACGCTAGAACTGTGTACCCCAACATATCATACTCTCACCTACGATGGAAACCTTCAAAAGGAACCTGAAGAACCACCTCTTCTGACAAGCCTACAACCTACACTAGCCATCGCTTTACTATCGCTGCACAAACAGCTCTACCTTCACCTATTGTATCCTCATTTATCCGTTGTAGACTTTGAGCCCTCACAGGCAGGGTCCTCTCTCCTCCAGTATTAGTCGGTAACTTTTATTGTTTAAGATTATTGTACTTGTTTTTATTATGTATACCCTTTTTACGCAGAAGAATGATGTTGTTTATATATAAAACAAAACTTTTTTTTTTTATATATTTTCTGACAACCCCTTAAAAAATAAGTGCTTTAGCTGGGTGAAAATCCATTTTGATTCTTGTGAATTTGCTAGTTTACGTGAGAAAGAGCACTAATTGTAATCAATGATTCTGTTGTTTGGGGATTCTTTATATCTTTGATTTTCCTGACCTTTGTGAGCAGAATATTGATACCGAGACTAAGTGCAATAACAACTTTCAAACAGATCCACATGTCTAACTTGCAAGCTACAAAATAAAATTAAATATTATCTCTGATCATATACTACACTTAAAAGCTGCACACATTGTAGCAATGAAGTGTTCCTGGAAGACTAGTACATGGCCAATAACTGCTTCACTGTTTGATAAGATGCTCAAGTGGACTACAGAAAGCTAGGAAAAACTAAAGACAAATATATTTTTGTGAAAGATATATGCATCCTTAATTTACCAGACACAAATTAAAATGTTTCTCTAGTTCCCTAGACCACGAATGGTGGGTTGCTTTTAGCTTACCCATCCACAAAAAAAAATCAATGAAAGTCAACATTCAGACACAAGGTAAAAAAAATCATGTATCTGAAGAATCCAAGGTTGCTCCTCAGTTTTTAGGGTTAAGATCAAGGCTAGTATTAAAAGTGTTTAAGGAGTGTCCCACAAAGTACATTTTAATCAATGGATTTTTGAATAATTATAAGTTCAACAACTGGATGTGTTAATAAAAATGTTCCTGTGTGAGATAATCTTATAAATGTGCCTCTGCAATTAACTGTTATTTGTTGTGTGTTAACATGCAGAGCTTCATCTTAGCACACAAAACACAGCTCCTGGCCAAGGGAGGAAGCATAAGCAAGTATAGAGAACATAGACTAGGGACAGCTGTTTTTTCTGTGCTGTAACACATTTCTCTGTCAGTTTTATCAAAGGAGGGAGTGTTTCTGCTGCATCTCCAGTCACCTGAGCTCATCATAAATTAAATCAATGATGTAGAAGCTCCAGTAGCTGCTAAGCTTGTATGTCACTGACTTGATTTAAGATGAGCTCAGAGGACTGGGGACAAGGCAAAAGCAATCACTCCTGTGATAAAACAGGCAGGAAAATATGCTAATATACAAAGATGATGGGGCACAAAGCCCCTGCCAGCTCACCCAACTTCCACCGGAGCACGGAGTCGCAAGTCCAGACCGGGACATGGAATTCAGAAGAGAAAAAGCAAGAGCAGTCCGGCTTCTTAAAAGTGAAATGCTTTATTTTCAATGTGATCAATCGTCACAAACGGTGTCCTCCAAAACTGTACAGCAAGCAGAAGGGTGGCACCTAGTAAAACAGCGACGCGTTTCGACCACCAAGGGTCTTTGTCAAAGCTGTATGTCACTTTGTGCAGCTGCATTATATAGGTGTGTTACACCTATGGGCCGGCTGTTACACCGTAGTGCAAATGACACAGGTGTTAGACATTTAATCTACAATCAATGGTTCAACAGCTGATACTATTTGGCCCGACATACATACCAGTGGAGTTTAAACATGGTTAATGCAGGTGCACAAAGAGTAAATAAGTAAAAACATTCGTGGAATAACTTTTAACACAGGTAATAACTCTCACCAAAAAAGAAAATATTTTAACAGAAAAAACAACATAAAAATAAAAAATAAATGAATAAATGTCTTGACTCGTAGTTGATTTCCTTTTATGTTGTCTTGTGAAATCATTTTGGAGTCATAGTTGCTCACATACATAGCCGGTATAGTCCATCAATGTTACGAACATGACATAAAGAAATCGTATGATGATGCCAGACAAGTTATTCCACGAATGTTTTTACTTATTTACTCTTTGTGCACCTGCATTAACCATGTTTAAACTCCACTGGTATGTATGTGGGGCCAAATAGTATCAGCTGTTAAACCATTGATTGTAGATTAAACGTCTAACACCTGTGTCATTTGCACTACGGTGTAACAGCCGGCCCATAGGTGTAACACACCTATATAATGCAGCTGCACAAAGTGACATACAGCTTTGACAAAGACCCTTGGTGGTCGAAACGCGTCACTGTTTTACTAGGTGCCACCCTTCTGCTTGCTGTACACTTTTGGAGGACACCGTTTGTGACTATTGATCACATTGAAAATAAAGCATTTCACTTTTAAGAAGCCGGACTGCTCTTGCTTTTTCTCTTAGGAAAATATGCTAACTCACAAAAAGCAGTATCTGCGCACCCTGCTGTATAGTCTGTATAATCACTTGTCATCGTCTGTTTCTGTTTCATTTGTGGTTAATATACAGTGTTGAATCAACCGCTCAATATTACAGACTACGTGAAAAAAGTATACTTTGCATACTTCAGACTAAAATTTGGAGATCAAGATAATGTTTGGACGCCTCATAAAGTGTGCAAATGATGTGTTGAGGACCTCCGAAATTGGTTGAAGGGTAAGAAAAATGCTTTCCGTTATGGGATTCCTATGGTATGGCGACAGCAAAAGAACCATAGTGATGACTATTACTTTTGTTCATGCAATGTGAAAGTGTATAATTCAAAATGGAAGCATTCCAATTCATACCCCAATCTTCACTCAGCAATTCGTACCATCCCCCATGGCACAGATAGACAAGGACCCAAGGCCCCTGCTACCTTGGAAGAGATACTTAGCTCCAATGAAGGTTGAATCATACCTGAACCAGATGACGAATCAAGTTCTGACTTTGAAGATGATACAAGACCAACATTTTCTTCCCAGGAGGAGATGAAGGATTTAGTAAGAGACTTCAATCCTCCCAAAGATGCCGGTGAGTTACTCAGATCAAGGCTCCAAAGCCAGAATTTAAAGTTACCAGTAGTGTCTTTTTCATGGCTCAGACATTGAGAAAAGTACATTCCTTAGTTTGCCCAGGAAGATAAGTTGGTTTATTGCATCGATGTCGAAGGTTTGATGGGTCAATTCAAAATCCAATATGATTCAGCACAATGGCGTCTTTTCATAAACTATTCAAAAAAAGTCTCAAAGCAGTTTTACTCCACAATGGCGGCTTTTACGCTTCCATCCCTGTAGGTCATTCCGTACACTGAAAGGAAACCTACGAGAACTTGGAATTCGTTCTTTGTAAACTTAAATATGAAGACCACAGTTGGCAAGTGTGTGGGGATTTGGAGCTTTTGTTCATGCTGCTCGAGCAACAAGCTGGGTACACAAAATACCCTTGTTTTCTGTGTCTGTGGGACAGTCAAGATGGACAAAATCACTAGACCAAGAAGAGTTGGCAGCCGACGGTGCTCACAGTCAATGAAAAAAAGTCAGCCGAGAAATTTTGGTACCTCCATATAAAGTCCTTCTACCACCTCTGGACATAAAATTGGGCTTGATAAAGCAATTCGTAAAATCACTTCCAAGCGATGGGAAATGTTTAAAATACTTTGTCACCAATTTTCCAATCCTCTCGAAGGCAAAATCGAAGGAAGGCGTGCTCGTCGGACCGGACATTAGAAGACTTATAACTGATAAAGAGTTTGTCAATACCATGACGGACCCTAAAAAAGAAAAGTGGATTGCATTTAAAGAGGTCGTAGAGAAAATTTTAGGCAATAAAAAATATCCTGACTACAAAAAGATCGTCGGATGAATGCTGAAAGCATTTCAAGCTTTAAGTTGCCTGATGAGTTTGAAAGTGCATTTTCTCCATTCCCACCTTGACTACTTTCCTGAAAATTTGGGAGCTGTGAGTGAAGAGCAAGGTGAACGATTTCACCAGTACATTAAAGAGATGGAAAGAAGATACCAGGGAAAATGGACCACTACAATGATCGCAGACTATTGCTGGATGCTTCAGAGAGACATTCCAGATGCAACTCACAAGCGTAAATGTAACAAGAGGAGCCTCACAAGGAAAAAAAATCGATTTTAGTGAGTGTTAGTGAGCTCATTTCAAGTCAAAAATGATTTTCATGCAAAATATGTAATGAAAAATTAATTTTAGAAGTCTATTTTCATTTATTTCACGGTATTGCCTTACTTAACTAAATTGTCAGGAAACGTGATGTCCTATGACAAAACAGAAGTCATATGTTATATTTCTTTGAAAAAAATTAGCTTTTCTCACAGCAAAAGACCGACATAGATATTACACTAAAGTTGGATAAAACAAACTTTAACAGTAGGATCGGCTGACATTGTAATATGTATTGTCAGAAGCTCCCTGTCCTCTCCAACAGCTGCAGGAACCTTTCCTTGCAACTAGAAGAAATACAAAACCTGTCCATTTATAATGACCTCGGACAAGATAAAGATCCCCAACTCACATCAGGACTACAAGATGCCAAGTACTTTCAGCTGCATCACATCAAATGTGATGTACCTAATTATATGTACTAAATGTCCAACTGGGGGTCTGTATGTGGGGGAAACAGGGCAAAAACTGAGAACAAGGATGAATTCCCATCGCCACACAATAAGAGAAAAAAGAATGGATCTACCTGTTTCAAAACACTTTTGTATGCCCGGTCGTAGCATGATGGACATGGAATTACTTGTATTAAAATCTAACTTTAAATCTGAGAGAGATAGAAAGGTTTGGGAATATAAGCTCATGATGACCTTTGACACTCTTAGTGCTGGAATGAATATACAGTGCCTACAAGTAGTATTCAACCCCCTGCAGATTTAGCTGGTTGACACATGCGGAATTAACTTGGCATTGTGACATTTGTACTGTAGATCAGCCTGGAAGTGGGAAATGCACTGCTGCAAAAATTTTTGTTTTAATTTTTTTTTTTTAAAAACGTTAAAAGTTAATTCAGAGTGTCATTTATTATTCAACCCCTCTAACCACAAGAATTCTGTTTGGTCCCCTAAAGTATTAAGAAGTAGTTCAGGCACCAAGAATAATGAGCTTCACATGTGTGGATTAATGATCTCTTTTGTCAGCCTTTTCTGACTATTTAAGACCCTCCCCAAACTTGTGAACAGCACTCATACATGGTCAACATGGCAAAGACAAAGGAGCATTCCAAGGCCATCAGAGACAAAATCGTGGAGGGTCACAAGGCTGGCAAGGGGTACAAAACCCTTTCCAAGGAGTTGGCCCTACCTGTCTCCACTATTGGGAGCATCATCCGTAAGTGGAAGGCTTATGGAACTACTGTTAGCCTTCCACGGCCTGGACAGCCTTTGAAAGTTTCCTCCCGTGCCGAGGCCAGGCTTGTCCGAAGAGTCAAGGCTAACCCAAGGACAACAAGGAAGGAGCTCCGGGAAGATCTCATGGCAGTGGGGACATTGGTTTCCGTCAATACCATAAGTAACGTACTCCACCGCAATGGTCTCCGTTCCAGACGAGCACGTAAGGTACCTTTACTTTCAAAGCGTCATGTCAAGGCTCGTCTACAGTTTGCTCATGATCACTTGGAGGACTCTGAGACAGACTGGTTCAAGGTTCTATGGTCTGATGAGACCAAGATCGAGATCTTTGGTGCCAACCACACACGTGACGTTTGGAGACTGGATGGCAATGCATACGACCCCAAGAATACCATCCCTACAGTCAAGCATGGTGGTGGCAGCATCATGCTGTGGGGCTGTTTCTCAGCCAAGGGGCCTGGCCATCTGGTCCGCATCCATGGGAGGATGGATAGCACGGCCTACCTGGAGATTTTGGCCAAGAACCTCCGCTCCTCCATCAAGGATCTTAAGATGGGTCGTAATTTCATCTTCCAACAAGACAACGACCCAAAGCACACAGCCAAGAAAACCAAGGCCTGGTTCAAGAGGGAAAAAGTCAAGGTGTTGGAGTGGCCTAGTCAGTCTCCTGACCTTAACCCAATTGAAAACTTGTGGAAGGAGCTCAAGATTAAAGTCCACATGAGACACCCAAAGAACCTAGATAACTTGGAGAAGATCTGCATGGAGGAGTGGGCCAAGATATCTCCACAGACCTGTGCCGGCCTGATCAGGTCTTATAAAAGACAATTATTAGCTGTAATTGCAAACAAGGGTTATTCCACGAAATATTAAACATAGGGGTTGTATAATAATTGACCCACACTTTTATGTTTAAAATTTACTAAAATTCAACTGAGCAACATAACTTTTTGTTTTGTAAGATTTATGCTTCTGTTAATAAATCCTACTCTCGTTTGCAGTTTGAAGGCTTTAACTTATTTGCATCTTATCAAACCAGCTAAATCTGCAGGGGGTTGAATACTACTTGTAGGCACTGTATCCCAAGGTTTCATGTCTTTTTACATCAATTAAGGAATCTGCTTCTCTGACCTTCTAGGGGCATCAAAACACAATACCAGACCCCAATCAGAGGGCAATAAAACTTTCACTCCTTATCTATGTACTGTTCCAATATTTATGTTCATCCCTCTGCCATAATGACAGTTCTGCTTCACGTCACTTGTCTTATCTTATTGCATTATTTCTGTGCTGTGTTGTGTATAAATATGTGATTCTTCAGATGTTGTATTAGTCTTTGGCTGATGAAGAGACCTGAGTAGTCTCGAAAGCTTGCAATTTGTTACCATCTTTTCAGTTAGCCATTAAAAGGTATCAACCACTGAGGACTCTCAAGTCTAAATATTTTTCTATCTACTGGCTAACACGGTACGAAGATTCACATCTTTCCTATATCAATTTGGAGATATAGAAAGAGGTGTCAAATGATGCCCCCACCATCTAGCAACCCAGTATAGGAATGGGTCAGAGAGCAAGGTAATAAGACCTCCATCACTCCCCCACCATCAAAGGAGACAATTAAAAAGCTCTGACAACCTATTTTGCTACAAATATTACCTTTTCTTGACAAAAAATACCATCAAATGTAAAAAAGTGGTGTATTTTAGAGGAGTGTCTTAAAATGGGGTGAAATTTCACAGTTTTATATAGGAAGCACTTGTTGTTTGTGGACTGTCTAAATGTTATCAGGGTCAAACAGTTATATTCATCCCTGACATCCTACGTTTTAAATGTCAAACCCAAGTCAGGTAATGGAAACTAATATAGCATAACTATTATGGGAGCAGTTTGGTTTCTATTAATGTGTCCAGCATTTGAGATCACGGATGTTTTAAAACTTTCACCTTCCTAGTGAACATTGCCTTTTCCATGTACCTTTATATTGCTTTTATGAACATGTAATTTTTTTAAATTATCATATTTATATAATTTTAATAATCATATTTTATGTAGAGCACAATTTCTTTTAAATTTTGCACAATTTCAGCGCACCTTAACTTGTCACCTTGAGTGATAATTTAACTCATTCTGCCTTCTCCTTTGGGCTGCTTTTTCAGCTGGCTCGGCGCCCACACCAATCTTGTTAACATGATGCCGTTAGAGATGAGCGACTTTCCCTTTTTTAGGGTCGAGTTGGGTTTCATGAAACCCGACTTTCTCAAAAGTCGGGTCGAACGAAATCGTCCGACTATCGGGAAAAGTCGGGGGTCTGACTGAAACACGAAACCCAATGCAAGTCAATGGGGAAGCAAAGTCGCCATTGAGTGGGGGACAGTAAACACACCTACAGTGCTCATTTCAATGCCAACAACATAAATTCTTATTACTTAAGCTTGGCAACCTTAATTAACTTTTAAACTAATAGTTACGCATTGAAAACTGGGGGTTATTTGGCCAGACTTGTGGGGGCATGTAGGGCTGGCTCCCGGTTTTCGTGTGCACCGGGGCTAAAGAGTGTGAGTGGGCCCTTTTAACACATACCACAATTCATCATGCTCCGATACGGCACATAAATATACCGTATATACTCGTGTATAAGCCGAGATTTTCAGCACCTTTTTTCGTGCTGAAAATGCCCCCTCGGCATATACACGAGTCATAGGGCAGAAACCAGCGGGGGAGGGGATGCCGCGGCAGGAGCCGGTGGCTGGGATCATACTCACTACTCCCCGTGCCATCGCTGAGCGTCCCTGCAATCCTGCGTTCTCCCAGTCTTCTTGCAGCTCTCCAGCACTGAGCGGTGATGTAATACCCGCTCATTAAGGTCATGTAATATGGATGCGACGCCACTCCCATGGGCATGGCCTCCATATTCATGCCCTTAATGAGCGGTATTACATCACCGCTCAGCGCTGGAGAGCTGCAAGAAGACGGGGAGAACGCAAGATTGCAGGGACTCTCAGCGATGGCACGGGGAGGGGTGAGTATGATGGAGGAGAGGACAAGGAGCACGAGCAGGACGGGGGGGAGAACGGTGGACGGGGGAAGCATAGAGGAGGACGGGGGAAGCTGGAGCAGGAGGGGTGAGATCGGTGGATGGGGAAGCTGGAGCAGGACGGGGAAGCATGGAGCAGGAGGGGGGGGAGATCGGTGGACGGGGGAAGCTGGAGCAGGACGGGGGAAGCATGGAGCAGGAGGGGGGAGATCGGTGAACGGGGAAGCTGGAGCAGGACGGGGGAAGCATGGAGCGGAGGGGGGGGATCGGTGGACGGGGAAGCATGGAGGAGGACAATGAGCACGGAGCAGGACGGGGAGGATGGAGGGCACAGAGGAGCACGGAGCAGGAGGGGGGCACAGGAGGACGGAGAAGGAATGGGGGAGCACAGCGGAGGACGGAGCAGGAGGGGGGAGTACAGAGGAGAATGGGGGAGCACAGAGCTGGATGGGGAGCAAGGAGCAGGACGGGGGCAGCACAGAGCAGGAGGGCAGTCTATACACCCGGCTTATACATGAGTCAATAATTTTTCCCAGTTTTTTGTGGCAAAATTAGGGGGGTCGGCTTATACACGGGTCGGCTTATACACGAGTATATACGGTAGGTATAGTACAATGAAAAATACTTCACTTCTTACATGACATGAGTGATATCTATGTTAAAATCTATAATAGCTCAAAAACGCACAGTATATTCCTTCATACAGTATTATGTCCACCACATAGTGCGCCATACAGAATAATGAGCCCCATATATTGCTCCATACAGAATGGGCTCCATATAATGCTCCATACAGAATAGGCCCCATATGTGCCCCATATGATGCTCCATACCCTATATGATGCCCCATAAATAATGAATCCCGTATGATTCTCCAGTATGTGATGGGCACCATGGATGATGCTCCAGTGTCTAATGGGCCCAAATTATGCTCCATATATAATGGGCCCCATTTATAATGCTCCATTGTATAATAGTCCCCATAAATGCTGCTCCAGTGTCTGTTTTCCCCCTTTTAGAATGCTCCAGTATATGATGTGCCCCTTGGATGCTGCTCCAGTGTCTGATCTGCCCCATTTAGAATGCTCCAGTATATGATGGGCCCCATGGATGATGCTTCAGTGTTTAATGGGCCAATATAATGCTCCATATATAATGGGCCCCATTTATAATAATCCAGTGTATAATGGTTCCCGTAAATGCTGCTCCAGTGTTTGTTTTCCCCCTTTTAGAATGCTCCAGTATATGATGTGCCCCATGGATGCTGCTCCAGTGTCTGATCTGCCCCATTTAGAATGCTCCAGTATATGATGGGCCCCATGCATGCTGCTCCTGTGTCTGATCTGCCCCATTTAGAATGCCCCAGTATATGATGGGCCCCATGCATGCTGCTCCAGTGTCTGATGTGCCCCATTTAGACTGTTCCAGTATATGATGTGCCCCATTAATAACACTCCAGTGTCTTAAAGGGAATCTGTCACCCTAAATTGGCGGGATATTTAAATGATGGCAGTCAGGTCAGATGGGTGGTGTTTTGGGTACTTGACTTAACATGTTGTTCGCCGCTGTCTCCATTATTTCTGGGAATTGTAGTCGTTGCCCTCCATATAACGCGCCCGCGCATTGCAATCTTGAATTGCGCACGCGCAGTATGCTTTGCCCGCAGATTGCAATGCGCAGGCGCGTTATATGGAGGGCAACGACTACAATTCCCAGAAATAATAGAGACAACGGCGAACAACATGTTAAGGCAAGTACCCAAAACACCGCCCATCTGACCTGACTGCCTTCATTTAAATATCCCACCAATTTAGGGTGACAGATTCCCTGCTCAGGGCCCTTGCCCGGGTGTGCCGGGTGCTGACGCCGGCCCTGATTGTGCTTATGGCATTTCCAGCAGATGCACCACCACCATCATCAGCACCAGGTGGCCCCCCACGCCCACGTCCACGGTCTCTTCCACCATACTTCCTCATGTTTCTGAAAATTTACCCAAAATACGAGCAGATATATGGTACAGTATCAGAAGCGTACAGCTGTATATGGTGAAGGTGAAAAATTTTAATCTCTGTATTTATTTGCGGAGTAACAGACACAGACTCTCACAAGCTCAGTATGGATTACACCAGAAAATAAAAAAGCAAAAAGGTGTACTGTATCAGAAGCGTACAGCCATATACAGTCCTGGGGTAATTTTAAATCTCCGTATATATTTCAGGAGTAACACACACGCTCACAGGCTCAGTATGGAGTAGACCAGAATATGAAAAGCAGAAAAAGTGTACTGTATCAATAACGTACAGCTGTATACAGTGTTGGGGTAATTTTAAATCTCTGTATATATTTCAGGAGTAACACACACGCTCACAGGCTCAGTTTGGATTACACCACAATATGAAAAGCAGAAAAAGTGTACTGTATCAGTAATGTACAGCTGCATACATTGTTGGGGTAATTTGAAATCTCCGTATATATTTCAGGAGTAACACACACGCTCACAGGCTCAGTATGGATTAAACCTCTATATGAAAAGGAGAAAAAGTGTACTGTATCAGTAACGTACAGCTGTATACAGTGTTGGGGTAATTTGAAATCTCCGTATATATTTCAGGAGTAACACACGCTCACAGGCTCAGTATGGATTACACCACAATATGAAAAGCAAAAAAAGTATACTGTATCAGTAGCGTACAGTTGTATACAGTGTTGGGGTAATTTTAAATCTCTGTATATATTTCAGGAGTAACACACACGCTCACAGGCTCAGTATGGATTACACCACAATATGAAAAGCAGAAAAAGTGTACTATATCAGTAACGTACAGCTGTATACAGTGCTGGGGTAATTTTAAATCTCCGTATATATTTCAGGAGTAAAACACACGTTCACAGGCTCAGTATGGAGTAGACCAGAATATGAAAAGCATAAAAAGTGTACTGTATCAGTAGCATACAGCTGTATACAGTGTTGGTGTAATTTTAAATCTCTGTATATATTTCAGGAGTAACACACACGCTCACAGGCTCAGTATGGATTACACCACAATATGAAAAGCAGAAAAAGTGTACTGTATCAGTAACGTACAGCTGTATACAGTGTTGGGGTAATTTGAAATCTCCGTATATATTTCAGGAGTAACACACACGCTCACAGGCTCAGTATGGATTACACCACAATATGAAAAGCAGAAAAAGTATACTGTATCAGTAGCGTACAGCTGTATACAGTGTTGGGGTAATTTTAAATCTCTGTATATATTTCAGGAGTAACACACACGCTCACAGGCTCAGTATGGATTACACCACAATATGAAAAGCAGAAAAAGTGTACTGTATCAGTAACGTACAGCTGTATACAGTGCTGGGGTAATTTTAAATCTCCGTATATATTTCAGGAGTAAAACACACGTTCACAGGCTCAGTATGGAGTAGACCAGAATATGAAAAGCATAAAAAGTGTACTGTATCAGTAGCATACAGCTGTATACAGTGTTGGTGTAATTTTAAATCTCTATATATTTCAGGAGTAAACACACGCTCACAGGCTCAGTATGGATTACACCACAATATGAAAAGCAGAAAAAGTGTACTGTATCAGTAACGTACAGCTGTATACAGTGTTGGGGTAATTTGAAATCTCCGTATATATTTCAGGAGTAACACACACGCTCACAGGTTCAGTATGGATTACACCACAATATGAAAAGCATAAAAAGTGTACTGTATCAGTAGCGTACAGCTGTATACAGTGCTGGGGTAATTTTAAATCTCCGTATATATTTCAGGAGTAAAACACACGTTCACAGGCTCAGTATGGAGTAGACCAGAATATGAAAAGCATAAAAAGTGTACTGTATCAGTAGCATACAGCTGTATACAGTGCTGGGGTAATTTTAAATCTCCGTATATATTTCAGGAGTAAAACACATGTTCACAGGTTCAGTATGGAGTTAGACCAGAATATGAAAAGCATAAAAAGTGTACTGTATCAGTAGCATACAGCTGTATACAGTGTTGGGGTAATTTTAAATCTCTGTATATATTTCAGGAGTAACACACACGCTTACGGCTCAGTTGGATTACACCAATATGACAAGCAGAAAAAGTGTACTGTATCAGTAACGTACAGCTGTATACAGTGTTGGGGTATTTTTAAATTTCCGTTATATTTCGGAGTAACACACACGCTCACAGGCTCAGTTTGGATTACACCACAATATGAAAAGCAGAAAAGTGTACTGTATCAGTAGCATACAGCTGTATACAGTGTTGGGGTAATTTTGAATCTCCGTATATATTTGAGGAGTAACACACAGACGCTCTCTCAGTATGGATTTCACCGTAATACACAAGGCAGAAAAACGGTACTGTATCAGAAGATACCAGCTGTATTCGGTTTAGGGGAAAATTGAAATCTCCATATATATTTCCGGAGTCACACACAGATAGTCAGCAAGCATGTATTTGTCTGCGATACCAGCCAGTACACAGGAGTGTGAGGAGCGTACAGCTCTATATGGTATGGGAAAAAAGGAACACTCAGAAACTGTGCAGAAAAAAATTTAAGTATTAGTGCTGTGCAGGTGCTGTGTTAAAAAATACTCTGCACAGCAGTGTACACACAGCAAAATAAATTCTTCCACTGTCACTGGCAGGCAGCCTAATAATCAGCTCTGCTGCTCCACACAAGCAATTCCTCTCCTGTCACTGGCAGGCAGCGTAATAATCAGCTCTGCTGCTGCACACAATAAATTCCTCCCCTCTCACTGGCAGGCAGCCTAATAATCAGCTCTGCTTGTCCACACAAGCAATTCCTTTCCTGTGACTGGAAGGCAGCCTAAGGACCAGCGCTGTTGCACACAACAAAATCCTCCTCTGTCACTGCACACTAACTGAACAGCTAATCGCTCTCAGCACAAGCACAGAATTATTTTTTTTTTACTGCCTAATGCTCTCCCTACTGAGAACCAGTGCCAGCAACCTCTCCCTGCGCTAAGATCGGCAGAAGTAAAATGGCGGTCGGCGGTGAGGGCTTTTATGGGCACTGTGACGCCACACAAAGCAAGCCAATCACTGCAATTGCCTTCTCTAAGATGGTGGTGGCTGCTGCCCATGTCATCGCGTTGCCCACAGTCTGCATTCTTGCTCATTGGCTGAGAAAAGGCACTTCAAGCATTATGGGAAAACCGACTTTGGCGCTCGAGTCACCGAACGCATGGCCGACCTCACGCTATGGTTGGTTTTCGCTCGGTGAAGCCTGACTTTGGCGAAAGTCGGTCTTTTTTTAATCTGACCGACCTGTTTCGCTCAACTCTAGATGCCGTGATGAGTTCTAGTCCATCATATACAGTGATATTTTATACCACATTATAATTATTTCAAATGAAACAACCACCCAAATACACAAATGCACATTTATAGCTTTATTTTTCTAATTTTAATGTATCCTATTTTATGATTAATATGCAATAATATATGTTTTAACCTTGTATTATCATTATTTCATCCTTAATCATGTTTGCAGTATTGAAATGCCCAAGAAGAACCTTAATACATCATGTGTCACTCATTTGACCCCACATTTTTTTTTTTATTTCACTGTGACGAACCCACACCGTGCTACTCCACCTGACTTCGCCATTACATAAGTGGGATCACGTAGTATGGTCTACTCAATTGCACCAAAGTGACATTCCGCACCTATAAGGTCAGCTTTGCACAGTTTTGAACAGACATCCCCCTGTCCACACAGGCCCAGGGAGGCACAGGGAGTGAAAGGATGTGTCCCACACAGTCTCTGACGTGGTACCTCGCTTGCTCACAACCCTGACAGGCTGAGAAGCCCCTTTCACTAGCACCAGTGAATAAAAAGCACTGCCAGCCTGGTAGAACTTCCACTAGTTCCTCGTTAGCATGGAAAATCAAAGCCAAGAACATGGATGTTTGAATTCGTGGATCGAGATAAAAGAGCAGCCCAAGGTTAAATTATATATTTAATCGACTTTAGAGCACATTAGACAATACACAATATAAACATTGGTTATGCATGTACAATGGTCAGATATGCAAATACAGGTGATAGTAAAAAAAAAATTATAAGCAGATGAATCATGTCAATTACTGGTTTGATGTTCAACCACGTCACATGGGGAAATCGGCTGTCATCTGACCCAGTTCCTTCCAGCACGTTACATGATGTGGCCTCCCCTTTAGAAGTGAATAGCAAGCATTACAAAGAGAGACTACATGTCAGCACAAGCATTTATCCCTTGGTTAGCCACACCTTTTTTACCCACAGGAGTCGCCTTATTGCCCTCTCTTGTGTGTTTAAAGCTAAAACTCCCAAAACTTATGAAGGATCATAGCTTCCCAAGGAAGGTCATAGGGCTGCAGTTCTGATGCCATTGGATCCAGCCAGGCCGTCGTTACGCTTGGAGACCAAACACAGCTTTGTTACCTGGCATCTAATAGCCGTTCTGTGTATCTCCCCTCCCTAGGGTGCTACAATAGATCGAGACAATGGAAGGCATTCGACCCCTTCCAGAGGTCTTCAAAATGTAACCTGTGTGTGGTTAGAACGAACAATAACTCAATATTCTCCTTAAATCTCCTTATGATATTCCACTCTGACTAAACAAAGCAGTGATACAGCATAGGCTCCGCAGGAGATCATTTTGTAGGAGCTTAGATACTAGCTCGTGTGCTTAGCAAGGTGTCCTGTTACAGCTACACATGCTAAAGGAGGATTGTAATCTGCCATTAAATCCCCCCATTCTTCACAGTCACTAGTATATAGATGGATTTAACCTGTCATTTGTCATATTTTTTTTGCCCTGAAGAAGAAGTATGGTACTTCACAATTCATAGATAAAATAAAAAATGCATATTAGCCTAGTGTGGACCCGAATTTATTACCTTCTATCATCAGCGTGTAATTCTCCACTTTTTCATTTCCACATAATTCTAAATAACAGAGGATATTCTGACATAGCAGTTTACCCAGAATAACTAGGTTGATAAGGACTCCTTTTTAAAGTCAGTCTCACATTTGGAAATATGCCCTTAACAGTCCCTTCATGTGGTTTCCCTTATGACAGGTAGTTCAATTCGCCACTCTGGTCAATTTTCTATACTGAAGCAATTACAAATTGGATGTTACCAAAGTTTAGGTAAAGTGCGGGTTGGTGATCTATTTTTGAACCAGCAATAACTGTCTTAGAGTAAATATGACTGCAAGAACTGGTCTTAAGTTCATAAAACGCTCATAAAACGCATTGCGATCTCTCTCTTCATCTGAAATGTTTCTCTACCTCCCTCATCCCATACAATCTATACATTGTACAGTAAGTTTATCTATTATAATGCAAAATTCTTCGGTGTCAACTCAACCATCTCTAGCTTTGTATTCTAATGGTCTGTGTTTCAGTTGGTGAAGCCGAGTGACTCAAGAGTGGTTATCAACATTGTCGAGCATACTGTTTAATCGCTACTAGCAGATTTATTGACAGGCTAACATTTTGTTACAGATTTTTGCATTAATTATGTGTGCCATAATGTGTGCTCCAGAAGTCCTGATCTTTTGTTCATTTCTTTCTCATACCTCTTATATGACCTCATAATCTATATTGTTATTCGTAAGCTGAATGCTCATCTGTTGATTGTCACCGCTATGTATTTTGCTCTCCAGCACGATTGTAAGTTAAAAAATCTTACTCTCATACAGATTTGATAAAATAAAATATTGAGTGGCCCTGATGGGATGTAATGTCTGTAGAGAAAGGAGTTCAGAGAAAAATGTGGATGCCGGTAGTAATGATGTGTGGAAAATGTACAGAATGTTTCCTCAAGCTGGTGGAATTTTACCAAGATACAAAATACAAGGACATACACTAAGCTCACATTAAGGAAACTAATGAAATGTACTCTGCAATTCTGTCAGTGACCTTCCAAAATAGAAAAGCCTATTAACATGCACAATGTTTTATAATTTCCTTTAGGAGATAATATTGAGGGTGGCTTTACATATATTTATTTGATATACATATATTTAGGTATATGCATCTTTTACAACACTGAGCATTTTTATTTTTGTATAGCTAATATACAAAGTTTCACCTTATTGACATGAATAGATATTTAAAATGATAATTATACTTTTAAGTAACTTTGCAGAACAGACGGTACTGTGTGTACATGATGAATAACGCTATTTCTGGCCATAATTTGCATTGTATCCTGCACTTACACTGATTTTCCCTTCTGCAGGTGCTTTCTCTTAATTTTCTGTTGACTCTGAGCTAGTGGGTAGAGACTTGCTGCTATAGAGTCCTTCAGCCTCGGCACATAACAAAGGTAAATTCCTGATCTTAACCCCTTAACGACCAAGCCATTTTGTAGGTTAAGGACCAGGCCTATTTTTACAATTCTGACCACTGTCACTTTATGTGCTTATAACTCTGGAACGCTTCAACGGATCTTGGCGATTCTGAGAATGTTTTCTCGTGATATATTGTACTCCATGGTAGTGGTAAAATTTATTCGATATAACTTGCGGTTATTTATGAAAAAAATGGAAATATGGCGAAAATTTTGAAAATTTTGCAATTTTCTAATTTTTAATTTTTATGCCCTTAAATCAGAGAGATATGTCACAAAAAATAGTTAATAAATAACATTTCCCACATGTCTACTTTACATCAGCACAATTTTGGAAACAACATTTTTATTTGTTAGGAAGTTATAAGTGTTAAAAGTTGACCAGCGATTTCTCATTTTTCCAACAAAATTTGGATTCCACACAAGTTTCTAACAGCAGCACAGCTCTTATCTCTAACAATGTCACAGACAGAGTGATAAGATGTAGCTGAGCTACTGTTTCCCGCATTTGACACACTGCTGTGATTGGATAGTTACATTTAGTATCCAATTACAGCAGTCAGAGATGAAGACGCTATCATTGGTCCCTGCATCTCTTCACTGTCCTCCAAATGAAGTGATCGCTCATAATCACGGCATCAGCAGGGTTAATCAGCCAGGGGCAGTGCTCAGCTCCTCCCTGGCTGTTCCAGCACCTCCCCCCGGCTCTCACAGCAGCAGGTCAGCAGCTTCCACTGCCAGCTTCTCCTCTGATCGGGTAGGAAGTGCTGTATCTCCTGTGCGATCATGCTGTGTTTGGTCAGTCAGATTGACTGACCAATCACAGTGATCTGGGTGCAGGGACCGATGTCATGGGTCCCTTCACCTCTTCCCGTGCATCTCAGCTGTCATAGACAGCTGTCGGCACTGAACTACCACTGTGTGTTTACACACAGTGGTAGATCAAAGCCATGACGTGCACAGTCCGTCAAGGTGCCAAAACTGACACCTGGCCATGACGGACTCTGCACGTCAGTGGACATTAAGGGGTTAATTGCTTAGTTAGCACACACATAATCAGGAGCTGCATGGAGTAAATGATATGCCTCCCTTTTTCCATTTGATAAACATTTCTTTCTTCTTTTTTAGCATGTGTTTAAGTTCTTTGTTCATCCATCCTGGTTTCCTTAAATGCTTCCTATTCTTCCCTCTTTTTGGAATTGTTAATGATTGTGCTTTGAGAATCTCATTTTTCAAGATTTCCCATCCTTCCTGGACATTTTTGTCCTTAAGGATATCCTGCCATTTAATCCCTCCAATTCTCTTTCTGAGTCCCTTAAAATCTGCCTTTCTGAAATCTAACCTTGAAGTCTGAGTCTTCACAGGTCTTCCTCCTCTAGTTATCCAAAATTCTAAAATAGCATGGTCGCTACCTCCTAAGGTCCCAGCCACTCTTACCTCCTCAACCATTTCCTCCCTGTTTATAAGGATTGGATCCGAGGTAGCAGATCCCCTTGTTTTCTCCCCTACCTTTTGGAAGATAAAGTTGTCAGCAAGAGAGGATAAGAATTTCCTGGACCTGTTAGTTTTGCCTGAGAGAGATTCCCAACAAATGTCTGGATAGTTGAAATCTCCCATGACCACTATGTCATATTTTTTGGAGAACTTGGCCATTTGATGCATAAAGAGTTCATCCATATCTTCAGCTTGCATAGGTGGCCTGTAGTAAATGCCTACAATGGTGTCCTTTCCATTGTTCACTCCTTGTATTCTTACCCAAACAGTTTCCACAGAACTCCCAGTCTCTGAAGCTTCAATCTCTGTGCAGATATACGCTTTTCTAACATAAAATGCCACACCTCCTCCTCATTTATCAAGTCTGTTTCTTGCAAATAAGTTGTATCCTTCTAGCCTTGTATTCCAATCATGTGTATCGTCTCACCAAGTTTCAGTGATTCCAATGACATCACACTTCTTTTCCTGCGTTAGTAGTTCCAATTCTCCTTGCTGCCCATACTTTGTGCATTTGTATAGAAAATTTTAGTTTGTGATTGGTTTCTCTTCCTCCAATATTTTTATTATTTAGATTTTTTTGTCTTCATTCTTCCTTTCCACTTCTAATAGCAGAGTTCTCAATAGCATTTGTCAGGTGTATGGATTTTTCTGGCCTTTTGCTTCCCTTCCCACATTGTTCTAGTTTAAAGCGCTCCTGATGAGTGCAGCAAGGCAACTTCCAAATACATATTTTCCAGTCTTCGTAAGGTGCATCCCATCTCTAGCAAGTACTCCATCGTATAAGTAATTCACTTCTTGTTAAGGGTCTGCGGAACGCACCAAATATATAAAGTAGAGAGGTGCGTTCGCAGCCTGGGGTCCACCGTGCAAGCGGAGCCTGCCGCTAGTAGAAATGGCGCGAGAAGCAAACTCTGTTATCCCGCAGAGTCGCCAACATAAACCCCGTAATGCGCTTTGGCAATAAGTGCGAACTCTGTTACTCCACAGAGCCGCTAGAAGGAGAGCCGCAGCGCTATATGGCGATGTGTGCGCACTCACTAGACACAACTGAGTGGCAAAGAAAACACGCTAGGGCGCTGTCTAGCGTTGAAAGCAAACCCTGTTACGTCACAGGGCCGCTGAGAAAAAGTACTGTGTCCTGTCAGGCTCTCAGGTACACAGTTAAGTGCTACGCGTTCATAAAGCGTGATCATGTGCTAATGTCCTCGCGGGAGTCACCCGCAATCTATGGCGTCTGAACGCCAGACCCTGAATACGGCAATCAAAACTCCTCACCGGTTATGCCGGTAATCTAGGGCATCTAGGACACCGACCCTGACCAGCTACCATACCAAACTCCTCACCGATTAAGTCGGTATTCTAGTGGCTTATTTCAGCCGGGTCCCTATCCACACATACACATGACCACACTGGCGCATAGCATACAATGATTGATATTAGCGCATGGCGGCCCAGTCATGCTCCCCTTTTATAGCAACAGCTACAGGACCTTCCAGGAACAAGGACCAATGAGAAGTTGTTACAAACAAACGTAGCTACATGACCTTCCTGGCGGACCAATAGGAGCCGCTGCAGCACCTGAACATGTGACCCCTGATCTCCAATGAGAGATCTCACTCTGGGCATGCTCAGATGGGAAAACGCAGGACTTTGTCTCAAAGACGGCTGCTCCAGCACTGGCTATAATAGCAGATCCAGGAAAGGCAGCAGCAAGTTACTGCACAGTAGAGGAGTGGGCAAGACGCCTGGACCGACGTCTCTGCTGAGCAGGCTCCACTGCGGCTGGAGATGAATGGGAGACCGCAGCGGGACGGGTTCGAGACTCCCCTTGTGCAGCAGCGGGAAATCGAACCCTAACACTCCGTGACCTAGAAATCCAAATCCTTGCTGACGGCACCATCGACGTAGCCAGTTATTCACCTGTAGAATTTTATTCCACCTCCTTGTTCCATGGCCATCCACTGGGAGGATGGAAGAGAAGACCACCTGCGCACCCAGTTCTTTCACTTTCTTGCCTAAGTTTTCAAAGTCACTGCGGATGGTTTCCAGGTCACTTCTTGTGGTGTCATTTGTCCCCACATGTATTAGCCAGAATGGGTAGTCATCTTTAGGTCTGAAGAGTCCTGATATCCTGTCAGACACATCTTTAATTTTTGCACCTGGAAGACAGCACATTTCTCTTGAGGTTATATCAGGTCTGCAGATAGCAGCCTCTGTTCCTCTCAACAGGGAATCCCCCATGACCGCAACTCTCCGTTTCTTCTTCACAACATCTTTCTTTCTCCATCTAGGAGGACTCTGAGGGCGTACAAGGTTGTTCTTTGTGGGCAAAGTCTTATCCTGATGTATTTCTTCATCGTTCTCCTGTGTGAGAGCATGGCACTGGTTCCTGAGCAGTATTGATGCTGACTGCCACCCGATCCTCCTGCTTCTCTAGGTCACATGCTTCCATTCCTCTGTTTCTTCTGGTGCACTTAGAATTTCTTCTCTTTCTGTACAATGAAGAGATAATTCTGCTCTGTCTAAGAATTCTTCACCTTCCTTAATGATCTTCAATGTAGCTAACCTCTCTTCTAGATTTCGCAACTTTTCCTCCAACATGGACACAAGCTTGCATTTCTGGCATGTGAAATTTGGCTTTTCCACTGGTAAATATGTGAACATGTAGCAAGAAATGCAGCTCACCAAATGGCTCCTGGCCTCTTCCATGCTCTTATTGTTAAAGAGATATCAAAGAGGTGAAAAACATACCAAAATTCGGCTTACTGATGTCCTCCTTTCAGCTGCAACGGCCAAAACCCAGTGTTCTTGGAGCTCGCGGAGACTCTTCACTTATCCCAGAATGAACTGAGAATATGCAAATGATCTCCTCAGGACTCATCCCCTGGATTTTTAATGGTAACATTCAACTTTTTTGAATTTGTCAAATGGCTGCAATGAAACAAAGAGTGAAAAATTTAAAGGGGTCTGAATACTTTCCGTACCCACTCTACATACATGTATACATACATACATACATACAGAGTATTTTTATATGTTTGTTTTACTGTGATTTTTTTGTGTTTCAGTTTTTTGGTGGTGTGAACAATGTCCCTACAGGCTTGTTCACTGTGTGCATGGCTCATGTGTTTGTATTTAACTTTTTTCTTGTTTCTGCAAGATCAGGGAGGTATTCCACCCCTCCTTTGTGAGCCATGCACATAAAGGCCATTCGCCACATTGGACATTACCTTTCTGAATCCTGCTCATAAAAGTACTATACATATAACCAGATTTTTAAATACATTAGTTAGGGATTAAATACATTAGTCAGGGACTACTCTGATACGGGTATACCTTGACATTTGGTAGAGCGGCTTAGTATACATTTTTTGCAAAAAACATTTCAACCAAATAGCCTGTGGTTTATCATCTTTTTACCAGCACTTGCTGCCTACTGTTAATTTTTTACAACTGAGCATTTTTTATGTTTGTTTTACTGTGCTTTTTTTGTGTTTCAGTTTTCTGGTGGTGTGAACAATGTCCCTACAAGCTTGTTCACTGTGTGCATGGCTCATGTGTTTGTATTTAACTTTTTTCTTGTTTCTGCAAGATAAGAGAGGTATTCCACCCCTCCTCTGTGAGCCATGCACATAAAGGCCGTTCTCCACATTGGACATTACCTTTCTGAATCCTGCTCATATAGGTACTATACATATGACCAGGTTTTTAAATACATCAGTTTGGGATTAAATACATAAGTCAGGGACTGCTCTGATATGGGCTTACCTTGACGTTTGGTAGAGTGGCTTAGTATACATTTTTTGCAAAAAACATATCAATCAAATACTCTTTGTTTTATCATCTTTTTACGAGCACTTGCTGTCTATTGTTATTTTTTACAACAGAGTATTTTTATATGTTTGTTTTACTATGCATTTTTTTTTCAGTTTTCTTGTGGTGTGAACAATGTCCCTACAGGCTTGTTCATTGTGTTCATGGCTCATGTGTTTGTATTTAACTTTTCTCTTAATTCTGCAAGATCAGGGAGGTATTCCACCCCTTCTTTTTGAGCTATGCACATAACGACTGTTGTCCACATTGCACATTACCTTTCTGAATCCTGCTCATATAGGTGCTATACATATGACCAGGTTTTTAAATACATCAGTTTAGGATTAAATACATTAGTCAGGGACTGCTCTGATATGGGTGTACCTTGACGGTTGGTAGAGCGGCTTAGTATACATTTTTTGCAAAAAATGTATCAACCAAATATCCTGTGTTTTATCATCTTTTTATCAGCACTTGCTGTCTACTGTTACTTTTTTACAACAGAGTATTTTTATATCTTTGTTTTACTGTGCTTTTTTTGTGTTTCAGTTTTCTGGTGGTGTGAACAATGTCCCTTCAGGCTTGTTCACTGTGTGCATGGCTCATGTGTTTGTATTTAACTTTTTCTAGTTTCTGCAAGATCAGGGACATGTTCCACCCCTCCTTTGTGAGCCATGCACATAAAGGCCGTTCTCCATATTGGACATTACCTTTCTGAATCCTGCTCATATAAGTACTTTACATATAACCAGGTTTTTAAATACATCAGTTAGGGATTAAATACATTAGTCAGGGACTGCTCTGATATGGGTTTACCTTGACGTTTGGTAGAGCTGCTTAGTATACATTTTTTGCAAAAAACATGTCAACCAAATACCCTGTGTTTTATCATCTTTTCACCATTTTTTTAGCTCAGGTCACCAGTCTTCCTCTAAAATCAGGTCACGGATCTTTCTCTCAGCTCAGGCCTTCTCCAGGAGTTGATCACTCTCAGACCCTTTGGTGGCAATGGCCTAGTCATGGCCAAAAGCTTTTTTTTGAGTGAAGACACTGGTCTGTGATTGTCGAAAGAAGATGTCCTGAGGACACTGCAGTGGGCAGTAGACACTAGAAGCAGAGTGAAACCTGAGACAGGTGAATAGCGAGGTGACTATACATTTTTAACCTTTTACCGGCCTTCTAAAGGTCAAGAAAATGATGGCCTCATCTGTGAATGGCCTGAAGGTAGTGATGACGTGACAAGTTGTCATAGCCTTAGGCTATGGTTCCACGGCCTGGAACCATAGCGCTTTTGACGGAGCGGAAATTCCGCTCCGTCTAAGCCCCGCCCCCTTTATGACGCGCGATCTTTCCGGAGGTGTTCAGGACACCTCCGGAACACCTCCGGAAAGAGCGCAGGGCTACATAGCCCTGTGTTAATTATGTTGCGGCGACGCACCGTCGCCGCAATACGCGAGGACATGCTGCGGTCTAAAAAGACGCGCCGCATGTCCGTTTACGCAGGTTTGCCACCTGCGTATTGTTACGCATAGTGGAGACGGGATTTCTTGAAATCCCCTCCACTATGCTGTAACATCTGGACGCTGCGTGTTTGGCGCTGCGCCAGCGCACAGCGCCAAACACGCAGCGTTTCCTGACCGTGGAAACTCACCTTAGTTTGTAACTCTTTGAAAAAGCACATACTATTTAAATTTAAAGATTTCACAGTAATGTTTATTGCTATTTGTCAAGTTTTCCAAACTGGTTTTCGTCAAAGTAGCCTGTGACAAAATGTGATTAACCCGTACAAAACACATTTGCAAAATAAAATAAAAAAAAATTTCAAAACCACTGTATAAAACTTTCAATTCATACGAAAAAGTGAAAATAAGAGTAACTTTTTATCTCTCAAACTTCAAGACATTCATTTTTACAGACCCACATACTTGACAGTTTCCATGTGGTCTAGCTGTTTGATCACTACAGGGATGACAAGTTTCTGTTTCTTTTTCTGTTTCCGTAGCTTGGGTAGTACGCGCCCAGTAACATGGTAAAAGTAAAAAAAACAGTTGAAATTAATACATATGATCTGTCATGTTGTTTTCCTGCATTAAATTCTTTATGACTTGTAGTGTTACAAAAGACCCCCCAGGCAAAAAGATACAAATGTTTTTGCAAAACATCAGATACCTCTCACATAATGCAGTAGTTACTATGTGTGCTGCCAAATAGTCCCTCCACAAAGTGTTAGCTTACATTTCTCAGGACTACAATTGTGTAATTGTTATTTTGGTAACACTAGTGGCTCCTGTGACATTTGGCTGAGCAACTTTTTCATGTACCTAGCATAACCTGGGTCCTACAAGCATGGTGCACCTAGGATCCTTGTGTCTGTGTTTCAGTCTGAAGGTTTAATTACTTATCATTACTGAATTCTAAAGGCCCCATATCACATAGCGAGATTGCTGCTAAACAGAGATCTCACTATGTCTGACACGTACCAGCGATCAGGCCCTTGCTGTGAATCGCTGGTCGTGTCAGAAATGCCTGGACTTTTTTTTGATTGCTGGTCTCCCGCTGGCCAGCACGCATCGCTGCGTGTGACAGGCAGGAGACCAGCGATCAGCTGGTAACTAAGGTACACTTCGGGTTTCCAGGCGCTGGGCTGTGCCTGGAAACCCGATGTATACGTTGGATACCAGCGCGCTGCTGCAGGGGAGCTGGTAACCAAGGCACACATCGGGTTTCCAGGCACCGAGCAGTGCCTGGAAACCCGAAGTGCACCTTAGTTACCAGCTCCCTGTATCAGCGGGCTGGTATCCAACGTACACTGAGGGTAACTAGGCAACGTTACCCACAGTGTCGCTGTCCTGATCGCTGCCTGAGCTGCCTGTTTGGCAGCTCAGCAGCGATCATGTAGAGACACACCAGCGATCCTGATCGTTGTCGGGATCGCTGGTGTGTCACTATGTGAGACGGGGCCCTTAGACTCCATTAGATTATGTACTCAAGATTAGCCCTAATTATAATTTTTTGACAACCTAGAGGGTTAGCCATTATGCTGGCAAAAGGGTTGTATGGGACTCTTTATGATAGGTCAGAAATGTCTATTGGGGTAGGACACCAAGCACCGTTGACGATCAGCTGTTCCCGGTGGAAGCCAGAGCTGCTCAGTTGTGGAGCTGCAAAGCTCTGTTAAGTGTATAGTGGTTAGGGTTATAATTAGGGTTAGGGTTAGGCTGGATACATATCGCGTTATGGCAGTCCGTTAGACGGACTGCGTTACACCACGGTATAACGCGGTGTAACGCAGTCCGTTAATGCTGCTATTCACCCCCATTTGCGGGCGCATCGCGACGCATGCTGTAAAGCAGCATGCGTTCGCGACGTGCCGTCATTCAGTGATGGAGCCTCGGACGCGGCCTGCAGCGTCTGGGCTCTGTCACCGCTAGCACAGATGAATCATCTGCTGATTCCTCTGCGCTAGCGGGTATAGCATAACGCGGTCGCGTTATACTATACCGTTACCAGCCCGTCAGCGCTATGTGTTGAACGGGCTGGTAAGACGTAATGTGAACCTAGCCTTTAGCATTAGGGTTAGAATAAGGGTTAGAATTAGGGTTACGGTTAGAATTAGGGTTAGGGTTGGAATTTGGGTTAGGATTGGAATTAGGGTTACGGTTAGAATTAGGGTTGGAATTAGGGTTGGGGTTAGGCTTGTGGCTAGGGTTATGGTTAGGGTTGGGATAATGGTTAGGGGTGTGTTGGGGTTAGGGTTATAGTTAGGGTTTGGATTAGGGTTAGGGGTGTGTAGGGGTTAGGGTGGTGGTTAGGGGTGTGTTGGTTAGGGTTGGAGTTAGAATTGAGGGGTTTCAACTATTTAGGCACATCAGGGGGTCTCCAAATGTGACATGGCGCCACCATTGATTCCTGCAAATTTTGCATTCAAAAAGTCAAACAGTGCTCCCTTTATTCCGAGCCCCGACGTGTGCCCAAACAGTGGTTTTACCCACACATATGGGGTATCAGCGTACTCAGGAAAAATTTCACAACAACTTTGGGGGGGTCTAATTTCTCCTGTTACCATAGGGAAAAAAAATTGGGGACTAAAAGATCATGTTTGTGGAAAAAAAATGATTTTTTATTTTCACGGCTCAGCGTTATAAACTTCTGTGGAGAACTTGGAGATTCAAAGTGCTCACCACACATCTAGAGGAGTTCCTTGGGGGATCTAGTTTCCAAAATGGGGTCAATTGGGGGGGTTTCTACTGTTTAGGCACATCATGGGCTCTGCAAACGTAAAATGACGCCCGCAGACCATTCCATCAAGTCGGTATTACAAAACGTCACTACTTCCTTTCCGAGCCCCCATGTGTGCCCAAACAGTGGTTCCCCCGCACATATGGGGTACCAGCATACTCAGGACAAACAGGACAACAACTTTTGGGGTCCAATTTGTCCTGTTACCCTTGTGAAAATAAAAAATTGTAGGCTATAAAATAATTTTTTGAGGGAAAAAATGATTTTTTATTTTCATGGCTCTGGGTTCTAAACTTCTGTGAAGCACTTTGGGGTTCAAAGTGCTCACTACACATCTAGATAAGTTCCTTGGGTGGTCTAGTTTCCAAAATAGGGTCAATTGGGGGGGTTTCCACAGTTTAGGCACATCAGGGGCTCTGCAAATGTAACATGATGCCCACAGACCATTCCATCAAGTCGGCATTTCAAAACGTCACTACTTCCCTTCCGAACCCCGATGTGTGCCCATATAGTAGTTTTCTCCAACATATGAGATATCAGCGTACTCAGGACAAATTGGACAACAACTTTGGTGGTCTAATTTCTCCTGTTACCCTTGGGAAAATAAAAAAATTGGGGACTAAAAATCATGTTTGTGGAAAAAATATGAATTTTTTATTTTCATGCCCGGGCGTTATAAACTTGTGTAGCCCTTGGGGATTCAAAGTGCTCACCACACATCTAGATAAGTTCCTTGTGGGGTCTAGTTTCCAAAATGGGGTCAATTGGGGGGAGTTTCTACTGTTTAGGCACATCAGGGGCTCTGCAAACGCAACATGACGCCCGCAGACCATTCCATCAAGTCGGCATTTCAAAATGTCACTACTTCCCTTCCGAGCCCTGACGTGTGCCCAAACAGTGGTTCCCCCCCACATATGGGGTACCAGCGTACTCAGGACAAACTGGACAACAACCTTTGGGGTCCAATTTCTCCTGTAACCATTGCGAAAATAAAAAATAGGGGGCTATAAAAATAATTTTTTGAGAAAAAAAATGATTTTTTATTTTCACGGCTCTGCGTTATAAACTTCTGTGAAGCACCTGGGGGTTCAAAGTGCTCACTGTGCATCTAGATAAGTTCCTTAGGGGGTCTAGTTTCCAAAATGGGGTCATTTGTGGGGGAGCTCCAAAGTTTAGGCACACAGGGGCTCTCCAAACACGACATGGTGTCCGCTAACGATTGGAGCTAATTTTCCATTAAAAAAGTCAAATGGCGCTCCTTCCCTTCTGAGCCCTGCCGTTCGCCCAAACAGTGGTTCCCCCCACATATGGGGCACCAGCGTACTCAGGAAAAACTGGACAACAACTTTTGGCATCCAATTTATCCTATTACCCTTGGGAAATTAAAAAATAGCGGGCCAAAAATGATTTTTGAGGAACAAAAATGATTTTGTTATTTTCACTGCTCTGCGTTTATAAACTTCTGTGAAGCACTTGGGGGTTCACAGTGCTCACTACACATCTAAATAAGCTCCTTGGGGGGGGTCTAGTTTCCAAAATGGGGTCACTTGTGGGGGGTTTCTACTGTTTAGGCACATCAGGAGCTCTGCAAACGCAACATGACGCCCGCAGAACATTCCATCAAGTCTGCATTCCAAAATGGCGCTCCTTCCCTTCTGAGCTCTCGCATGCACCAAAACAGTGGTTTCCCCACATATTGGGTATTGGTGTACTCAGGACAAATTGCACAACAACTTTTGTGGTCCAATTTCTCCTGTTACCCTTGTGAAAATAAAAAATAGCGGACTAAAAAATCATTTTTGAGGAAAAAAATGATTTTTTTTTATTTTCACTGCTTTGCGTTATAAACTTCTGTGAAGCACTTGGGGGTTCATAGTGCTCACAACACATCTAGATAAGTTCCATAAGGGGTCTAGTTTCCAAAATGGTGTCACATGTGGTTGTTTTTCACTGTTTAGGACACAGGGGCTCTCCAAACAAGTCATGGTGTCCGCTAACGATAGGAGCTAATTTTGCTTTCAAAAGTCAAATGGTGCTCCTTCCCTTCTGGGCCCTGCTGTGCCCGAAAGCAGTGGTTTATGATCACATATGAGGTATCTGTGTTCTCACGATAAATTGTCCAACAAATTTTAGGATCCATTTTATCCTGTTGCCCATGTGAAAATGAAAAAACTGAGGCTAAAAGAAAGTTTTTTTGAAAAAAAAGTACTTTCATTTTTCTATGGATCAATTTGTGAAGCACCTGGGGTTCAAAAATGCTCACTATGCATCTAGATACGTTCCTTGGGGGGGTCTAGTTTCCAAAATGGGGTCACTTGTGGGGGAGCTCCAATGTTTAGGCACACAGGGACTCTCCAAATGCGACATGGCAACCGCTAAATATTCCAGCATATTTTCCATTCAAAAAGTCAAATGGCGCTCCTTCCCTTCTGAGCCCTGCCGTGCGCCCAAACAGTGGTTTATGACCACATATGAGGTATCGTTGTACTCAGGAGAAATTGCCCAACAAACTTTAGGATCCATTTTATCCTATTGCCCATGCAAAAATGAAAAAATTGATGCTAAAAGATAATTTTTGTTGGAAAAATTAAAATGTCTATTTTTCCTTCCACGTTGCTTTAGTTCCTGTGAAGCACCTGAAGGGTTAATAATCTTCTTGAATGTAGTTTTGAGTAGCTTGAGGGGTGCAGTTTTTATAATGTTGTCACATTTGGGTATTTTCTGCCATATAGACCTTAAAAATTTAAGTATTAGTGCTGTGCAGGTGCTGTGTTAAAAAATACTCTGCACAGCAGTGTACACACAGCAAAATAAATTCTTCCACTGTCACTGGCAGGCAGCCTAATAATCAGCTCTGCTGCTCCACACAAGCAATTCCTCTCCTGTCACTGGCAGGCAGCGTAATAATCAGCTCTGCTGCTGCACACAATAAATTCCTCCCCTCTCACTGGCAGGCAGCCTAATAATCAGCTCTGCTTGTCCACACAAGCAATTCCTTTCCTGTGACTGGAAGGCAGCCTAAGGACCAGCGCTGTTGCACACAACAAAATCCTCCTCTGTCACTGCACACTAACTGAACAGCTAATCGCTCTCAGCACAAGCACAGAATTATTTTTTTTTTACTGCCTAATGCTCTCCCTACTGAGAACCAGTGCCAGCAACCTCTCCCTGCGCTAAGATCGGCAGAAGTAAAATGGCGGTCGGCGGTGAGGGCTTTTATGGGCACTGTGACGCCACACAAAGCAAGCCAATCACTGCAATTGCCTTCTCTAAGATGGTGGTGGCTGCTGCCCATGTCATCGCGTTGCCCACAGTCTGCATTCTTGCTCATTGGCTGAGAAAAGGCACTTCAAGCATTATGGGAAAACCGACTTTGGCGCTCGAGTCACCGAACGCATGGCCGACCTCACGCTATGGTTGGGTTTCGCTCGGTGAAGCCTGACTTTGGCGAAAGTCGGTCTTTTTTTAATCTGACCGACCTGTTTCGCTCAACTCTAGATGCCGTGATGAGTTCTAGTCCATCATATACAGTGATATTTTATACCACATTATAATTATTTCAAATGAAACAACCACCCAAATACACAAATGCACATTTATAGCTTTATTTTTCTAATTTTAATGTATCCTATTTTATGATTAATATGCAATAATATATGTTTTAACCTTGTATTATCATTATTTCATCCTTAATCATGTTTGCAGTATTGAAATGCCCAAGAAGAACCTTGATACATCATGTGTCACTCATTTGACCCCACATTTTTTTTTTTATTTCACTGTGACGAACCCACACCGTGCAACTCCACCTGACTTCGCCATTACATAAGTGGGATCACGTAGTATGGTCTACTCAATTGCACCAAAGTGACATTCCGCACCTATAAGGTCAGCTTTGCACAGTTTTGAACAGACATCCCCCTGTCCACACAGGCCCAGGGAGGCACAGGGAGTGAAAGGATGTGTCCCACACAGTCTCTGACGTGGTACCTCGCTTGCTCACAACCCTGACAGGCTGAGAAGCCCCTTTCACTAGCACCAGTGAATAAAAAGCACTGCCAGCCTGGTAGAACTTCCACTAGTTCCTCGTTAGCATGGAAAATCAAAGCCAAGAACATGGATGTTTGAATTCGTGGATCGAGATAAAAGAGCAGCCCAAGGTTAAATTATATATTTAATCGACTTTAGAGCACATTAGACAATACACAATATAAACATTGGTTATGCATGTACAATGGTCAGATATGCAAATACAGGTGATAGTAAAAAAAAAATTATAAGCAGATGAATCATGTCAATTACTGGTTTGATGTTCAACCACGTCACATGGGGAAATCGGCTGTCATCTGACCCAGTTCCTTCCAGCACGTTACATGATGTGGCCTCCCCTTTAGAAGTGAATAGCAAGCATTACAAAGAGAGACTACATGTCAGCACAAGCATTTATCCCTTGGTTAGCCACACCTTTTTTACCCACAGGAGTCGCCTTATTGCCCTCTCTTGTGTGTTTAAAGCTAAAACTCCCAAAACTTATGAAGGATCATAGCTTCCCAAGGAAGGTCATAGGGCTGCAGTTCTGATGCCATTGGATCCAGCCAGGCCGTCGTTACGCTTGGAGACCAAACACAGCTTTGTTACCTGGCATCTAATAGCCGTTCTGTGTATCTCCCCTCCCTAGGGTGCTACAATAGATCGAGACAATGGAAGGCATTCGACCCCTTCCAGAGGTCTTCAAAATGTAACCTGTGTGTGGTTAGAACGAACAATAACTCAATATTCTCCTTAAATCTCCTTATGATATTCCACTCTGACTAGACAAAGCAGTGATACAGCATAGGCTCCGCAGGAGATCATTTTGTAGGAGCTTAGATACTAGCTCGTGTGCTTAGCAAGGTGTCCTGTTACAGCTACACATGCTAAAGGAGGATTGTAATCTGCCATTAAATCCCCCCATTCTTCACAGTCACTAGTATATAGATGGATTTAACCTGTCATTTGTCATATTTTTTTTGCCCTGAAGAAGAAGTATGGTACTTCACAATTCATAGATAAAATAAAAAATGCATATTAGCCTAGTGTGGACCCGAATTTATTACCTTCTATCATCAGCGTGTAATTCTCCACTTTTTCATTTCCACATAATTCTAAATAACAGAGGATATTCTGACATAGCAGTTTACCCAGAATAACTAGGTTGATAAGGACTCCTTTTTAAAGTCAGTCTCACATTTGGAAATATGCCCTTAACAGTCCCTTCATGTGGTTTCCCTTATGACAGGTAGTTCAATTCGCCACTCTGGTCAATTTTCTATACTGAAGCAATTACAAATTGGATGTTACCAAAGTTTAGGTAAAGTGCGGGTTGGTGATCTATTTTTGAACCAGCAATAACTGTCTTAGAGTAAATATGACTGCAAGAACTGGTCTTAAGTTCATAAAACGCTCATAAAACGCATTGCGATCTCTCTCTTCATCTGAAATGTTTCTCTACCTCCCTCATCCCATACAATCTATACATTGTACAGTAAGTTTATCTATTATAATGCAAAATTCTTCGGTGTCAACTCAACCATCTCTAGCTTTGTATTCTAATGGTCTGTGTTTCAGTTGGTGAAGCCGAGTGACTCAAGAGTGGTTATCAACATTGTCGAGCATACTGTTTAATCGCTACTAGCAGATTTATTGACAGGCTAACATTTTGTTACAGATTTTTGCATTAATTATGTGTGCCATAATGTGTGCTCCAGAAGTCCTGATCTTTTGTTCATTTCTTTCTCATACCTCTTATATGACCTCATAATCTATATTGTTATTCGTAAGCTGAATGCTCATCTGTTGATTGTCACCGCTATGTATTTTGCTCTCCAGCACGATTGTAAGTTAAAAAATCTTACTCTCATACAGATTTGATAAAATAAAATATTGAGTGGCCCTGATGGGATGTAATGTCTGTAGAGAAAGGAGTTCAGAGAAAAATGTGGATGCCGGTAGTAATGATGTGTGGAAAATGTACAGAATGTTTCCTCAAGCTGGTGGAATTTTACCAAGATACAAAATACAAGGACATACACTAAGCTCACATTAAGGAAACTAATGAAATGTACTCTGCAATTCTGTCAGTGACCTTCCAAAATAGAAAAGCCTATTAACATGCACAATGTTTTTATAATTTCCTTTAGGAGATAATATTGAGGGTGGCTTTACAAATATTTATTTGATATACATATATTTAGGTATATGCATCTTTTACAACACTGAGCATTTTTATTTTTGTATAGCTAATATACAAAGTTTCACCTTATTGACATGAATAGATATTTAAAATGATAATTATACTTTTAAGTAACTTTGCAGAACAGACGGTACTGTGTGTACATGATGAATAACGCTATTTCTGGCCATAATTTGCATTGTATCCTGCACTTACACTGATTTTCCCTTCTGCAGGTGCTTTCTCTTAATTTTCTGTTGACTCTGAGCTAGTGGGTAGAGACTTGCTGCTATAGAGTCCTTCAGCCTCGGCACATAACAAAGGTAAATTCCTGATCTTAACCCCTTAACGACCAAGCCATTTTGTAGGTTAAGGACCAGGCCTATTTTTACAATTCTGACCACTGTCACTTTATGTGCTTATAACTCTGGAACGCTTCAACGGATCTTGGCGATTCTGAGAATGTTTTCTCGTGATATATTGTACTCCATGGTAGTGGTAAAATTTATTCGATATAACTTGCGGTTATTTATGAAAAAAATGGAAATATGGTGAAAATTTTGAAAATTTTGCAATTTTCTAATTTTTAATTTTTATGCCCTTAAATCAGAGAGATATGTCACAAAAAATAGTTAATAAATAACATTTCCCACATGTCTACTTTACATCAGCACAATTTTGGAAACAACATTTTTATTTGTTAGGAAGTTATAAGTGTTAAAAGTTGACCAGCGATTTCTCATTTTTCCAACAAAATTTGGATTCCACACAAGTTTCTAACAGCAGCACAGCTCTTATCTCTAACAATGTCACAGACAGAGTGATAAGATGTAGCTGAGCTACTGTTTCCCGCATTTGACACACTGCTGTGATTGGATAGTTACATTTAGTATCCAATTACAGCAGTCAGAGATGAAGACGCTATCATTGGTCCCTGCATCTCTTCACTGTCCTCCAAATGAAGTGATCGCTCATAATCACGGCATCAGCAGGGTTAATCAGCCAGGGGCAGTGCTCAGCTCCTCCCTGGCTGTTCCAGCACCTCCCCCCGGCTCTCACAGCAGCAGGTCAGCAGCTTCCACTGCCAGCTTCTCCTCTGATCGGGTAGGAAGTGCTGTATCTCCTGTGCGATCATGCTGTGTTTGGTCAGTCAGATTGACTGACCAATCACAGTGATCTGGGTGCAGGGACCGATGTCATGGGTCCCTTCACCTCTTCCCGTGCATCTCAGCTGTCATAGACAGCTGTCGGCACTGAACTACCACTGTGTGTTTACACACAGTGGTAGATCAAAGCCATGACGTGCACAGTCCGTCAAGGTGCCAAAACTGACACCTGGCCATGACGGACTCTGCACGTCAGTGGACATTAAGGGGTTAATTGCTTAGTTAGCACACACATAATCAGGAGCTGCATGGAGTAAATGATATGCCTCCCTTTTTCCATTTGATAAACATTTCTTTCTTCTTTTTTAGCATGTGTTTAAGTTCTTTGTTCATCCATCCTGGTTTCCTTAAATGCTTCCTATTCTTCCCTCTTTTTGGAATTGTTAATGATTGTGCTTTGAGAATCTCATTTTTCAAGATTTCCCATCCTTCCTGGACATTTTTGTCCTTAAGGATATCCTGCCATTTAATCCCTCCAATTCTCTTTCTGAGTCCCTTAAAATCTGCCTTTCTGAAATCTAACCTTGAAGTCTGAGTCTTCACAGGTCTTCCTCCTCTAGTTATCCAAAATTCTAAAATAGCATGGTCGCTACCTCCTAAGGTCCCAGCCACTCTTACCTCCTCAACCATTTCCTCCCTGTTTATAAGGATTGGATCCGAGGTAGCAGATCCCCTTGTTTTCTCCCCTACCTTTTGGAAGATAAAGTTGTCAGCAAGAGAGGATAAGAATTTCCTGGACCTGTTAGTTTTGCCTGAGAGAGATTCCCAACAAATGTCTGGATAGTTGAAATCTCCCATGACCACTATGTCATATTTTTTGGAGAACTTGGCCATTTGATGCATAAAGAGTTCATCCATATCTTCAGCTTGCATAGGTGGCCTGTAGTAAATGCCTACAATGGTGTCCTTTCCATTGTTCACTCCTTGTATTCTTACCCAAACAGTTTCCACAGAACTCCCAGTCTCTGAAGCTTCAATCTCTGTGCAGATATACGCTTTTCTAACATAAAATGCCACACCTCCTCCTCATTTATCAAGTCTGTTTCTTGCAAATAAGTTGTATCCTTCTAGCCTTGTATTCCAATCATGTGTATCGTCTCACCAAGTTTCAGTGATTCCAATGACATCACACTTCTTTTCCTGCGTTAGTAGTTCCAATTCTCCTTGCTGCCCATACTTTGTGCATTTGTATAGAAACATTTTAGTTTGTGATTGGTTTCTCTTCCTCCAATATTTTTATTATTTAGATTTTTTTGTCTTCATTCTTCCTTTCCACTTCTAATAGCAGAGTTCTCAATAGCATTTGTCAGGTGTATGGATTTTTCTGGCCTTTTGCTTCCCTTCCCACATTGTTCTAGTTTAAAGCGCTCCTGATGAGTGCAGCAAGGCAACTTCCAAATACATATTTTCCAGTCTTCGTAAGGTGCATCCCATCTCTAGCAAGTACTCCATCGTATAAGTAATTCACTTCTTGTTAAGGGTCTGCGGAACGCACCAAATATATAAAGTAGAGAGGTGCGTTCGCAGCCTGGGGTCCACCGTGCAAGCGGAGCCTGCCGCTAGTAGAAATGGCGCGAGAAGCAAACTCTGTTATCCCGCAGAGTCGCCAACATAAACCCCGTAATGCGCTTTGGCAATAAGTGCGAACTCTGTTACTCCACAGAGCCGCTAGAAGGAGAGCCGCAGCGCTATATGGCGATGTGTGCGCACTCACTAGACACAACTGAGTGGCAAAGAAAACACGCTAGGGCGCTGTCTAGCGTTGAAAGCGAACCCTGTTACGTCACAGGGCCGCTGAGAAAAAGTACTGTGTCCTGTCAGGCTCTCAGGTACACAGTTAAGTGCTACGCGTTCATAAAGCGTGATCATGTGCTAATGTCCTCGCGGGAGTCACCCGCAATCTATGGCGTCTGAACGCCAGACCCTGAATACGGCAATCAAAACTCCTCACCGGTTATGCCGGTAATCTAGGGCATCTAGGACACCGACCCTGACCAGCTACCATACCAAACTCCTCACCGATTAAGTCGGTATTCTAGTGGCTTATTTCAGCCGGGTCCCTATCCACACATACACATGACCACACTGGCGCATAGCATACAATGATTGATATTAGCGCATGGCGGCCCAGTCATGCTCCCCTTTTATAGCAACAGCTACAGGACCTTCCAGGAACAAGGACCAATGAGAAGTTGTTACAAACAAACGTAGCTACATGACCTTCCTGGCGGACCAATAGGAGCCGCTGCAGCACCTGAACATGTGACCCCTGATCTCCAATGAGAGATCTCACTCTGGGCATGCTCAGATGGGAAAACGCAGGACTTTGTCTCAAAGACGGCTGCTCCAGCACTGGCTATAATAGCAGATCCAGGAAAGGCAGCAGCAAGTTACTGCACAGTAGAGGAGTGGGCAAGACGCCTGGACCGACGTCTCTGCTGAGCAGGCTCCACTGCGGCTGGAGATGAATGGGAGACCGCAGCGGGACGGGTTCGAGACTCCCCTTGTGCAGCAGCGGGAAATCGAACCCTAACACTCCGTGACCTAGAAATCCAAATCCTTGCTGACGGCACCATCGACGTAGCCAGTTATTCACCTGTAGAATTTTATTCCACCTCCTTGTTCCATGGCCATCCACTGGGAGGATGGAAGAGAAGACCACCTGCGCACCCAGTTCTTTCACTTTCTTGCCTAAGTTTTCAAAGTCACTGCGGATGGTTTCCAGGTCACTTCTTGTGGTGTCATTTGTCCCCACATGTATTAGCCAGAATGGGTAGTCATCTTTAGGTCTGAAGAGTCCTGATATCCTGTCAGACACATCTTTAATTTTTGCACCTGGAAGACAGCACATTTCTCTTGAGGTTATATCCGGTCTGCAGATAGCAGCCTCTGTTCCTCTCAACAGGGAATCCCCCATGACCCAACTCTCCGTTTCT
>JARQOD010000008.1:64638065-64668815 GCA_033576555.1 Oophaga sylvatica
TTTAATTAGGGTGTGGTGTAGTCAAGTCACAGAGATGATTACTTCTGCTGAGCCGCTGGACAGCACATATACTCAATGTTTTACCGAGAGGCACCTCAAGTCCCAGCCTCATCAGTATCTCTGCTTGGCCAGTGCCTGCACTGTCTGGAGACATAAGCCGTGAAGTTCCATCCATCACCAGTGCTGCCCACAGAATGTATACAGTGGCACCAGGAAAGAATACGCCGCTGGAGCAGTTCAGGTAGTTATGAGACAATTTTCAAGTCCACTTCTATGCCTTTTGTGTGGTTATGAGGAATCTTTAATTTCTGTTTTATTTCTAAGGTGTAATACGACCTTGACAGAAAAAAAGCAAAAATTTCTGGGTCACTGATAAAATGAAATTAGATCTGCATTAGCTAGTCTTATGTCCTGGGGCACATATTACTGGATACCAGAGGGACATCAAGTAATGGGAATGTATTTTTAATGCTCCATTCCCAAAACCCATCTCCCACATGGCGCTTTACATCTTGACTGTGACATCCTTTAGAATATTCAAGGATTCGGAAATATGATTATATGTGTTTAACTAATGTTATTTGAGAAGAGTGGAGAAATGTACAATGTGTAAATTACATTTCAAGCTAAATTTAATGGAGCCCAATTTAGTATCAATACCCTCAATGCAATTGTGGCAAAAGCTGCTATGACTTTGATGCATTTACAAGTCTGATTTTTACATCCCAGCCAGATTGTGCTATAGTCAATAGAGCCCATGGAGAATACTAAAAGAAAGAAATGCAAATGAAATAAAGTAACCCAGAGACAAAGTAAATAGAACTGCAGAAAATAGAATAGATTGAATAGTTGAAATAATACTGCTTATCAATTTAGGTTCCATTAAAACATTTCCAAAATGTGAACAGGGTCTGA
Organism: Oophaga sylvatica; assembly: GCA_033576555.1. Taxonomy (NCBI): domain Eukaryota; kingdom Metazoa; phylum Chordata; class Amphibia; order Anura; family Dendrobatidae; genus Oophaga; species Oophaga sylvatica. The sequence continues at coordinate 64,638,981 of JARQOD010000008.1, forward strand.
ATAGAGGTACGGGCAGGAAATTACACACAGACCAAGAAGTCACACATACAGTATATCCACGTTTCCAAGATTAGCTTTTTAAAATCTCCATTTTTCATTACTTTTGAGGGTCTTAATTTTTCTTATTTTTAAAGAGGTATTCTCAAATTATTAAATGCTTTATTTAATTAAACAGCATGAAAATAAGCAAGTTTGAAACTTACTCGCTGTTTTATCATCTGCGATTCTCCTGCAATGACAGCTTTCATCTTTCATAGTGTACAGTTCATTTCCATGGAGCTTGACCACTAGTGCCTTCCCTGGCAAAGAGTGAGCAGTAGTTATTTTCCATGAGAAAGGTTAACTTCTAAAATCCCAGCCACCACTCTCCAGCCCACTGATTTTTATTGAGCAGTTGGCAAATTACCTCTCTCCCATTCCCTCTAAGCTCCTGACAAGCTGCTGTTATAAATCTTGCAAAATCATCAGTGCTCACAATCGTCAGCTTTCAGAGCAGGTTTCATAGTAACATAGTTAGCAAGGCTGAAAAAATACATTTGTCCAACCAGTTCAGCCTATAAATCCCCAGAAAAAGATGTTGCCGAAACCCAGGGCCTTTAGATCTTCAGTCTTAACGCTCTCCCAACTGAGCTACTTCAGCCGTTTCCTAATCAGACTTCCACTTTCCTGAACCATGTGCTTATTCAAATGCCCTGTCATCCATGTGCATAGTAAGGTGTGGCCTGCCTTTTCTTTGAGCTGGACATTATATTGATGTGGTTCCCCACTGGCTGTGTGTCTACTAGCTGGGCTCAGTCCTTCTCAGCCCTTATCCACATGTGTGTCACTTAACAAATGGTAAGGTATTAATAGTAGAGTTAGAACCATCCCAATTAGGGTCACCTTGAAGTGGTGTGATGGCTTCTGTATTTTTTTATCAAAATTATGTTAACTAAGTACTCTATATTATTTTCATACATTCTTGCTGTTTGTTTATTTACTGCAGGATATTTACTTATCATGTTTCGGGCTGTATTTTTTCTGTTCAGTGGCCACTGTGAGCGTGCTCTTACATGCTACAAGCACACCAGTTTGTATCCCAGTTAATTTCGTTAGTTTTTTCAGTCTGTTTGTAGCTGTGGCCTGTCTTTCCTTTCAGCTGAACATTGTATTGATGTAGTTACCCATGACTGTGTGTCTACTAGCTAAGCTCAGTCCTCCTCAGCCCTAAGCCACATGCATGTCACTTGACAATCGGTAAGCGTACGTTCCCGAGATCCGGAATAGCAGCATTTCGGATGCAAGTCACCTGCGCTGTATTCAAAACGCTGTGTTTCTATTTGTAGCTGCGTGTTTAAGAGTCGCAGCATGTCAATTATCTGCAGCAGAGATGCTAGTCTACGCTGCATAGTGTCACCCACAGCCATTCATTGGATGCAGTAAACCGGCATGGTTCTGTTAGGGTTCGAGTTCCCGCTGCTGCACAAGGGGAGTCTCGAACCAGCCCCGCTGCGGTCCCCATCCATCTCCGGCCGCAATTGAGCCTGCTCAGCAAAGACGTCGGTCCCAGCGTTTCACCTGGTCTAATACTGTGCAGAGACTTGCTGCTGCCTCTTCAGGTTCTGTTATTGAAGCCAGTACTGGTCAGCGGCGAGCAGACGTCTTTAGGACTAAGTCCTTTGTTGTTTCATCTGAGCATGCCCAGGGCAAGATCTCCCATTGGAGATCAGGGGTCACATGCTCAGATACAGCTGCCACTCCTATTGGTCCTTCAGGAAGGTCCTGTGGCTGTTGATGTTCTGAAGCAGCTTCCCATTGGTCCTTCCTGGAAGGTCTTTTTCTCGTGGCTGCTATAAAAGGCTGTCCTTACCGCATGGCCGTGCGCTAGTATCAAATCTGTTACGTGCTTGCACCAGTGTGGTCATGTATGCTTGTGGTTAGGTCTGGCTGAAATAAGCCCCTAGAATACAGGCACCTCCGGTGAGGAGATTGTATGCACGTGTTCAGGGCTCGGCTGAAAACGCCATTAGAATACTGGCTACTCCGGTGAGGAGTTTACTGCTTGGGTTCTGTTTGCATGACCACAGACTGCAATCCGCTTAGTAGTCATCTGTGTTCCCTGTGAGTCTAACAGGACACAGTCTTTGTTACAGCGGCTCTGTGAATTAACAGAGTCCGCTTATATCGCCATATAGTGCTACGGCGTTTACATCTGCGACTCTGCGGGATAACAGAGTTTGCTCATACTGCCTATTTACGCCATCTTACTAGCAGCAGGCTCTGCCTGCACGGTGGACCCTGGGCTGCGAACGCACCTCTCCTTAATATCTATTAGGTGCGTTCCACAGGCCCTTAACATAATACTAGCGCCAGGGTCTGGCTATTAAAATGGCAGATGACCAGCATCTACGCTGTACATCCAGCAGCTGGAGGGAGGTTGGCGGCTCTTGAATGCACAACCTCAGCTGTGGATGTTACCGCAGTCGCTGTTCAGGCTGCTAGCGTGGCTGCAGCCAGTTTGTCCTCTGCCACCTCTGCCCCTACATTATCGCACCTCCCGCTTCCTGACAAGTTTGCCGGTGACAGCAAGCAATGTCGGGGATTCGTGAGTCAGTGCTCTATACAGCTCGAGCTTCTGGCTGCACGTTTCCCCACGGATGGGCACAAGTGGGTTTTGTACTGACTCTACTCTCGGGCAGAGCGTTGAAGTGGGCAACGCCGCTGTGGGAGCGTGACGATTGTGTGGTGCGGAGTGCTGCTCGTTTCCTGGAGGCTCTTAAAAAGGTCTTTTTAGGACCTCAGGTCACCCATGATACGGCGCTCCAACTGCTGGCATTGGCACAGGGTTTGTCTTTGGTCAGTCAGTTTTCCGTCCAGTTTTGGACTCTGGCCTCAGAGCTAGACTGGTCGGATAAAGTTCTCATTCCAGTCTACTGGCGAGGACTGGCTGACCATGTTAAAGACGCTTTGGCTACCAGGGAGATTCTTGCCACACTGGAGAAGCTTATCTCCATATCTACCTGCATCGACCTCCGTTTTCACGAGCGGAGGTTGGAGCGGGTCCAGTGTAGGCAGAGGATTCGGTTGGCTCCCACCTTTGCCAAACCTCTCGAATCCCCTGATCTGGCGTCCGAACCCCAAAAGGCCACAGAGGTTCCTCGTGCAGGACCTAAGTCTCGGGCCGTCCAGTATCCGTGGTCTGTAACCTTTGTCAGCAGACAGGACACTATGCTAACAAATGTCCACAGCGATCGGGGAAGCGATCGCGTCTAGTGGCCCTGGGAGGAGGTTCACTAGAGACAGTGGCATTTTCCTCCAAGATGACATTTAAAGGGACAGTCACTGTAGACTCTTCCACACTTACAGTCGAGCTTTGTGTGGACTCAGGAGCAGAGGGGAATTTCATGTCATCTACCTTTGCTCGTCGCCACGCAATACATCTGGTAGCGCTCGACAAACCAGTGACTGTCCGGGTAGTGAATGGGTTGACATTGCCCTCGCCAATTACACATCAGACTGTCCCTCTTACTTTGTGTGTGCCCCCTTCCCATCAGGAAATTATTTCCATTCTCGTCCTTCCCGAGGGAATAGACAAAATCCTACTGGGAGTACCTTGGCTCCGTTCCCACTCCCCTCATATTGAGTGGACCTCCGGTAGGATACTGGGTTGGAGTGAGTCATGTAAGGACAGATGTGTCAGGGAGTGCATTCAGGTTACCACTACAGAGATACCCGCAGATCTTTCTCCTCTTCCCAAGTGCTATCAGTCATATGCAAACGTGTTCTCTAAAAAGACTGCGGAGACTCTGCCGCCCCATCGTCCCTACGACTGTCCTATTGACCTCTTGTCTGGAGCAGAACCTCCTCAGGGAAGGGTCTATCCCCTCTCTCTTCCTGAGATGGAGACTATGTCTCAATATAACCAGGAGAATCTGGCAAGAGGGTTCATTAGGAAGTCGGTGTCACCAGAAGGAGCGGGGTTCTTCTTCGGGCAGAAGAGTGGAGAATTACGTCCATGTATAGATTACAGAGGTCTTAACGCCATCACCGTTAAGAATAAGTACCCGTTGCCCCTGATTTCTGAGCTCTTTGATAGGCTCTGGGGAGCAAGGGTATTTACTAAATTAGATCTGGGTGGTGCTTATAACCTGATTTGCATCCGTGAAGGGGACGAATGGAAGATGGCTTTTAATACCAGGGATGGGCATTATGAATACCTGGTGATGCCCTTCAGGCTCTGTAATGCCCCAGCCGTTTTCCAAGACTTTGTCAATGACATCTTCCAGGATATGCTTTCCACCTCTGTAGTAGTCTATGTGGATGATATTCTCATCTTTTCTCTGCAAAGTCTTCGACCTGCTACGGGCGAACTCCCTCTATACAAAGTTGGAGAAATGCATGTTTAAGCAGGAGTCTTTACCTTTCCTGGGCTATATCATCTCCGCCCAGGGATTGGCTATGGATCCTGCCAAACTACAGGCTGTGATGGATTGGCAAGAACCCCATTCTCTTAAAGCGGTGCAGCGCTTTATGGGGTTCATTAATTACTATGGCCAATACATTCCCCACTTCTCCACTTTGGTAGCTCCCTTGGTAGCCCTCACCAAGAAGGGAGCCAATCTCAAATTGTGGTCAGAGGAGGTCTCCAAGGCCTTTACTTCAATTAAGTCCCATTTTGCTAGCGCTCCCATCTTACATCGCCCCGAGGATGATAAGCCTTTTATATTGGAGGTTGATGCCTCATCCGTTGGTGCTGGAGCAGTCCTTTTTCAAAAGGATGCTCAAGGTCGGAAACATCCTTGTTTCTTCTTTTCAAGACCTTCACACCAGCAGAGAGGAATTATTCCATTGGAAATATGGAGTTGCTAGCCATGAAGTTGGCCTTTTCTGAGTGGAGACATCTCCTGGAGGGGGCTCGCTTTCCCTTTCAAGTTTTCACTGACCACAAAAATTTGGTCTATTTACAGACCGCCCAGCGGCTAAATTCTCATCAGGCCAGATGGTCCCTGTTCTCCCAGTTCCTTTTCACCCTCCATTTCCTCTCCGGTGAGAAGAATATTCGCGCCGACACTCTATCTCGCTCCGTGGTGTCCTCTGAGGAGGTGGAGGAGGAGCCTCGGCTTATTGTCCCCACAGAGAGCCTAAGAATGGTGGCTTCGGTTTCGCTTGAGTCTGTGCCTCCGGGCAAGACTTTTGTGCCCACCAATTTGCTACCAGAAGTACTCTCTTGGGCACATTCGTCCAGGGTGGGTGGACATTTTGGGACAAAATGGACTTCTGAGTTGCTGGCGAGGACATACTGGTGGCCACAGATGGCCCATGACGTCAGGGAGTATGTTCAGGCGTGCGTCTCCTGCGCCAAGAATAAATCCCCTCGACAACGGCCGGCTGGACTACTTTTCCCTTTGCAGGTGGCAGACAGGCCCTGGGAGATGGTCGGGATGGATTTTGTGGTGGGCTTACCCAAGTCTCGGGGCTGCACCATCATCTGGGTGATAACCGACCACTTCTCTAAAATGGTGCACTTGGTGCCGTTACCACGGTTACCGTCTGCAGGGCCTTGGCAGCATTATTCATGAGGCATATTTTCTGCCTACACGGTATGCCAGACAAAATTGTCAGTGATCGAGGTCCCCAGTTTGCATCTCGGTTCTGGAGAGAGCTGTGTCGTTTACTCAGCATTGAGTTAAATCTCTCCTCTGCATACCATCCCCAGACGAATGGGTTGGTAGAGAGGGCCAACCAGACCTTGGTCACATACTTGCAACATTTTGTCTCTGCCAGGCAGGATGACTGGGCATCCTTGCTACCCTGGGCTGAGTTCGCTCTAAGTAATGCTGTGGCTGACTCCACCGGACAGACCCCATTCCTCCTGAACTACGGTCAGCATCCGCGGGTACCAGTGCCCATGCCCGTGTCTTCCATCGATTCCAGGGTGGCAGACTGGGCTGTGGAGGTACAGGACATTTGGGACCGCACCCAGGATGCCATTCAGGCCTCCAAAGAGAGGATGAGGTCTTCGGCCGATGCCCATCTGCGCCCTGCTCCTAGATTTGCTCCGTGTGACCTAGTGTGGCTCTATGCCCGAAACATCAGGCTACGTGTAGAGTCCACCAATTTGGCACCTCGCTTTTTGGGTCCCTTTAAATTTCTTGAGCAGGTGAACCCGGTGGTTTACCGCCTAGCCCTTCCGCCTCGCCTTGGTATCACTGACACCTTTCACGTGTCCCTCCTGAAACCCGTGGCAATTTCCCTGTTTTACGAGTCATCTGTCGGGATGTCGGGTTCATCTACCGACGATCATGAGGTGAACGCCATTGTTGGGTGCAAGGTGGTACGAGGCAAAAAAATTTATTTGGTGGATTGGAGGGGTTATGGGCCTGAGGATAGGTCCTGGGAGCCTGCCGAGCATGTTCACGCTCCGCAGCTCATCACTGCCTTTGAGCGCAGCGAGGCCCAAAGAAGGGGGGGTAATGTTAGGGTTCAAGATCCCGCTGCTGCACAAGGGGAGTCTTGAACCAGTGCCGCTGCGGTCCCCCATCCATCTCCGGCCGCAGTGGAGCCTGCTCAGCAAAGACGTCGGTCCCAGCGTCTCGCCCGGTCTAATACTGTGCGGAGACTTGCTGCTGCCTCTTCAGGTTCAACTATTGTAGCCAGTACTGGTCAGCGACGAGCAGACGTCTTAAGGACTAAGTCCTTTGTTGCTTCATCTGAGCATGCCCAGGGCAAGATCTCCCATTGGAGATCAGGGGTCACATGCTCAGATACAGCTGCCACTCCTATTGGTCCTTCAGGAAGGTCCTGTGGCTGTTGATGTTCTGAAGCAGCTTCCCATTGGTCCTTCCTGGAAGGTCTTTTTCTCGTGGCTGCTATAAAAGGCCGTGCGCTAGTATCAAATCTGTTACCTGCTTGCGACAGTGTGGTCATGTATGCTTGTGGTTAGGTCTGGCTGAAATAAGCCCCTAGAATACCGGCACCTCCGGTGAGGAGATTGTATGCATGTGCTCAGGGCTCGGCTGAAAACGCCATTAGAATACCGGCTACTCCGGTGAGGAGTTTACTGCTTGGGTTCTGTTTGCATGACCACAGACTGCAATCCGCTTAGCAGTCATCTATGTTCCCTGTGAGTCTAACAGGACACAGTCTTTGTTACAGCGGCTCTGTGAATTAACAGAGTCCGCTTATATCGCCATATAGTGCTACGGCGTTTACATCTGCGACTCTGCGGGATAATAGAGTTCGCTCATACTGCCTATTTACGCCATCTTACTAGCAGCAGGCTCTGCCTGCACGGTGGACCCCGGGCTGCGAACACACCTCTCCTTAATATCTATTAGGTGCGTTCCGCAAGCCCTTAACAGGTTCACTGAATACATGCGGATGTACCTGCGTGATTAGGTGCAGCGTTTTGAATGCAGCGAAAATAATTTGCGGCCAAAATGCTGCTATATCCTGATTGTGGGCACAAAGCCTTTGGTTTTAATATTAGAGTTAGGACAGTCCCAATTAGGGTCACCGTGAAATGGTGGGAAGTCTTTAGCATTTTTGTAATCAAAATTATATTAAGTAACCTGTAATATTTTCATGCACTACTGATGTTTATTTATTTACTGCAGGGTATTCAATCATTATGTTTCTGTCTTTTTTTCTGTTCTCCATATTTGTAAATAATGTGATAACTTTGTGGACTTCAGAATAAACCAGTAATAGCTGACTGCAGAACTTGTGCTGAGTTTTATAGCTCTACTAATACTACTGCTCCTCTGCCCAGCAGAATTGTTCCTCAAGCAGGAGTGCCCACCATGCCAGAAATCAGGATGTGAAAGAGGCTGGAAATCTTTATGCTGTTCAAGAGACAACTTGAGAATACATCTTTGAGGTGTTCTACATTTACAAGGGTGAGTAAGAGAAAATTTAGCCCAGAGATGTATGTAGAAAAGCTTGAAATTTCAAATTTAATCTCGTTATAATTACATGTCCATAATATAGAACATGATTTGTGTTATATTCTGCAATACTGAAGTTTCAAGTCCCCCAGAGGGACTAAAAAATAAATAAAAATGAAAAAAAAATGTTCTTTTGTTCTTTATGAAAGTAAAAAGTGTAAACATTTGAATCATTAAATTTCCCATGCAAATATCAAGAAATAAGCATATTTGGATTGCCATGTCTGAAAAAGTTAGATAAGTAAAGTACATCAGTAAAAAGGAAAGAAATTGAAAAGAAAGAATTTGCCATTTTTTGGTCACCGCATCTCTCACAAAAAATGCAATGCAAGCCGATCAAAACATCATGTCTTGTCTACCATCACGTGGTACCAATAAGAACTACAGTTCAGCATACAAAAACTATTCCTTACACAGCTCCATTAACAAAAATTTAAAAAGTTGTGAACCTTAGAAAATGGCAACGCAAAACCTATTTATTTTTATAAAGTTCCAAATTATTTTAAGCAAGTCGGTGAGGGGAATAAAATTGTCTGTGTCTTTAAGAAGTTAAACCTTGGGAGCCGAGATTTCAATCTGTGCATGCACCGCCTCTGGCGGCCATTTTTCCAAAACCCACCACAGGCAAATTAATGTTACAGTCAGCTCAGCACTGACTTTTTTTGACAACCCAAGGATTGCAACCTCGCAGCGCAAGGTCGGCCTCTCCTCCCAGCCCAATGTCCGCAGCATCACCCTACTCCTGCCACTGCCGCCCTCTTGCAGCGGGGATCCTACCTCCTGTGACCCTACTCCACCACAGCCGCCCCCGGCAAGCTACCATAAAATCTGTTACAAGACGCAGCACCATTTTATAAAAAAAAAACCTTTTTCCTATTTTCCTCCCCAAAATTTGGGGTGCGTCTTATGGTGCGCAAAATACGGTACATTATTTTGGGCTCTTGTGTTTAAATTAAATTTGAAGCTTGCAGTCTGATTTCATTATGAGGTTTAAATTCCATGCAGTCTGAGGTTTAAATTGGTTAGGTAGGTTTTGGTTTTATAACCGCTCTGTCACCAGGTTTTACAATGCAGTCTGCATACATTATTAAAAAGGTCTTTTAAATTTGATGAGGCTAGTGTACTTTCTTTGAAATCTGATGTTAGAATGGTTGATAACCTTGAAATAAACATAAGCATTTTATTTTAGCATTACGCAGGGAAAATTTCAAAAAGGATTATACTGCCATTTTGACATAAATTTTCAAAGTAAGTACACCTGCATCTTCAGGAATACAATAAGTTATAACAATGTATGCAGTTAGTTTTTTTGAAATGTGAGGACAGATCCACTTTAAATTAAAACAGAATTAAAAAGTCTTGTGTCTAAATCACTTCTAGATGTAAAATTCAGTTTATATCTGTGACACTTTGCTCAGTGCTATGCTGTGATGACAGTTTAGCTGTACATGATGGCCAATCACTACATGCAGAAATAACATCACCTTGGAGAATACAACTGAGATTATTAAGCAACATGTCATCCATAAGTAAAACCACTCTTACTCTTCACAGTTGGGTGTCCATCCGGTTTTGGGTTCCCTGAACTGAAGTATTTTGAGTAGTTCTCATACAGTTTACCAAAATATTGTTAAAGTGGTTGTCTGGGAGTCTAACATTGATGGCTTATTTTTAAGGATAGGTCATTAACCCCTTCATGACCCAGCCTATTTTGACCTTAAAGACCTTGCCATTTTTTGCAATTCTGACCAGTGTCCCTTTATGAGGTAATAACTCAGGAACGCTTCAACGGATCCTAGCGATTCTGAGATTGTTTTTTCGTGACATATTGGGCTTCATGATAGTGGTAAATTTAGGTCGATAATTTTTGCTTTTATTTGTGAAAAAAATGGAAATTTGGCGAAACTTTTTAAAATTTCGCAATTTTTAAATTTTGAATTTTTTTCTGTTAAACCAGAGAGTTATGTGACACAAAATAGTTAATAAATAACATTTCCCACATGTCTACTTTACATCAGCACAATTTTGGAAACAAAATTTTTTTGTTAGGAAGTTATAAGCGTTAAAAGTTGACCAGCGATTTCTAATTTTTACAACTAAATTTACAAAGCCATTTTTTTACGGACCACCTCACATTTGAAGTCACTTTGAGGGGTCTATATGGCAGAAAATACCCAAATGTGACAACATTATAAAAACTGCACCCCTCAAGCTACTCAAAACTACATTCAAGAAGATTATTAACCCTTCAGGTGCTTCACAGGAACTAAAGCAACGTGGAAGGAAAAATAGACATTTTAATTTTTCCAACAAAAATTATCTTTTAGCATCAATTTTTTCATTTTTGCATGGGCAATAGGATAAAATGGATCCTAAAGTTTGTTGGGCAATTTCTCCTGAGTACAACGATACCTCATATGTGGTCATAAACCACTGTTTGGGCGCACGGCAGGGCTCAGAAGGGAAGGAGCGCCATTTGACTTTTTGAATGGAAAATATGCTGGAATATTTAGCGGTTGCCATGTCGCATTTGGAGAGTCCCTGTGTGCCTAAACATTGGAGCTCCCCCACAAGTGACCCCATTTTGGAAACTAGACCCCCCAAGGAACGTATCTAGATGCATAGTGAGCATTTTTGAACCCCAGGTGCTTCACAAATTGATCCATAGAAAAATGAAAGTACTTTTTTTTCAAAAAAACTTTCTTTTAGCCTCAGTTTTTTCATTTTCACATGGGCAACAGGATAAAATGGATCCTAAAATTTGTTGGACAATTTATCGTGAGAACACAGATACCTCATATGTGATCATAAACCACTGCTTTCGGGCACAGCAGGGCCCAGAAGGGAAGGAGCACCATTTGACTTTTGAAAGCAAAATTAGCTCCTATCGTTAGTGGACACCATGACTTGTTTGGAGAGCCCCTGTGTCCTAAACAGTGAAAAACAACCACATGTGACACCATTTTGGAAACTAGACCCCTTATGGAACTTATCTAGATGTGTTGTGAGCACTATGAACCCCCAAGTGCTTCACAGAAGTTTATAACGCAAAGCAGTGAAAATAAAAAAAATCATTTTTTTCCTCAAAAATGATTTTTTAGTCCGCTATTTTTTATTTTCACAAGGGTAACAGGAGAAATTGGACCACAAAAGTTGTTGTGCAATTTGTCCTGAGTACACCAATACCCAATATGTGGGGGAAACCACTGTTTTGGCGCATGCGAGAGCTCAGAAGGGAAGGAGCGCCATTTTGGAATGCAGACTTGATGGAATGTTCTGCGGGCGTCATGTTGCGTTTGCAGAGCTCCTGATGTGCCTAAACAGTAGAAACCCCCCACAAGTGACCCCATTTTGGAAACTAGACCCCCCCAAGGAGCTTATTTAGATGTGTAGTGAGCACTGTGAACCCCCAAGTGCTTCACAGAAGTTTATAAACGCAGAGCAGTGAAAATAACAAAATCATTTTTGTTCCTCAAAAATCATTTTTGGCCCGCTATTTTTTAATTTCCCAAGGGTAATAGGATAAATTGGATGCCAAAAGTTGTTGTCCAGTTTTTCCTGAGTATGCTGGTGCCCCATATGTGGGGGGAACCACTGTTTGGGCGAAAGGCAGGGCTCAGAAGGGAAGGAGCGCCATTTGACTTTTTTAATGGAAAATTAGCTCCAATCGTTAGCGGACACCATGTCGTGTTTGGAGAGCCCCTGTGTGCCTAAACTTTGGAGCTCCCCCACAAATGACCCCATTTTGGAAATTAGACCCCCTAAGGAACTTATCTAGATGCACAGTGAGCACTTTGAACCCCCAGGTGCTTCACAGAAGTTTATAACGCAGAGCCGTGAAAATAAAAAATCATTTTTTTTCTCAAAAAATTATTTTTATAGCCCCCTATTTTTTATTTTCGCAATGGTTACAGGAGAAATTGGACCCCAAAGGTTGTTGTCCAGTTTGTCCTGAGTACGCTGGTACCCCATATGTGGGGGGGAACCACTGTTTGGGCACACGTCAGGGCTCGGAAGGGAAGTAGTGACATTTTGAAATGCCGACTTGATGGAATGGTCTGCGGGCGTCATGTTGCGTTTGCAGAGCCCCTGATGTGCCTAAACAGTAGAAACTCCCCCCAATTGACCCCATTTTGGAAACTAGACCCCACAAGGAACTTATCTAGATGTGTGGTGAGCACTTTGAATCCCCAAGGGCTACACAAGTTTATAACGCCCGGGCATGAAAATAAAAAATTCATATTTTTTCCACAAACATGATTTTTAGTCCCCAATTTTTTTATTTTCCCAAGGGTAACAGGAGAAATTAGACCACCAAAGTTGTTGTCCAATTTGTCCTGAGTACGCTGATATCTCATATGTTGGAGAAAACTACTATATGGGCACACATCGGGGTTCGGAAGGGAAGTAGTGACGTTTTGAAATGCCGACTTGATGGAATGGTCTGTGGGCATCATGTTACATTTGCAGAGCCCCTGATGTGCCTAAACTGTGGAAACCCCCCCAATTGACCCTATTTTGGAAACTAGACCACCCAAGGAACTTATCTAGATGTGTAGTGAGCACTTTGAACCCCAAAGTGCTTCACAGAAGTTTAGAACCCAGAGCCATGAAAATAAAAAATCATTTTTTCCTCAAAAAATTATTTTATAGCCTACAATTTTTTATTTTCACAAGGGTAACAGGACAAATTGGACCCCAAAAGTTGTTGTCCTGTTTGTCCTGAGTATGCTGGTACCCCATATGTGCGGGGGAACCACTGTTTGGGCACACATGGGGTCTCGGAAAGGAAGTAGTGACGTTTTGTAATACCGACTTGATGGAATGGTCTGCGGGCGTCATTTTACGTTTGCAGAGCCCATGATGTGCCTAAACAGTAGAAACCCCCCCAATTGACCCCATTTTGGAAACTAGATCCCCCAAGGAACTCCTCTAGATGTGTGGTGAGCACTTTGAATCTCCAAGTTCTCCACAGAAGTTTATAACGCTGAGCCGTGAAAATAAAAAATCATTTTTTTTTCCACAAACATGATCTTTTAGTCCCCAATTTTTTTTCCCTATGGTAACAGGAGAAATTAGACCCCCCCAAAGTTGTTGTGAAATTTTTCCTGAGTACGCTGATACCCCATATGTGTGGGTAAAACCACTGTTTGGGCACACGTCGGGGCTCGGAATAAAGGGAGCACTGTTTGACTTTTTGAATGCAAAATTTGCAGGAATCAATGGTGGCGCCATGTCACATTTGGAGACCCCCTGATGTGCCTAAATAGTTGAAACCCCTCAATTCTAACTCCAACCCTAACCAACACACCCCTAACCACCACCCTAACCCCTACACACCCCTAACCCTAATCCAAACCCTAACTATAACCCTAACCCAACACACCCCTAACCATTATCCCAACCCTAACCATAACCCTAGCCACAAGCCTAACCCCAACCCTAATTCCAACCCTAATTCTAACCGTAACCCTAATTCCAATCCTAACCCAAATTCCAACCCTAACCCTAATTCTAACCGTAACCCTAATTCTAACCCTTATTCTAACCCTAATGCTAAAGGCTAGGTTCACATTACGTCTTACCAGCCCGTTCAACACATAGCGCTGACGGGCTGGTAACGGTATAGTATAACGCGACCGCGTTATGCTATACCCGCTAGCGCAGAGGAATCAGCAGATGATTCATCTGTGCTAGCGGTGACAGAGCCCAGACGCTGCAGGCCGCGTCCGAGGCTCCATCACTGAATGACGGCACGTCGCGAACGCATGCTGCTTTACAGCATGCGTCGCGATGCGCCCGCAAATGGGGGTGAATAGCAGCATTAACGGACTGCGTTACACCGCGTTATACCGTGGTGTAACGCAGTCCGTCTAACGGACTGCCATAACGCGATATGTATCCAGCCTAACCCTAACCCTAATTATAACCCTAACCACTATACACTTAACAGAGCTTTGCAGCTCCACAACTGAGCAGCTCTGGCTTCCACCGGGAACAGCTGATCGTCAACGGTGCTTGGTGTCCTACCCCAATAGACATTTCTGACCTATCATAAAGAGTCCCATACAACCCTTTTGCCAGCATAATGGCTAACCCTCTAGGTTGTCAAAAAATTATAATTAGGGCTAATCTTGAGTACATAATCTAATGGAGTCTAAGGGCCCCGTCTCACATAGTGACACACCAGCGATCCCGACAACGATCAGGATCGCTGGTGTGTCTCTACATGATCGCTGCTGAGCTGCCAAACAGGCAGCTCAGGCAGCGATCAGGACAGCGACACTGTGGGTAACGTTGCCTAGTTACCCTCAGTGTACGTTGGATACCAGCCCGCTGATACAGGGAGCTGGTAACTAAGGTGCACTTCGGGTTTCCAGGCACTGCTCGGTGCCTGGAAACCCGATGTGTGCCTTGGTTACCAGCTCCCCTGCAGCAGCGCGCTGGTATCCAACGTATACATCGGGTTTCCAGGCACAGCCCAGCGCCTGGAAACCCGAAGTGTACCTTAGTTACCAGCTGATCGCTGGTCTCCTGCCTGTCACACGCAGCGATGCGTGCTGGCCAGCGGGAGACCAGCGATCAAAAAAAAGTCCAGGCATTTCTGACACGACCAGCGATTCACAGCAAGGGCCTGATCGCTGGTACGTGTCAGACATAGTGAGATCTCTGTTTAGCAGCAATCTCGCTATGTGAGACGGGGCCTTTAGAATTCAGTAATGATAAGTAATTAAACCTTCAGACTGAAACACAGACACAAGGATCCTAGGTGCACCATGCTTGTAGGACCCAGGTTATGCTAGGTACATGAAAAAGTTGCTCAGCCAAATGTCACAGGAGCCACTAGTGTTACCAAAATAACAATTACACAATTGTAGTCCTGAGAAATGTAAGCTAACACTTTGTGGAGGGACTATTTGGCAGCACACATAGTAACTACTGCATTATGTGAGAGGTATCTGATGTTTTGCAAAAACATTTGTATCTTTTTGCCTGGGGGGTCTTTTGTAACACTACAAGTCATAAAGAATTTAATGCAGGAAAACAACATGACAGATCATATGTATTAATTTCAACTGTTTTTTTTACTTTTACCATGTTACTGGCGCGTACTACCCAAGCTACGGAAACAGAAAAAGAAACAGAAACTTGTCATCCCTGTAGTGATCAAACAGCTAGACCACATGGAAACTGTCAAGTATGTGGGTCTGTAAAATGAATGTCTTGAAGTTTGAGAGATAAAAAGTTACTCTTATTTTCACTTTTTCGTATGAATTGAAGTTTTATACAGTGGTTTTGAAATTTTTTTTATTTTATTTGCAAATGTGTTTTGTACGGGTTAATCACATTTTGTCACAGGCTACTTTGACGAAAACCAGTTTGGAAAACTTGACAAATAGCAATAAACATTACTGTGAAATCTTTAAATTTAAATAGTATGTGCTTTTTCAAAGAGTTACAAACTAAGGCTATGACAACTTGTCACGTCATCACTACCTTCAGGCCATTCACAGATGAGGCCATCATTTTCTTGACCTTTAGAAGGCCGGTAAAAGGTTAAAAATGTATAGTCACCTCGCTATTCACCTGTCTCAGGTTTCACTCTGCTTCTAGTGTCTACTGCCCACTGCAGTGTCCTCAGGACATCTTCTTTCGACAATCACAGACCAGTGTCTTCACTCAAAAAAAAGCTTTTGGCCATGACTAGGCCATTGCCACCAAAGGGTCTGAGAGTGATCAACTCCTGAGAAGGCCTGAGCTGAGAGAAAGATCCGTGACCTGATTTTAGAGGAAGACTGGTGACCTGAGCTAAAAAAATGGTGAAAAGATGATAAAACACAGGTATTTGGTTGATATGTTTTTTGCAAAAAATGTATACTAAGCAGCTCTACCAAACGTCAAGGTAAACCCATATCAGAGCAGTCCCTGACTAATGTATTTAATCCCTAACTGATGTATTTAAAAACCTGGTTATATGTAAAGTACTTATATGAGCAGGATTCAGAAAGGTAATGTCCAATATGGAGAACGGCCTTTATGTGCATGGCTCACAAAGGAGGGGTGGAACATGTCCCTGATCTTGCAGAAACTAGAAAAAGTTAAATACAAACACATGAGCCATGCACACAGTGAACAAGCCTGAAGGGACATTGTTCACACCACCAGAAAACTGAAACACAAAAAAAGCACAGTAAAACAAAGATATAAAAATACTCTGTTGTAAAAAAGTAACAGTAGACAGCAAGTGCTGATAAAAAGATGATAAAACACAGGATATTTGGTTGATACATTTTTTGCAAAAAATGTATACTAAGCCGCTCTACCAACCGTCAAGGTACACCCATATCAGAGCAGTCCCTGACTAATGTATTTAATCCTAAACTGATGTATTTAAAAACCTGGTCATATGTATAGCACCTATATGAGCAGGATTCAGAAAGGTAATGTGCAATGTGGACAACAGTCGTTATGTGCATGGCTCAAAAAGAAGGGGTGGAATACCTCCCTGATCTTGCAGAATTAAGAGAAAAGTTAAATACAAACACATGAGCCATGAACACAATGAACAAGCCTGTAGGGACATTGTTCACACCACAAGAAAACTGAAAAAAAAAATGCATAGTAAAACAAACATATAAAAATACTCTGTTGTAAAAAATAACAATAGACAGCAAGTGCTCGTAAAAAGATGATAAAACAAAGAGTATTTGATTGATATGTTTTTTGCAAAAAATGTATACTAAGCCACTCTACCAAACGTCAAGGTAAGCCCATATCAGAGCAGTCCCTGACTTATGTATTTAATCCCAAACTGATGTATTTAAAAACCTGGTCATATGTATAGTACCTATATGAGCAGGATTCAGAAAGGTAATGTCCAATGTGGAGAACGGCCTTTATGTGCATGGCTCACAGAGGAGGGGTGGAATACCTCTCTTATCTTGCAGAAACAAGAAAAAAGTTAAATACAAACACATGAGCCATGCACACAGTGAACAAGCTTGTAGGGACATTGTTCACACCACCAGAAAAACTGAAACACAAAAAAAGCACAGTAAAACAAACATAAAAAATGCTCAGTTGTAAAAAATTAACAGTAGGCAGCAAGTGCTGGTAAAAAGATGATAAACCACAGGCTATTTGGTTGAAATGTTTTTTGCAAAAAATGTATACTAAGCCGCTCTACCAAATGTCAAGGTATACCCGTATCAGAGTAGTCCCTGACTAATGTATTTAATCCCTAACTAATGTATTTAAAAATCTGGTTATATGTATAGTACTTTTATGAGCAGGATTCAGAAAGGTAATGTCCAATGTGGCGAATGGCCTTTATGTGCATGGCTCACAAAGGAGGGGTGGAATACCTCCCTGATCTTGCAGAAACAAGAAAAAAGTTAAATACAAACACATGAGCCATGCACACAGTGAACAAGCCTGTAGGGACATTGTTCACACCACCAAAAAAACTGAAACACAAAAAAATCACAGTAAAACAAACATATAAAAATACTCTGTATGTATGTATGTGTCACGCTGTATAGCAGATATATATATGTGATGACAATAATCTACATCAAAAGGGCAACATACTATATAACATGTGCATAGCTATATGATAACATAGATTTTACCTGACAGAAAGTCCAGTGGGTCAAAACGGAATCCGTTATACGCTGTCTCCGGCTAGAGGGTGACCGGGGTCTAAGCTGACCCTAACTGGGGTCCTAACTAATCCCTCAACCTGGAGGTACTGTTAAAGGTACAGAGGTCCAGGCCACCAGCGTAAACCCTGTCTCCTATCAATCCCTGCCAACTGTATTCTAGTCCTAAGAAGGACCCTGAATACCACCAAAGGGAATGACCAGGTAACGGTTAATGAACAGAAAGACATACAAGAAAGATAAGAAATAAAGTAAATAAAGTCTTACATACAACACTCACACACAGTAGGAACACCATAGGTCTCAGAGATAAACTATAAGCTGTAAGAGTAAAAACAACTAAGGAGCTCTTAGCTTAAGTATTCCCAGAACCGATCCAGTCTGCTAAACTATATGAATGCTTTCACCGGCATCCAACACCCAGACTGGCAGGAATATAAAGGAAACTAATTAGAACATAATCCAAAGCAGCCGGGCGAGGCTGAACCTAGTCTTAGCAAAGAGCTAGGTAAAATTAACTCTCTCATTACCAAACACAAAGAAACAGCAGCTCAGCTGTGAGAAGTCAGAATGTGCAATCGCGACGATCTTCGTGGCGATGCACCCATGACAGTACCCCCCCTTCTACGAGGGGCCTCCGGACCCTCATGACCAGGTCTGTCCGGTAAGTTGTGTGAAAGGTCCGAACCAATCGATCTGCGTTATCATCAGACGCAGGGACCCACGTCCTCTCCTCAGACCATACCCCCTCCAATGAACTTCCACGTTATCATTGATTACCACTGAAGGAGGAGGTAGAGGTGACGGTATGACTGGTGCCACGTACTTTTTAAGTAATGACTTGTGAAACACATTATGAATTTTAAACGTAGGAGGGAGGTCCAGACGAAATGCCACAGGATTAATTATGGAACTGATCCTGTATGGCCCGATGAATCTGGGACCCAACCTCCAGGAGGGAACTTTAAGTTTTATATTCCTGGTAGACAACCACACCAGATCGTTCACCCTCAGATCTAGACCAGAAACTCTCCTCCTATCAGCCATCCGTTTGTAAGGGTTCTCCGTAACCTTCAGTCTTAAGCGATCTGGAACTATCAGTCTCCCTGGAAGTCCCACAGGGGCGTCCCCTGAGCCCCCAATACCTCCCCCTCAAGCTCAGAGCATACAGCTGACACTACAACTCCCTCCTGAGGAATAGGAACCGGATCATCCGTCCTCCCGGCCCCTGGGAAAGTACGAGATAAGGCATCAGGAAGCAACTTTATTGAGCAGTCATATGCGCGATGAGGAGGTAACTCTTTACACCCCTCCTCTGAGAACATCTCCCCAAAGTCCTCCAGAAAAGGAGGCAAAGTCCTAGGCACAACCGCACCGATGACCGTGCTCATGCAGTTATTCTTGCAAAATTCACCCCACTGGCTTATCTTTCTGGATTGCCAATCAATCACTGGGTTATGTTTAGCCAACCAAGGAAGTCCCAACACAATAGGAGCAGGCAGACCCTCCAACACATAACAAGACAATTGCTCTTTATGTATTGCCCCTACTCGAAGATCTATGTTATGAACAGCTTGTACCAAGCTACCTTGACCAAGAGGTCTAGAATCAATAGAGAGTATAGGGACCGGTTTGGCCAATACACTCAGTTGCATACCATGCACCTGGGCAAACCGAGTGTCCACCAGATTAGCCCCGGACCCACTATCAAGAAAAACAGAAATCCTCTCAGTTCTAGTACCAATCACCACCTCCGCAGGCACGAGAAACTGAGAGGGATTTGGGGACGAAATACACACTCCCAGGTTAACTCCTTGGTTCAAAGAGGTCCGGGATGGACACCCCCCCAACAAAATGTCCCTCTCTCCCGCAAAAGAAACACCTTCTAGTCTTGCGGCGCACCGCTGATTCCCTCCTACAAAATGATGTCCCTCCCAACTGCATGGGTTCCTCAGAACAGACCAGAGGAACCTCAGTATAAGGGACTTTAGTAGTAGGTGGAGTCATCACGGGGGGCGGAGTTACCTCGCGTCTTCCCCGAAGACGTCTATCAATGCGAATAGCGAGGGCCATAGCAGCCTCCAGTGATGGAGGAGAATCATACTGAGCCAACACATCTTTTAATTTGTCAGACAACCCTTGACAAAACTGGCTCCTAAGAGCTGGTCATTCCACTGAGTATCTGTTGCCATCTACGGAACTCAGAAGAATATTCCTCCGCTGGACGATTTCCTTGCCGTATTTTACGTAACCTTGTTTCAGCAAGGGAGACTCGATCCGGATCATCATATACCAGACCCAGGGCAGTAAAAAATCGATCCACTGACTGGAGATCTGGGGAGCCTGGAGGAATAGAGAACGCCCAAGATTGAGGGTCCCCTTGTAAGAGCGAGATAACAATTCCCACCCTCTGCTCTTCACTCCCAGATGACCGAGGCCGCAGCCGAAAGTACAATTTACATGCCTCCCGGAAAGTAAAAAATTTGTCCCGCCCACCAGTGAACCTGTCCGGGAGAGCAACCTTAGGTTCAGATCTGGTTTGCTCTGGGGGGACAAAACCTTGGACTTAATGTCTGCCAACTCCATGGACAATCCCTGCAACTGCCGGGCCAGCTGGGCTACTGGATCCATGATAGCTGGGGAGAATCTTTAGTATTGGCCGGTGAAAATGTCACGCTGTATAGCAGATATATATATGTGATGACAATAATCTACATCAAAAGGGCAACATACTATATAACATGTGCATAGCTATATGATAACATAGATTTTACCTGACAAAAGTCCAGTGGGTCAAAACGGAATCCGTTATACGCTGTCTCCGGCTAGAGGGTGACCGGGGTCTAAGCTGACCCTAACTGGGGTCCTAACTAATCCCTCAACCTGGAGGTACTGTTAAAGGTACAGAGGTCCAGGCCACCAGGTAAACCTGTCTCCTATCAATCCTGCCAACTGTATTCTAGTCCTAAGAAGACCCTGAATACCACCAAGGAATGACCAGGTAACGTTAATGACAGAAAGTACATCAAAAAGATAAGAAATAAAGTAAATAAATCTTACATACAACACTCAACACAGTAGGTAACACCATAGGTCTCAGAGATAAACTATAACTGTAAAGTAAAAACAACTAAGGACTCTTAGCTAAGTATTCCCAGAACCGAATCCAGTCTGCTAAAACATATGAATGCTTTCACCGGCATCCAAACACCAGACTGGCAAGAATAAAAGGAAACTAATTAGAACAATCCAAAGCAGCGGCGAGGCTGAACCTAGCTTAGCAAGAGCATTGGTAAATAACTCTCCATTACCAAACACAAAGAAACACAGCTCAGCTGTGAGAAGTCAAATGTACAATCGCACATTTTCGTGCGATGACCATGAAGTATGTATGTATACATGTATGTAGAGTGGGTACGGAAAGTATTCAGACCCCTTTAAATTTTTCACTCTTTGTTTCATTGCAGCCATTTGACAAATTCAAAAAAGTTGAATGTTACCATTAAAAATCCAGGGGATGAGTCCTGAGGAGATCATTTGCATATTCTCAGTTCATTCTGGGATAAGTGAAGAGTCTCCGCGAGCTCCAAGAACACTGGGTTTTGGCCGTTGCAGCTGAAAGGAGGACATCAGTAAGCCGAATTTTGGTATGTTTTTCACCTCTTTGATATCTCTTTAACAATAAGAGCATGGAAGAGGCCAGGAGCCATTTGGTGAGCTGCATTTCTTGCTACATGTTCACATATTTACCAGTGGAAAAGCCAAATTTCACATGCCAGAAATGCAAGCTTGTGTCCATGTTGGAGGAAAAGTTGCGAAATCTAGAAGAGAGGTTAGCTACATTGAAGATCATTAAGGAAGGTGAAGAATTCTTAGACAGAGCAGAATTATCTCTTCATTGTACAGAAAGAGAAGAAATTCTAAGTGCACCAGAAGAAACAGAGGAATGGAAGCATGTGACCTAGAGAAGCAGGAGGATCGGGTGGCAGTCAGCATCAATACTGCTCAGGAACCAGTGCCATGCTCTCACACAGGAGAACGATGAAGAAATACATCAGGATAAGACTTTGCCCACAAAGAACAACCTTGTACGCCCTCAGAGTCCTCCTAGATGGAGAAAGAAAGATGTTGTGAAGAAGAAACGGAGAGTTGTGGTCATGGGGGATTCCCTGTTGAGAGGAACAGAGGCTGCTATCTGCAGACCGGATATAACCTCAAGAGAAATGTGCTGTCTTCCAGGTGCAAAAATTAAAGATGTGTCTGACAGGATATCAGGACTCTTCAGACCTAAAGATGACTACCCATTCTGGCTAATACATGTGGGGACAAATGACACCACAAGAAGTGACCTGGAAACCATCCGCAGTGACTTTGAAAACTTAGGCAAGAAAGTGAAAGAACTGGGTGCGCAGGTGGTCTTCTCTTCCATCCTCCCAGTGGATGGCCATGGAACAAGGAGGTGGAATAAAATTCTACAGGTGAATAACTGGCTACGTCGATGGTGCCGTCAGCAAGGATTTGGATTTCTAGGTCACGGAGTGTTAGGGTTCGATTTCCCGCTGCTGCACAAGGGGAGTCTCGAACCCGTCCCGCTGCGGTCTCCCATTCATCTCCAGCCGCAGTGGAGCCTGCTCAGCAGAGACGTCGGTCCAGGCGTCTTGCCCACTCCTCTACTGTGCAGTAACTTGCTGCTGCCTTTCCTGGATCTGCTATTATAGCCAGTGCTGGAGCAGCCGTCTTTGAGACAAAGTCCTGCGTTTTCCCATCTGAGCATGCCCAGAGTGAGATCTCTCATTGGAGATCAGGGGTCACATGTTCAGGTGCTGCAGCGGCTCCTATTGGTCCGCCAGGAAGGTCATGTAGCTACGTTTGTTTGTAACAACTTCTCATTGGTCCTTGTTCCTGGAAGGTCCTGTAGCTGTTGCTATAAAAGGGGAGCATGACTGGGCCGCCATGCGCTAATATCAATCATTGTATGCTATGCGCCAGTGTGGTCATGTGTATGTGTGGATAGGGACCCGGCTGAAATAAGCCACTAGAATACCGACTTAATCGGTGAGGAGTTTGGTATGGTAGCTGGTCAGGGTCGGTGTCCTAGATGCCCTAGATTACCGGCATAACCGGTGAGGAGTTTTGATTGCCGTATTCAGGGTCTGGCGTTCAGACGCCATAGATTGCGGGTGACTCCCGCGAGGACATTAGCACATGATCACGCTTTATGAACGCGTAGCACTTAACTGTGTACCTGAGAGCCTGACAGGACACAGTACTTTTTCTCAGCGGCCCTGTGACGTAACAGGGTTCGCTTTCAACGCTAGACAGCGCCCTAGCGTGTTTTCTTTGCCACTCAGTTGTGTCTAGTGAGTGCGCACACATCGCCATATAGCGCTGCGGCTCTCCTTCTAGCGGCTCTGTGGAGTAACAGAGTTCGCACTTATTGCCAAAGCGCATTACGGGGTTTATGTTGGCGACTCTGCGGGATAACAGAGTTTGCTTCTCGCGCCATTTCTACTAGCGGCAGGCTCCGCTTGCACGGTGGACCCCAGGCTGCGAACGCACCTCTCTACTTTATATATTTGGTGCGTTCCGCAGACCCTTAACAAGAAGTGAATTACTTATACGATGGAGTACTTGCTAGAGATGGGATGCACCTTACGAAGACTGGAAAATATGTATTTGGAAGTTGCCTTGCTGCACTCATCAGGAGCGCTTTAAACTAGAACAATGTGGGAAGGGAAGCAAAAGGCCAGAAAAATCCATACACCTGACAAATGCTATTGAGAACTCTGCTATTAGAAGTGGAAAGGAAGAATGAAGACAAAAAAATCTAAATAATAAAAATATTGGAGGAAGAGAAACCAATCACAAACTAAAATGTTTCTATACAAATGCACAAAGTATGGGCAGCAAGGAGAATTGGAACTACTAACGCAGGAAAAGAAGTGTGATGTCATTGGAATCACTGAAACTTGGTGAGACGATACACATGATTGGAATACAAGGCTAGAAGGATACAACTTATTTGCAAGAAACAGACTTGATAAATGAGGAGGAGGTGTGGCATTTTATGTTAGAAAAGCGTATATCTGCACAGAGATTGAAGCTTCAGAGACTGGGAGTTCTGTGGAAACTGTTTGGGTAAGAATACAAGGAGTGAACAATGGAAAGGACACCATTGTAGGCATTTACTACAGGCCACCTATGCAAGCTGAAGATATGGATGAACTCTTTATGCATCAAATGGCCAAGTTCTCCAAAAAATATGACATAGTGGTCATGGGAGATTTCAACTATCCAGACATTTGTTGGGAATCTCTCTCAGGCAAAACTAACAGGTCCAGGAAATTCTTATCCTCTCTTGCTGACAACTTTATCTTCCAAAAGGTAGGGGAGAAAACAAGGGGATCTGCTACCTCGGATCCAATCCTTATAAACAGGGAGGAAATGGTTGAGGAGGTAAGAGTGGCTGGGACCTTAGGAGGTAGCGACCATGCTATTTTAGAATTTTGGATAACTAGAGGAGGAAGACCTGTGAAGACTCAGACTTCAAGGTTAGATTTCAGAAAGGCAGATTTTAAGGGACTCAGAAAGAGAATTGGAGGGATTAAATGGCAGGATATCCTTAAGGACAAAAATGTCCAGGAAGGATGGGAAATCTTGAAAAATGAGATTCTCAAAGCACAATCATTAACAATTCCAAAAAGAGGAAGAATAGGAAGCATTTAAGGAAACCAGGATGGATGAACAAAGAACTTAAACACATGCTAAAAAAGAAGAAAGAAATGTTTATCAAATGGAAAAAGGGAGGCATATCATTTACTCCATGCAGCTCCTGATTATGTGTGTGCTAACTAAGCAATTAACCCCTTAATGTCCACTGACGTGCAGAGTCCGTCATGGCCAGGTGTCAGTTTTGGCACCTTGACGGACTGTGCACGTCATGGCTTTGATCTACCACTGTGTGTAAACACACAGTGGTAGTTCAGTGCCGACAGCTGTCTATGACAGCTGAGATGCACGGGAAGAGGTGAAGGGACCCATGACATCGGTCCCTGCACCCAGATCACTGTGATTGGTCAGTCAATCTGACTGACCAAACACAGCATGATCGCACAGGAGATACAGCACTTCCTACCCGATCAGAGGAGAAGCTGGCAGTGGAAGCTGCTGACCTGCTGCTGTGAGAGCCGGGGGGAGGTGCTGGAACAGCCAGGGAGGAGCTGAGCACTGCCCCTGGCTGATTAACCCTGCTGATGCCGTGATTATGAGCGATCACTTCATTTGGAGGACAGTGAAGAGATGCAGGGACCAATGATAGCGTCTTCATCTCTGACTGCTGTAATTGGATACTAAATGTAACTATCCAATCACAGCAGTGTGTCAAATGCGGGAAACAGTAGCTCAGCTACATCTTATCACTCTGTCTGTGACATTGTTAGAGATAAGAGCTGTGCTGCTGTTAGAAACTTGTGTGGAATCCAAATTTTGTTGGAAAAATGAGAAATCGCTGGTCAACTTTTAACACTTATAACTTCCTAACAAATAAAAATGTTGTTTCCAAAATTGTGCTGATGTAAAGTAGACATGTGGGAAATGTTATTTATTAACTATTTTTTGTGACATATCTCTCTGATTTAAGGGCATAAAAATTAAAAATTAGAAAATTGCAAAATTTTCAAAATTTTCGCCATATTTCCATTTTTTTCATAAATAACCGCAAGTTATATCGAATAAATTTTACCACTACCATGGAGTACAATATATCACGAGAAAACATTCTCAGAATCGCCAAGATCCGTTGAAGCGTTCCAGAGTTATAAGCACATAAAGTGACAGTGGTCAGAATTGTAAAAATAGGCCTGGTCCTTAACCTACAAAATGGCTTGGTCGTTAAGGGGTTAAGATCAGGAATTTACCTTTGTTATGTGCCGAGGCTGAAGGACTCTATAGCAGCAAGTCTCTACCCACTAGCTCAGAGTCAACAGAAAATTAAGAGAAAGCACCTGCAGAAGGGAAAATCAGTGTAAGTGCAGGATACAATGCAAATTATGGCCAGAAATAGCGTTATTCATCATGTACACACAGTACCGTCTGTTCTGCAAAGTTACTTAAAAGTATAATTATCATTTTAAATATCTATTCATGTCAATAAGGTGAAACTTTGTATATTAGCTATACAAAAATAAAAATGCTCAGTGTTGTAAAAGATGCATATACCTAAATATATGTATATCAAATAAATATATGTAAAGCCACCCTCAATATTATCTCCTAAAGGAAATTATAAAACATTGTGCATGTTAATAGGCTTTTCTATTTTGGAAGGTCACTGACAGAATTGCAGAGTACATTTCATTAGTTTCCTTAATGTGAGCTTAGTGTATGTCCTTGTATTTTGTATCTTGGTAAAATTCCACCAGCTTGAGGAAACATTCTGTACATTTTCCACACATCATTACTACCGGCATCCACATTTTTCTCTGAACTCCTTTCTCTACAGACATTACATCCCATCAGGGCCACTCAATATTTTATTTTATCAAATCTGTATGAGAGTAAGATTTTTTAACTTACAATCGTGCTGGAGAGCAAAATACATAGCGGTGACAATCAACAGATGAGCATTCAGCTTACGAATAACAATATAGATTATGAGGTCATATAAGAGGTATGAGAAAGAAATGAACAAAAGATCAGGACTTCTGGAGCACACATTATGGCACACATAATTAATGCAAAAATCTGTAACAAAATGTTAGCCTGTCAATAAATCTGCTAGTAGCGATTAAACAGTATGCTCGACAATGTTGATAACCACTCTTGAGTCACTCGGCTTCACCAACTGAAACACAGACCATTAGAATACAAAGCTAGAGATGGTTGAGTTGACACCGAAGAATTTTGCATTATAATAGATAAACTTACTGTACAATGTATAGATTGTATGGGATGAGGGAGGTAGAGAAACATTTCAGATGAAGAGAGAGATCGCAATGCGTTTTATGAGCGTTTTATGAACTTAAGACCAGTTCTTGCAGTCATATTTACTCTAAGACAGTTATTGCTGGTTCAAAAATAGATCACCAACCCGCACTTTACCTAAACTTTGGTAACATCCAATTTGTAATTGCTTCAGTATAGAAAATTGACCAGAGTGGCGAATTGAACTACCTGTCATAAGGGAAACCACATGAAGGGACTGTTAAGGGCATATTTCCAAATGTGAGACTGACTTTAAAAAGGAGTCCTTATCAACCTAGTTATTCTGGGTAAACTGCTATGTCAGAATATCCTCTGTTATTTAGAATTATGTGGAAATGAAAAAGTGGAGAATTACACGCTGATGATAGAAGGTAATAAATTCGGGTCCACACTAGGCTAATATGCATTTTTTATTTTATCTATGAATTGTGAAGTACCATACTTCTTCTTCAGGGCAAAAAAAATATGACAAATGACAGGTTAAATCCATCTATATACTAGTGACTGTGAAGAATGGGGGGATTTAATGGCAGATTACAATCCTCCTTTAGCATGTGTAGCTGTAACAGGACACCTTGCTAAGCACACGAGCTAGTATCTAAGCTCCTACAAAATGATCTCCTGCGGAGCCTATGCTGTATCACTGCTTTGTTTAGTCAGAGTGGAATATCATAAGGAGATTTAAGGAGAATATTGAGTTATTGTTCGTTCTAACCACACACAGGTTACATTTTGAAGACCTCTGGAAGGGGTCGAATGCCTTCCATTGTCTCGATCTATTGTAGCACCCTAGGGAGGGGAGATACACAGAACGGCTATTAGATGCCAGGTAACAAAGCTGTGTTTGGTCTCCAAGCGTAACGACGGCCTGGCTGGATCCAATGGCATCAGAACTGCAGCCCTATGACCTTCCTTGGGAAGCTATGATCCTTCATAAGTTTTGGGAGTTTTAGCTTTAAACACACAAGAGAGGGCAATAAGGCGACTCCTGTGGGTAAAAAAGGTGTGGCTAACCAAGGGATAAATGCTTGTGCTGACATGTAGTCTCTCTTTGTAATGCTTGCTATTCACTTCTAAAGGGGAGGCCACATCATGTAACGTGCTGGAAGGAACTGGGTCAGATGACAGCCGATTTCCCCATGTGACGTGGTTGAACATCAAACCAGTAATTGACATGATTCATCTGCTTATAATTTTTTTTTTACTATCACCTGTATTTGCATATCTGACCATTGTACATGCATAACCAATGTTTATATTGTGTATTGTCTAATGTGCTCTAAAGTCGATTAAATATATAATTTAACCTTGGGCTGCTCTTTTATCTCGATCCACGAATTCAAACATCCATGTTCTTGGCTTTGATTTTCCATGCTAACGAGGAACTAGTGGAAGTTCTACCAGGCTGGCAGTGCTTTTTATTCACTGGTGCTAGTGAAAGGGGCTTCTCAGCCTGTCAGGGTTGTGAGCAAGCGAGGTACCACGTCAGAGACTGTGTGGGACACATCCTTTCACTCCCTGTGCCTCCCTGGGCCTGTGTGGACAGGGGGATGTCTGTTCAAAACTGTGCAAAGCTGACCTTATAGGTGCGGAATGTCACTTTGGTGCAATTGAGTAGACCATACTACGTGATCCCACTTATGTAATGGCGAAGTCAGGTGGAGTAGCACGGTGTGGGTTCGTCACAGTGAAATAAAAAAAAAATGTGGGGTCAAATGAGTGACACATGATGTATCAAGGTTCTTCTTGGGCATTTCAATACTGCAAACATGATTAAGGATGAAATAATGATAATACAAGGTTAAAACATATATTATTGCATATTAATCATAAAATAGGATACATTAAAATTAGAAAAATAAAGCTATAAATGTGCATTTGTGTATTTGGGTGGTTGTTTCATTTGAAATAATTATAATGTGGTATAAAATATCACTGTATATGATGGACTAGAACTCATCACGGCATCTAGAGTTGAGCGAAACAGGTCGGTCAGATTAAAAAAAGACCGACTTTCGCCAAAGTCAGGCTTCACCGAGCGAAACCCAACCATAGCGTGAGGTCGGCCATGCGTTCGGTGACTCGAGCGCCAAAGTCGGTTTTCCCATAATGCTTGAAGTGCCTTTTCTCAGCCAATGAGCAAGAATGCAGACTGTGGGCAACGCGGTGACATGGGCAGCAGCCACCACCATCTTAGAGAAGGCAATTGCAGTGATTGGCTTGCTTTGTGTGGCGTCACAGTGCCCATAAAAGCCCTCACCGCCGACCGCCATTTTACTTCTGCCGATCTTAGCGCAGGGAGAGGTTGCTGGCACTGGTTCTCAGTAGGGAGAGCATTAGGCAGTAAAAAAAAAAATAATTCTGTGCTTGTGCTGAGAGCGATTAGCTGTTCAGTTAGTGTGCAGTGACAGAGGAGGATTTTGTTGTGTGCAACAGCGCTGGTCCTTAGGCTGCCTTCCAGTCACAGGAAAGGAATTGCTTGTGTGGACAAGCAGAGCTGATTATTAGGCTGCCTGCCAGTAAGAGGGGAGGAATTTATTGTGTGCAGCAGCAGAGCTGATTATTACGCTGCCTGCCAGTGACAGGAGAGGAATTGCTTGTGTGGAGCAGCAGAGCTGATTATTAGGCTGCCTGCCAGTGACAGTGGAAGAATTTATTTTGCTGTGTGTACACTGCTGTGCAGAGTATTTTTAACACAGCACCTGCACAGCACTAATACTTAAATTTTTAAGGTCTATATGGCAGAAAATACCCAAATGTGACAACATTATAAAAACTGCACCCCTCAAGCTACTCAAAACTACATTCAAGAAGATTATTAACCCTTCAGGTGCTTCACAGGAACTAAAGCAATGTGGAAGGAAAAATAGACATTTTAATTTTTCCAACAAAAATTATCTTTTAGCATCAATTTTTTCATTTTTGCATGGGCAATAGGATAAAATGGATCCTAAAGTTTGTTGGGCAATTTCTCCTGAGTACAACGATACCTCATATGTGGTCATAAACCACTGTTTGGGCGCACGGCAGGGCTCAGAAGGGAAGGAGCGCCATTTGACTTTTTGAATGGAAAATATGCTGGAATATTTAGCGGTTGCCATGTCGCATTTGGAGAGTCCCTGTGTGCCTAAACATTGGAGCTCCCCCACAAGTGACCCCATTTTGGAAACTAGACCCCCCCAAGGAACGTATCTAGATGCATAGTGAGCATTTTTGAACCCCAGGTGCTTCACAAATTGATCCATAGAAAAATGAAAGTACTTTTT
>JARQOD010000008.1:64668915-64705252 GCA_033576555.1 Oophaga sylvatica
GCCCCCACAGAAGTGCAGGACAAAATGCAAAAATCAAGCACAAAAACAAAAAGAAGAAAATGTCTTATCTGTGAGCAGGAGATTCAGACACACACAGCAGGCTACCAAGGAAACAGGAATCAAGGATTGAGACCAGAACAATTGATCACCGGCAACCCTGATGGGAAGGCGACTCCCTTATATAAGACCAGTCAGTAACACCTGATTTCCAATCCTCACAATCTTCACTGGACAGTCCAGTACCGTTTGTAACCACCAAAGGGAGCTTCTGCTCAGAACTCATTTTCAGCCTATTCACAACAGCACAGAAGCTTTACAGAGACTTGATGGAGTTTGCATGAGTAATGATATGTATATTGTAACATGTGATGTAGAAGCTTTATATACCTCGATTCCCCATGAATATGGTCTCCTTGCAGTTAAACGCTATTTGTCTGGCTGACAATTTGAGGAAACTTTTATAGATTTCTTGATGCAGCTTTTGGAATATGCTCTTCTACACAATTATTTTGTTTTTAAAGATCGCTTTTATGTGCAAAAAAGAGGCGTGGCGATGGGTGCTGCTTTTGCACCTTCTTATGCTAATTTAACGATGGGCCTATGGGAACAAGAATACATCCAGAATATGGATGTTGTGTCAGTAGAATCGGTAGTTTTATGGATGCGATTTATTGATGATGTTCTATTTGTTTGGCAGGGGCCACAAAAAGATTTGGAGGAGTTTTTGAAACATTTGAATAGTAATCCGTATAACATAAACTTACCTGGGATATCAAACAGGATGCGATTAATTTCCTGGATTTGAGGATAACAGTGGATGATGTTGGACAACTTCATACCTCGATTCACAGAAAAGAAACAAGTGTCAATGCATTATTACATGTGAGATCATCACATCCATCTCATATAATTCGTGCGATACCTACTGGACAATTTTTGAGAACAAAACGTATTGTGACCAAGAGGAAATTTTCGAACAACAGGCTGATGATCTTAAGGATAGATTTTTGCGAAGAGGGTACAGTAGGGATGTTGTTCAGAGAGCTTACAATAGAGCTAGAGATACAGATAGATCACCTCTGTTAGTTTCCAAAAATAAAAAAAATAATTTGATGGACAAATACGATTCATAACTAAATACCATTCCAGGTGGAATGAAATGACTGGTATCATTTATAAATTTTTGCCCATTTTAAAGCAGGACCCGAGTTTGTCTAAACTTCTACCATCAAAACCTTTAATTGTAGCTAAACGCAGTAAAACGATACAAGATACCTTGGTTCATAGTCACTATGTACCCCCTTTGTCCCATTTTATTTTTGGTTCTAAGGGCCCTAAGTGGGGCTCCGTTTGTTGTGGGACATGTAAAGCCTGTCATACATAGTTAAAACTGATAGTTTTCAGAACTCCACGGATACAAAAGAGTTTAAAATCTTACATTTCATTAATTGTCGTACTAGTATGGTTATTTATCAGGCGACATAGTAACATAGTAACATAGTTTTAAGGTTGAAGGAAGACTTTAAGTCCATCTAGTTCAACCCATATCCTATCCTAACCTGCCCTAACATGTTGATCCAGAGGAAGGCAAAAAAAACCCAAGTGGCAAACAGTAAGCTTCACATTGGGGAAAAAAATTCCTTCCCGACTCCACATACGGCAATCAGACTAGCTCCCTGGATCAACGCTGTATCTAGGAAACTAGTGAATATAGCCTGTCATATTATACTTTTCAAGAAAGGCATCCAGTCCCTTCTTAAATTTTAGTAAGGAATCACTCATTACAACATTAGACGGCAGAGAGTTCCATAGTCTCACTGCTCTTACAGTAAAGAATCTGCGTCTGTGATTATGGCTAAACCTTCTTTCCTCCAGACGTAGAGGATGCCCCCTTGTCCCCGTCACAGGTCTAAGAGTAAAAAGATCATTAGAAAGGTCTTTGTACTGTCCCCTCATATATATTATACATTGTAATAAGATCACCCCTAAGCCTTCGTTTTTCCAAACTAAATAACCCCAAGTGTAATAACCTGTCTTGGTATTGCAGACCCCCCATGCTCTAATAACCTTGGTCGCTCTTCTCTGCACCCGCTCCAGTTCAGCTATGTCTTTCTTATACACCGGAGACCAGAACTGCACACAGTATTCTAAGTGTGGTCGCACCAGTGACTTGTATAGAGGTAAAATTATGTTCTCCTCATGAGCATCTATGCCTCTTTTAATGCATCCCATTATTTTATTTGCCTTGGCAGCAGCTGCCTGACATTGGCCACTAAATGTGAGTTTGTCGTCCACCCATACACCCAAGTCTTTTTCAGTGACAGTTTTGCCCAGTGTTTTACAATTAAGCACATAATTATACATCTTATTTGTTCTACCCAAGTGCATGACCTTACATTTATCCCCATTAAAGCTCATTTGCCATTTATCAGCCCAAGCTTCTAGTTTACATAAATCCTCCTGTAATATAAAATTATCCTCCTCTGTATTTATTACCCTGCAGAGTTTAGTGTCATCTGCAAATATTGAAATACTACTCTGTATGCCCCCTACAAGGTCATTAATAAATATGTTAAAGAGAAGCGGCCCAACACTGACCCCTGTGCTACCCCACTGCTAACCGTGACCCAGTCCGAGTGTGCTCCATTAATAACCACCCTTTGTTTTCTATCCATGAGCCAGTTCTTAACCCACTTACACATATTTTCCCCTATCCCCATTGTTCTCATTTTACGTATCAACCTTTTGTGTGACACTGTATCAATGTCCGTGTAACCTCTCTTACGTAGGTATGATGACACGTGAATTGCGGGTACGTATCTTGGAACATATTAAGGATATTAAAGCTGCAGATAGGATTATGGTTCATGAAGGTTGGGATATTTCTAAACTTAAACCTTTAACAAGACATTTTCGCCAGTTTCATACCCAACAGTCTCATTTGTTAAAGGTAAAAGGTATTGACCGGATTCATTTGGGGAATAGGAGGGGAGATTATACAAAATTGTTGGCACAAAGACAGTGTAAATGGATAACTACATTAGAGAGCATGACCCCTAGGGGGCTCAATGAACAGTGGGTTTTTCTAGTTTTTTGTGAGTAAATGTATGGTTGGGCTTATCTAGATTGGGGTTTATATGATAGCAGGAATGATTATTTTAGTCATTAATACAGTGGTGACTAATTTTTATTAGAGTTATTAATTAATTTTTTGTAATTGTTTATTTTTATTATTATAGTTTCCTTTTTTTGTGTATTTTATTTTATTTATATTAATAATTAATTTAATATTTATTATTTGTATATTTTATATATATTATATATATATATATATATAATATATAATATATATATATATATATATATATATATATATAATTTATATATATATATTGTAAGCTTTTCAGGGGATATAGCTCTGGATCGCCGTCCGGGTAGACGGAGTGGCACGGAAACAGTTCATTCACAGACAGCAGTTCTGGTAAAAACTGGCCGCAACCAGTTTTATTAAAGTCTACAGCAAACAGAACATAATCAAAACCAAATCATAAACATAAGACCTGGGCTTGTCCAGCCACTTACTACACTTAGATAGATTTCCCTATCTACCTGGGACCAGACTCTAACAGCCTGGGCCAAAACAACACATATGTTCAGCATTTACCAGCATGGAGTTTCACAGAGTCTCCTCCTTGTGTCTGAAGGCACCTTCAACGTCCAGACTTGAGAGAGCTCCCCTCCTATTCAGCAGCTATCCGCATGGATTCTCACAGAGACTACTCCTGTGTCCGGGTACATCGAGCACCCAGACTGAGACAGCTCATACTCCTGGAGACTCCTTCTTGTGCCTGGACTCCTTGTCCAGACTAAGCGAGCTCTCTGTCTGTGTTCGCAGACACCTACTTCTGGTCTCCTAATTAACAGCTGAGTGGTTTCAGGCCTGAGCTACAAGTGTGTACTGAATGTAAGGTGTAGTGACCTTTCTCTACCACTAGGTTTACAAAGCCATACATTTCCCTTATACCAGTCAGCAAAGTATCTAGGTGAAATGTACACCCCATTCAACACACATACTCTCACTGTCTCACATATCCCCCCCCTCTTCTCCAGACCGGAGGGCTGGTCATCCAGACCGGAGGGCTGGTCAACAAACCAAAAGAGACAGTGAACTCTGGACCAGTCATGGCCCTCATCAGCTTCATCTTCACTACTGTCATCTGTATCTTCACCTGAGCCATAGCCAACATCAGCTTTCTCTTCATCTGAAGCATCCGCACTACCCTGTACCTCCCAGGCCTATGCTCTCTGCGGGCCTCGGGTATCCTGCACGGTTTCATCTTGACCTTAGGGCCGGGCTCAGTTTCGATATAGTGCCTGGCCAGAGAAGTACGACCCGGCACATCAGAACACTTCTGCTGACTCTTCCTCAGAAACTCACGTACCTCCTGTCCTTGGTGCACTGACCATGTGTCACCAACTATCACAGAAGGTATAGGGGGTTTTTCACTTTTCTCTAGTTCCCCTTGAACCCTCTTTAGCACATCTATTTTCTTGAATATCGGTTGACTCATAAAGTCTATTTCACAGACCTTAAGCTCCTCTGCCATGGTCTCTGACCATTTTAAGCTACACTGTTCAAATGATTGGGACTGTAGAAGGAGCTGATCGTTTTTCTTTTGCAGTACACATAATTCATCCGCTAAGTCTCCAGCTGAATTGTAATGTTCTACCGTAACAACAGCATTCTTATATAGAGCCTTAGACTTATTGAGCAGCATTTGCTCTTGCAACGAAGAGATTCCCTGTATCCTTCCTTTTACTTCATTGACCTTCTCACGAAGATGCTCATGGCTTTCATCACACTCCTTCATCACAGTTTGGAGTTTTTTCTGAGAAGTCATCAATTCATCTGGTACCTGTTGGACGTCTTTTATGTCTTCGGCCCCTTCTTCAGGCTCTTCTGGTAGAACATGCTCAGAAGCCCTACCGTCAGTCTTACATTCTACCTCTTCAGTCACATCATTATGGTCTCCAATATTTCCATTTATTCCGGCTTTCAAGTTCTCCTTGATAGCTGCATCTGTATACTCAGAACCCGCCGGATTCTTCTCTTCCACCACGTTCTGCATCCCATCTGAGCTCCCGTGTGTCTGCAGCGGCAACGGAGTGACACATCGCTTTTCCCATTTGTTGGGACGTGGCTCCGATGTAGA
The DNA here is from genome assembly GCA_033576555.1 of Oophaga sylvatica. Classification (NCBI taxonomy): domain Eukaryota; kingdom Metazoa; phylum Chordata; class Amphibia; order Anura; family Dendrobatidae; genus Oophaga; species Oophaga sylvatica. The sequence goes on from JARQOD010000008.1 coordinate 64,674,129, forward strand.
CTCCATGAAAGTGCGCTTGAGCTCACCAACGCCAGCCTGATGTCTCAAAATCTCATCTTGTGACTTATCCAGATCCTTGGTGTCACTCGGGAACACCGCTGGGGCTCCGGGCGCCGAACTTCCAGCCTGAGCTTCACGAGTTGCAGCTACTGATCCGAACCGCAACCCGTCCACGCCGCTGTCTTCGGCAGAAACAGATTCCTGGACAGAGTCAGTCCCCATATCTTAGTCTAGTTCCTCACAGCTTCACTTGAGACCTCAGCTTCTGATGAGGCATCTGGCTTGGTGACTACCACTTCTATGGCTTTTTCCACCTCTGCAGCATCTCCCTCAGAGTCCTTGGCACGATACAGACCAAGACCATACCTTGGTAACTTCACATTTCCAACAGCATCTACTTGGGCTGTGTTCAGTTTCAGAGTCCTGCCTTTAAAGCTCAGCTCTCCTCCTTTCACCTTAGTCTTCGCCAGGGAACCGGCCAACTGTAAAACATCTTCAGATGCCATCTTCTGTCCGACTGCAAGGTCAGCATCAGCCTTCCTCTCAGGACTCTCAACCGCCTCTGCTACCATGCCTTCCTCATTTGCACTGGTTGCTTGATTGTCATCAGATGATTCACTATCACTACCACTATCCCTGTCTGACCCCTTTTTCTCAGCCACATCTGGCTCACTTTCAGGGTTATACACTTCATTTTCATTCACATCCTGCTCACTGTCAGGGTTATACAATTCATTCTCATTCACATCCTGCTCACTTTCAGGGTTATACACTTCATTTTCATTCACATCCTGCTCACTGTCAGGGTTATACAATTCATTCTCATTCACATCTTGATCTGGAACCTTAGTTAACATGTCATCCACAACATTAACTTCACCATCTGGTCCCTGGTTTCCCTCAGGTGGTCCCTCAAGTATGTGACTATGTGACAACCCCAGCACTATACTTCCATATAGCTCAGGTACTAGGAGCTGGCTCACGACCTCTCCTGGACTTCAGTGTCCCTATACAACAGGTGAGTGTTTATGGCAACATGAGGAAACCTCTCCTCAGAGCCAGGCTCTTGGGAAACCTCATTTAGAACATTTATATTTTCCTGGGCCGTTTTAAGAGAGGGGTCTCGCCACTGCTCACTCTCAAAATTGTCACAGGACACAGGTAAGTCAGGGACACTCGGTTCCCGAGAACCACCATCCTCGTCTCCCAACATCACCTGCAAAGGAATTTCATCACTATCACAGTCATCATTATTATCAATATCATTATCATGATTATGATCAGTATCATCATCACTATCATGATCATCATCATTATCATTATCAGCATCAGCATCATTATCATGGGTCATCATCATTATCATGATCATCATCATCATTATCATTATCATCATCATCATCATCATTATCACATAAGTTTAACGGCCCACTAGCATTGCGTTCCGCCCCTCGGGACTGCGCACCCTCAATAGGAGCTTCATCACACTGTCCATCAGAAACATTTTTCCCCCAGAGATCCTTAGACCGGGAAAGTCATTACCCAATATGACGGGGGCACCAGGTTCTTCACTACCCCCACTTCACATGAAACCTCCCCGCGTTTGGGGATCAAGTCCACGACAGTCTCTGGGTAGACTTTGGTGTCTCCATGGACGCACACCACACTCAGGTGTTTATCAGGATAAAGTCCCTATCAATCAGGCTGTCCCATACGGAAGTCACTGGACTCTCTGAGTCCAAGAGGGCCTGTGCTGGGCAGTCATTTACAACCACCGGGGACCCCTGTGGTCCAGAGGTGGACACACACACAGGCTCTGCGCAGGAGAGAGGGATCCGCCAACATCACAACACATAGGCTCCCCCTCTATTGGACAGTTGGCTGCAATTTCACGACATCTCCAACACTGTCCATCACACTCTCCCACCCACACAACCCCAACAGCTGGAACGCTCTTACTGGGAGAGTTCGGCGTCCAGGAACTCTGAAGTGACGACCTCTCAGACGGCTGGTCACGGAGGCAGTCTTTGGTGGCGAAGGCCCTCTCCATCAGGCTGACCAGACGATTGGCGTCCTGGTGGTCTCCTTGTCCGACCTCTGGCTGTACCTCAGGAGGACGTGCTTGGGTGTAGCGGTCCACTATCACCTTTTCAACTCCATAATCAGGTTTGCTGACTGCAGACTCAAACTGCATCTCCAGTCATGAACTCCCCTGGCACGGGCTGTCACCGTAACACCCAGCCGGGTAAGAATCTCCGCTTTCAGCTTGGCATAGTCTTGGCTGTCCTGCTCGCTCAGGTCAGCATAGGCCCTTTGGGGTTCTCCAACTAGGGTGCGACCATCATGGCCCATTCAGATAGGGGCAGATTCTCCTTCTCTGCCAGTCCCTCAAACCTAGTGAGATATACCTCCACATCATCACGAGGTGTCATCTTTTTCAGGGACCGTCTTACCGCCTTCTTTACAGCGGACAATGCAGGTGACTTTGCAACATTACTTTGGGACGATGCGCTGCAAGTCTTTTGTAGTGCTGCAACCTGCTCAAAAAACAACCGGTTATTCTCCTGCTGCTGCTGCAGGAATTGCTGCTGGGCCTGCTGCATGCGCTGCTGGTGCTGCAGGCGCTGCCGCTCCATGCTCTGCTGCATGCTCCGCTGGGCCTGGACCAGGTACTCAACGAGCTCCTCCATACTGCCGGACTTATCTGTCTCAACCACGGCAGTCTTATGTTGCACATTAACTTGCGCCATTTGTTCAAACAGCGCCTCCATGCTGTCATCCATGCTGTCAGACTTCTCTGTCTCAACAACGACAGTCTTCACTCAAGACATACACACTCCACAGTCTTTTCCACAGAAAATTCAGCTTTGCTGTGCAGACACTTTTTTTTTTTTTTTTTTCTCTGCAAACTCTATTAGGGCCACTGTCTCTTTAAGACTGCTCCAACAGACTTTTCTTTTGCTGACACACTTTTTTTTTTTTCTTTCTCTGCTGCTGCTTCAACAGACTTCACCTTTTATTGCTGTCTCTCGCCACTGTGCTGCACGCACATTCCAGCACCAATTGTAAGCTTTTCAGGGGATATAGCTCTGGGATCGCCGTCCGGGTAGACGGAGTGGCACGGAAACAGTTCATTCACAGACAGCAGTTCTGGTAAAAACTGGCCGCAACCAGTTTTATTAAAGTCTACAGCAAACAGAACATAATCAAAACCAAATCATAAACATAAGACCTGGCTTGTCCAGCCACTTACTACACTTAGATAGATTTCCCTATCTACCTGGGACCAGACTCTAACAGCCTGGGCCAAAACAACACATATGTTCAGCATTTACCAGCATGGAGTTTCACAGAGTCTCCTCCTTGTGTCTGAAGGCACCTTCAACGTCCAGACTTGAGAGAGCTCCCCTCCTATTCAGCAGCTATCCGCATGGATTCTCACAGAGACTACTCCTGTGTCCGGGGTACATCGAGCACCCAGACTGAGACAGCTCATACTCCTGGAGACTCCTTCTTGTGCCTGGACTCCTTGTCCAGACTAAGCGAGCTCTCTGTCTGTGTTCGCAGACACCTACTTCTAGTCTCCTAATTAACAGCTGAGTGGTTTCAGGCCTGAGCTGCAAGTGTGTACTGAATGTAAGGTGTAGTCGACCTTTCTCTACCACTAGGTTTACAAAGCCATACATTTCCCTTATACCAGTCAGCAAAGTATCTAGGTGAAATGTACACCCCATTCAACACACATACTCTCACTGTCTCACAATATATATATATGTATATATATATATATATATATTATACTATATATATATATATATATATATAATATATATATATATATTTTATAAATAGCACTGTATGATTAAGGGAAATTAATATTAATTATTACTTTTTATATATATAATTTACTTGGGTATTTATATAGTATATTCATATTAATTGCTTTTTCCTGCTATCAATTAATCCACAACCTTCATTTGCATGCAGCATTAGTACAAGGAACGATGGACGCACTTGTGATATAAAACTGTCCTTGAATTGCTTTTGCATTCAGCGCATTCTCCATACAATAATGTAAGCAAGGACGCTGCGCGCCACACTGCGCATGCGCTGCCTCTCCGTATCTTCTGAGCCCTGGTTGGTGCATCGCCGACGGCGTCATATGACGCACTCGGTGACGTACTTCTGGTACTTGGTCGCTGCGGCAGGGGTTGGGGCTAGCGTGGTGAATGGCGCCACATACCTTTGGCGTTCTTATTCAAAATTCATTGATTTCAGCTGCGCTTCACCTATAAAAAGGTTTGTCTGCCCAGCCACACCACTCCCTGACGAAGCAACTGCGAAACGTGCGTTGGAGTAGTGTGTGCTGGGGCAACATTGTGTCTTTACTGGTTGGTATTATCCTCCCCTATTGTATGAATTCATTCATTGTGGTATTTCATTTTTATGTGTGGCAAGATTTCCTTATTTTAGTGTCAGCACGTATTATATGTTTATATATTTGTACTTAAAAATCACATTATTATGCATAGACACTGATTTGTGTATATACTAGTGTTATATTATATATTGTGATCACATATTATTTTTGTGTCAGCACGTATTATATTCTTATATTGTGGCACTTGATATTAGTATCACTATTTGCACAGTTACTATATATATTTTTTATGTATTTTTTCTATTAATTTACACTGGTCACTTTATTTTTGTTTAAAGGGGGAGATTTTATTATTATTTGATATAATTTATTAATTGTACCAATCAGTATCACACATGATGCCCTGCACACACTAATTTGTGTTTTTATTATATTTCTTGTATACATTTTATTTCTTTGTCTTCAATAAATATTATTTTTATATTAATTTTGGTTGTGTCTATCTAATTTTTAATAAATATATTGGGTTATTTTAATTTATATATATATATATATTTATTTTTTTATGAATATTTTTATTTGGATTTGGTTTGTATTTTTAATATTCATAAATAAAACTCACTAAATTGTGTTACTCCTGGTATATCTTTTCTATATAGGACGTCTTAACATTGGGGGCTTATCTACAGCATTACAGAATGCTGTACATAAGCCCATGATGGCGGTGGCCGCAGCTTATAGGGCAAAAATGGAGTGACAGAATCCCTTTAAGTGTGACTTAAGCTATGACTTAGTGATTTAGCAAGTTTAGAAGGGAGTGACTTTTAGTAACTCACTGTTTATATTTATTTGCATTAATGTTCTACATTTTGAACTATGAAATACAGTTCACTAGAGTTGAGCGAAACAGGTCGGTCAGATTCAAAAGTCGTAGACTTTAGCCAAAGTCGAGTTTCGTCAACCGAAACCCGACCATAGCGTGAGGTTGGCCATGCAGTCTTCAAAGCGAGCGCCAAAATCGGATTTCCCAGAATGCTTGCAGGTGCCTTTTTTCAGCCAATGAGCAAGGACATACACTGTGGGCAACGAGATGGCATATTTAGCGTCCATCACCATCGTAGAGAAGGGCATTGCAGTGATTGGCTTGCTTTGGGGGGGCGTCATAGTGTCTATAAAAGCCCTGAGCGCCGACCTCCAATTTACTTCTGCCGATATTAACAGTAGGGAGAGGTTGCAGTTTATCAGTAGGGAGAGAGTTAGGGCTGTAAAGAGAAGTTCTTATGTGCTTGTGCTGATAGCAGTTGTGCTGTACAGTTAGTGTGCAGTGACAGGGGTGGATTTTCTTGTCTGCAGCAGCGCTGGTTATTAGGCTGCCTGCCAGTGACAGGGGAGGATTTTCTTGTGTGCAGCAAGAAATTATTAGGCTGCCTGATAGCTGTATTGCTGTGTGTACACTGCTGTGCAGACTGCTTTTTATACAGCACTAATACTTTTATTCTTTTTTTCTGCACAGTTACCGACCATTCATTTTTTCCCACACAGTATAGAGCTGTACGCTCCTCACACACTACCGTGTACCAGCTGGTATCACGGACAAATACATGCTGATTATCTTTGTGTGACTCGGAAAATAAATACAGAGATTTAAATTTTTCCCTACACCGTATACAGCTGTACGATTCTGATACAGTACCGTATATCTGCTCTTTGTATTACGGTCAAATCCATAATGAGTGAGCGCCTGTGTGTGACTCCGGAAATATATATAGAGATTTAAATTTTCCCCTATACTATATACACCAGGTATCTTCTGATACAGTACCTTTTTTCTGCCTTTTGTGCTACGGTCAAATCCATACTGAGAGAGCGTCTGTGTGTGACTCCGGAAATATATACGGAGATTTAAATTTTCCCCTACACTATATACACCTGGTATCTTCTGATACAGTATCTTTTTTCTGCTTTTTGTATTCTGGTCAAATCCATACTGAGTGAGCGTCTGTGTGTAACTCTGGAAATAAATAAGGAGATTTAAATTTTCCCCTACACCGTATACAGCTGTACGCTCTTCAAACAGTACCATATATCTGCTGGTATTTTTGGTGCATTTTCCCAAACATGAGGAAATATGGTGGAAGAGGCCGCGGACGTGGGCGGGGGGGCAGCTCGTACTGATGGTGGTGGTGGTGCATCTGCTGGTAGTGCCAAAAGCACAATAGCACCTAAGGCAGGAGGTGTTGAGCCTGCATCATCGTCTGGCTCCAGAAGGCCTGGAAGGCTCCCTTTTCTGGGAGTAGGTAAACCACTTTTAAAGCCAGAGCATCAGGAAGAGGTTTTGGCTTACATTGCCGAAACAGCCTCCAGCTCTATCGCCTCCTCTTCTGAAGTTTCAAAAAATGCAAGCACTGAGTCGTCAGTGCAGGCTCCTGGTCAGGAACAACACGTTTCCTTGTGTCCTTCACCCATACTAAAAGTGAAGGATGCGGCAGACCACACTTCAGATTACTCCATGGAGCTCGTTTCACATACCATGCCTGGATTATCAAGTCAAATCCTGAATTCCCAGTCCAACATGAATCTGACATGGAGTGCACTGATGCACAGCCATTGCTAGATGATTCTGCTGGTACATTCACCCAGAGCACTACATTGCCCTCGCAGTATACTGGGCCAGATTCTGACCCTGATGAAACTCAGGTGCCCCTTCCCGCATACTATACCACCTTACAAGGTGACACAGAGGAAGTGCAGATGAAATTGAAGAGGAGGTGATAGATGACCCAGTTGTTGACCCGGATTGGCATCCATATGGGGAAGACGGTGCCGCTGGCAATAGCTCAGAAGAGGAGAGGATCCGCAGCAGGCATCGACATCGCAGCTGCGGTTATCTGGCAGGCCCGTAGCAGTCCAAAAACATGTTAAAAAAACAAAAAGAGCTGCAGGACAGCTTGGTCAGACAGTCAAATTTGCACATCGTGCAAGCCCTGTAAATTTTTCCCATGGTAGGAAGAGTGCAGTGTGGCACTTTTTTGACCAAAATCCTATTGATGAGGCAAAGGTTATCTGTAAGAAGTACGGAAGGACCTTTAGCCGAGGGAAAAATCTCGGAAATTTGAATACCAGTTGCATGCTTAGACATGTAAACAGTGCACCATGCACTTGCAAGCATGGACGGCCTACAAAACCTCACTGTCTTTGAATGTCTACATTGCCTAATGATTTCATTAGAGATGATGCCCTTCCATTTGGTTGAAAGCGCAGCATTCCGAGAGCTCATGGCCTACGCTGTCCTACGCTATGAACTACCCAATCGGCACTTCTTTTCTAGAAAAGCCATCCCTGCCCTCCACCTGCAAGTGAAAGACCTCATTGTCCTTGCACTCAAACAATCAGTGAGTGGAAAGGTGCACCTCACAACAGATGCATGGGCCAGTAGGCATGGCAGGGCCGTTACGTGTCCATCACTGTGCACTGGGTGAATGTGGTGGATGCAGCATCCACAGGGGACAGCGGTGGTGGGACAGTGCTGCCTAGCCATGCTATAGGCAACAGTTGGCTGTAGGTGTTCGACCTCCTCCTCTTCCAGAAGCGAAAGCTCGTCGACAGAGCGTAGTCGCACGAGCACTCCATCCGCAGCTGCCAGTGTTGCACACGAGGTGTCCCACTATCGAACAGCTAGTGGTAAGCGTCAGCAGGCTGTTTTAAAGATGATGTCTTTGGGCGACAACAGACACACCGCGGAGGTACTGGCCTACTACTTGCAGCAAGAAACTGAGTCATGGCTTGGCAGTCTACATCTTGAGCCAGGCAAGGTAGTCAGTGAAAATGGACGTAATTTTGCGGTGGCCATAGCCCTGGCAAAACTCAGACACATACCTTGCTTGGCTCACACCTTGAACCTGGTGGTGCAGTGCTTCATAAATAATTTTGCACATGGTTGAGAGGCTGTGCGAACAGAGGCAGGCTGTAATGCATTTGTGGGAGGATACACAGGCAGGCAGTTTGAGGGCATACATGGAGTTGTCGGGTATGCAGTGGTCAAAACTGAAAGACCTCTGTAAAGTCCTTCCGTGTTTTGAGCAATGCACACCAGACAGACGACGCCATCCTAAGCATGAGCATCCCACTTATGCGTCTGCTCATGCAAACTTTGACGCACATTAAGGATCAGGCGTCTGCAGCTGAGGAGGAGGAGGAGGAGGGAAGCCTTGATGACAGTCAGGCATTGTCTGCTCAGGGAACTTCCTGGACGAGGTGGAGGAAGAAGAGGAAGAGGAGGAGGAGGGGGATGATTATTTTGGGGAGGAGAATGCTTCTCAGGGGCAAGAGAAAATGTTTGCTTGCCAAGGTCAGGTACAGGGTTTGTGTGTGACTGGAGGGATGTGGATTTGGCAGAAAGTGCTCCTCCACCCACCACTCTCAGTGCATCATTGACATCTGAAACATTGGCCCACATGTGTTAGGGTTCGAGTTCCTGCTGCTGCACAAGGGGAGTCTCGAACCCGTCCCGCTGCGGTCTCCCATTCATCTCCGGCCGCAGTGGAGCCTGCTCAGCAGAGACGTCGGTCAAGGCGTCTTGCCCACTCCTCTACTGTGCAGTGACTTGCTGCTGCCTTTCCTTGATCTGCTATTATAGCCAGTTCTGGAGCAGCCGTATTTGAGACAAAGTCCTGCGTTTTCCCATCTGAGCATGCCCAGAGTGAGATCTCTCATTGGAGATCAGGGGTCACATGTTCAGGTGCTGCAGCGGCTCCTATTGGTCCGTCAGGAAGGTCATGTAGCTACGTGTGTTTGTAACAGCTTCTCATTGGTCCTTGTTCCTGGAAGGTCCTGTAGCTGTTGCTATAAAAGGTTAAACATGGCTGGGCCGCCATGCGCTAATATCAACCATTGTATGCTATGCGCCAGTGTGATCATGCGTATGTGTGGTTAGGGACTCGGCTGAAATAAGCCACTAAAATACCGACTTAATCGGTGAGGAGTTTGGTATGGTAGCTGGCCAGGGTCGGTGTCCTAGATGCCCTAGATTACCGGCGTAACCGGTGAGGAGTTTTGATTGCCGTATTCAGGGTCTGGCGTTCAGACGCTATAGATTGCGGGTGACTCCCGCGAGGACATTAGCACATGATCACGCGTTATGTACGCTTAGCACTTAACTGTGTACCTGAGAGCCTGACAGGACACAGCACTTTTCCTCAGCGGCCCTGTGACGTAACAGGGTTTGCTTTCGACGCTAGACAGCGCCCTAGCGTTTTACTTTGCGGCTCACTGAAGCTAAGTGAGTTCGTACCTATCGCCATATAGCGCTGTGGCATTTCCGTTAGCGGCTCTGGGTATTAACAGAGTTCGCACTTACTGCCACAACGCGCTACGGCGTTTATTTTAGCGACTCTGCGGGATAACAGAGTTCGCTACTTTCGCCATTTTACTAGCAGCAGGTTCCGCCTGCATGGTGGACCCCGGGCTGCGAACGCACCTCTCTACCTCATATATTTGGTGCGTTCCGCAGACCCTAACATAATATTAGCGCCAGGGTCTGGCTGGTAAAATGGGGATGAACCAGCGTCTACTACGGGACATCCAGCAGCTGGAGGGTAGGTTGGCGGCTCTTGAGTGCACAACCTCAGCTGTGGATGTTACCGCAGTCGCTGTTCAGGTGCTAGCGTGGCTGCAGCCAGTGTGTCCACTGCCACCTCTGCCCCCACAATATCCCACCTCCCGCTTCCAGACAAGTTTTCTGGTGACAGCAAGCAATGTCGGGGATTCGTGAGTCAGTGCTCTATACAACTCGAGCTTCTGGCTGCACGTTTCCCCACGGATCGGGCACAAGTGGGCTTTATAATTTCGCTTCTGTCAGGCAGAGCGTTGGAGTGGGCCACCCCGCTGTGGGAGCGTGACGACCGTGTGGTGCGGAGTGCTCCTCGTTTTCTGGAGGCTCTAAAAAAGGTCTTTTTAGGACCTCAGGTCACCCACGATACGGCGCTACAACTGCTGACATTGGCACAGGGTTCGTCTTTGGTCAGTCTGTTTTCCGTCCAGTTTCGGACTCTGGCCTCAGAGCTAGACTGGTCGGATAAAGTACTCATTCCAGTCTACTGGCGAGGACTGGCTGATCATGTTAAAGATGCTTTGGCTACCAGGGAGATTCCCGCCACACTGGAGAAGCTTATCGCCATATCTACCCGCATCGACCTCCATTTTCACGAGCGGAGGTTGGAGCGGTCCCAGTGTAGGCAGAGGTTCCGGCTGGCTCCCACCTTTGCCAGACCTCTGGAATCTTCCAGCCAGGCGCCCCGACTCCCATGAGGCCATGGAGGTTTCTCGAGCGGGACCTAAGTCCCGGGCCGCTCGAGTACCCGTGGTCTGTAACATCTGCCGACAGTTAGGACACTATGCCAACAAATGTCCACAGCGGTCGGGAAAACGGTCGCGTCTAGTGACCTTGGGAGGAGGTTCACTAGACACTGCGGCATTTTCCACCAAGTTGTCCTTTAAAGGGACAATTACAGTAGGTCCATCCACGCTCTCCGCTGAGCTCTGTGTGGATTCCGGAGCCGAGGGGAATTTCATGTCCTCTGCATTTGCTCTCCGCCACACTATACCTCTGGTGATGCTCGCCCAACCGGTGACTGTGCGAGTAGTGAATGGATCAACTCTGCCTCCCAAATCACCCACCAGACGATCCCTCTCACTTTATCTATGTCCCCGTCCCATCAGGAGAGTATTTCTTTTCTTGTCCTGCCCGAGGGAATAGACGAGGTGTTGCTGGGAGTACCTTGGCTCCGTTACCACTCTCCCCATATTGAGTGGTCCTCTGGGAGGATACTGGGTTGGGGTGATTCATGTAGAGGCAGGTGTATCAGGGAGTGCGTTCAGGTCACCACCACAGAGATACCCGTAGATCTCACTTCTCTTCCTCAGTGTTATTGGGCATATGCAGACGTTTTCTCCAAGAAGGCGGCGGAGACTCTTCCACCTCATCGCCCCTACGACTGTCCTATTGATCTCTTGCCTGGAGCAGAACCTCCTCGGGGGAGAGTATACCCCCTCTCGCTCCCTGAGATGGAGGCCATGTCCCAGTACATTCAGGAGAATCTGGCAAGAGGGTTCATTAGGAAGTCGGTGTCACCAGCAGGGGCAGGGTTCTTCTTTGTGCAAAAGAAGAATGGAGAATTACGTCCATGCATTGACTACAGGGGTCTTAACGCCATCACCATCAAGAATAAGTACCCGTTGCCCCTAATCTCTGAGCTCTTTGATAGGCTCCAAGGAGCAAGAGTATTTACCAAGCTTGATCTACGTGGTGCCTATAACCTAATTCGCATCCATGAGGGGGACGAGTGGAAGACAGCTTTTAATACCAGGGATGGGCATTACGAATACCTGGTGATGCCCTTCGGGCTCTGTAATGCTCCCGCTGTTTTCCAAGACTTTGTCAATGATATCTTCCGGGATATGCTCTCCACCTCTGTGGTAGTCTATCTGGATGATATTCTCATCTTTTCACCAGATATAGACTCTCACCGGAGGGATGTCAACAAAGTCTTCGACCTCTTACGGGCAAACTCCCTCTATGCCAAGCTGGAGAAATGTGTGTTTGAGCAGGAGTCCTTACCTTTTCTGGGCTATATCATCTCTGCCCAGGGATTGGCTATGGATCCTGCCAAACTACAGGCTGTAATGGACTGGCAAGAACCCCATTCTCTTAAAGCGGTGCAGCGCTTTATGGGGTTCATTAATTATTATCCCAGTTCATTCCCCATTTCTCGACTTTGGTAGCTCCCTTGGTAGCCCTCACCAAGAAGGGAGCAAATCCCAAGTTGTGGTCTGAGGAGGTCTCCAAGGCGTTCTCTTCCATCAAGTCGCATTTTGCCAGTGCTCCCATATTACATCGCCCTGATGTTGATAAACCGTTTGTTTTAGAGGTGGACGCCTCTTCTGTTGGTGCTGGAGCAGTCCTATATCAAAAGGATGCTCAAGGTCGGAAGCATCCCTGCTTCTTCTTTTCTAAGACCTTTACACCAGCAGAGAGGAATTATTCCATCGGGGACAGGGAGTTGCTGGCTATGAAATTGGCCTTCTCAGAGTGGAGACATCTTCTGGAGGGAGCTCGTTTTCCCTTCCAAGTCTTCACCGACCACAAGAACTTGGTATATTTGCAAAAGGCTCAGCGGCTAAATTCTCGCAAGGCCAGATGGTCCCTATTCTTCTCTCGGTTCCATTTCACCCTCCATTTTCTCTCCGGTGAGAAGAATGTTCGGGCCGACGCTCTCTCTCGCTCCTTAGTGTCATCAGAGGAGGAGGATGAGGAGCCTCGGCTTATTGTCCCTGAAGAAAGCCTGAGAACTGTAGCCCCGGTTTCGCTAGAGTCTGTGCCTCCGGGCAAGACTTTTGTGCCCACTAATTTGCGACCGTAGGTACTCTTTTGGGCACACTCTTCCAGGGTGGGTGGACACTTTGGGGCAAAGAGGACAACTGAGCTATTGGCGAGGACATACTGGTGGCCACATATGGTCCGTGACGTCAGGGAGTATGTTCAGGCGTGTGTCTCCTGCGCCAGGAACAAGTCCCCTCGACAACGGCCAGCTGGGTTACTTTTTCCTTTGCCGGTGGCAGACAGACCCTGGGAGATGGTCGGGATGGACTTTGTGGTGGGCTTACCCAAGTCTCGGGGTTGCACTATCATTTGGGTGATCACCGACCACTTCTCCAAAATGGTGCACTTAGTGCCGCTACCACGGTTACCTTCCGCACGGGCCTTGGCAGCATTATTTATTAGACACATCTTCCGTCTACACAGTATGCCAGACAAGATTGTCAGCGATCGAGGTCCCCAATTTGCGTCTCGGTTCTGGAGAGAGTTGTGTCATCTACTCTGCATTGAATTGAACCTCTCCTCTTCATATCATCCTGAGACGAATGGGTTGGTAGAGAGGGCCAACCAGACCTTGGTCACCTACTTGCGACATTTTGTCTCTGCCAGGCAGGATGACTGGGCATCTCTGCTTCCGTGGGCGGAGTTTGCACTAAACAATGCTGTGGCTGACTCCACCGGACAGACCCCATTCCTCTTAAATTACGGCCAGCATCCGCGGTACCGGTGCCCATGCCCGTTGCTTCCGCTGACTCCAGGGTGGCAGACTGGGCTGTGGAAGCACGGGACATATGGGACCGCACCCAGGATGAGATTCAGGCTTCCAAGGAAAGGATGAGGTCTTCTGCCGATGCTCATCGGCGTCCCGCTCCGACATTTTCTCTGGCGACCTAGTGTGGCTCTCCGCCCGAAACATCAGGCTACGGGTGGAATCCACTAAATTGGCACCCCGCTATTTGGGTCCCTTCAAGGTTCTCGAGCAGGTGAACCCTGTGGTTTACCGTTTGGCCCTTCCGCCTCGCCTTGGTATCTCCGACACCTTCCATGTATCCCTCCTAAAACCCGTGGTCATCTCCTGGTTTCCTGAGTCATCTGCCGGGACGTCGGATTCGTCTTCGGACGACTACGAGGTGAATGCCATTGTTGGGTGCAAGGTGGTACGAGGCAAAAAATTTTATTTGGTGGATTGGAGGGGTTATGGGCCTGAGGATAGGTCCTGGGAGCATGTTCACGCTCCGCAGCTCATCGCTGCCTTTGAACGCAGCGAGGCCCAGAGAAGGGGGGGTAATGTTAGGGTTTCGAGTTCCCGCTGCTGCACAAGGGGAGTCTCGAACCCTCCCGCTACAGTCTCCCATTCATCTCCGGCCGCAGTGGAGCCTGCTCAGCAGAGACGTCGGTCCAGGCGTCTTGCCACTCCTCTACTGTGCAGTGACTTGCTGCTGCCTTTCCTGGATCTGCTATTATAGCCAGTGCTGGAGCAGCCGTCTTTGAGACAAAGTCCTGCGTTTTCCCATCTAAGCATGCCCAGAGTGAGATATCTCATTGGAGATCAGGGGTCACATGTTCAGGTGCTGCAGCGGCTCCTATTGGTCCGCCAGGAAGGTCATGTAGCTACTGTGTTTGTAACAGCTTCTCATTGGTCCTTGTTCCTGGAAGGTCCTGTAGCTGTTGCTATAAAAGGGTAGCATGGCTGGGCCGCCATGCGCTAATATCAACCATTGTATGCTATGCGCCAGTGTGATCATGCGTATGTGTGGTTAGGGATCCAGCTGAAATAAGCCACTAGAATACCGACTTAATCGGTGAGGAGTTTGGTATGGTAGCTGGCCAGGGTCGGTGTCCTAGATGCCCTAGATTACCGGCGTAACCGGTGAGGAGTTTTGATTGCCGTATTCAGGGTCTGGCGTTCAGACGCCATAGATTGCGGTGACTCCCGCGAGGACATTAGCACATGATCACGCGTTATGTACGCTTAGCACTTAACTGTGTACCTGAGAGCCTGACAGGACACAGCACTTTTCCTCAGCGGCCCTGTGACGTAACAGGGTTTGCTTTTGACGCTAGACAGCGCCCTAGCGTTTTACTTTGCGGCTCACTGAAGCTAAGTGAGTTCGTACCTATCGCCATATAGCGCTGTGGCATTTCCGTTAGCGGCTCTGGGTATTAACAGAGTTCGCACTTACTGCCACAACGGCTACGGCGTTTATTTTAGCGACTCTGCGGGATAACAGAGTTCGCTACTTTCGCCATTTTACTAGCAGCAGGTTCCGCCTGCACGGTGGACCCCGGGCTGCGAACGCACCTCTCTACCTCATATATTTGGTGCGTTCCGCAGACCCTAACAACATGTGTGATCATGTCTTGCGGATCCTAAAAAGGGACCACCGCATTGCCAAAATTATGAAGGATGACGACTACTGGTTGGCCAGCATCCTCGATCCATGCTATAAAGGCTAATTACTGAACATCATGCCACAGGAGAACCTAGAGCTAATATTGGCGAACAAACAAGCAACTCTGGTAAACCGTTTGTTAGAGGCATTCCCAGCACACAGCAGCGGTGCTGGTTCTACCACGGGCCGTACTGGTCAACAAGGAAGAGGTGTTCTTGGTGCACACAGCCGAAGTGCCGTTGGAGACAGTGGTTTCATGACCATGTTGTGGACTGATTTCTCGAGTACTGCTCACACGACTGGTAATACTGAATCGATTGCAACAGACAGGAGACAGCAGTTGTCAACTATGGTTCAAAATTACCTCTCCTGCCCTATCGATGTTCTCCCTCACAGTTCATTCCCCTTTGACTACTGGGCCTGTAAACTGGACACCTGGCCTGAGTTGGCAAAATATGCCTTATAGGAGCTCGCTTTTCCTGCTGGTAGTGTGCTAATAGAAAGAGTCTTCAGTGCTGCTGGATCAATCCTGACAGACAGAAGGACCTGGCTGTCAACCCAAAATGTTGGTGATCTCGCCTTCATTAAAATGAACCATGCCTGGGTTTCAAAGGATTTTGTAGCACTTTCCCCTGATGACACATAGATTGCCAGCAAAATGGGTCGCTGTTATGAATGTGCTAGAGATGGTTTCTGAGCAGAGGCTCCCTCTGGTGGTTACAGACAGTACTGAACCTTTCAGCGAGGAATGGCAATCTGGGATCACGGACTGGTCTGATATAAGGGAGGTTTCCTCCGATGATGGTTGCCGGTGATCAATTGTTCTTGTCTCAATTGTGGTTCCTGGTTCATTTGGAAGTTTGCTGAGTCTTGCCTGCATCTTCTGCTATCAGATAAGATATTTTCTGCTTTTATTTTTGTGCTTGCTTTTTGCATTGTTCCCTGCACTTCTGTGGAGGTCAGCCGGGTCCCCTCCGGGGGCTTGTGCTCCTCTCAGTTTATCTGGAGCCACTGTTGTTTGTTCATTTGCTTTTTCCTGTTTTTTAAGTGGCTGCGGCTTAGTTTTGTTACACCAGAGAACTGATTTAGGTGGTGAGATCGTGTGATCTCAGGTGTTTTTGCAATCAGAAGAGTTGGTATTTTTTAGGGTTTTTTTTTGGATTGCAGTGAGTATGCTTTCCTGTACTTTTCTGTCTAGACAGATTGGGCCCCAGCGTTTGCTCATTCTATTTTCTGTCTGTGTTCGTGCTTCTTCTTGTCTAACCGCCATTACATGTTTGGGGGCTTCCTATTTTCTTTGGGGATCTGCTCCGGGGCAGATAGCTTTCATCTTTCTCCTTTAGGTGTAGTTATCTCTCAGGCTGTGACGAGGCGTCTAGGATCAACGTAGGAACGCTCCACGGCTACCTCTAGTTGTGTGGTTAGTTCAGGTTACTGCAATCCAATAGGTTCCAGCCTCTCTGGTGTATTGCCGTTTTTGCTTATTCTCCTCAGCCACCAAAACATAACAGGTCGCTTTGTCCTCCTCTTCCTCCGACTTCTCCAATTCGTCCGTTTGCCGCTGCTGTATGTCCAGCCTACACCTCAACATATGCCAGTTTTTCCACCTCCCTAACTGGGCTGCCCCCCACAACTTTAGCCAAATAACCCCCAGTTTTCAATGCATTACCATTATTATAAAGTAAATGAAGGTTGACAAGCTTAAGTAATAAGAATTGATGTCGTTGGCATTGAAATGGGCACTGTAGGTGTGTTTACTGTCCTCCACTCCCTGACAACTTTTATTCCCCATTGACTTGCATTGGGGTCAGGTTTCCGACGCCGACTCGACTTTTGCCGACAGGCGTCCGATTTCGTTCGACTCGACCTTTGGAAAAGTCGAGCTGACCGAAACCTGACTCAACCCTCACGGAGGCAAAGTCGCTCATCTCTACAGTTCACATCTTGCTGCATGTAATCAAGTCTTGACCTGCCGTTTGAGGGTGTATACTGCAGTGCTGAATGGTTTCATGTTGTCCATTTGTAAACTTAGATAATTGATCAAATTAAGCATCTTGCAACAGTAAAATACATTGAAAACATGGAAAGGGGTTTGCTGCTTATTGGTAGAAGTAGGGGAGTGCAATAGCATAGAGCTACAAGACAATGAGCCAGCTTGCTGGGTGACAGGAAGCGAGGTAAAGGAAAGAGTATTTTGGAGGCTGGTCCTGATCTGGCACACCCCAATATTTTTAGTAAGTTGGCAGATTAAGGATGTGTCAGTATAGGGAAAGTGCTGCTATAGAAAATCAGGCAAGGACAAAAAAACTTCATGAAGACTAATTTCAATTGGCTAGAAATGATCTTAGTGCCAAAAACTGGGCAAAGTCCTTGAAAAATAAGAGTGCACAAAGCAAATAGGAAATTTTTACAAGCGTTCTGAACAGGACCTGTGCTCAGTATTTACCCTATAGATAAATTCAAAAGGAAACCTGTCACCAGTTTTGTCATATAACAGCAAAAAATTATGACCTTATTAAGTGTCGGTGTTGCATTCCATAATTGCACACATAACCTCTGACTCAACCTGTATACCCCAAAAAACCTTTTGAAGATCTCCCATGCTGTATCGAAATCATGTCTGTCCAGGTCGATGGGCGTGGTTTTGAGCCTCTCCATCCCTCCCCCTGTCCCCTGCTCGCTGTCCTACTTCTTTAACTGACTTGTAAGATGTCTCATGTCATCCAAATTGCTTAGTGAAATCTTACGCCTGAGCAGAGAAATCGAGGCTCGTGCCTGCACACTATACTTTGCCATACTGCGGGCGCATGTGCCCACAACAGGGTAAAGAATAGTGGGCAGACACTAGCTTCGATTTGTGTGTGCAGGCACGAGATTTCGCCTGGCAATGTAAATTATGTGAGGCATCGTCCACGTCCATTAAAGAAGCAGGACGGCGAGAAGCAGCTGGGGGGAAAAATGGAGAGATCCAAAACCATGCACATTGGACCGCATCGACCCACTTTCCATACAGCGAGGGAGAACCTAAAAAGGTTTAACAGGGCCTGAGAGGCTATAGCAGTATGGTTCCTCTCTGTATTCTAAGAATTCTTTTATCTCTTTTTAAAATTGAACCAACATCATGAAGATTTCTCTTCAAACTAATACTGTTTGACTATCACATATACCCTGCTCTAAAGTTATGGCTGGTGGATTTATTTTGGAGGATATACAAGGTGTGTCAGTGGGTTATATAAGCATTTGTGGAATGCAGCCCAGGCACTGAATAAGGTCATAGTTTTAGTTGTTATATGACAAAACTGGTGACAGGTTCTCTTTAAGGTCATGCACTTGGGCAGAGGAAATACAATGTATATGTATGTACTGATTGGTAAATTACTGGATAAAACTATCACTGAAATAGACTTGGGCATATGGGTGGACAATAAACTCAACTTTAGTGACCAGTATCATGCAGTTGCTGCCAAGGCAAATAAACTAATGGGATACATTAGAAGAGACATTGATGCTCATGACAGGAACATAGTTATAGTTGAGTCTTTGTACAAGTAACTTTCATGACCACACTTAGAATACTCTGTACTATTTTGGTCTCTGCTGTATAACAAAGTTATAAATGAAATGGAGTAATTACAGAGAAGAGCGACCAAGGTTATTAAGGCAATGTGTGGACTGCAATACCAAGACAGGTTATCAAACTTGGAGTTAAAATAAAACAGAAACGATTAAGCAAGCATAAGTAGATGGAAAGCACAAAGTGAGTTCAGCACAAAGGTAAGTCGAAGCTTACAAAAGAAATGTGCATAATAAAATAAAATATAGTTACCAATCTCCATTTCTTAAAACCGTGTCCAGTCCCCACTGATCTCTGTACTTTCTGTCCTATCAGTGAAATTCCACCAAGCCAGTGACTGATGCTTTACAACTGTAATGGTCATTTGATTGATCTGCTGGAACAGACTGTATGGAGACCGGTGTGGTACCGGGCAGTGTTAGATTAAGGGGGATCGGTAAAGTGAGCTTACTTTATTATATTATTTTATTTTACTCTTTTAAATCTCTTGATAGTTTTTTAAGAAAAAGATTCAAGAAATAGAACTGGACTTAGGCTACTTTTGCTATGAAGACGATGAATTAGAGGCTGCTTACTACACAAGAAACATTGTTCCCTTTCTCTACCTGGATCGTGTAGCATTGAGATGATAAATTGGTAGTTTTGCTTTAAAATCTGTAGTAGCATTATCCTAGAATTGTATAGTTCTACTGATGTATTTGAAATTACATTATTACCGTATATACTCGTGTATAAGCCGAGATTTTCAGCACCTTTTTTCGTGCTGAAAATGCCCCCTCGGCTTATACACGAGTCATTGGGCAGAAACCAGCGGGGGAGGGGGTGCCGCGGCAGGAGACGGTGGCTGGGACATCATACTCACCCCTCCCCGTGCCATCGCTGAACGTCCCTGCAATCCTGCGTTGTACCTGGCTTCCTGCAGCTCTCCTGTGCTGAGCGGTGACGTATACCGCTCATTAAGGTCATGTAATATGGACGCGACGCCACTCCCATAGGCGTGGCGTCCATATTCATGGCCTTAATGAGCGGTATTACATCACCGCTCAGCACAGGAGAGCTGCAGGAAGCCGGGGAGAACGCAGGATTGCAGGGACGTTCAGCGATGGCATGGGGAGGGTGAGTATGATGGAGGAGGATGGGGGAGCATGGAGGAGAGGACAAGGAGCACGGAGCAGGACGGGGGGGAGAACGGTGGACGGGGAAGCATGGAGGAGGATAATAAGCACGGAGCAGGACGGGGGGGAGAACGGAGGACGGGGGAAGCATGGAGGAGGACAATGAGCACAGAGCAGGATGGGGGGGAGAAAGGAGGACGGGAAGCATGGAGGAGGACAATGACCAGGAGGGGGGAGAACGGAGGACGGGAAGCATGGAGGAGGACAATGAGCACGGAGCAGGACGGGGGAGGATGGAGGGCACAGAGGAGCATGGAGCAGGATGGGGGAGAGGATGAAGGGCACAGAGGAGCACGGAGCAGGACGGGGGGGAGAGGATGGAGGGCACAGAGGAGCACGGAGCAGGACGGGGGGCACAGGAGGACGGAGAAGGCATGGGGGAGCACAGCGGAGGACGGAGCAGGAGGGGGAGTACAGAGGAGAATGGGGGAGCACAGAGCTGGATGGGGGAGCAAGGAGCAGGACTGGGGCAGCACAGAGCAGGACGGCAGTTTATACACCCGGCTTATACACGAGTCAATAAGTTTTCCCAGTTTTTTGTGGCAAAATTAGGGGGGTCGGCTTATACACGGGTCGGCTTATACATGAGTATATACGGTATGTTAATTTTGCACAGGGTAGTGGCATTTATAAGGCCAGAGGTTGTATTTTTGTTTTTACTGTATGAGTTCCTTCCTTTTGGAAAAAAAACACAAAGTTGATCATTTTTAGAAGAATGTGTTCTTCTATTAATGACATTAAAAGATAATCTGTGGATTAATGCAAAACATGCCCATATTATTGCCATTGAAGGAAGACCCTCCTAATCCCTTATGGCACCGACATGATAATGACCCATGCAGCCTATGCAGTGCCTTCAGGACCCCAGTGAATATTGCTGTAGTTACCCTATGGAAATGGAAATGTATCACTGAAGATAAAAGAAAATGAAATATCTTATTTTCTTTTGGAATATGTGCATAGGATAGATTCATGCTCAAGTGAATACATGGGCACCTTTTACCTGCATGTGTTGAATACATTGAAGACTTGGTGATTTCTTGTATATTTATAACGACTTGTTGTATCACGTCTCTGATTGCATCAGTTGTTTTTCCTTTGTTATCCAGTGTCTTGTCAGAAGCAGTTCAGATTACCTGTCTCTTGGCATTTACAACAGGATTGCTCACAGTGTGTGTTTTAGGCTTAAATTTGAAACTCTACCAAGCATATATAAAATCATGAAACTAATGTTTAAAGCATGACATATTCTGTTATTTCAGTTCTTTCACCTCTGTCTAACTCTCAAATCAGTTGTTCTGTACGAGAGCAGAATTTAATGGGGGGATGGGGTGATGGTGCGAATAATTAATATCTGACATAATTATTTAATATCTGTTAGAATAGCTCAGATATGTAAATTCTGCAGATTATACACATTCAGGGTATAGAAAAAGCTGGGATCATACACAATTATTGCATGCATATAACATTCACTTAATGTCTCACCTTCATTCCTGATTGGAAAAGAGCCATTTGATTCAAGGCAAATTAAACCCACTTTGAGTTTTAGAAAACATCTGGAAACTATAGAATCAGATATTTTGTGATTCACTTTGTGCTAATTCTCCCCTCACTAAGCATTTGCAAAACATGCATCAAGTATTGGTGGGTGAGCTACTTATTAGCAACTATACTTTTCTTCTACTTTTACTATCTTGAACAATATTCACTTAATATTTCACCTTCATTCCTGATTTGAGAAGAGCCATTTGGCTGAAGGCAAATTATACCTGCCTCGATTTAACCAAAAATTCGGATAATCCAAAATCAGAATTTTTGCTATTCACTTTGTGCTTGACTCCTTTGTGTATTGACTCCTGACAAAGCATTTGTGAAACGCTTATCTGGTGTTTGGTGGGTGAACTTCTTATTACCAACTATACTTAGCTTGTGGAAGATACATTAATTAGATTCCCTATCTATCATTACATGGTCATAAACACAGATGGTTACACTTTAATCACTGGCATATTTGGGGTATATTTTTTATTATTTATTTGATATATACATTATTTATGTTCGGGGCCTTTTACCATTGGAGTTCTCGTTGTTTTTCTGTTTGCATGTTAGGAATTATGGCACATCATGTTTAACATTTTTTATTCACTAAATATTTTACATTGATTATTGTAATGATTTTTGTTATGAATGTGCTAGAGATGGTTTCTGAGCAGAGGCTCCCTCTGGTGGTTACAGACAGTACTGAACCTTTCAGCGAGGAATGGCAATCTGGGATCACGGACTGGTCTGATATAAGGGAGTTTCCCTCCCATGATGGTTGCCGGTGATCAATTGTTCTTGTCTCAGTTGTGGTTCCTGGTTCATTTAGAAGTTTGCTGAGTCTTGCCTGCATCTTCTGCTATCAGATAAGATATTTTCTGCTTTTATTTTTGTGCTTGCTATTTGCATTGTTTTCTGCACATTTGTGGAGGACAGCCGGGTCCCCTCCTGGGGCCTGAGCTCCTCACAGTTTGTCTGTAGCCTCTGTTGTTTTTTCATTTGCTTTTTCCTGCTTTTTCAGCGGCTGCAGCTTGGTTTTGTTCACACTGAGATCTGATTTAGTGGGTGGCGAGATCGTGTGATCTCAGTATTTTTGTAATCAGAATTGTTGGATTTTTGTAAGGTTTTCTGGGTTGCAGAAAGTAATCTCTCCTGTCCTTTCCTATTTAGTCAGCTTGTGGCCCCAGCATTTGCTCAATCTGTTTTCTGCCTGCGTTTGTGTTTTCATCTTGTCTAACCGCCATTATATGTTTGGGGGCTGCCTATTCCTTTGGGGCTCTGCTCCGGGGCAGTTAGCTTTCCTGTTTCTATCTTTAGGTATAGCTAGTTCTCAGGCTGTGACAAGGCGTCTAGGATCAATGTAGGAACGCTCCACGGCTACCTCTAGTTGTGTGGTTAGTTCAGGTTTCTGCAACCCATTAGTTACCAACATCTCAGGTGTTCGGCTGCCCTGCTGTTGTTCCTGTCCTCCTCAGCTACCATACATAACAGATTTTAGTCTTGGTACATATTTTGTATTGTTTTTTTCTTTGTGAAAATTCAGCAAAATTGTAACCAACTGATATTTTGCTGATTTGTAGAGGAACAAGAGTGACAAAAAAAATAATACGTTGTTCACCAGTCCTGCCAACATGGCCCTCTATCTAGTCTTCTCCTTAGCTTCCTCAAGCGTCTTCTTTTTTTCTGTTTTACTTGTAACCTCCTCCGCTTCCATCATGACTATACACCGGCGCTTTCAGCATCCACTAGGCCTCTGTAATCAGGATGCACGTTGTTACATCTTGATGTCACAATGTGTACCATCCTAGGAGCTGTCTCAGTCTTGGGCAATTCACGTTGTGGCGAGGGTCATCATGCCAGATTCACCCTTTATTTATTATACATTTGGGTCTGTGAATGCTCCAGAGCATAATAATAAACATTTGATTAGCATCCAAATCTTCCATAAAAATCGATTTTTCCAAATTCGAGAAAACTGCCAATTTTAATTTTGGTGTATTGGCTCATCACTCTTCCTGATGCATTTAAGAGCATATCACATGAAGGCACATCTCATGTAACACAAAAATTGTTAAGCTGTTCCATATTCTTTCCATTAATGATTCCAAAATGCCCATAAGGGCACGTTCAGTATTTGGTCAGTATTTCACATCAGTATTTGTAAGCCAAAGCCAGGAGCGGATGATAAATACAGAAGTAGTGACATGTTTCTATTATACTTTTCCTCTGATTGTTCCACTCTTGACTTTTTTTATAAATACTGATGTAAAATACTGACCAAATACTGAACGTGTGAATGTGGCCTATAGGTTCCATTTTTCTGAAAATTTGCATAAAATCCTCCACCTTTTGGTCCGGTGACTCTCTTAAGCAGTTGTTGGCAATTGTGTAAACAATATATGAAAATTATTTTTAATTCTGCTCGTTATCAGCTTTTGAGTCCAGTGGGTGGTGTTATAAGCGACTAGCTGCTATCTTTAGCTAAACACTGATATGGAAGGCTGTCAATTACCATTAAGACTGCCAATTGGACTCCTAAGCTCAGAATGAGATTTTATATAACCAGATTTGTATCATCATTTCATTTTGCATTTTTCCTTTTACTGCCAGTAATGTTTTACCTAAATCACTTTTAGTATCCTACAATCCCTACTTTAAACTAAATCCACGTGGTTTGTAGAAAACATTTGACCGTATCTGCTAAGAGTTCAACCACTTAATTGCAATGATCTAAGCAGCTTACGTCTATGGTTGTATCAATTGCTGGCAAGTCTAATAATACAGATTTAATTATTGATTAAGTCCTTGTATTGTCTGAAACATTTATTTTAAGCCATAAGTTTTCCTTGCAGAGTGTTAATTGGTAGAGACAATGGCAAATTGTTATGTAAGTTATACTGAAGTCGGCACGGCTATCAAATAACATTTTATCCGATTACTCATGTCATTGCTGCTTCAGTTTGACAAGGCTTGATGTCTAATGACACTTTCAACATAAAATCAATTCTCTTGAAAGGAGGCTCATGGATTCCCTTTCCTCATTTGTAATGTGTAAGATAAATTGCAAAAAATAAAAAAAGTTCCACAAAGCAATAAAGCATTATTTAAAATAATTGCTAAGTAGGTTAAGGTCCAATGAAATCATTTGGAGAATGTTTGAAATACAGAGTATATGTTTATTAAGAGAATAGAAGATACAAGATTAAGTTCACACAAGGATTCTGCTACATTTCATGCAGTTTAGATGCAGATTTCACCTTTCGTATTCAGTGCAAAATTTTAATTCCTAGAGGATGTAACAAAGAGATTAGGAGTAGAGATGAATAAATCAGTTTAACTGATCAGTTTTTTGGCTTTCCATTTTTTGCTCCCCTTCTTCCAAGAGCCATAACTTTTATATTTTTCCATCAATATGGCCGTGTGAGCACTTGTTTTTTGCAGGACGAGTTGTACTTTTGAACAACATCATTGCTTTTACCATATCGTGTACTTAAAAATGGGAATTTCTAAATGCGGTGAAATTGCAAAAAAAGTGTAATTACACAATTATTTTTTTTTCCATGTTCACTAAATGCTAAAACTGTCTTGCCATTATGATTCTCCAGGTCATTATGAGTTTGCATGTATTAAACATGTCTACGATCTTTTTTATTTAAGTGGTGAAAAAATAATCCAAAGTTTATTAAAAAAAGAATAAAATAAAATGCCATTTTCCGAGACCCGTAGTGTCTCCATTTTTTGGGATTTGAAGCTGGGTCAGGGCTTATTTTTTGCGTGCCGAGCTGACATTTCTATTGATACCATTTTGAGATAGATACAATGTTTTGATCACTTGTTATTGCATTTTATTGCAATGTTGCAGCGACCAGAAAAACGTAATTCTGGTGTTTTGATTTTTTTCTCATTATGACGTTTACCGATTGGATTAGTTCTTTTTATATCTTGATAGATTGGGCGTTTGTGAATACGGCGATACAAAATATGTGTATTTTTTTTTTTTTTATGTTTTATTTTGAGTAGGGTAAATGGGTGATAAAAATTGAACTTTTATATTTTTTAATTTTTTAAATATTTCTAAAACTTATTTTTACTTTTTACTTGTTTTACTAGTCTCCATGGGAGACTACGAGCTGTGATCATAGCCCTGCTATGGGCAACAAAAATGCTCATCTGCTATGAGCACCAACCAACCGGTGGCACTCACTGCGTTTTGGCAATGACAACAACAGGGGTCTCCTGCAGTCATGCCAACCCATCGGCGCCCATGATCATATGACAGTGGCGCCAATGGGCAAGGCTAAGATGCACATCTGGTTTGCGTGAATTAAATGCTGCTGTCAGAGTCAGAGAGTGAAAGCAGTGTTTAACTAGTTATCAGCTGTGGGGGATCACAATTCCACTCATGGCTGATAGGGGCACATGTCAGCTGAGCAGATCAGCTGTCATATGCTGAAAAAGATGCGGGCTCAGGGCCGGAGCCTGCACCAAAGAGGGAGAGGCCCCTATGATGGATATACACATCATAAGTTATTAAGGAGTTAAGGCTAGTTGAATTTGCCTCAATTTTATAAAAAAAAATTGGATTTCTCCTGAATCTGGATTTTTTTTATTGTAATTTGCTTCATTCAAAACTGGTGGCCAACAAAATATTCTTAACCCCTTAAAGGGGTTGCCACTTTCTCTAGTTATTGCAGCTTTGCTCACAAACTGGTGTTTTTGTCCATAAAATGGCTGCTTGTGGAGGAGTGAGTGATCAGACCAGTCCAACAGCCTCCTATTGTAAAACACTTCACATGTGTAAGCTGTTTATCTACTGGATGAGGCTGATGGACTGGTCTGGTCACCGGCTCATAGTTCAGCTACCTTATGAATAGGAGTACTGGTCAGTTTGCGAGGAAAGCTGCAATTAACAAGACAAAGCTGCCAACGTCTTTAAGAAAGCATCCAGTTTTATCCTTTATGATGTAAAGATTATTTTCTTATTCACTTTCAGGAAGCCAACATTTGCTTTTCATAGACATATTACTTGTGTTATAAGGGTTGTCACAGTAATACATTTGTGTCTGCAATTTTTTGTAGTTTCAAGGAACCTCAAAAAGGTATATGCCTTTGTGCTAATATGTCCTTCCCAGGAACACGTAGGACACACAGCAAGTGTGCTAAACTAAAAAAGAAACATTATTATTTATTATATCAATAGCACAATAAATATATATTTATCTGAACACCAATAAAAACACAATAAAAAAGCTGTATATGTGCACTGTACACTGAATAACAAATTATGGGGTAGGTGACAAACCAGACTGCAAATAGGTGATATATAAAATAGATGTATGGAGGTCAGCCTAATAAGCTCACACAGCCGTCAAAGCATATGTGCCAATATGTATCCAATTACACATTAAAAAATTCAGCAAACATAGTGAAAAACACTATACACCTACCAAAGTAGATAATTACCATTTTCACCTTTATGTCGTCCAACAAAGTTCGTAGTTGCATCTACTTGAAAGAAGAGCCACACAGGACGGGTGTACTGAGGTCCTTGGCGAAATAAAGAGGCAAGTAGAGCTCCAATGTAATGAACAGCCTGGTGGTGTGCCTGAACACAAAAACACTAGGTAATGCGGACACAGGTACAGCAGCTTGTGACGTCACACAGTCCACGGAGCACAGAGGTCGACGCAATTCACTAGTCTTAATTCTTAAGCGCTTTGGAATTACCCAGTTTCCTTCATCAGTGGAAACTGTTAACAAGCTAGAACTAGTGGCTTTTGTGACTCAGTCCTGCAGCAGATTAGCTAGATTATGGTTAAATAACAACAAGTATATAATGACAAAGTATGATGTGCACAAACATATACAAATATAATTTATTAGCAAAAGGAATTCAAAATTAAAATAAAAAAATATACATTTAAAAATGTATAAAAATTATGCAAATTACAGATATGCAAATTCATTGCAAAATATATGGGTGTCCACAAAGGACACCTACAGCCACCTGCATGTGCTGCCCGTAAGTGGGAAAAAGGCATATGTTAAATATATATAGATATATATACAAAGCATATATACACGCATACTTCTCAAGTTATGAAGATGTCCCTCAGAGGGACATGGACCTGTGTGTAACATTTAAAGATATTTTCCAAACTAAGGGAGCTAAGTTCCTGGGTTTGAAGAATATTGTTAGGGATTAGAGGGGCTGTATTTTATGACACGTATGTCATGGGTGGAATCAAATGGATTTTTTATTTGAATACTCTTACACCTAATGGCCCTACCCATGTCATAGGACTTTTTGCCTTTAATTAAACCTTTATTTAGCACTTGTAGTGTGGTCCTTTAGTCTTTGAATTCATTTCTTGACCCACTTAGCTTCTCTGAATTTGGCTCCTCTGGACAATGGAGTGCAGAGTTGGGGATGTGGCAATTTGCATGTTGGCTTGTGTACATGTGGGATTTCTTTCCCGGCATAATCTGTCGAGGATGAAACATAAAATGTAACATTCGGGTCTATGTGCCTTTGGGGCACATCTACATAACTTGAGACATGTGTATATATTTAGATATATTTTTAACATATGTATCTTTCCCACTTGCGGGCAGCATATGCGGATGGCTGTAAATGTCCTTTGTGGACACAAGGGATGAGCGAACATGCTCAGTGATACTCGGTTATCAATTGAGTATCACGGTGCTCAGATGTACTCTGCTCAGAAGTACTCATTAATCAGCCAGTAATGGGCAGTACTCTATGTAAAACTTGAATTCCCACCCTGCATTTTTGGCACCTGATACACAACCAATAAGCATGAGGGGATTGCCTTGCATGTCACTGTAATGCTGTAGCCATCTTGGTTATGGCATTACTGTGATTGGCTTTGATAAACCAACAGATGGCCCATCATTCTTTGATTGAGTATATAGCTCAATGGTAAGTGTGCTGACTTACAGAGAGAGTTGAGTTTTGGCTTCAAGACCCAGAAGCAGACAGTTAAAAAATTATGTGTGACACAGACGCCTTACCATTAAGCTTTGAGTTCATTTTTTATTTGATTAGATATTTAGCTACAGTTAACCAAACTATAAGTCAGATCTCAAAGTCAGATCTCAGATGTCAGGGGTCAGAGTATTTAGCCTCAAATCGACATTAGTCTGATGTTTGACTTTAATATCTGATCTTGTCCTAAACAGAACACTATAATATTAGTAAATAGTTGTATTCTTGAATAGCTAACAATTCTCAATTACAATTTCTTCTTATTCTATGTTCGGGAGTTTCTTGTTTTTCTTCCCAGAAATTCAGACACTTCCTTTACCAAAAGAGAATAACTAAACCAAGTTTTCAATTTATTCATAAACTTTCAGAATAAATAATAGAAGAACGCCATAGTGCAGTACTCAGAAAAATATGTTCTCAATTGTTAAGTCATGGGGCATACAAATATTGACACAGAGTAACTGCAGACTGTTCATTTTAGACCGAACAATCCCTTTAATATATGCTTATAAGGATGTCAAGTTTTTCTAAGAATACCAAGACCTGCCTGTGCATCACAGTATGGACACAGATTATGTTTAACAGACATATGAATGAGGCTGTAAAACTGTATATAACATTGTTTTTAGTCCAATTGAGCAACATATATTTATATACTGTATATATCAAAGAACATGTTTGGCTTTGATTAATATTTATACCTAGACCCTAAAAGCAAAAAAAACGAATTTCTGATTTTAGAAAACATCAGCTGGGAAAGTATTCTACAATAATAGTTAATACTTGTACAGCACCAACATCATCCATAGTTTTCTTGTTATCGGCAACTTGACAAAAATCACATCCATTATCAAACCTATAGAAAAACACAAAGCAAATGATGTGTTCTTACTGATCATTCCTGTAGTAGGTTTGTAACTTGTGATACAAACATATTGTAGACAAAATATTACAGCTCAATTTCAAAGTCAAGAAAGAAGGACAGGAACACAGAAGTTTTGAAGTTTTCACTAGCCTGTGATGTAACTTTCAGTAGAAAAAAAATTCTCTACGTCATTGGTATACATGTTACAGTCACAAAACACAACATGGGCAAAACTGTATGAATGCCAAGTGATGAGCTGGTGAAGAGCTGAGAAGATGTCATAAAGCATGAACATTTTTGGATTCAATATATATTTGGAGCTGGGGAACATTTTTGGATAACCTTACTCTTCCAGAGACCACAAAAAGTCTTGGACCAGTTATTTACCACCTTGCTATAACTTTTTATACACATCACTTTTTTCTCCATTATGTAAAATTGAGCAATTCCCAAACAAATACTGTAACAAAAAGTCAAACTTCTTCAAAGAAAATGTTAATCAGTGGTGACAAAGTAGGTTAAACTTTTGCATTTCACGGCAACTTGAGTGGCTTTTTGCAAATTACTAAAATGTGATTTAAGTATGCATTTAAGTGGACACAAGGTATAGTAAGTAATACATAATATGACAGGTAATACATTCTGGAGCAAATTGATAAGAGCAATTAATGGACTGTGAGTTGTCACTACCACATTAGCAAAGAACGAGGTTGTTGATGACATTAAAGCTTCCATGTTCTTTTTATAAAAATGTGTAAGTTAAGTGAGCCCTAATAGAAACTGACAGGATAATGGGAATCCATAATTTATAAATGTAAATTGTGAATATGTACATCATAGTCACTTTAAAAGGAAATGAAAAAAAAAATAATTTAAATAATTGTGACGCCAATAACATAGGGACAATGTAAGGCACACATGAGGTGACATTGGACAATAGTGTATGAATGTAAGACAGCTAATTATTTTGAGGGATAAATTGTTACAATTGTCTGTATAGATGATGTATGAAGACTACAACAGCAGTTAGGAAAGGAAACATAAATCATGAGAGACTAGGAAACCAAACTGTTACACATTGTATTTGTTACGCATATGATGCTTTTTTCTTTGAGGAGGGTGCTTTTGGAGAAGGTGGCCACGACTTTAACAACTGTCCCTAAACCTTCTTCTTCATAGGTGTTGCTATATTAAAAGGAAAGTGCCACATTTTTATATTATTTAAAAAAATAAAAATGTTGTTTTAACCAATGTTGTACTGAATTGGATTTCTCTTTTTTTTTCCATAATTTGTTTAATCCAGCCACTGGGGGCTGGCATTTTACTTTGCAGTAGTGTAAGGCTATGTGCACATGGTGCATTTTTGATGCGGTTTTACGGCGCATTTTCCGTGCTGTGCATATGATCAGTAATTTTCCTTGAGTATTTGCAGTGCCTTTTTTTTCTGCAGCATGTTAATTCTTTGTGTGGATTTTTACCGTTTTTCATCCATTGACTTGGCTGATCTTTTTGCTTTTCTATGACAAAGGGTCGGGAGCGCCTGTGATGGAGACTTTGCATATCTTATTAATTAATTGAATTCTTCTTATTATTATTGTCTATTATTATGGCGTTTTACATGTGAAAATGGGTACACATAATAAAAACGAGTACAGTAATCTGTAGAAGTCACGACTGGTACAGAAAGAGACAGGACCCTGACCATGAGGGCTAACAATCTATAAGGGATAGGTGAGGATACAGTAGGTTACGGTAGAGCAGGTCATGCATTGGTTTGGTGGAACGTGGGTTACGCATATGCAAGTCTTATGCAT
>JARQOD010000008.1:64705352-64740533 GCA_033576555.1 Oophaga sylvatica
CACCCTTATGAAAGACTTCACATGGTCCATATGCGGAGCACAGGATTTCATCTCTGCCAGACGTAGGACAATGTGCAGGAATGATGATGGAAAACGCCAGCTCCAGCAAGATCCGATAAAGAGGTAAATCTTTATTTGCAGTACAATAAAATAGAAGGCATTGGTGTGAACAGCGCAAAAAATTATTGAGAGAAGTGGGTCCCAATCATGGTATTAACGGATGCGTTTCGAACCCAATGTGTGCAGCATTACTGCATCAAAACTTCACACCATCTGTGAAACTTGGTGGTGGTAGTATCATGGCTTTGACCTGTTAAGCTGCATCAAGGCCAAAATGGTGTAACATCATTGATGGAACACTGATTTCTGAATCTTATCAGCAAATTCTAAAGGAGAATATCAGGACATGTGTTCATGAGCAACATTTCAAGAGACCATGGGTCAATCAAAAAGACAATGTTACGATTCAAGTTCCCGCTGCTGCACAAGGGGAGTTTCGAACCAGTCCTGCTGCGGTCCCCCATCCATCTCCGGCCGCAGTGGAGCCTGCTCAGCAAAGAGTCGTCCCAGCGTCTAGCCCGGTCTAACACTGTGCAGAGACTTGCTGCTGCCTCTTCAGGTTCTGTTATTGTAGCCAGTATTGGTCAGCGGCTAGCAGACG
Organism: Oophaga sylvatica; assembly: GCA_033576555.1. Lineage (NCBI taxonomy): Eukaryota > Metazoa > Chordata > Amphibia > Anura > Dendrobatidae > Oophaga > Oophaga sylvatica. The sequence goes on from JARQOD010000008.1 coordinate 64,706,014, forward strand.
TCTTTAGGACTAAGCCCTTTGTTGCTTCATCTGAGCATGCCCAGAGCAAGATCTCCCATTGGAGATCAGGGGTCACATGCTCAGATACAGCTGCCACTCCTATTGGTCCTTCAGGAAGGTCCTGTGGCTGTTGATGTTCTGAAGCAGCTTCCCATTGGTCCTTCCTGGAAGGTCTTTTTCTCGTGGCTGCTATAAAAGGCAGTCCTTACCGCACGGCCGTGCGCTAGTATCAAATCTGTTACGTGCTTGCGCCAGTGTGGTCATGTATGCTTGTGGTTAGGTCTGGCTGAAATAAGTCCCTAGAATACCGGCACCTCCGGTGAGGAGATTGTATGCACGTGTTCAGGGCTCGGTTGAAAACGCCATTAGAATACCGGCTACTCCGGTGAGGAGATTACTGCTTGGGTTCTGTTTGCATGACCACAGACTGCAATCCACTTAGCAGTCATCTGTGTTCCCTGTGGAGTCTAACAGGACACAGCCTTTGTTACAGCGGCTCTGTGAATTAACAGAGTCCGCTTATATCGCTATATAGTGCTACGGCGTTTACATCTGCAACTCTGCGGGATAACAGAGTTTGCTCATACTGCCTATTTACGCCATCTTACTAGCAGCAGGCTCTGCCTGCACGGTGGACCCCATGCTGCGAACGCACCTCTCCTTAATATTTATTAGGTGCGTTCCGCAGGCCCTTAACAGATGTCTCAAAGCCACAAGTCATTCTAAAAAAGACCTTTATCCTGTTGAAAATTGCTTTTATCGAGCCGTTCGTGGGAGAAACCCATCAACATAACAGAGTTAAAGGTGTTTTGTTGGGAGGAATAGGATACAATTCCTCCAAGTCGATGTGTAGGACTAATCAACAATTCCCGGAACTGTTTGGTTGAAGTTATTGCTGCACAAAGAGGTCTCAACAGATACTAAAAGCAAAGATTCACATACTTTTGTCACTCATTTATGATAGTGGATCATTTTCCTAATTTAAAATAAATTCAAAATCTCTTATTGACTCATTTGTTAGAATCAGTTCTCTTTATCTACTTTTAGGACTTGTGTGAAAGTCTGATTTTGTTTAGGTTACATTTGTGCAGAAATATAGACAATTCTCAAGGGTTTGCAAACTTTCATCATCTCTTTAAGTATGAATTTTTTAATTCATGCAACACCTTGAGGACATTCATAATGGTGTGTCCAGTAGATTGCAGTCACTTTAAGTCAAAAGTGGTTTGATATTAAGAAGACTGTGGAGTGAATCTCTTATTTCTCAATCCTTCACTCTACCCAAGGAGGTATGAATTCGGACTATATAGGGCCATCAACAAGGACCTGCTTATGGAATGGCAAGAGGTGAATAAACTCTAAAGGAGAGACTGTTGCGTTGATTTTTAATTCTAACATTTGTAGGGATCGTACTCACTCAAGTGCTGCAGGAAGAAGACAGGAGGCGCGTTTCTTTAAAAAATAAGTCTGTGCTGGTTTATTTGCTCCATAAACCCCTAAGCAACAACGAAAAGTTCATGGCCTTTAGAGCAGACAAAACAACACAAATGTCCTTACCCGGGTTCTGTGTCACCAGGTCTGTGGGCACACAGGCTGGGCAGTGTCCAGCACACAGGCTTGGTCTGGAGCCCCATACCCAGGAAAGATTCTCCCTCTCTGCACACAGACCATGTGCCAAACAACAGCCTCCATTATTTAGGCTGTAACCATACCCACAGGTGAGGTGTGTAGGTGACTGGAAAACCCATCTCTCCAAGTCAACTGGAAGCCTTCCCAAAGTATAGTACAGTCATGGCCAAAAGTTTTGAGAATGACACAAATATTAATTTTTACAAAGTCTACTGCTTCACTTTTTCTAATGGCAATTTGCATATACTCCAGAATGTTATAAAGAGTGATCAGCTTAACAGCAATTACTTGCAAAGTCAATATTTGGCTAGAAAATGAACTTTATCCCCCAAAAAACATTTCAACATCATTGTAGCCCTGCCTTAAAAGGACCAGCTAACCTCTTTTCCGTGATTGCTCCATTAACACAGGTGTGGGTGTTGATGAGGACATGGCTGGAGATCAATCTGTCATGATTAAGTTAGAATGACACCACTGGACACTTTAAAAGGAGGCTGTTGCTTGGCATCATTGTTTCTCTTCTGTGAACCATGGTTATCTCTAAAGAAACACGTGCAGTCATCATTGCAGTGCACAAAAATGGCCTAACAGGGAAGAGTATCGCAGCTAGAAAGATTGCACCTCAGTCAACAATCTATCGCATCATCAAGAACTTCAAAGATTGAGGTTCCATTGTTGCCAAAAAGGCTTCAGGGCGCCCAAGAAAGACCAGCAAGCACCTGGACCATCTCTTAAAAGTGTTTCAGCTGCGGGATCGGGCTACCAGCAGTGCAGAGCTTGCTCAGGAATGGCAGCAGGCAGGTATGAGTGCATCTGCACGCACTGTGAGGCGGAGACTCTTGGAGCAAGGCCTGGTCTCAAGGAGGGCAGCAAAGAAGCCACTTCTCTCCAGAAAAAACATCATGGACAGACTGATATTCTGCAAAAGGTACAGGCAGTGAACTGCTGAGGACTGGGGTAAAGTTATTTTCTCTTGATGAATCCCCTTTTCGATTGTTTGGGACATCAGGAAAACGCCTCATTCGGAGAAGACAAGGTGAGCGCTACCACCAGTCTTGTCTCATGCCAACTGTTAAGCATCCTGAAACCATTCATGTGTGGGGTTGCTTCTCAGCCAAGGGAATCGGCTCTCTCACAGTCTTGCCTAAAAACACAGCCATGAATAAAGAATGGTACCAGAATGTCCTCCAAGAGCAACTTCTCCCAACCCTCCAAGAGCAGTTTGGCGATCAACAATGCCTTTTCCAGCATGATGGAGCACCTTGCCATAAAGCAAAGGTGATAACTAAATGGCTCAGGGTACAAAACATAGAGATTTTGGGTCCATGGCCTGGAAACTCCCCAGGTCTTAATCCCATTGAGAACTTGTGGTCAATCATCAAGAGACGGGTGGACAAACAAAAACCTAAAAATTCTGACAAAATGAAAGCATTGATTGTGCAAGAATGGACTGCTATCAGTCAGGATTTGGTCCAGAAGTTGATTGAGAGCATGCCAGGGAGAATTGCAGAGGTCCTGAAGAAGAAGGGTCAACACTGCAAATATTGACTTGCTGCATTAACTCATTCTAACTGTCAATATAAGCTTTTGTTACTCATATGTTTGCAATTATTATATTTCTGTCTGTGATAAAAACATCTGTCAAACACACATAAAAACCAGAGGGCAGCAGATCATGTGAAAATATAATATTTGTGTCATTCTCAAAACTTTTGGCCATGACTGTAAACCTTAGCAGTAGATTTGCTGAGCAAAACAAGCTGAGGCTTCCATCACAGGGCCATGCACCTCTGTGATACATACCTCCCATTAACCACAAGGGCAGTCGCCATACCACACATTCCATTTTTCGTGTGGGTTTTCGACAAGTTACTTTTCCTTTTTTTGTGTGTATGTAAACGTTTTACTATATTTTCAAACAAATCACACATAAAGCATAGCATAATAATGTGCCTAAATACAGCTTTAGACTGATCCGATTAATTGACATAGATTCAAGAGCTAATTTACCTACCATAGTTGACATGACGGTCCAATGTATGGTTCTTTTTCTTCAGCTGTAAAGAGCTGAAATGTAATTACTGGGGATGTAAGAAGTAAATCACCTTTGGGTTTATCAGTTCCGAGAAATGAAAGAGATATTTTACACAATACATGCACAAATGATTTATAACTCCTTTGAGATTGTCTTAAAGAACGCAGACCTCAATTAAAAATGTATTATCCCTTTGTCTATGCATCGGCAAGGTTTTGAACTTACACCTAATGCAAGACTTGCTCCTTGGCTATTGGAGTTGGTTCTCCTATATGCTTTTAGCTCAGTCTGCTTTTATTATGTATCGCTATCCACGTTTGTTGCTTTCTAATTTAGCAGCCATGTATTTATTAGTCATATCTAGGTCCTCTTTGAAAACTCACAATGTTAAGGGCCTGTGGAATGCACCTAATAGATATTAAGGAGAGGTGCGTTCGCAGCCCGGGGTCCACCGTGCAGGCAGAGCCTGCTGCTAGTAAGATGGTGCAAATAGGCAGTATGAGCAAACTCTGTTACCCGCAGAGTCGCAGATGTAAACGCCGTAGCACTATATGGCGATATAAGAGGACTCTGTTAATTCACAGAGCCGCTGTGAAAAAGACTGTGTCCCGTCAGACTCACAGGGGACACAGATGACTGCTAAGCGGATTGCAGTCTGTGGTCATGCAATCAGAACACAAGCAATAATCTCCTTACCGGATTAGCTGGTATTCTAATGGCGTTTTCAGCCGAGCCCTGAACACGTGCATACAATCTCCTCACTGGAGGTGCCGGTATTCTAGGGGCTTATTTCAGCCGGACCTAACCATATGCATACATGACCACACTGGCACAAGCACGTAACAGATTTGATACTAGCACATGGCCGAGCGGACATGTGCACCTTTTATAGTAGCAGCTACAGGACCTTCCAGAAAAGGACCAATGAGAAACTGTTCCAGAACACAAGCAGTTTCAGGACCTTCCTGGCGGACCAATGGAAGTCGCTGCTGTAACCGAGCATGTGACCCCTGATCTCCAATGGGAGATCTTGCCCTGGGCATGCTCAGATGGAGAAACGCAGGACTTAGTTCCAAGACTGCCTGCTCCAGCACTGGTTATAATAGAGGAACCAGAAGAGGCAGCAACAAGCCTCTGCACAGTATTAGACTGAGCGAGACGCTGGGACCGACGTCTCCACTGAGCAGGCTCCACTGCAGCCGGAGATGGATGGGGGACCGCAGCGGGACTGGTTCGAGATTTCCCTTGTGCAGCAGCGGGAACTCGATCCCTAACACACAGTGACTTAGTTTTGTCCTTTATGTAGTGCCTCGGCGTTTCTTACCCTTACTGTTAAAGGTGTTTCTTTTGTTTGTTTTTCAGGAGTACACCATTCTTTTGCTAACGGGCTTCCTGTTTGCTTGGGGGTGGTGCACTCATGAAGACTGTTTGGGCTGCGCCACTGGCCCCAACTATATGCTCTTAAATGCTGCTAGCAGCAACAGCTTTGCCTCTGCGGTCTAAGATCAGTGTAGGGGCTTTGAGGCTGGCTGGATCCAAAGATAAGGTTAGCATCAGAGTAGCACTTTCAAGCTGTATAGCAAACAGCTTGCAAGTGCTCACTCCTAGCCTAGGAAACCAGCCACTGATGAGACAACTAGCTGTGAACTATGTGTGGTGAGCCAAGGGGGAGGCACCAGGTATTATAGAGGGGCCAGTTGTGACATGTAGTTCCACTGGCAGTGGATTTTAGTGGAACGGTAGATGAAGTGAAATAAATAAATAATGCACTGGCACTTGCCACTGGGAGAGCACCGATAACTACAAAAGGCACAGCGCTAAACTGCTGGTGATTGCATCAGGTTCTGTGTGATCCCTGAAAATAATAACCTGGTACAGTAAAAAATGAAAAAAGAGCAACCACCTGCGCTAGTAAGACAAAAGGTAAACCACTAAAAAGAGGCTAGAGAGATGGGTATACCTTTAGTGTTGAATGTAGGGTGCAAAATAGCCTTGGTAGAATAGCTGGCACTGAGAAAACAATTGCAAAATAATACCAAAATAATAATGAATAGAAATATAATATACTGGCAAATAAAGTAACTGATGAAGAAATAACACTACACGTAATAGCCAATTGGTACCCACATTAATATACATTATAATAATAATAAATAATCTTTATTTTTATATAGCGCTAACATATTCCGCAGCGCTTTACAATTTTGCACACATTATCGTCGCTGTCCCCGAAGGGGCTCACAATCTAGATTCCCTATCTGTATGTTTTTGGAGTGTGGGAGGAAACCGGAGTACCCGGAGGAAACCCACGCAAACACGGGGAGAACATACAAACTCCTTGCAGATGCTGTCCTTGGTGGGATTTGAACCTAGGACTCCAGCGCTGCAAGGCTATCCACTGACCCACCGTGCTGCCCGCATTAAATATTCATTGTTAAAATGAGGGTAGAAAATGATAACCCATGCTTATGCTGCCTTATAACCGATTCAGGGCAGTAATAGGTTAAAAATGCAAGTCACCACTTACTTGGTTGCACGTGGGTGGTGAGATGGAGCAATGATAGTGATGATTATCTCTCTCAGCATGTAGGTTCAGCACACACTGCACAGGCACAAAGGGTCAAATGGTGGACACTCAGTAATGTGTTACCCAGAATAATGGTGATAAGGGTGGACACTAATTACCAGAAGCCTGTGAGCCTTATCGCTTTTACAATAGTCTCAGGAGAGCTGATACTGGACACTTGAAGAAGCACGGGCGTCTCACATGCTCCGGCCGGAAGCGATGTTCAGAACGCACTGTGCCCCTCTTTTCCCTGCCCTCTCAGGGCTGCTGGAGCAGAGTACTTTTCACTTGCTATTGTATGAAATATTATACATAGTACATGTAATGCTACACTTATGGAGGGACCTTCACTATTTAGCTCACCGTGGCGACACACTAGTAGTGTGGAAGAACTCACAGTTTTGGCCCTACCGTTTTCTATCGCAGGCGGTAGGGCAAACAAAAGTGGATCTGATTTTTGGCTGTGAGCACATTGAAAAAAACAGTATGTAGGAAAAACATGCTGTCTTATCTCTCCTGACTGTTTGAGGTTTCACTCCTTTTGGAAGTGATTATGTGAAAAATGATGTTCCCTCAGCGTGGACTGGAATGGATTCAGGAAGCAGTGGAGCTTCCTTCCTCTTCTGTGACTAGACAGGACTAGACTGGTTTGAATCAGCTCACAGGAAGTGCACTAAGCTGGGAGTGGCCTCTATGGCATCTTGTTGTGAGGAAATTAATCACCTAAGATGTAAGGTTGCAATGATGCTTGTTTTTACAAGGTCTTTGCAATTTTAGCCATTTCTAAAAATGAGACAACCCCTTTAAGTTCAGTATGCTCTGCATGGTCATTAGTTCATTGTTTAGACCTTTCAAGCTTCTTAGTCATTAATGATGTCCTATAGACATCTTATATCACCTCAGCAATTAACAGCTTAGTTAATAAATGTATAGTCACTGGGCATCTCACTGAAACATGAAAACAGTGGTCCCAAAGACCATAAGTGAATGGAGTAATACTAAGCATTTGTGACTACTGCCCCGTTCACTCTATAGTAGTGATGTTGGAACTTGCTCAATAACAAGGGGATTTTGAAATTATAATTCTTGAAATTAGAGTGGTCACGCAAAGAGAAAATATACATTAATCATCAATTTAGTAGATAGGTGACAAATATGGTATATAGGATAAACCTTTTAATGCAGAATAATGCCCGCTTTGCATTGTTGACCTAGGCCATCAAATAAGGAAAGGATCATAGGTTGAGGTAAAAGGATGAAGATAATATGACAACGTGTATTGCTGTGCTGGGACCCGGTGGGTCTCTGCACTGCCATGCATTTAAGCTGAATGTGCATATTTGACACAAATCCTGCTGAAATATGTGTTGAACCGGTCAAGGTCGCACACTCTGTGACTGTGATTGTTACGCCCCTCACGGCTGCTAATAATAAGCTGCTGCCTTTACATTTATATCTTTGCAGATGAAACAATTCTTCTAGGACAGAATTGTGAAGGCTGCAACTAATCAGTGGCCACTGATTAGCTGCAGCAATCACATGACACTATTTATTTCAGGAGACCAGTCTGGAAATTAAGGACATTTTTTTAAAAATGTATTCAGCACCCAGGCTCTTATGTGATTTTTTGGTAGCAGACAAGAACAACTGCTTTAACTATTATTTTTCAGATTGTGACATCTCTTCGCACTGATTCATTGGATCACCAGAAAAATAACAGATAACACATATCATTATGAGTTCTGCCAAATTATTCCTGGGTCTTGTTAGCACGTGTTTTGTGTTCCTCCTTCTTGTTAGTTTACTGAATAGACAAAGAAGCAGCTGCAAGCAATAGTCAAAAAATTGTCACTAGACCACTACTATCTCCATTAACAAACAAATTGGAACCTGAAAGTGTTAGAGGGACAGAGAGTTTTATCTGTTAAAAATAGTGTACAGTATCATGTAAAAGTTTGGGCACCCCTGGTAAAAATGACTGTTATTGTGAACAGCCTGGTAGGGTTATGGCTTGTTCAATATCATCATTAGGAAAGGCCAGATGAGGCAAATTTCCATGCTTTATAAAAACCCCAGTCTCCTCTAACCTTGTGGCACAAACTGCAGCCATGGGTTCTTCTAAGAAGCTGCCTACACTCTAAAAATGAAAATGGTGAAGGTCCACAAAGCAAGAAAAGGCTATAAGAAGATAGCAAAGCGTTTTCAAGTTGCTCTTTCCTTAGTTTGAAATCTAATTAAGAAATGGTAGTTAAGAGGAATAGTGGAGGTCAAGGTAAGGTTTGGAAGACCAAGCAAAATTTTAGTGCGAGCTGCTAGTAGGATTGCTAGAGAGGCAAATCAGAACCCCCACTTGACCGCAAAGGACTTTCACTAAGATTTAGCAGACTGTGGAGTTGTGGTACATTGCTCTACTGTTCAAAGACACCTGCACAAATATGGCCTTCATAGAACAGTCATAAGAAGAAAACCTCTCCTGCGTCTTCACCATAAAATTCAGCATCAGAGTATGCAAAAGAAAATCTAAACCAGCCTGATGCATTTTGGAAACAAGTCCTGTGTAATGATGAGGCTAAAATAGAGCTCTTTGGGCACAATGATCAAAAGTATGTATAGAGAAAAAGGGCACAGAATTTCAGGAAAAGACCATCTCACCAATTATTAAGCATGGGAGTGGATCAATCATGCTTTAGGGTTGTGCTCCAGCCAATGGCACAAGGAACATTTCACGGGTAGAGGGAAGAATGGAGTAAATTAAATTTCAACAAATTCTTGATGCAAGCATAACACCATCTGTAAAAAAGCTGACGTTGAAAAGAGGATAGCTTCTACAAATGGATAACGATCCTAAACACATCAAAATAAACAATAGACTACCTCAAAAGGCGCAAGCTGAAGGTTTTACAATGGCCCTCACAATTCCCTGATCTAAACATTGATGAAAATCTGTGGCTAGACCTCAAAATAGCAGAGCATGCGAGACGACCCAGGAATCTCACAGAACTGGAAACATTTTTCAAAGAAGAATGAATAAAAATCCTACAAACAAGAATTGAAAGACACTTGGCTGGCTACAAAAAGTGTTTACAAGCTCTGATACGTTCAAAATGAGGTGCTACTAGGTACTAACCATGTAGAGTACCCAAACTTTTATGTTGGCTCATTTTCCTTTTTGTAACTTTTTAAATGTAAACGATGACAAATAATAATAATCTTTATTTATATAGCGCCAACATATTCCGCAGCGCTTTACAGTATAACAGTTTCAAAACACAAGTCATAAGTAACAACGTTAACAATACAATAATTAAAGCAAGATAAGATGACCACTCTCATGAGAGCTTACAATCTACAATGAGGTGTGGGAGATACAAAGTACAGGTGTGTATATACAATGGTGTATTTACAATGATGGTCCAGCCATCTTGAGGGAGTGAGGGATGGATAGAGATAGTGAATGGGCTACACACACACACTTACACATAGAATGACTTTGATTAGTGAACGTGATATGCTGCTCTGAACAAATGTGTTTTGAGGGAGCGCCTGAAACCATGCAAATTGTGGATAGTCCTAATTTCTTGGGGTAGAGCATTCCAGAGGATTGGCGCAGCGCGGGAGAAGTCTTGGAGTCGGGAGTGGGAGGTACGGATTAGTGCAGAGGTTAGTCGAAAGTCGTTTGTAGAGCGCAGCAGTCGGTTAGGCCAATAGATGAAAATGAGGGAGGAGATGTAGGGGGGTGCTGCACTGTGGAGAGCTTTGTGGGTGAGAACAAGTACATTGAATTGGATCCTATAATGAATGGGCAGCCAATGAAAGGACTGGCGAAGAGCGGACGCTAGACTAGACCATGCAGCCCATTTTTCTTCAAGTGCCTCCGACAAAAAAAATATATATACAGTTGTTCTCAAAAGTATACATACCCCGGCAGAATTTTTGCTTTTTTGGCCATTTTTTCAAAGAATATGAATGATATCACCAAAATTTTTTCTCCTCTCATGGTTAGTGGTTGGGTGAAGCCATTTAGTGTCAAACTACTGTGTTTTCTCTTTTAAATCATAATGACAACCCAAAACATCCAAATGACCCTGATCAAAAGTTTACATACCCCATTTCTTCATACCGTCTATTGCCCCCTCTAACATCAATGACAGCTTGAAGTCTTTTGTGTTAGTTGTGGATGAGGTTCTATTAAGCTGCCCAAGTGACAAAAGCCTCCAGTTCCTGTAAATTCCTGGGCTGTCTAGCATGAACTGTGCGCTTGAGATCTCCCCAGATTGGCTCAATGATATTGAGGTCAGGAGACTGAGATGGCCACTTCAAAATCTTCACTTTGTTCTGCTGTAGCCAATGACAGTTTGACTTGGCCTTGTGTTTTGGATTGTTGTCACGTTGGAACGTCCAGGTATGTCCCAAGCGCAGTTTTTGGGCTGATGATTGTAAATTTGCCTCCAGTATTTGCTGATAACGTGCTGCATTCATCTTTCCTTCAACTTTGACCAAGTTTCCTGTGCCTTTGTAGCTCACACATCCCCAAAGCATCAGCGATCCACCTCCGTGCTTTACAGTAGGAATGGTGTTCCTTTCATCATAGGCCTTGTTTACCTCTCTCAAATTGTAACACTTATGGTTGTGGCCCAAAAAGTTCAATTTTGGTCTTATCACTCCAAATTACCTTGTTCCAGAAGTTTTGCTGCTTGTCTCTGTGCTGTTTTGCATATTGTAGACGGGATACTTTGTGGCCTTTGCTCAGTAATGGCTTTCTTCTGGCGACTAGACCATGCAGTCCATTTTTCTTCAAGTGCCTCCTTATTGTGCATCTTGAAACAGCCATACAGCTATTTTTTAGAGAGTCCAGTATTTCAGCTGATGTTATTTGTGGGTTTTTCTTTGCATCCCGAACAATTTTCCTGGCAATTGTGGACAAAATTTTTGTTTGTCTATCTGAGCGTGGTTTTGTTTTACAGAACTCCTGATTTTCCACTTGTTAATCACAGTTTAAACGCTTCTGACTGGCATTATCAATTCCTTGGATATGTTTTGTATCCCTTTCCTATTTTATACAGTTCAACTACCTTTTCCCGTAGATCCATTGACAATTCTTTTGCGTTCCCCATGACTCACAATCCAGAAACGTCAGTGGCTGGATGAAAGATGAAAGAGTCTGTCTGGATCCCAGAAACTCACTCAGCTTTTATGCACACACTGATTACAAACAAACAGGTCACAGGTGAGAATGTTACCTTTAGTAGCCATTCAAACCCATTTGTGTCAACTGCTGTGCCTGTTATAAGGCCAAAATCACCAGGGAATGTAAACTTTTGATCAAGGTCATTTGGATGTTTTGGGTTATTATTATGATTTAAAAGAGAAAACACAGTAGTTTGACAATAAATGGCTTCACCCAACCACTAACCATGAGTGGAGAAAAAGTTTTGGTGTTATCATTCATATTCTCTGAAAAAAGGCCAAGAAAGCAAAAATTCTGCCGGTGTTAGGGTTCGATTTCCCGCTGCTGCACAAGGGATGTCTCGAACACGTCCCGCTGCGGTCTCCGTTCGTCTCCAGCCGCAGTGGAGCCTGCTCAGCAGAGACGTCGGTCCAGGCGTCTTGCCCACTCCTCTACTGTGCAGTGACTTGCTGCTGCCTTTCCTGGATCTGCTATTATAGCCAGTGCTGGAGCAGTCGTCTTTGGAACAAAGTCCTGCGTTTTCCCATCTGAGCATGCCCAGAGTGAGATCTCTCATTGGAGATCAGGGGTCACATGTTCAGGTGCTGCAGCGGCTCCTATTGGTCCGCCAGGAAGGTCATGTAGCTACGTGTGTTTGTAACAGCTTCTCATTGGTCCTTGTTCCTGGAAGGTCCTGTAGTTGTTGCTATAAAAGGGTAGCATGGCTGGGCCGCCATGCGCTAATATCAATCTTTGTATGCTATGCGCCAGTGTGGTCATGTGTATGTGTGGATAGGGACCCGGCTGAAATAAGCCACTAGAATACCGACTTAATCGGTGAGGAGTTTGGTATGGTAGCTGGTCAGGGTCGGTGTCCTAGATGCCCTAGATTACCGGCATAACCGGTGAGGAGTTTTGATTGCCGTATTCAGGGTCTGGCGTTCAGACGCCATAGATTGCGGGTGACTCCCGCGAGGACATTAGCACATGATCACGCTTTATGTACGCTTAGCACTTAACTGTGTATCTGAGAGCCTTACAGGACACAGTGCTTTTTCTCAAGCGGCCCTGTGACGTAACAGGGTTCGCTTTCAACGCTAGTCAGCGCCCTAGCGTGTTTTCTTTGCCACTCAGTTGTGTCTAGTGAGTGCGCACACATCGCCATATAGCGTTGCGGCTCCTCTTCTAGCGGCTCTGTGAGTAACAGAGTTCGCACTCATTGCCACAGCGCATTACGGCGTTTATGTTGGCAGCTCTGCGGGATACCAGAGTTTGCTTCTTGCGCCTTTTTGCCAGCAGCGGGCTTCGCCTGCATGGTGGACCCCGGGCTGCGAACGCACTTATTACTTATATTATTTTGTGCGTTCCGCCAGCCTTAGCATAATATTAGCGCCAGGGTCTGGCTGGTAAAATGGCGGACGACCAGCGTCTGCAGCGGTATATCCAGCAGCTGGAGGGTAGGTTGGCGACTCTAGAGCGCACAACCTCAGCGGTGGATGTTACTGCAGTCGCGGTTCAGGCTGCTAGTGTGGCCGCCGCCAGTTTGTCCTCTGCTACCCCTGCTCCGACTATTTCCCCCTCCCACTTCCAGACAAGTTTACCGGTGACAGTAAACAATGTCGGGGTTTCGTCAGTCAGTGCTCCATACATCTAGAGCTTCTGGCTGCACGTTATCCCACGGAGCGGGCGAAAGTGGTTTTATCATATCCCTTTTGTCGAGCAGGGCGTTGGAGTGGGCAACGCCGTTATGGGAGCACATGATCGTGTGGTGCAGAATGCTCCTCTCTTCTTGGACACTCTTAAACAGGTCTTTTTAGGACCTCGTGTCACCCACGATACGGCTCTTCAATTGTTGGCTATCACCCAGGGTTCATCCATGGTCAGCCAGTTTGCCGTCCAATTTCGGACTCTGGTCTCTGAGCTGGATTGGCCAGATAAAGTCCTTATACCCGTGTACTGGAGGGGACTGGCAGACCATGTGAAGGACGCCTTGTCCACCAGGGAGATTCCTGCCACACTGGAGGAGCTCATTACCTTATCTACCCGCATCGACCTTCGTTTTAACGAGCGGAGGTTGGAGCGGGCCCAGTGTAGGCAGAGGTTCCGGCTGGCGCCCACCTTCGCCAGACCTCTGGAATCTTCCATTCAGGCGTCCGATTCCCCTGAGGCCATGGAGATTTCTCGAGTGAGACCAAAGTCTCGGGCTGCTCGAGTATCTGTGACCTGTAATGCCTGCCAACAAATAGGGCATTATACTAACAAATATCCACGGCGGTCGGGAAACGACCGCGTCTAGTAACCATTGGAGGGGGTTCACTAGACACAGCAGTACACGCCTCCAAGTTGTCCTTTAGGGGGACAATCAATTTTGGCTCATCCACTTTAACAGTCACGCTTTGTGTGGATTCTGGAGCCGAAGGAAATTTCATGTCTTCTACCTTCGCTCTCCGCCACTCTATACCTCTGGTGATGCTCGCCAAACCCGTGACTGTTCGAGTAGTGAATGGGTCGACACTGCCTTCACCAATCACACATCAGACCATCCCTTTCACGTTGTCAATGTCACCTTCCCATCAAGAGATTATCTCACTTTTAGTCATTCCCGAGGGAATAGACGAGATCTTGTTAGGGATGCCCTGGCTCCATTTCCATTCCCCACACATTGAGTGGAACTCTGGGAGGATATTGGGTTGGGGTGAGTCATGTAAAGGCAGATGTATGAGGGAATGCATTCAGGTGGCCACTACAGAGATGCCCGCAGATTTTACTTCTCTTCCTAATTACTATTGGTCATATGCAGACGTATTCTCCAAAAAGGCTGCAGAAGTCCTTCCACCTCACTGTCCCTATGACTGTCCTATTGACCTCTTGCCTGGAGCAGAACCTCCTCGGGGACGGGTCTATCCCCTTTCTCTCCCGGAGACGGAGGCTATGTCCCAATATATCCAGGAGAACCTGGCGAGAGGATTCATTAGGAAGTCAGTGTCACCTGCAGGGGCAGGGTTCTTCTTCGTGCAGAAGAAGAACGGAGAATTACGTCCATGCATCGATTACAGGGGTCTTAATGCCATCACTGTTAAGAATAAATACCCGTTGCCACTGATTTCTGAGCTATTTGATAGGCTACGAGGGGCAAGGATATTTACTAAATTAGATCTGCGGGGTGCCTATAACCTGATTCGCATCCGTGAGGGGGACGAATGGAAGACGGCTTTTAATACCAGGGACGGGCACTATGAATATCTGGTGATGCCCTTCGGGCTCGTAACGCCCCAGCCGTCTTCCAAGACTTTGTTAATGACATCTTCCGGGATATGCTCTCCACCTCAGTCGTAGTCTATCTGGATGATATTCTCATCTTTTCCCCAGATATTGACTCCCACCGGAGAGATGTTTGCAGAGTCTTCGACCTCCTACGGGCAAATTCCCTCTACGCAAAGTTGGAGAAATGTGTGTTTGAGAAGGAGTCCTTACCTTTCCTGGGCTATATCATCTCCACCCAGGGATTGGCTATGGATCCTGCCAAACTACAGGCGGTGATGGACTGGCAAGAACCCCATTCTCTAAAGGCGGTGCAGCGCTTTATGGGGTTCATTAATTACTATCGCCAGTTTATCCCTCACTTCTCAACTTTGGTAGCTCCCGTGGTTGCCCTCACCAAAAAGGGAGCTAATCCCAAATTGTGGTCTGAAGAGGTCTCCAAGGCCTTCACGTCTATTAAGTCCATTTTCGCTAGAGCTCCCATCCTACATCGCCCCGATGTTGATAAGCCATTTATCATTGGAGGTGGATGCCTCGTCCGTTGGAGCTGGAGCAGTCCTTTTCCAAAAGGATGCTCAAGGTCGGAAGCATCCATGCTTCTTTTTCTCCAAGACCTTCACACCAGCAGAGAGGAATTATTCCATCGGGGACAGGGAGTTGCTAGCAATGAAGTTGGCCTTCTCGGAGTGGAGACATCTGTTGGAGGGAGCTCGCTTTCCCTTCCAGGTCTTCACGGATCACAAAAACCTGGTATATCTTCAGACAGCCCAGCGGCTTAATTCTCGCCAAGTCAGATGGTCCTTGTTCTTCTCCCGGTTTCATTTCACACTGCATTTCCTCTCGGGAGAGAAGAACATTCGTGCCGACGCTCTCTCTCGCTCTGTGGTGTCCTCGGAGGAGGAGGTGGAGGAGCCTCGGCTAATCGTCCCCACAGAGAGCCTGAGAACAGTGGCCCCGGTTTCGCTAGAGTCTGTGCCCCCGGGCAAGACTTTCGTGCCTACTAATTTGCGACCGGAGGTACTCTCTTGGGCACATTCTCCAGGGTGGGTGGCACTTTGGGGCAAAGAGGACATCTGAATTGTTGGCAAGGACATACTGGTGGCCGCATATGGTCCGTGACATTGGGGACTATGTTCGGGCGTGTGTCTCCTGCGCCAAGAATAAGTCTCCACGACAACGGCCAGCTGGGTTACTTCACCCTTTGCCGGTGGCAGACAGGCCCTGGGAGATGGTTGGGATGGACTTTGTGGTGGGCTTGCCCAAGTCTCGAGGTTGCACCATCATTTGGGTAATCACCGACCATTTTTCCAAAATGGTGCATTTGGTGCCGCTTCCACGGTTACCTTCTGCACGGGCTCTGGCAGCGTTGTTCGTTAGGCATATCTTTCGTCTACACGGCATGCCGGACAAAATTGTCAGTGACCGAGGTCCCCAGTTTGCGTCTCGGTTCTGGAGAGAGCTTTGTCGTCTACTCAGTATTGAGTTAAATCTCTCTTCAGCGTACCATCCTGAGACGAATGGGTTGGTAGAGAGGGCCAACCAGACCTTGGTCACCTATCTACAACATTTTGTCTCGGCCAGGCAGGATGACTGGGCATCCTTGCTACCATGGGCTGAGTTTGCACTAAACAATGCTGTGGCTGATTCCACCGGACAAACTCCATTCCTCCTAAACTACGGTCAGCATCCGCGGGTTCCGGTGCCCATGCCTGTGTCTTCCGCCGACTCCAGGGTGGCAGACTGGGCTGTGGAGGCATGGGACATTTGGGACCGTACCCAGGATGCCATTCAGGCATCCAAGGAGAGGATGAGGTCCTCCGCCGACGCACATCGGCGCCCCGCTCCAACATTTGCTCCTGGGGACATGGTGTGGCTCTCCGCCCGTAACATCAGGCTGCGAGTTGAGTCCACTAAGTTGGCACCCCGCTACCTGGGTCCTTTCAAGGTCCTCGAGCAGGTTAACCCTGTGGTATACCGTTTGGCTCTTCCACCACGCCTGGGTATCTCCGACACCTTTCACGTATCCCTCCTGAAACCCGTGCTCATGTCCCGGTTTTCTGAGTCATCTGCCGGGACATCGGGTTCATCTACGGATGACCATGAGGTGAACGCCATCGTAGGGTGTAAGGTGGTACGGGGCAAAAAGTTTTATTTGGTGGACTGGAGGGGCTATGGGCCTGAGGATAGATCTTGGGAGCCTGCCGAGCATGTTCACGCTCCGCAGTCATTGCCTTTGAGCGCAGCGAGGCCCAAAGAAGGGGGGGCCCTAGGAGGGGGGTAATGTTAGGGTTAATTTCCCTCTGCTGCACAAGGGGAGTCTCGAACCCGTCCCCCGGTCTCCCATTCGTCTCCGGCCGCAGTGGAGCCTGCTCAGCAGAGACGTTGGTTCAGGCGTCTTGCCCACTCCTCTACTGTGCAGTGACTTGCTGCTGCCTTTCCTGGATCTGCTATTATAGCCAGTGCTGGAGCAGTCGTCTTTGGAACAAAGTCCTGCGTTTTCCCATCTGAGCATGCCCAGAGTGAGATCTCTCATTGGAGATCAGGGGTCACATGTTCAGGTGCTGCAGCGGCTCCTATTGGTCCGCCAGGAAGGTCATGTAGCTACGTGTGTTTGTAACAGCTTCTCATTGGTCCTTGTTCCTGGAAGGTCCTGTAGCTGTTGCTATAAAAGGGTAGCATGGCTGGGCCGCCATGTGCTAATATCAATCTTTGTATGCTATGCGCCAGTGTGGTCATGTGTATGTGTGGATAGGGACCCGGGTGAAATAAGCCACTAGAATACCGACTTAATCGGTGAGGAGTTTGGTATGGTAGCTGGTCAGGGTTGGTGTCCTAGATGCCCTAGATTACCGGCATAACCGGTGAGGAGTTTTGATTGCCGTATTCAGGGTCTGGCGTTCAGACGCCATAGATTGCGGGTGACTCCCGCGAGGACATTAGCACATGATCACGCTTTATGTACGCTTAGCACTTAACTGTGTATCTGAGAGCCTTACAGGACACAGTGCTTTTTCTCAAGCGGCCCTGTGACGTAACAGGGTTCGCTTTCAACGCTAGTCAGTGCCCTAGCGTGTTTTCTTTGCCCTCAGTTGTGTCTAGTGAGTGCGCACACATCGCCATATAGCGTTGCGGCTCCTCTTCTAGCGGCTCTGTGGAGTAACAGAGTTCGCACTCATTGCCACAGCGCATTACGGCGTTTATGTTGGCAGCTCTGCGGGATAACAGAGTTTGCTTCTTGCGCCTTTTTGCCAGCAGCGGGCTTCGCCTGCACGGTGGACCCCGGGCTGCGAACGCACTTATTACTTATATTATTTTGTGCGTTCCGCCAGTCTTAACAGCCGGGGTATGTAAACTTTTGAGCACAACATTAATTTTGACCAGACGTGCCCAAACTTTTACATGTCACTATATCCTGACTTATGTGAAGCTCAGCAGTAGAACAGTCTTCGTATCTCACTAATTACAATGCTGTCACTCTGCTTACACTCATTAGGGCCATACAGAGGGCTATAACAATCCCTGCTCACTAGTACAGTGTCCATTTTAGAATGCGATCACATATCATAGTCAAACATCAGAAATACTCTGTCTGATACCTGATTCTGATTCTTGATTCTGATTAACTGACTCTGATACCTGAGTTTGATACCTGACTTTGATACCTTATTCTGATACCTGAGTTTGATACCTGACTCTGATACCTAAACTCTGATACCTGAGTCTGATACCTAACACTGTACGCTAGATAGTAAGTGTGCTGTTATTACTCCTCTGAAGCTTAATTGACAGCTTGTTAAATATCAAGAGGCAGATATATGCTAAAATCAGGAAGAGAAAAACATGATCATGCATCTTGCCCAGGAACTATTGAAACAAATAAAAGTTTCTGAAGCTTGAATCTACTATTTTAGATTACATTAGAGGAGGATAATCAAAACTTAATAATGTTTGTTATATAAAAATAATTTCACTCGCCTCAACCAATTCATTAGGCATTCCAGCTAATTTGTGATACTGCTGTATGAATCTCAGTTTTAACAATTTCTGCAATTAAAATTTGTTCTCCAACGTCGTTCTAGCTTGAGCTATTATCTAAGCCTAATGGTATTTAGAGATATCTTTACCCAGACATGAATTATTGATAGACAGTAAAATACGTAAGGTCAATTTATTATTCTAAAGGTTATAATATGTAACAAGAAAAGTTAGATTGACATGCATGCTCTACTGGAGTTAACTAATTTGAGATGAATAGGACTGGATGCTGATAAGATACTTCTGGAAAAAATCTGGTACAGAATTCTTTCCTAACAAGAGGAAGTAAATATACTGGATATCAGCCATGCTTCTGAGTGGATTTATTGACAGGAAATGACATTATGTTTTTCACATGTATTTATTGTTGTATTTTTATATCATTGTTGTTATTAGCTTATAAAAATATTTAATTTGGTGACATTTTTTCCATGACCACTAATCCCTCCCAATAGATTAGCACTTACGGTAACTTTTCTGCGTTTGCTATGCAGGACTTCCTTCAGAAGCTTCTTTCAACTTCTGCTCATCAAGATCTGTAATAAAAAATCTGTGCATGGGACTCAGTAAGAGAAGGGGAATAAATGGGCTCGGAGAGGAAACATACTATAGACAGATTATTTGAACACAGCATCTAGATCTTGCTGAGCAGCAGGTGAAAGAAACTCCTAAAGAGGCTTGAAACAGTATTGTAACAGCACTGCAGCATTGTGTTTGGGAGGCACGGAGGCAAAATCAGTTAAAGTAGTACACAGAAAGCGCAGGAAAAGACCAGCACTCACTTAATCCATTAAAAAGACTTTAATTCCAATCCAATAAAGATAAAACCAAGTTCACACAGCAGTACTCCATGGGGTATAGAGGAAAACTGTTTATCCGTACACACTTGCAGGCTAATCAAATGAGCCAGGCTGAGATTGCATATAGTTGTGTGATCTCAGGTGAACATTTAAACAGTGATTAAGAACCACAAAGGTTAGAAACTTGTTGCCTTGTCTTTTTATGGTTTTGCTTTAAGCCTCCTGAATTACTGCTGTGTGAACTGTTCTTGATTTTATCGTTATTGGAATAAAAGCTTTTTTATGGATGAAGAGAGTGATGATCTTTTCCTGGACTTTCTGCTTTGAGATTTTTTTGACCGTGCACTAAGCAGGTGAGCTGAACTACTACTTTTTTTTCTCTTTAGAGTAGTATAAAGTACATTACAAAAATATAAAACTTTGCAAATTCTCTCTCTCTCTCTACAGTTGTGTGAAAAAATGTTGTCCCCTTCCTGATTTCCTATTCTTTTGCATGTTTGTCACATTTAAATGTTTTAGATCAAACAACAAAGTTAAATATTAGGCAAAGATAACACAAGTAAAGACAAAACACAATTTATAAAGGAACATCCTTTAAGTGGAAAAGAACTGCAAACCTACAGCGCCCTGTGTGAAAAAGTGATTGCCCCTAAAAATAATAACTGGTCGGACCACCTTTAGCAGAAATACTGCAATCAAGCGTTTGCGATAACTGGCAATGAGTCTTTTATAATGCTCTGGAGGAATTTTGGCCCATTCTTCTTTACAGAATTGTATTTCAGCCACATTGGTTGGTTTCCAAACATGAACAGCCTTTTTAAGATCATGACACAGCATCTCAATCGGATTAAAGTCAGGACTTTGATTAGGCTATTCCAAAGTCTTAATTTTGCTTTTCTAAAACCATTCAGAGGTGGACTTGCTGGTGTGTTTTGGATCTTTGTCCTGCTGCATAACTCAAGTGCGCTTCAGCTTCAGGTCATGAACAGATGGCAGGACATTTTCCTTCAGGATAGGTAGACAGCACAATTCATGGTTCATTTATCACAACAATTCTTCTAGGTCCTACCATCACCATATTTTACTGTTGGCATGACGTTCCTTTTCTGAAATGCTGTATTACTTCTACACCAGATGTAATGGGTCATACACCTTCCAAAATGTCTTGAGGATCATCAAAATGTTTTTTGGCAAAACTGAGACTAGCCTTTATGTTTTTACTGCTCAGCATTGGTTTTCATATTGAAACTCTGCAATTTAGGCCAGTTTGCCCAATCTCTTTCTTATGGTGGAGTCATGAACACTGACCTTAACTGAGGTAAATGAGGTCTGCAGTTCTTTGGATGTTGTTGTGGGGTCTTTTGTGATCTCTTGGATGAGTCGTCACAGTGCTCTTGAGTAATTTTTGTCAGCCAGTCACTCATGGGAAGGTTCACCACTGTTCCATCTTTTTGCCATTTGTGGATAATGACTCTCACTGTGGTTCATTGGAGTCCCAAAGCTTTAGAAATGGCTTTATAACCTTTCCAGACTGCTAGATCTCAATCACTATGTTTATCGTTTGTTCCAGAATTTCTTTGGAGTGCAGCAAGATGTCTAACTTTTGAGGAATGTTTGACCTACTTCACTTTTTCAGGCAGGTCTGTTATGAATGTGCTAGAGATGGTTTCTGAGCAGAGGCTCCCTCTGGTGGTTACAGACAGTACTGAACCTTTCAGCGAGGAGTGGCAATCTGGGTTCACTGACTGGTCTGATATAAGGGAGGTTCCCTCCCATGATGGTTGCCAGTGATCAATTGTTCTTGTCTCAATTGTGGTTCCTGGTTCATTTGGAAGTTTGCTGGAGTCTTGCCTGCATCTCCTGCTTTCAGATAAGATATTTTTTGCTTTTCTTTTTGTGCTTGCTTTTTGCATTGTTTTCTGCACTTTTGTGGAGGTCAGCCATGTCCCCTCCTGGGGCCTGAGCTCCTCACAGTTTATCTGCAGCCACTGTTATTTGCTCATTTGCTTTTTCCTGTTTTTTCAGCGGCTGCGGCTTGGTTTTTGTTCACACTGAGATCTGATTTAGCGGGTGGCGAGATCGTGTGATCTCAGTATTTTTGTAATCAGAATTGTTGGATTTTTGTAGGGTTTTCTGGGTTGCAGAAAGTAATCTCTCCTGTCCTCTCCTGAGCGTTTGCTCAGTCTATTTTCTGCCTATGTTTGTATTTTCATCTTGTCTAACCGCCATTATATGTTTGGGGGCTTCCTATTTTCTTTGGGAATCTGCTCCGGGGCAGATAGCTTTCATCTTTCTGCCTTTAGGTGTAGTTATCTCTCAGGCTGTGACGAGGCGTCTAGGATCAACGTAGGAACGCTCCACGGCTACCTCTAGTTGTGTCGTTAGTTTAGGAATCTGCAACCCATCAGTTACCAACATCTCAGGTGTTCTGCTGCCCTGCTGTTGTTCCTGTCCTCCTCAGCTACCGAAACATAACACAGGTCCTATTTAGGTGATTTCTTGTTTGAGAACAGGTGTGGCTGTAATCAGGCCTGGGTGTGGCTAGGGAATTTGAACTCAGCTTCTCAAACATGTAATAAACCACAGTTAATTTATCTTTTAAGGGGATGGGACAATGACTTTTTCACACAGGTCCCTGTTGATTTGGATTTCTTTTTCCTTTAATTATAAAGCCTTTCATTTAAAAACTACATTTTGTGATTACTTGTGTTATCTTTGTCTTTTCTTAAAATTTATTTAGTGATCTGAAACATTTAAGTATGAAAAACATGCAAAAGCATAGGAAATCCCGAAGAGGGCAAACACTTTTTACCGAACTTTACAGAACTGTATATGAATTGTGAATCTAAAGTTTAGTTAGTCTTTAATGTTTTCTCAGGTACAGATCTATATGCACTTTTTACCTCAATTTTATACCTGAATACTTCCATGCAATTCATAATATTACACCCACAAATACTACAAATAATATAACTTTTTTTTCTCCTGGAGCCACTTGCTTTCAGTCATTCAAATGTGCCGGCGCTAAAAGCTGTTTGAGTGACAGCTGTAAGCACTTCCTGGCACTCTGACTGACAGCTGGCTTTGTAGTGTATCTGTGTAACTGTGCATGCTTACAGATGCCACACAAAGTGCTGTTAGTGATTGCATTCGTTCCAGAATGTCCTCTATGACTGAAATCTGGCAGCTACTGGGAGAAAAATAGGTAATTTTTTCCCTGGTGCTGCGCTTTTCAGCAAAGTGCCCGGGCACCTTCCTAACTCTATCAACCAGCAGATTAACCCTATCTGCAATTTAAAAGAGTTATTATCAAACATTACAGGTTCCCTTTAAAGTACCTCACTTGTCTGGGCATTAATGGTAAAGGCCCTTGTGGTTAAAAGCAGTGAATGTTTAAATTCTCCAACGTTGGTCCAGTCTTTGGGGCTCCCTAGGAAACAAACAGTAAATCCCCTGTCAATGCCCAATTTATCAACCTTTAAAACCAACCTTGTCTATGATGCTATTTTAATGGTTTCAATTAATAGAAATGGGTGTAATGGCAAATACAGAATATTTACTGCTTATGGCGTAAAATGTCAATCTGGATACAATTAGCCCATTAAGAACACAGATCAACTGGATTTTTGTTTTCCTAGCATTACTGCACTAGGATGCCTTTGGAAACCCACAAAGGCCAATATTAGGTTTGTTACTTAGAACTGCATCCAGCAGTGGAGCATGTATATCTATCAGGAATTGCTTTTTCTAATAAAAACTTAAATGAAATAAAGGATAAATTCTTTCAATCAGATTTTGATGCCAGTCTATGATATAGTCTGGAAAATTTAGAAAGGATATAACAAATTTTCTGGGAGCAAAAGCCCAAAATAATAAAAAAAAAACACAAATTAAAGGGAACCTGTCAGCTCGTTTTTCCGCAATAAGCTGCGACCACAACAGGGCAGTCAGTACGCCTGCGCAGGAGCCGCGACACGAAGCTAAGGAAGCGTACGTCATCACATAAGAGGGAGGCGCCGGACCGACCTGCAACCCCATGGCCATGTCCACCCCAGTGGTAAAATAAAATTGTTTCCTCTCTTTCAGTTAGATCGGGGGCTATCTACAGCATTCAAAATGTGTAGATAAGCCCAAAGGAGTGGCGCAGCTTATTGCAGAAAAACAAGCTGACAGGGTTCCCTTTAAAGTATCCTTTGACATCAGACAATTCTCTCAACTTCTGTTTCTAAATTTATAATTTCACAAAATTTACAACAGATGCCATAACATATTATATTACTGCTGGATCAAAAAATTTGTAATTAATTGATTCAATTAAAGTTAGGGTCTGCACTTCCTATCAAGATGTTATTTATGATAATCATGATATCCATAATGCCTAAATTCAGACAACTCTGGACTTCACTTTTAAAAGGGCCAGTTGATGCATAGTTTGGAAGTGCTAGTGTGCATGACAGGTCACACTCGGGTTGTTTTCATAGCAGACAGGCTTAACAGAGATACAGTCTACTAAAAAAAAAAAAGCTGAAAAAAAGATATGTGTCCAAGCTGTATCACAGTAGCACGAATATCTGAAGAATTATTATTTGCTGTTTCAGCTAGAGTTGAATCTGGGTTTGTTTAATTCCCAAGGTGAGGACCACATATCAGCTAATGCTCTTGTACACAGCTGTATACTGTATCTATTTTTTATGCAGCTGTATTAATGAAGTAGAGTTGTCATAGACTGAAAGTATCTAAAAAGAAAAATACCTTGATAAATAAAATATGAGCCAATGATAAAAAAGTGTAAAGAAAATAATAAAAAAAAGAAAACACTAAAAATATTTAAATATTTGTAAAGATGGTAATTTTGAATGTTTATGTAATTGTTGCAACATACAAATATATCATATTTCTAATCAAGTGTCTGTCTATTTATCTTGTATCTTTATGTTTTCGATCTAACAGCTATCTATCTATCATAATATTTTCTATCTGTCCTCTATCTATCTATATCTTATCTACTGTATATCTTATCTATCTTCTATCTAAATCTATCTATCTATTATCAAACTAATCTATCATCTATCTATTATCTATCGATCTATTATCTATGTAATGTATTATCATTATTTATATAGCACCATTGATTCCATGGTGCTGTACATGAGAAGGAGTTACATCAAAATACAAATATCACTTACTGTAAACAAACTAACAATGACAGAATGGTACAGAGTGAAGATGACCCTGCCCTTGTGGCTTACATTCTACAGGATTATGGGGAAGGAGACAGTAGGTCGGGTTGCAGTAGCTCCGATGGTGTTGAAGTGGCAGCGTTGTCATTACAGGTTGTAATCTTTTTTGAAGAGATGGGTTTTCAGGTTCCGTCTGAAGGATCCAAACGTGGTGGATAACCGGAAGTGTTGGGGCACAGAATTCCAGAGGATGGGGGATATTCGGAAGAAATCTTGGAGGCAATTGGGTGAGGAGCGAATAAGCGTGGAGGAGAGAAGGAGGTCTTGGGAGGACCGGAGATTATGTAAGGGAAGATATTGGGAGCTTAGTTCGGAAATATATGGAGGAGAAAGGTTATGGATGGTTTTGTAGGTCAATGTTAGTAGCTTAAACTGGATACGTTGGGAAATTGGGAGCCAGTGAAGAGATTTGCAAAGAGGGAAGCAGGAGTGTAGCAAGGAGAGAGATTAATTAGTCAGGCAGCTCAGTTAAGGACGGACTGGAGGGGTGCGAGAGTGTTAGAAGGTAGGCCACAGAGGAGGATGTTGCAGTAGTCGAGGCGGGAGATGATTAGGGCATGCAAAACATTTTGGTAGAGTATTAAAGAAAGGATAGATTCTGGAAATATTTTTGAGCTGGAGGCGACAGGAGGTTGCGAGAGCTTGGATGTGCGGTTTGAAGGACAAGGCAGAGTCAAGGGTTACTCCAAGGCAGTGAATTTCCGGGACAGGGAAAAGTGTGATTTAATTTATTGTGATAGATAGATCAGGTAGGGAAGATATGCGAGATGGATTAAAGATAATTAGTTCAGATTTGTCCACATTGAGCTTGAGGAAGCGAGAGCAGAAGGAGGATATGGCTGATAAACACTCTGGGATTCTGGAAAGCAGGGAGGTGACATCTGGGCCAGAGAGGTAGATCTGAGTGTCATCAGCATAAAGATGGTACTGGAAGCCATAGGACTTTATGAGTTGTCCCAGGCCAAGGGTATAGATTGAGAAGAGAAGGGGTCCTAGGACAGAGCCTTGAGGGACACCAAAAGAGAGAGGGTGAGATGAGGAGGTAGTGTGGAGTAGGAAACACTAAACGTGCAGTTGGTAAGGTATGAGGAGATCCAGGGTAGGTTAAGGTCTTTGACACCAAAGAAAGAGATGATCTGTAGTAGGAGGCAGTGGTCAACTGTGTCAAAGGCAGAGGACAGGTTTAGAAGGAGGAGTATAGAGAATTGTCTGCTAACTTTGGCTGTAAGTAAGTCGTTAGTAAGTTTGGTTACGCAGTCTCAGTGGAATGATGGGGACGAAAGCCAGATTGTAGGTTGTCAAAGAGCGAGTTAGATGCAAAGTGAGTGGAAAGTTCAGCATGGACATGCTGCTCAAGGAGTTTGGAAGCAAATGTGAGCAAAGCTATGGGGTGATAGCTGGACATAGCGCTTGGGTCAAGGGATGGCTTTTTGAGGATAGGTATGATTGTGGCATGTTTGAAAGCAGAGGGAAAGGTACCAGAAGTTAGTGATAGGTTGAAAAGATGGGTTAGGGATGGGATAAGTGTGGTGGTGAGGTTGGGGAGAAGGTGGGATGGGATGGGGTCAAGTGCACAAGTGGTGAGGTGTGATTTGGAGAGGAGATGAGCAAGCTCTCCTTCAGTGATTTTGGAGAGGGTAGTTATGGGGTTAGGGCATTTGTCTGGTATACAAAAAGGGGTTGTGGTGGTCGGACAACAAAGACTTGCCTTGTTTGGTCTATCTTATTTTTGAAGTGCATGGCAAAGTCCTTGGCAGAGATTATGGAAGTCGGAGGGAGCAGTGGTGGGCAGAGGAGGGAGTTAAAAGTGTTGAACAATTGTTTGGGGTTGCGGAATAAAAAAGATACGAGGGATGTAAAGTAGGCCTGTTTAGCAGAGGTGAGAGCTGATTTGAATGCGAGTGTTGCTTGTTTGAATGTGGTGAAGTCATCTTGCGAATGCATTTTCTTCCAATGCCGCTCTGCAATTCTAGATACTTGCCAAAGCTTTTTAGTGATATTATTGTGCCAGGGTTGTCTATTGATTCGTCGCACTCTGCTATGCATGACAGGGGCGACCAAGTCGATGGCTGATTCAAGAGTGGAATTGTAGAAATTAGTGGCAGTGTCTGTGTTGTGGAGTGAAGATATGGAGGACAGTGGTAGAATAGAGTCAGAGAGTGTGCGAGTGTCTAGATGTGCAAAGTTTTTGTGGGGGTGCGCAAGTTGGTGGACATGGGTGACAGATGAAGAGGACAGTGATGAGAACATGAGTAGATGGTGGTCAGAGAGAGGGAGAGGGGAGGTTGTGAAGTTAGATAGGGAGCAGAGACGGGTAAAGACCAGGTCTAATGTATGTCCGTCTGTGTGAGTGACTGAGGAGGACCACTGAGAAAGTCCAAAGGATGAAATGAGCGACAGGAGTTTGGAGGCTGCCGACTGGTGGATGTTGAAGTCACCATGATGATGGTGGGAATGTCAGCAGAGAGGAAGTGAAGAAGCCAGGTGGAGAACTGGTCAATAAAGGCAGTGGTGGGGCCTGGGGGTCGGTATATGACAAACACTTGGAGGTTGTAGGGACAGAGTGGACTTCAATAGAGGGGAGGATAAGGGAGGGAAGAAGTGGGATTGGGTTAAAGGTACAGTTCGAAGAAAGGAGAATGCCCACTCTTCCACCATGTTGGTTGCCAGAGCAAGAAGTGTGGGTGAAGTGGAGGCCGCCGTAACATAGCGCAGCAGGGGAGGCTGTGCCGGAGGGTGTCAGCCATGTTTCGGTGAGGCCCAGGAAGGAAAGATTATGAGATAAAGAGGTTGTGAATCACATGGATTTATTGCAGACGGAGTGGGAATTCCAGAGTGATCCAGAGAGAGGAGCAGCATGGTGGGCATTAAGGGCACTGGTTTGAAGTGGGCGAGATTTCTGGTGTTTATATTGGTATAGGAGGGGGTAATAATGGGAGGTATAAACTGTGGGGGTCCAGGATTGGGAGATATGTCACCAGTAGAGTTGAGCAAAACAGGTAGGCTCAGATTCAAAAATCACTGACTTTCGCCAAAGTCGGGTTTCTGGCGCGAGGTAGTCAGCCATGCGGTCGGTCGACCCAAGCGCCAAAGTCGGTTTTCTCATAATGCTTGCAGGCACCTTTTCTCAGCCAATGAGCAAGGACGCACACTGTGGGCAACGAGATGACATGGGCAGCGGCCACCCCATTTTAGAGAAGGGCATTGCAGCGATTGCTTGCTTTGTGTGGCGTCACAGTGGCAATAAAAGCCCTGACCACCGACCACCATTTTACTTCTGCCGATCTTAGTGTAGGGAGAGGTTGCAGCCGCTGGTTCTCAGTAGGGAGAGAGTTAGGCAGGAAAGAAAAGTGATTCTGTGCTTGTGCTGATAGCAATTGTGCTGTACAGTTGTTTTGCAGTGACAGGGGAGATTTTGTTGTGTGCAGCAGCGCTGGTTATTAGGCTGCCTGCCAGTGACAGGGGAGGATTTTCTTTTCTGCAGCAGCAAAGCTGGTTAATAGGCTGCCTGCTAGCTTTATTGCTGTGTGTACACTGCTGTGCAGACTGCTTTTGACACAGCACTAATACTTTTATTCTTTTATTCTGCACCGTTACCGAGCGTTCATTTTTTTCCACACCGTATAGAGCTGTATGCTCATCACACAGTACCATTACCGGTTGGTATCACGGACAATACATGCTGACTATCTGTGTGTGACTCCGGAAATATATACGAAGATTTACAATTTTTTCACTATACTATATACACCTGGTATATGGGGATACAGTACCCTTTTTATGCTTTTTGTATTCTGGTCTAATCCATACTGAGCCTGTGAGCGTCTGTCTGTTACTCCGGTAATATATACAGAGATTTACAATTACCCCTAGACTGTATACAGCTGTAATCTTCTGATACAATAACCTTTTTCAGCTTTTTATATTCTTGTCTAATCCATGCTGAGCTTGAGAGCGTCTGTGTTTGACTCCAGAAATATATAGAGATTTACAATTTTTTCACTATACTATATACACCTGGTATCTGGTGATACAGTACCCTTTTTCAGCTTTTTATATTCTGGCCTAATCCATACTGAGCCTGTGAGCGTCTGTCTATTACTCCGGAAATATATACGGAGATTTAAAATTACCCCAACACTGTATACAGCTCTACGCTTCTGATACAGTACCCTTTTTCTGCTTTTTATATTCTGGTCTAATCCATACTAAGCCTGTGAGCGTTTGTCACTTCGGAAATATATACGGAGATTTAAAATTACCCCAACGCTGTATACAGCTGTACGCTTCTGATACAGTACCCTTTTTCAGCTTTTTATATTCTGGTCTAATCCATACTGAGCCTGTGAGCGTCTGTCTATTACTCCGGAAATATATACGGAGATTTAAAATTACCCCAACACTGTATACAGCTCTACGCTTCTGATACAGTACCCTTTTTCTGCTTTTTAAATTCTTGTCTAATCCATACTAAGCCTGAGACCGTCTGTGTCTAACTCCTGAAATATATACGCAGATTTACAATATTTTCACTATACTATATATGCCTTGTATCTGGTGATACAGTACCCTTTTTCAGCTTTTTATATTCTAGTCTAATCCATACTGAGCCTGAGAGCGTCTGTGTCTGACTCCTGAAATATATACGATTTACAATATTTTCTCTATACTATATTTATCTGGTATCTGTTGATACAGTACCCTTTTTCAGCTTTTTATATTCTTGTCTAATCCATACTGAGCCTGAGAGCGTCTGTTTGTGACTCCTGAAATATATGCGAGTTTTACAATTACCCCAACACTGTATACAGCTGTACGCTTGTGATACAGTACCCTTTTTCAGCTTTTTATATTCTTGTCTAATCCATACTGAGCCTGAGAGCATCTGTGTCTGACTCCTGAAATATATACAGAGATTTACAATTACCCCTAGACTGTATACAGCTGTACGCTTCTGATACAGTACCATATATCTGCTGGCATTTTGGGTACATTTTCCCAAAAATGAGGAAGTATGGTGGAAGAGGCTGCGGACTGGGGGCCAGCTGGTACTGATGGTGGTGGTGGTGCATCTGCTGGAAATGCCAAAAGCACAATAGCACCTAAGGCAGGAGGTGTTGAGCCTGCGTCATCGTCTGGCTAAGAAGGCCTGGAAGGCTCCCTTTCCTGGGAGTAGGTAAAACGCTTTTAAAGCCGTAGCATCAGGAACAGGCTTTGGCTTACATTGCCGAAACAGCCTCCAGCTCTATCGCCTCCTCTTCTGAATTTTCAAAAATGCAAGCACAGAGTCGTCAGTGCAGGCTCCTGGTCAGGAACAACACGTTTCCTTGTGTCCTTCACCCCCACCAAAAGTGAAGGATGCGGCAGGCCACACTTCAGATTACTCCATGGAGCTCATTTCACATACCATGCCTGGGTTAACAAGTCAAATCCTGAATTCCCCAGTCCAACATGAATCTGACATGGAGTGCACTGATGCACAGCCACTGCTAGATGATTCTGCTGGTACATTCACCCAGAGCACTACATTGCCCTCGCTGTCCACTGAGCCAGAATCTGACCCTGATGAAATTCAGGTGCCCCTTCCCGCATACTATACCACCTTACACGGTGACACAGAGAAAGGTGCAGATGAAATTGAAGAGGAGGTGATGGATGACCCAGTTGTTGACCCGGATTGGCATCTATTGGGGGAAGAGGGTGCCGCTGGCAATAGCTCAGAAGAGGAGAAGGATCCGCAGCAGGCATCAACATCGCAGCAGCAGTTATCTGGCAGGCCCATAGCAGTCCAAAAACGTGTTGAAAAAACAAAAAGAGTTGCAGGACAGCTTGGCCAGATTGTCAAATTAGCACAGCAGTGCATGCCTTGAAGAAGAGTGCAGTGTGGCACTTTTTTGACCAAAATCCTATTGATGAGGCAAATGTTATCTGTAAGAAGTGCGGAAGGACCTTTAGCCGAGGGAAAAATCTCTGAAATTTGAATACCAGTTGCATGGTTAGACATTTAATCAACATGCACTTGCAAGCGTGGATGGACTACAAAACCTCAGGTACCACATATGCACCTGCTCCGACTGAAGGTAGCCAGCAAAGCTCCATCGCTTCCCCCACTGTAAGCCCACCGGTTAGCACACCACCAGCAAGAAAGGTTGAGGTGTCGTCGCAAGGCCAAAGCAGTCAGGGAATCACAATGTTTTTGCAACGAAAGACTGAATCTAGGCCATCAACACCACCACCACCACCACCACACCCATCTCAGTCCGTCATGTCCATCGCTAGTTCCCCATATGCAGCTCTCAAGTCCAGCTCACCCTAGCAGACACTCTGAGTAGGACAAGAAAGTACTCATCCTCTCATCCGCGTACACTGGCTTTGAACGCCTACATTGCCAAACTGATCTCATTAGAGATGATGCCCTTCCGTTTGGTTGATAGCGCAGCGTTCAGAGAGCTCATGTCCTATGCTGTCCCACGCTATGACCTACCCAGTCAGCACTTCTTTTCTAGAAATGCCATACCTGCCCTCCACCTGCATGTGAAAGACCGCATTGTCCATTCACTCAAACAATCAGTGAGTGGAAAGGTGCACCTCACAACAGATGCATGGGCCAGTAGGCATGGCCAGGGCTGTTACGTGTTCATCACTGCGCACTGGGTTAATGTGGTGGATACAGGGTCCACAGGGGACAGCGGCGGTGGGACAGTGCTGCCAAGCCCACAGCGCCCGGAAGAAACTGACGGCGAAACGCGCGTTCGGGTGGGTGGACGCCATCGTCGCACTGAACCAGGTATAACTCGCTATAAGCTACTTTCTTTTTC
Organism: Oophaga sylvatica; assembly: GCA_033576555.1. NCBI lineage: Eukaryota > Metazoa > Chordata > Amphibia > Anura > Dendrobatidae > Oophaga > Oophaga sylvatica. Next base: position 64,737,565 of record JARQOD010000008.1, read on the forward strand.
ACCACGGTTAATATCACGGCTGTATGGAATAGCACTTCGATGTGCTGTATATGTGCTGTATATAATATCACCTCATTGGGCTGTCTTACTTTGAGATGTCGGTTGAGTCTAAATCCTTAGGATTGTTTGTGCACACTGCTGCTATTAGTATACATATGGACTTGAGCTAAGAATTAGGCTGATTACTCTGGGGTGTTCTCTTGATTAATTCCATCCTGTGTATCTATGACCCTTTGATATATTGTTTGCTTTGGCTATATTGTAACTTACCTGGCACAGTTCCAATTATGATATTTTAGTGATTCATTAGTCTGGATTTATAATTTTCATCGTCTTTTAAGCATCATTTATTATAAACACTGATTTTTTAAATTTTTGTTATAAATATTTTTTGGTGTTTATTCATTACAATCTGACTCATTATTTCTTAGTACCAGTAATTTCTATGATGGCGTCCTCATTGGAACATTCTGTGTATTAATGTTTTTTAATCTTCATTTTTTAATAATTTGTGAAATAAAAATTACTTTTATTGGATCACTTCGTCTTTGATGTGTATATGCATCATTGTGTTTTTTCTCCTAGCCCACAGTATAGGCAACAGTTGGCTGTGGGCGTTCGACCCTCCTCCTCCTCCAGAAGTGAAAGCTCGTCGACAGAGCACAGTCGCACCAGCACTCCATCCGACACTGCTAGTGTTGCACACGAGGTGTCCCACTATCGAACAGCTATTGGTAAGCGTCAGCAGGCTGTTTTAACCCCTTAACGACCGCCGATACGCCTTTTAACGGCGGTCATTAAGGGTACTTAAACCACAGCGCCGTTAATTAACGACGCTGTGGAAAAAGTGAATAGCGCCCTCCAGAGGCGCATTTTCTCCGGGGTCTCGGCTACCGGGGGTAGCCGAGACCCCAGAGAACATGAATCGGGTCGGTTTTTACCGAGACCGATGTTGCGATCGACGTTATAAGGCTGGAGTCACACGGCCGTAAAACTCGTGCGATAATCGCATCGCACTGCACGGACTGGCCTGACACCTCTCCTGACCTGAGCAAGACAGCGTGATGGATTACTATGCAGAGGTCAAGCTCAGGTCAGGAGATCTGACAGCCAGAACGAGTTTTACGATGCAATTCTCGCACGTGAAATACGGCAGTGTGTCTCTGCCCTTAACCCTATAACGGCGACCGCAAAAAAAAAAAAAAAGTTATGCCATTTAATTTCTCTGTCCTCTGATGTCATCGGACATCAGAGGACAGAGAAAAAGGGTCCCCAGGACCCCATGTGGCCCCCGATCCAATCCATGTGGCCCCCGGGCCCTCCGTTGTCCCACGGTGCCGGCGCTTTTAAGAAAATGGCGGGCGCATGCTCAGTGCGCCCGCCGCTATGTGCCGCTGTGTCCTGGGGGGATGGGCAAATATTCTCTGGGGTCTCGGCTACCGGGGGTAGCCGAGACCCCAGAGAACATGATCCGGGTCGGTATTCACCGATCCCGGTGTTGCGATCGCGGCTATGCAAGCATAGATGCGATTGCAAAAAAAAAAAAATGATTTCTCTCCCTCTGATGTGATCGCACATCAGATGGGAGAAAATGAGGGTCTCCGTGTCCCCCTGAACCCCCCAATACTTACCGGTGTCCTCTGGCAGGTCCCCTGGCCTCCGATCATCCCGGTCTTCTTCCTGCAAAAAAAAAATGGCAGGCGCATGCGCAATGCGCCCGCCGATCTGCTTGGCGGCAGATTAAAATTTTTTTTCATTCATTCTCATAAAAGTACATTTTGATCACTGTGATAAACTATCACAGTGATCAAAATAAAAAAAACAGTACATAACCCCCCCATTTATCACCCCCTTTGTTAGGGACATATAATAAAAAATAGAAATTATATTTATTTTTATTTTTCTGTTAGGGTTAGGGTTATAATTAGGGTTAGGGTTATAATTAGGGTTAGGGTTAGCATTAGGGTTAGGGTTATAATTAGCGTTAGGGTTAAGCTGGGTTCATACTGCGTTATGGCAGTCCGTTAGACGGACTGCGTTACACCGCGGTATAACGCGGTGTAACGCAGTCCGTTAACGCTGCCATTCACCCCCATTTGAGGGCGCATCGTGACGCATGCCGTAAAGCGGCATGCGTTTGCGACGTGCCATCATTAAGTGACGGAGCCTCGGACGCGGGCTGCAGCGTTTGGGCTCCGTCACCGCTAGCGCAGATGAATCATCTGCTGATTCCTCTGCGCTAGCGGGTATAGCATAACGCGATCGCGTTATGCTATACCGTTACCAGCCCGTCAACGCTATGTGTTGAACGGGCTGGTAAAACGCAAAATGAACCTAGCCTTAGGGTTAGGGTTAGAATTAGGGTTAGAATTAGGGTTAGGGTTACAATTAGGGTTAGGGTTAAAATTAGGGTTAGGTTTACAATTAGAGTTAGGGTTATAATTAAGGTTAGGGTTACAATTAGGGTTGGAATTAGGGTTGGGATTTAGGTTAGGATTAGGGTTGGGATTAGGGTTAGGGGTGTGTTGGGATTAGGGTTGGAGCTAGAATTGAGGGATTTCCACTATTTAGGCACATCAGGGGGTCTCCAAACACGACGTGGCGTTCAAAAAGTCAAATGGCGCTCCCTCCCTTCCGAGCCCTGCCGTGCGCCCAAACAGTGGTTTACCCCAACATATTGGGTATCAGCGTACTCAGGACAAATTGCACACCAATTTTGGGGTTCTAATTTCTCCGGTTACCCTTGGGAAAATAAAAAATAGCTTGCTAAAAAAATCATTTTTGAGAAAAAAAATGATATTTCATTTTCACGGCTCTGCGTTTATAAATTTCTGTGAAGCACTTGGGGGTTCAAAGTGCTCACCACACATCTAGATAAGCTCCTTAAGGGGTCTAGTTTCCAAAATGGGGTCACTTGTGGGGGGTTTCCACTGTTTAGACACATCAGGGGGTCTCCAAACACGACGTGG
>JARQOD010000008.1:64740633-64763994 GCA_033576555.1 Oophaga sylvatica
CTGTATATTTATGATTTTCTGCTCATGCATTTTTGGTTCCCTTTTTCTCTCCCCCTTTTTTCCTCCTTGTTTTATGTACATATATATTCAGATTGTTACTTTATCTGTCACTAATTTGTTTTTTTCTTTATACAGTAAAAGGCATACAATGCCGAAACGTTGAGAAACTATGTACCTATACTTATCATTGTTCTTTGGAGTATGAGCTGTCACTGTTTCAAATAAAAACTTTGTTTTTGCATCCTATTTACGTTTGGTGTGCCGGATTATATTAGTGGTTCTATATTATCCGTTTTCCTGAGCACCCGCAATAGAAAAGTGAGCTTCCCCTCTATTTTTCTACATATATGCTTTGCATTCATGATGTCAGGTCAGTGTGATCCCAACTGCTGGTGTCCTTGGTCGAAATTCCTGCTGTGTTGGCAAACCACCACCTACAAAAAATACATATTTACTGCAAAAAAATTAATGCAATGTAATAACACAGCTGGTTTTATATCGACAGCAGGGCATCTATCCTAAAGATGTATGCTTAATACCACTTTTTGGCATAAAGTCCGTTATGTTTTAATGGTCTGGTCACTTTCCATTAGGTGGTCTCTCTGCAGCATGGACAATAGAAAATGTATCTTCTACTCTTCTACTCACCTTTTCAGTGGAGATAAAGGTAGTCATGAGAAAAGCACCGAAAATGTCAGATCGTGAAGAGATGTTGATAAATTCTTTGTTCAATTTCTGGTTTAAACTGTACATTTTTATTGGCATTTTGCAAAGGTAGACCTTACTAACAATTCAAAATGAAGGAAAAAGGAAAAGGGAAGCCAAGTAGTCATAAGAACATTTATATTTACTTACATAACACCATCATATTCGACGATGCTTTACAGACATCATCACTGTCCCCATTGGGGTTCACAATCTATGTCAAAATCTAAATACTGTATTTTTCGGACTATAAGACGCACCGGACTATAAGACGCACCCAGGTTTTAGAGGTGGAAAATAGGGAAAAATATATTTGAAGCAAAAAATGTGGTAAAATATTTAAAAACATACTATTATATGTGGTGTTATTATATATAATAGTATGTTATTATGTTAGAAGCTACGGGTAGGAGATGGTGCTGCGGGACCAGTGTGGTGTCTGTAAACTACTATGTGAAGACGCTGGAGGGTGAGTATAAGGCCGGGGTCACACATGCGAGAAACTCGCACGATTTCATGAGAGTCTCTCGCATGAACACCCGTCACTGCGCCCACAATCAGACTGGATCGTGCGGCTGCATAGAAATACATGCTGCATAGAAATAGAGACAGATGATAGAGACAGAGTTGATAGAGATAGATGATAGAGACAGATGATAGAGACAGATGATAGAGACAGAGATGATAGAGACAGAGATGATAGAGACAGATGATAGAGACAGAGATGATAGAGACAGATGATAGAGACAGATGATAGAGACAGATGATAGAGACAGAGATGATAGAGACAGATGACAGAGATGATAGAGACAGATGACAGAGATGATAGAGACAGATTATAGAGACAGATGATAGAGACAGATGATAGAGACAGAGATGATAGAGACAGATGATAGAGACAGATGATAGAGACAGATGATAGAGACAGAGATGATAGAGACAGATGATAGAGACAGAGATGATAGAGACAGATGATAGAGACAGATGATAGAGACAGATGATAGAGACAGAGATGATAGAGACAGATGATAGAGACAGAGATGATAGAGACAGAGTTGATAGAAATGTGACACATATGTGTTTCATGTGCGCATGATGCACTGCACAAAAAAACGCAAGTGTGAAAGTAGCCTAACCTTTTAATTAATTCTCTGTTGTACAGTGGGTCTGAAGGACCTGTGATGACATCATGAAGAGGCAGGGCTTTGGTCATGTGATGCTCCAGCCCACCCTCTTCATGACCTCATCACAGGTCCTTCACAGGAGTATTCAGCCTCCCATCAGCACAGCCCCAGGCTGTCAGGTATGCCAGCTGCTCCTGCTGCCTCCTTCTCCTTCAGACACCGATCTGCCCAGCTGCTGCAGGAATCAGGCGGTGGGGAAACTGTGGCTCTGTGATCTGCTGCTCCCAGCTCACTGCTCAGCTGATAGGTGGGCGGGGAAGCGGCTGATTAATATTCACTGCACTTAAGTAGGGACCAGGGGTTTCCCCCAGCGCTTGTTTCCTGCAGCAGAGGGGATATTTTCTTGCCTCCTGCTGATCCCAATCCACCGCTGCCCCCTGCCCCCCTCCCCACATGTTACATTCCGACCATAAGACACACCCACACTTTCCTCCCAAATTTGGAGGAAAAAAAGTGCGTCTTATGGTCCAAAAAATACGGTATGTCTTTGGAGTGTGGGAGGAAACTGAAGAATCATGAAGAAAACCACTCAAACACTGGAGAACATACAAACTCCTTGCAGATGTTGTCCTTGGTGGGTTTTGAACACAGAACCCCAGTGCTAACCATAGAACACCATGCTGGAAATTAATTACAAGACCCTTCCTCTTTGCTTCTTAGTGCCATTTACTATTATAATGGTAGTTCCAAACTTCATCCATAACTGTTTTAAAGGTTGTCAGGCAGGATTGCCAACTTGACATTTTCTTTTTTATGCACAGTTCTCAAAAGTCACTGACAACCACTTTTTTATAGACACTTTAGATGATCATTATAAATCATTAAGATTATAAGTGATACATGTCTACAGCCCATAATTTGGATATGAAGATGTCAGCTGCATTCACTGTGAACTGCAAAAAAGTGATAATTAGGGAAGAGTCAGATGGATGTATAACTTGGACGAGGATCACAACACAATGCTTGAACTGGCCGCCAGCATTCCCAACCCGAATGTGACAGCTGCATAGAAATAGATGTTGTCACTCTCGGCCATGAGAACCGCCAGCCAGTCCGAGCACTGTGTTGCGATCCTCGTCTGAGTTATACGGTCGTCTGGCTCTCCTGTTACAATCATAAAAATCTGTACAAGTCTCTTCAGCTTCAAAAAAATCATAGATGCATCAGTTTTTTTTTTTACAGATGGGAAAGAGTGCCCTATGTTTACAGACTCTCCAGGAATTTCTGGACAATTGGCAACCCTGTTATCAGGTCTCAGACGATGTGCACCATTCATGGTGCCTTTGCTCAAAAGTTTGAAGGCTATCAATTATGGTTTGATTATTTATTACTAAGTGTTTTCGTTGCAAGTAATTAAATATTTCCCTCATAGATAGGGTGAACAAAGGGTGGTTTTGACTTGTGGTTTTGACTTGTGTTGGCGATCACTGTGCTCCAATATTAAAGTTATACTCATCCTCTACCTGGGTCTAGCAATGGCTCTCCGTTATTCTGTGTATTGGCTGCAGGAGTGACAGCATGACTACAGTGCACATCACCTCTGCAGCCAATCACTGAGCTTAACTCATGTCATCTACATCAGTATTGCTGCGGAACTCAGTGATTAGCTGCAGCATTGATGTGTGCTATGCTGCGGAACTCAGTGATTAGCTGCAGCATTGATGTGTGCTATGCTGCGGAACTCAGTGATTAGCTGCAGCATTAATGTGTGCTATGCTGAGGAACTCAGTGATTAGCTTCAGCATTGATGTGTGCTATAATCATGATGATATCACAACTATGGGCAATGCATACAGACTGGAATAGTGGCAGAGAGCTTGCACAGGACTTAGGAAGGGTTAGTACTAGCTGATTTTATTATTTTAGCAGAGTCCTGACCAATACAGCACAAAGCCCTAAAAGTGGAAAACCCCTTTTACTACATAAATAGATAGTAAATGAAAGACTCTTATTAGACTTATGAGGTCCATGCATGGACCTCAATCTGGGAAAAAAACACACATTTCCACAGGGAATATAGAGGCAGGTAGGTAGATATAATTATTTTTTTAATTAATTAGATACAATTAGATTGCCTTCATTGTGTTGTTGGGAGTCATAGTGCCATATCTAAGATTAGGATGAGACATTTTGGATTCCCAAAGAAAAACATAGTGGAGGTATGAATGTCACCTGCTTGATTGGCCAGCAAACTCGCCTATCCTTAAACCCATAGAGAATCTATGGAGTATTGTCAAGAGGAAGATGAGAAACACCAGACCCAACAATGCAGACGAGCTGAAGGCTGCTATCAAAGCAACCTGGGCTTCCATAACTCCTCAGCAGTGCCACAGGCTGATCGCCTCCGTGCTACACCACATTGATGCAGTAATTGATGCAAAAGGAGCCCAGACCAAGTATTGAGTGCATTTACTGAACATACATTTCAATAGGCTAATATTTCGGATTTTAAAATAATTTTTCAAGCTGGTGTTATAAAGTATTCTAATTTACTGAGATAATGACTTTTGGGTTTTCATTGGTTGTAAGCCATAATCATCAACATTAACAGAAATAAACACTTGAAATAGATCACTCTGTGCGTAATGACCCTGTATATGAGTTTCCATTTTGTATTGAAGAACTGAAATAAATAAACTTTTTGATGATATCCTAATTTTGTGAGAAGCCCCTGTGTATGAGGCTTTTCTGGCCAGCCACCTTTTTAGCTATAGTCCTATCCCCTGATGATGCCTCTTTTATGGTGAAACATTTTGGGGGGATGTGTGCTTCATTAATATTGTTCTTTCTGCATAATAGAGTTGACACCCCGGTGTGCTGCTAAATGATACTCAGGCAATTGCCCTATACTCTAATACAATCATTTAGGCAGTATAGGAACAGTATCTTTTATGGATAATGTCATTGCTCCACTATTTAAAATTCACAATAAAAGTTAAGTTTTAGAGTTTGTTAGTGAGGGTTTCTTTTGGGGCAACCTACTGTGGAATTTATTTGTGTATATACAGTATGTCCCTCCCAAGTCCTCACAAGGTCTCCACAAGTTGCACTTTAAAATGTATTAGTAAGTGAGAAAATATTGTGTCCACGACAAGTTTATAAAAAGAAAGATAAAGAGGACAATCCCTTTCAAAAAAATGTATTTCTTGCTATTGATCAAAATGTAAACTTTCATAAAATATATTCCCGTTAGAAAAAAAACAGCAACAAAAATGTTAAATTATTAAAAGTGCTTTCATCTCTTTGGTATTATGCAAATGTCATTTACTTTATTTTGTATGGATTTTAATTAATATAAATTTGAATCCTGATCAATTTCACACATCAACCTGCGTGCAGATGCCACTGACTGTGTAATTAGAGATCACAAAGTGTTGAAGAACCCAACATCAGGCGGCATAAATGTGATGGCATCTCTCCAGATATCATGCTACTATTGTTCAGGAGATACACATTCTAATTAATGAGCGCAATTTTTGTTTGTTATATTTGCCATGAATTGTAATGAAAATCTGTTTATCTGTGGGATTTCACCACGGCCCATTCATCAGTACAGGGCTTACATATAGCACAGATATTAAGGTGGATTAGAAGCCTGGTTTATTTTGTGAATATTTTAACATTATATATACCGTATTCTCACCGATGAGTCTGTGCTTTCACAGCGGGGGCGCACCTCATTGATTATTAGGAGCACACAACGTTGCATTGAATTGATGAGATGCCGCCTTACCGAGGTTTCGGTTTTATTGCCTTGGTAAGGAGGCGTCTCAGCAATTCAATGCGACATTGCCAGATGGAAAACTATTTTAGGGCCATATAATCGAAACATTATCTGATTTATAAAGTCTTTGTGCAAGATTCATGAAAGCTTTTACGCCAGAATTCTGACATGAAAAGCCTTGAAAAGTCGGAAGGCTGCCCTAAAATTTTGTGAATTTTGGTGTTGTCACATCATTATACACCAGCAATGACAAAGTGGGTAAAGCTGGGGCGTGATTCAACATGTGTTGGTATGCGCTGTATGGATTTCTCCTTGTGACCAGCACCCAAATGTTTTTATCTTTTCTATTTTTCAACATCGATGGAGACATTTCCATATTTGCATTCAATTGTTACATCCCAGACTAGGACGGCTCCAAGCGATGAACTTCCATCCGACAAGTTGCATCTGAATTTGGTTTGCTGACTTTCCATTTCCCCCTCCCTTCTTTACAAATCTTATTCCACTCTCTGACTAGAGTAAGATTTGTAGCGAGATACACATGGAAGAAAAAGGCAACTTTTCAGATGCTCCTGATTCATGAAGAGACAGGCATCTCTTAATGAATCAGGAGCATCTGACTCCAGCGTGATTCCTCATCAAGACCACCAGTCTTGATACAGATTCAAGACCTATATTTATAGATTTTTTTCCATCTGATCTCATAATGAAAATAAAGCAGAACAATCAGCAAGGTCGTGTTCAATCTGTATAGAAATGTTTTAAAAATGATAATATCTTATTTACAACAGGGGATGTGTTCTCTTGTCCAAAGCCTGCACAGTGTGGCGCCAGAGTCAGCATGTATGCATACTGCACTAAGGTACTATTTTATTGAAGACACTGTGTGTGAGAATTCGCAGACACAGTGTCCTCGACTAAATGGCAACAGCATGTATTGCAGAATGCAAACTTGCCAGGTCCATGCGCTGCAATATATAGTAGAGACCAAAAGTTTGGACACACCTTCTCATTCAAAGATTTTTCTGTATTTTCATGACTATGAAAATTGTACATTCACACTGAAGGCATCAAAACTATGAATTAACACATGTGGAATTGTATACTTAACAAAAAAGTATGAAACAACTGAAATTATGTCTTATATTCTAGGTTCTTCAAAGTAGCCACCTTTTGCTTTGATGACTGCTTTGCACACTCTTGGCATTCTCTTGATGAGCTTCAAGAGGTAGTCACCGGAAATGGTCTTCCAAAAGTCTTGAAGGAGTTCCCAGAGATGCTTGGCACTTGTTGGTCCTTTTGCCTTCACTCTGCGGTCCAGCTCACCCCAAACCATCTTGATTGGGTTCAGGTCTGGTGACTGTGGAGGCCAGGTCATCTGGCGTTGCACCTCATCACTCTCCTTCTTGGTCAAATAGCCCTTACACAGTCTGGAGGTGTGTTTGGGGTCATTGTCCTGTTGAAAAATAAATGATGGTCCAACTAAATGCAAACCGGATGGAATAGCATGCTGCTGCAAGATGCTGTGGTAGCCATGCTGGTTCAGTATGCCTTCAATTTTGAATAAATCCCCAACAGTGTCACCAGCAAAGCACTTCCACACCATCACACCTCCTCCTCCATGCTACACAGTGGGAGCCAGGCATATAGAGTCCATCCGTTCACCTTTTCTGCGTCGCACAAAGACACGGTAGTTGGAACCAAAGATCTCAAATTTGGACTCATCAGACCAAAGCACAGATTTCCACTGGTCTGATGTCCATTCCTTGTGTTCTTTAGCCCAAACAAGTCTCTTCTGCTTGTTGCCTGTCCTTAGCAGTGGTTTCCTAGCAGCTATTCTACCATGAAGGCCTGCTGCACAAAGTCTCCTCTTAACAGTTGTTGTAGAGATGTGTCTGCTGCTAGAACTCTGTGTGGCATTGACCTGGTCTCTAATCTGAGCTGCTGTTAACCTGCGATTTCTGAGGCTGATGACTCGGATAAACTTATCCTCAGAAGCAGAGGTGACTCTTGGTCTTCCTTTCCTGTGGCGGTCCTCATGTGAGCCAGTTTCTTTGTAGCGCTTGATGGTTTTTGCAACTGCACTTGGGGACACTTTCAAAGTTTTCCCAATTTTTTGGACTGACTGACCTTCATTTCTTAAAGTAATGAAGGCCACTCGTTTTTCTTTACTTAGCTGCTTTTTCTTGCCATAATACAAATTCTAACAGACTATTCAGTAGGACTATCAGCTGTGTATCCACCAGACTTCTGCACAACACAACTTATGGTCCCAACCCCATTTATAAGGCCAGAAATCCCACTTATTAAACCTGACAGGGCACACCTGTGAAGTAAAAACTATTTCCGGTGACTACCTCTTGAAGCTCATCAAGAGAATGCCAAGAGTGTGCAAAGCAGTCATCAAAGCAAAAGGTGGCTACTTTGAAGAACCTACAATATAAGACATATTTCCAGTTGTTTCACACTATTTTGTTAAGGATATAATTCCACATGTGTTAATTCATAGTTTTGATGCCTTCAGTGTGAATCTACAATTTTCATAGACATGAAAATACAGAAAAATCTTTGAATGTGAAGGTGTGTCCAAACTTTTGGTCTGTACTGTACAATGCTGGCCAATCATAGGCAAGCAGTGGATGTCGGTGTGCACGTGACTTGGTGCATGGCAGTGACATCATTCATCTCTGTCCCTTGGACACTGAAGTCAGGTATCAGCTTCAGAAAACTACGACGCTCTGCAGGGTAGTTGAGGGAAGGTGAGTAAGAGCGTTTATTGTTTGTTTGTTTCAATATTTTGAACAACAGCAGCGCAGGCGGGAGGACATATACCAGGATGGGGGCATATACAAGGATGAGGGATGTATACTAGTATGGGGGGCATATACAAGGATGAGGGATGTATACTAGTATGGGGGGCATATACAAGGATGAGAGACATATACCAGGATGAGGGGCATGTACAAGGATGACGGATATATACCAGGATGAGGGGCATATACAAGGATGACGGATATATACCAGGATGGGGTACATATACAAGGATGACGGATATATACAAGGATGGGGGGTATATGCAAGGATGAGGGATATATACCAGGATGGGGGGCATATACAAGGATGAGGGATGTATACTAGTATGGGGGACATATACAAGGATGAGGGATGTATACTAGTATGGGGGGCATATACAAGGATGAGAGACATATACCAGGATGAGGGGCATGTACAAGGATGACGGATATATACCAGGATGAGGGGCAAGTACAAGGATGATGGATATATACCAGGATGAGGGGCATATACAAGGATGAGGGATATATACAAGGATGAGGGGCATATACAAGGATGAGGGATATATACCAGGATGGGGGGCATATACAAGGATGAGGGAAATATACCAGGATGAGGGACATATACAAGGATGAGGGATATATATCAGGATGAGGGCATATACAAGGATGAGGGATATATACCAGGATGAGGGGCATATACAAGGATGAGGGATATATACCAGGATAAGGGCATATACAAGGATGAGGGATATATACCAGGATGGGGGACATATACAAGGATGAGAGATATATACCAGGATGAGGGCATATGCAAGGATGAGGGATATATACCAGGATGGGGGGCATATACAAGGATGAGGGATATATACCAGGATGAGGGCATATACAAGGATGAGGGATATATACCAGGATGGGGGGCATATACAAGGATGAGGGATATATACCAGGATGGGGGACATATACAAAGATGAGGGATATATACCAGGATGAGGGGCATATACAAGGATGAGGGATATATACCAGGATGGGGGCATATACAAGGATGAGGGATATATACCAGGATGAGGGCATATACAAGGGTGAGGGATATATACCAGGATGAGGGCATATACAAGGATGAGGGATATATACCAGGATGAGGGCATATACAAGGATGAGGGATATATGCCAGGATGGGGACATATACAAGGATGAGGGATATATACCAGGATGAGGGGCATATACAAGGATGAGGGATATATACCAGGATGGGGGCATATACAAGGATGAGGGATATATACCAGGATGAGGGGCATATACAACGATGAGGGATATATTCCAAGATGAGGGACATAGACAAGGATAAGGGATATATACCAAGATGAGGGACATATACAAGGATTGGGGGCATAACCAGCCCTGGAGAATTTATTTTCTTCCTTCATCCTTTTTTATGTAGGTAAAGCTTCATATTTATTTGCTCTTCATAAAAATATCATACTGGCATACCACAAAATACCCAATAGACTATATATTGGATATTTTGTGGTATGCCAGCATGATATTTTCATGAAGAGCAAATAAATGTGAAGTTTTACATACATAACCAACGCTGGAGAATTTTCTTTCTTCCTCAATATTTGAAGTGTCCCGTACCAGGGTGGCTCAGTGCGGTGATTTCAATCCAAGCTGGGCCCAACATACAATGGTGAGCTGACTTCCTCTCCCCTCCTCCCTACTTTGTATAAACAAGGATGAGGAGCATATACAAGGATGGGGATATATACCAGGATGGGGGGCATATACAAGGATTGGAAGCAAAAACAAGGACAGAGGAAAATAACATTAAGGGGGCATATAACAGAATGGGGGATCATATACCAGGATGGGATTCATATACCAGGATGTGGGAGCATATACAAGGATGGGGGGCATATACCAGGATGGGGGCATGTACAAGATTATTCAATGAGTGAATGGCTTCTTATAATATATTAGCCATGATTCAACAAGACTAGCAATGTTCTTACCAATCTTGATGAGGAGTTGTGTTGGGAGTCGGTCACTCCTGATTCATTTAGAAACACACGCCATGTAAGGTATCAGTAGCGTCTGAGTACGATTTCTGCCATCATGAACACTGAAGCTCGTTATGAATTAGATGCATCATTCCGTCTCAGTTTTACACATTTTAGCAAACATGGGAGAAAATGTTGTGACTTTTCACAGCAATTTACCCGAGAATTCTGGTGAAATTAAATTGGTGAATTGGGCCATTGACTTAAAATACGTGAAGATAATTTGAGTGGGACATTGTTTCTGCTGTGATGTCATCATTATACACAGATCCTTTAGGTTAATGACACAATGGAAAATGGAATCATGATTGTATCATTCATCAGAAATAATAGTGTTACAACTTTACTTGACTTTTAAGGCCATACATGCCGTAGAGTTTTAAAGGACATGACTGAAAGGTCCATAATCATCTCATTTTTCAAGTCTAATTGAATGTGTGATGAATGAGTGATAATACTTTGTTTACTGGGATGGACAGGAAACAAGGATAGAGAACTTTATACATTGATTTTCTTAACATTCTTGCAGAAATCCCAAATCAGTATCTTCGTTAGAGAAACTCATTTTCCCAATGCTCAGACAAAACCTCTGGTATACTAATCATAACAAATGGATAGGATTCTCTTACAATTTATAGCCAAGTTGGCAGTCTTTGTAACAGAGTCAAGTTCCTCAATATAAAAATGCAAATAGGTGCGCCTGATGCTTTTCCACTATAAGATGAAACAACATAGATAGGAATTTCATTACACATTCTTATTTCATAGATGCAACCTTTTTTTTTTCTCGTGAAGGCAATCGTACAGACATGTATGTAGAATTTAATACGTGCAGGGACGTAAACAACATGTCTTACATTTCGACCCAATCTGGGATCTTTATCACAAAGTCGCTGCGTGGCAGGTGAAGCATGGCGCTCCCCCACCTAAGTCATGTCAGTCAGTAGTCCAAAATGTGAAACAAGTTGCTTACGCCCCTGAACCTTTTACAGTCTACATACATGTATGTACGATTGCCTTCACGTGAAATAAAAAGTTTGCATCTATGAAATAAGAGTGTGAGGTGAAATTCCTATCTGCGTATTCCATGGATCTTCACCTCCTTCCACTAGCACCTCGCCCCTACAACTGTGTGCACACCAATTCTCCTCACCCATATAATGCAAAAAAACAGGAGATAGTCAAATCATTCTTAAAAGAACAACTATAACCAAATAGGAAATACAAATAAAGTTCATTAAAATCAGCAACTGGAGTAAGGAATGTGTGTATTCCTTCTTGCCATGAACTCTAATTCTATTGTGCTGTGTATTTCGGTACTATTCCTGTGCCAAGACAATTGCAAAGTATTCTTGTCATAGATGTACAGCACTGAAATATGCACACTTGATAAGGTAGTGCCCCTGAAGAACCTGTAAAGACGAAACCTAGGCTTAAGCTGATTAGCATGCTGTTTGTTTTTTAAATGTTATGTCGTTGACCTAGGCAGACTCGGCCACCCTATTTGTTTAAGGCATGGATAGATCAAGCTACACTCCTAGAAAGTACCATTAGTACCAAGGTACAATTGTTTTTTACACTTGAAAAAAATGCCAGTTCGGAGTTGAAACGCGTCATGGAATAAAAAAAGTTAATTCAACACTGGCAAAAGGATTTTCATTTCGGCAGTGCAGCCCACATCACTGTGCATCATCCAATCTGGACAAATATCTTGGAGCATTTTATCTTCCACTCATGGGGCAACAGCAGCTGACACTAAGTTCTTTCAGGGGTTGTGTTGTACACAACTCGCTCAGGTGGGCGCAACCTCTACATTCTCCTGTATTAGGTTATCTCCCTATGGTCGAGTGCGCTCTTTTCCCTATACAGTTTACAATATCAATAGCTTGACCTAGGTGTACTCAGCCACTTTACTTGATTACGGATACTGATAGATCAAACACCTTGAAAGTATCATGCACAGATCCCATTCTAGTTAATGCCCATTGTAATTCTGATGGTTGCCTCAAGCACTGTTCTCCCCAACATGCAATAGTGTCTCCTCTAGCCAGATTTAGAGTTTGCCTAGAAAACCCGAAAATGATGTGTGATAATCACATAATGAAAAATGAATAGTAAGTCTCCCCATGGCTCATATTTGAGACTCAAACTTTTGTGTTATCCTAACACGTTTCATCCTAGTTGTATTTTTCACACTGTTGGACACGCAATGAAGTCAGCTTGACCACTCGTTCTCTTTCTTGGTAACATGTTTTTTTGCATTATTAAAATCTGTTTCTGGTCCTGTCTATGAGTTTGCTTGCCTGATATGATAAATGACACTACTAACCATGGTCTAGTTGATTTTGCTGCTACTCAAGCAAGGTCAGATTATGACGAGATCAGTAAGGGCAAATGGTCCAACCATCACTATAGAGGGGCTACTGTTATGTTTCGGTAGCTGAGGAGTACAGGTAAAAAAGGCAATACACCAGAGCAGTTGGAAACTATGAGATTGCAGTACCCTGACTAACCACCACAACTAGAGGCAGCCGTGGAGCGTTCCTACATTGGTCCTAGATGCCTCGTCACAGCCTGAGAAACTAACTACACCTAAAGATAGAAAGAGGAAAGCTATCTGCCCCGGAGCAGATCCCCAAAGAACATAGAAAGCCCCCAAACATGTAATGGCGGTTAGACAAGAAGAAATACTGACACAGACAGAAAATAGTATGAGCAAACGTTGGGGCCCAAACTTACTAAAAAGAAAAGGAAAGAAAGGGCACTTACTGCAATCCCAAAAAACCCTGAAAAGCACCAACTCTACTAATTTCAAAAACACCTGAGATCACACACCTCTACCACCTAAATTAGTTCTCTGGTGTAACCAAAATCAAAACAGCAGCCACTGAAAAAACTGGAAAAAGCAAATGTACTGTAAGGTTCTTTGTCTCTTTTGACATGTTCCTTGAAACCCTTTTCCGTCGGCCATTTTGCTTTCTGTGTTTCTGCAGCTCTTGCCCTCAGTTAATATGGAGTTTCCAGTTTTCATGTTCCCGCCCTGATTCTCTCCCTCTTGCTTCTTAAGCAGCCTCAGCTGAACAATCAGTGCTCCTGAATCAAGCTTCAGTCAGCCTGTGACCTGACTCCTGGAAACATTGGACTTTGTACTCCAGCTATTTCCTACTGAGGAACCTTGGAACACTTTCGGACTCTGGAAACCTGCTGTTTGGTGAATCCATGTTTGCAGAGGAATTACGGTACAGAGAAGAGATCCTGAACCTGCTTTGGAGAGTTATTGTAGTGCTTGAAGTTACTCTGGCCTGCTGTGTCTCCTGCCTCTGTTCCTGCAAACTGTGTGACCTTTTCCGCATGCTTGTATGAAGTAATACAAGTCATTTCATATCAACCTGTGTCTCATGAGTTTTCCTCGCACCCAAGCACAAGATGCTATAGGAACTGTACACTATACATGACATGTACAAACATCAGTGGCTGAACTGAACTGAGAGGGCAAAAGCCCCCAGAGGGGACCCTGAAGGCCCCCACAGAAGTGCAGGACAAAATGCAAAAATCAAGCACAAAAACAAAAAGAAGAAAATGTCTTATCTGTTAGCAGGAGATTCAGACACGACACAGCAGGCTACCAAGGAAACAAGATTCAAGGATTGAGACCAGAACAATTGATCACCGGCAACCCTGATGGGGAAGACGACTCCCTTATATAAGACCAGTCAGTAACACCTGATTCCCAATCCTCACAATCTTCACTGGACAGTCCAGTACCGTTTGTAACCACCAGAGGGAGCTTCTGCTCAGAACTCATTTCCAGCCTATTCACAACAGTACCCCCGTCTTGAGGAGGGGTCACCGAACCCTCACTTGAGCAACCAGGTCGGTCAGGATGAGTTCTATGATACGCACGGATGAGTCTCCTAGCATGGATGTCCGAAGCAAACACCCAAGAATTGTCTTCCTGACCATAACCTCTCCATTTAACCAAATACTGGAGTTTCCGTCTAGAAAAACGAGAATTCAATATTTTCTCAACCACATACTCCAGATTGCCCTCAACCAAAACAGGGTCAGGAGGCACAGTAGTAGGAACCACTGGCTCAACAAACCTCTTCAACAAGGACTTGTGGAACACGTTATGGATCTTAAATGTCCCTGGAAGAATCAAAAGAAAAGAAACAGGATTAAGAATCTCCATGATCTTATAAGGTCCAATGAACCTAGGCTTAAATTTAGAAGATGCCACTCTCATAGGAATATTTTTTGAGGACAACCAGACCAAGTCCCCCACTTTAAACCGAGGACCATCAGTCCTATGCCGGTTAGCAAACCGCTGGGCCCTCTCCTGAGAGAGGGACAACCTCTCCACTACCTGGTCCCAAATCTGTTGCATACGCTCCACAACAGAGTCAACACCTGGACAGACAGAAGCCTCCGTCTGTCCTGAAGAAAATCGAGGGTGAAACCCAGAATTACAGAAAAATGGAGACATCAAAGTGGCAGAGCTAGCCCTATTATTAAGAGCAAACTCAGCCAAAGGCAAAAAAGAGACCCAGTCATCCTGATCAGCAGACACAAAGCATCTTAGATAAGTCTCCAATGTCTGGTTTGTTCTCTCAGTTTGACCATTGGTCTGAGGATGAAACGCCGAGGAGAAAGACAATTGAACACCAAGTTTAGAAGAAAAGGTCCTCCAAAATCTGGAAACAAACTGGACTCCTTTGTCAGACACAATGTTCTCAGGAATGCCGTGTAAACAAACCACGTGCTGAAGGAACAAAGGCACCAATTCAGAGGAGGAAGGCAACTTAGGTAATGGCACAAGATGTATCATCTTGGAAAACCTATCGCAAATCACCCAGATGACGGTCATTCTCTGAGAAACAGGGAGGTCGGAAATGAAATCCATAGAGATATGGGTCCATGGTCTCTTGGGCACAGGTAATGGCATCAACAAACCATTAGAACGAGAGCAAGGCTTGGAGCGAGAGCAAGTCCCGCAGGACTGCACAAACTCCCTGACATCACGAGACAAGGTAGGCCACCAAAAGGACCGACTAACCAAGTCTCTGGTACCAAAAATTCCGGGATGACCGGCCAACGCGGAACAATGAATCTCAGACATTACACTCTTTTTCCACTGGTCCGGGACAAACAATTTCCCAACAGGGCAGCGCTCGGGCTTATCCTCCTGACACCCCTCCAGAGCCAATCTCAAATTGGGCGAGATGGCGGAAAGAACTACACCCTCCTTCAAAATAACAGAAGGATCAGATAACTCAGGAGAGTCCGCCAGGAAACTCCTCGAGAGGGCATCCGCCTTAACATTCTTAGTGCCAGGAAGAAATGAAACCACAAAATTAAAACATGTGAAAAACAAGGCCCACCTGGCCTGTCTAGGATTAAGTCGCTTGGCAGATTCCAGATAAACTAGATTCTTATGGTCCGTAAGGACCACCACCTGATGTTTGGCTCCCTCCAGCCAATGTCTCCACTCTTCAAAAGCCCACTTCATGGCCAATAACTCCCGATTACCCACATCATAATTACGTTCAGTGGGAGAAAATTTTCGAGAGAAAAAGGCACAAGGGTTACTTTTAGAGGTCTCTGGATCTCTTTGGGACAAAACGGCACCTGCCCCAATTTCAGAGGCATCAACCTCCACCTGAAATGGCAGAGAAACATCAGGCTGCCGTAGAACAGGAGCAGAAGTGAATCTCTGCTTAAGTTCCTGAAATGCAGAGACTGCCTCAGGAGGCCAATTCACCACATCAGAACCCTTTTTGGTCAAATCAGTTAATGGTTTAACAATAACCGAGAAATTACCAATAAATTTACGATAAAAATTGGCAAAACCCAAGAATCTTTGAAGAGCCTTTAATGAAGTAGGTTGGACCCAATCACAGATGGCCTGAACTTTGACCGGGTCCATTTCAATAACAGATGGGGACAAAATGAATCCCAGAAATGAGATCCTCTGAACGCCAAAAAGACACTTTGATCCCTTCACATACAGAGCATTCTCTCTCAAAATCTGGAACACAGTCCGAACATGTTTTACATGAGAGTCCCAGTCATTGGAAAAAATCAAGATATCATCCAAATAAACAATCAGAAATTTATCCACAAAATCCCTGAAAATGTCATTCATGAAGGACTGGAAGACAGAAGGAGCATTAGTGAGCCCAAAGGGCATCACAAGGTACTCAAAATGCCCTTCAGGGGTATTAAATGCCATCTTCCATTCATCCCGTGCTTAATGCGAATAAGGTTATATGCCCCCCTGAGGTCAAGCTTGGTAAACCAAGTAGCGTTTTTCACCCTGGAAAACAGGTCAGAGATCAAGGGTAACGGATATTGATATTTCACAGTAATATTGTTTAAGAGACGATAATCAATACACGGCCTTAATGAACCATCCTTTTTGGCCACAAAGAAAAAACCGGCACCTAAGGGTGAAGAGGATGGTCTGATATGACCCTTCTCCAATGAATCCTTGATATAAGACCGCATAGCGTCATGTTCAGGTACAGACAAGTTAAAAAGGCGACCTTTAGGGAATTTACTACCAGGCACTAATTCAATAGCGCAGTCATAGCTCCTATGGGGAGGCAAGGATGCAGATTTACTTTCACTAAACACATCAGAAAAATCAATCAAAAAGTCAGGAACATCCTGAGCCTGGGGGGAGGCAGAAAAAACAGGAGTGTTGGAAATTAACACATTGGCAGCCCCAACTGGTTACAGACACAGATTTCCAATCCAAAACAGGATTATGAGACTGTAACCAAGGGAAACCCAGTACGATAATGTCATGCAGATTATACAGAACCAAAAATTTGCAACTCTCCTGATGATCAGGTTCTACCCTCATTATCACCTGAGTAGAGAATTGAGGTTTATTCTCAGCCAAAGGGGTAGAATCGATCCCCAGTAGGGGAATAGACTTCCGTAGGGGTATCAAGGGAAACCCACAACGTTTAGCAAAATCAAAATCCATTAGGTTAATAGCTGCTCCAGAATCAACAAAAGCCTGAGCAGAAAATGAGGACAGAGAGCATATCAGGGTAACAGTTAATAAAAACTTAGTCTGAACACTACCCAAGACAACTGAGCGTGCAAAACGTCTTCCCCGCTTAGGGCAGACTGAAATAGCATGAGAGGCATCACCACAGTAGAAACATAACCCATTGCGCTTTCGAAATTCATGACGCTGTGCCCCAGAAACCACTCTATCACACTGCATGGATTCAGAAGCAGGTTCACAAGGCAACATTATTCCACGCATACTTTTCCGCTCACGCAAACGTCTGTCAATTTGAATCGCTAATGACATAGAATCATTGAGACCAGAGGGAACAGGGAATCCCACCATAACATCCTTTACATTATCTGACAGACCCTTCCGAAAAAGAGCTGCCAAAGCGTCGTCATTCCATTTGGTCAGGACTGCCCACCTACGGAATCTCTGACAGTATAACTCAGCGTCCTCAAGCCCCTGATTTAATGCTAACAAAGTTTTTTCAGCTTGATCAGTGATATTAGGCTCATCGTACAATAACCCCAAAGCCTGAAAAAATGCATCAACATCACTCAAAACAGGATCCCCAGGTGTCAGGGAAAAAGCCCAATCCTGAGGATCGCCGCGCAGGAGAGAGATGACAATCTGAACCTGCTGCGCTGCGTTCTCTGAGGACTTAGATTTTAAGGCAAAAAACAATTTACAGTTATTTTTGAAATTCAGAAACTTAGCTCGATCCCCTAAAAACAAATCTGGCATGGGAATCCTAGGTTCCACAACAGGCAACCTAGCAAGATAGGTAGCAATACTCCGAACTTCAGTGGCAAGCTGATCCACACGGCCAGACAACTGTGCAAACTCCATTGAGAGGAAAGAAAAAATCCTCCCCAGCACCCAGAGATACAGAGGGAAAAAAAAAATATCTCTGACAACTTTTTTTTTTTTTCTTTAACAATATTTTTTTTTTCCCTTCTGTGAGTACAATATAATTTTCAATTTGTTAGGCCGGTGATACTGTTATGTTTAGGTAGCTGAGGAGTACAGGTGAAAAAGGCAATACACCAGAACAGTTGGAAACTATGAGATTGCAGTACCCTGACTAACCACCACAACTAGAGGCAGCCGTGGAGCATTCCTACGTTGGTCCTAGATGCCTCGTCACAGCCTGAGAAACTAACTACACCTAAAGATAGAAAGAGGAAAGCTATCTGCCCCGGAGCAGATCCCCAAAGAACATAGAAAGCCCCCAAACATGTAATGGCGGTTAGACAAGAAGAAATACTGACACAGACAGAAAATAGTATGAGCAAATGTTGGGGCCCAAACTTACTAAATAGAAAAGGAAAGGAAGGGCACTTACTGCAATCCCAAAAAACCCTGAAAAGCACCAACTCTACTAATTTCAAAACACCTGAGATCACACGACCTCTACCACCTAAATTAGTTCTCTGGTGTAACCAAAATCAAAACAGCAGCCACTGAAAAAACTGGAAAAAGCAAATGTACAAACATCAGTGGCTGAACTGAACTGAGAGGGCAAAAGCCCCCAGAGGGGACCCTGAAGGCCCCCACAGAAGTGCAGGACAAAATGCAAAAATCAAGCACAAAAACAAAAAGAAGAAAATGTCTTATCTGTTAGCAGGAGATTCAGACACGACACAGCAGGCTACCAAGGAAACAGGAATCAAGGATTGAGACCAGAACAATTGATCACCGGCAACCCTGATGGGAAGACGACTCCCTTATATAAGACCAGTCAGTAACACCTGATTCCCAATCTTCACAATCTTCACTGGACAGTCCAGTACCGTTTGTAACCACCAGAGGGAGCTTCTGCTCAGAACTCATTTCCAGCCTATTCACAACAGGCTACACTTCTCATGTGTCTCAAAAGCACACCAAAGGCGGTAGCATCTGATGGGAGAGAAAGTTTATGCAGCTTTTTTTTAGGGTAGATTTAGACTAGATAAAAAGCGGTGGGGGCCGGGCAATCATTTAATATGCTTTTTAGACAGGCCAGCTGTACTTTCCTTGAGCTCAGAATAATCAAATATTGGTCGTCTTTTTGCATAAACTGCTATTTTCTTTGGCAGCACTTGTCTGGCTTACGCAGGATGATTCTTAAATGCAGACCAAGGGAACACATGGAGGCATGACATAAGAGAAATAATCAATGTAATAAAATTATGTGGCCTGGATTAAAAAATATCATACTATGTCCTATGTGGGATAGTAGTCGCAACCTAGACAGCCGGTAAAAATGACTGAAAAGAAAGGGGGCCAGAAAAAATGACCAAAATGTCTAGAATCACAGTATTGTTAAAATTGGAAGATAGCAAACGTACAAAAAGGAAAGGGCACACATACAAAAATGTATTAAGAAATCCAAAATTATTTTTTTCCCATAGAAAAAGATAGAATATTAGGGGGACCCTGGACAATGTGGGATGGGCTCCACGTTATCCAGGGTCCCCCTACTATTCTATTTCAAGTATTATTTACATCATAACGCTATCAGACATTATCCTTTTCTTTGTATACACCTGAGTTGTATATTTGAGTTACATGCAATGTCATAGACTTACAACACAGCATACATGTGTGCTGCATTTATTCTGACTGCACAATAAATTGTATACTGGTAGTAATTACAAAATGTTTTGGTTATTTTATGCAGCATCTATAAACATTTATATATTAGATCTACTTGTTATGGGATCCTCTTTTTCTTTGGCTAAAAAATAAATTTGTATTTCCTGATAGATTTTTGTACGTGCGCCCTTTAAGTGTTGTATGTTTGTTATCTTCCTGATTAGTAATAAAATGCAATCTATTCTGTTATTTCGAAACATCGTTTTTCGGTGATTACTTTGTATCTCCTGTAGGGATCCGCTCTGGTAGGCAGGGGCCGGGCCGCAGTAATGAGGCAAACACACAGGCTTTCAATTCAAAGTTCAGTGGTTTTATTAACGGGTTCAACAGTCCAGATAAAGGATCAAAAACAGAACATAACATACTCCAGTTTGGAGAACCACTGGTCCCAGACTCACCCTTGTTGGGACGGGCTTAACTAAGCGGCTGCAGGCCAGCAGGGACTGCCAGGTGCCATTCCGGGTGGTCTGGTACTTGCTTCCTGGTGCACACTGACACACTGTAACAGAAATCACTTCTTCCAGGCTGACTGCAGCCCAGACTCCTTACTTCCACCCCCCACACTACAACAGCTCCTGGTTAAATAGGCCTAGTCCACA
Source organism: Oophaga sylvatica (assembly GCA_033576555.1). Taxonomy (NCBI): domain Eukaryota; kingdom Metazoa; phylum Chordata; class Amphibia; order Anura; family Dendrobatidae; genus Oophaga; species Oophaga sylvatica. Next base: position 64,761,365 of record JARQOD010000008.1, read on the forward strand.
CCCTCAGGTGAGGTACACATCAGCTGATCTGATCACATGACTATGACCTCATCACAGGTCCTTGTGATCAGGGAAAATCCTGACCAAACTTTAGTCTGCTGGGAGAAAGATATCTCCCATCCAGCAAGACCCCCTTTGGTATACCACACTCCGTTCATACTGCACCCACACACACACAAATGATACACTGTTTGAAAGGTAAACTTGCCTCCTTCAGTAAGAAAATAGCCAAACAAACCACACATCCACAATTTGATCACAAAATACAGTTTAAACATTAATTTTATAAACCAGCCATAAGGAAAAATGACCTGCAGGCTTACAGACATCACAAACAAATCCAAACATTTGCCTTGGGGCTTTCCAGCTTGCCAAACTGCTTGCCCAGCCTATTTTAGACAAATTGGAGGATTGCACACTTCACTGCAGGTGAGGCACATATGCAAACACATTTGTAAACATGCACTGCCTATTGAATTGCACACTTTCTCCGTTCATACTCCACCCACACAAACAAATGATACACCATTTGAAAGGTCAAATTACTTGCAGGTGGAAGCACACTACCCAAAAGCTGCTTACAGACATCACTAACAAATCCAAACATTTGCCTTGGGGTCTTTCCAGCTTGCCCAGCCTATTTCAGGCACATTGGAGGATTGCACACTTCACTGCAGGTGAGTCACATATGCCAACACATTTGTAAACATGCACTGCTTTTTCGCTGATTACTTCGCCCCACACACACAAATGATACATCGTTTGAAAGGTAAACTTGCTCCCTTCAGCAAGAAAAGAGTCAAACAAACCACACATTCATGATTTTATCACAAAATACAGTTTAAACATTTATTTTCATAAACCTGCAGAAAGACACAATGACCTGCAGGTGGTACCTCAACCGGAAGACATTTTTTGGCCTCTACTTATCAAACCAATTTATTGTATTACCAAGCTACATATATAAATACCTGTCTGTGTTCATGATCTCATGAAATACATTTACATTTGACCAGCTTACTTTTTCTGAAATTGCCTGCGCCCCCAACGACCAATGTGCCAAAATTTCGCACGGGCCAAGCTAGTTTTAATAATACTTTGATTCTAGACTTTTTGATGTTTTTTTATCTGTTTCCCATCTTCTTACACAGGATGATGTGTTGTCGAGTTTTATTTTACCCAATGAATGATTATTTTTCTCATTAGTCAGATGATTTAAGGTTTGTTTCTACGGCTAATTATTCCTATGAACTCTCTGTTCTACTAATCGGCTATTATAAATGCACTGTAATAGATATCACTAAGGATGGCAGCTTTGTTCTTGTTTGAAGCTCTAAGTGTATTCTAACAGTAAGCTTTTTGAGGAGTTTTTGAAGCAGAAATTGAGCAGGAATTATCTAAATCCTCCTCAAAAACAACAAACACCTAAAAATAAAACTGCATTTTTGCTTAGTTTCAGCTAAAAAAAATTTGCAAAAAAAAAAATCAGTGTTCACATACTCTTAATCAAGTTAGTATTGGAGTGGAAGGCTTGTATTTTTGACATTTCTAAATTCTATAAATGATTTTTAGAAATGATAGGTCCACCACTATATGAGCATCCAATATGAGGGGGTTGTGCTCTATAGTTTTTAGAACTAAAGTTCTGACTTGATTACCGTATATACTCGTGTATAAGCCGAGATTTTCAGCACCTTTTTTCGTGCTGAAAATGCCCCCTCGGCTTATACACGAGTCATAGGGCAGAAACCAGCGGGGGAGGGGATGCCGCGGCAGGAGCCGGTGGCTGGGATCATACTCACCCCTCCCCGTGCCATCGCTGAGCGTCCGTGCAATCCTGCGTTCTCCCCTTCCTGCAGCTCTTCTGCACTGAGCGGTGATGTAATACCCGCTCATTAAGGTCATGTAATATGGACGCGACGCCACTCCCATAGGCGTGGCCTCCATATTCATGACCTTAATGAGCGGTATTACATCACCGCTCAGTGCTGAAGAGCTGCAGGAAGACGGGGAGAATGCAGGATTGCAGGGACGCTCAGCGATGGCACGGGGAGGGGTGAGTATGATAGAGGAGAGGACAAGGAGCACGGAACAGGACGGGGGGGAGAACAGTGGACGAGGGAAGCATGGAGGAGGACGGGGAAGCTAGAGCAGGACTGGGGGAGATCGGTGGACGGGGGAAGCATAGAGGAGGACGGGGGAAGCTAGAGCAGGACGGGGAGAACGGAGGACAGGGGAAGCATGGAGCAGGACGGGGGGAGATCGGTGGACGGGAAGCGTGGAGGAGGACGGGGGAAGCATGGAGCAGGACAGGGAAGGATGGAGGGCACAAAGGAGCACTGAGCAGGACGGGGGCACAGGAGGACGGAGAAGGAATGGGGGAGCACAGCGGAGGACGGAGCAGGAGGGGGGAGTACAGAGGAGAATGGGGGAGCACAGAGCTGGATGGGGGAGCAAGGAGCAGGACGGGGGCAGCACAGAGCAGGAGGGCAGTTTATACACCCGGCTTATACACGAGTCAATAATTTTTCCCAGTTTTTTGTGGCAAAATTAGGGGGGTCGGCTTATACACGAGTATATACGGTACTTAATTTAGGCAAAGTGTTATGCTGGCATTATGCACCCGTGAC
>JARQOD010000008.1:64764094-64794673 GCA_033576555.1 Oophaga sylvatica
CCCCCAACGACCAATGTGCCAAAATTTCGCACGGGCCAAGCTAGTTTTAATAATACTTTGATTCTAGACTTTTTGATGTTTTTTTATCTGTTTCCCATCTTCTTACACAGGATGATGTGTTGTCGAGTTTTATTTTACCCAATGAATGATTATTTTTCTCATTAGTCAGATGATTTAAGGTTTGTTTCTACGGCTAATTATTCCTATGAACTCTCTGTTCTACTAATCGGCTATTATAAATGCACTGTAATAGATATCACTAAGGATGGCAGCTTTGTTCTTGTTTGAAGCTCTAAGTGTATTCTAACAGTAAGCTTTTTGAGGAGTTTTTGAAGCAGAAATTGAGCAGGAATTATCTAAATCCTCCTCAAAAACAACAAACACCTAAAAATAAAACTGCATTTTTGCTTAGTTTCAGCTAAAAAAAATTTGCAAAAAAAAAAATCAGTGTTCACATACTCTTAATCAAGTTAGTATTGGAGTGGAAGGCTTGTATTTTTGACATTTCTAAATTCTATAAATGATTTTTAGAAATGATAGGTCCACCACTATATGAGCATCCAATATGAGGGGGTTGTGCTCTATAGTTTTAGAACTAAAGTTCTGACTTGATTACCGTATATACTCGTGTATAAGCCGAGATTTTCAGCACCTTTTTTCGTGCTGAAAATGCCCCCTCGGCTTATACACGAGTCATAGGGCAGAAACCAGCGGGGGAGGGGATGCCGCGGCAGGAGCCGGTGGCTGGGATCATACTCACCCCTCCCCGTGCCATCGCTGAGTGTCCGTGCAATCCTGCGTTCTCCCCTTCCTGCAGCTCTTCTGCACTGAGCGGTGATGTAATACCCGCTCATTAAGGTCATGTAATATGGATGCGACGCCACTCCCATAGGCGTGGCCTCCATATTCATGACCTTAATGAGCGGTATTACATCACCGCTCAGTGCTGAAGAGCTGCAGGAAGACGGGGAGAATGCAGGATTGCAGGGACGCTCAGCGATGGCACGGGGAGGGGTGAGTATGATAGAGGAGAGGACAAGGAGCACGGAACAGGACGGGGGGAGAACAGTGGACGAGGGAAGCATGGAGGAGGACGGGGAAGCTAGAGCAGGACTGGGGGAGATCGGTGGACGGGGGAAGCAAAGAGGAGGACGGGGGAAGCTAGAGAGCAGGACGGGGGAGAGGGGACGGAGGGACGGGGGAAGCATGGAGCAGGACAGGGAAGGATGGAGGGCACAAAGGAGCACTGAGCAGGACGGGGGCACAGGAGGACGGAGAAGGAATGGGGGGAGCACAGCGGAGGACGGAGCAGGAGGGGGGAGTACAGAGGAGAATGGGGAGCACAGAGCTGGATGGGGGAGCAAGGAGCAGGACGGGGGCAGCACAGAGCAGGAGGGCAGTTTATACACCCGGCTTATACACGAGTCAATTATTTTTCCCAGTTTTTTGTGGCAAAATTAGGGGGGTCGGCTTATACACGGTCGGCTTATACACGAGTATTACGTACTTAATTTAGGCAAAGTGTTATGCTGGCATTATGCACCCGTGACTAAACACACATTTTAGGACAATTTGGTTTTATTGAGTAGGTAAATGCTCCTCTTGTGATTAAATATATCTTTTAATTAGCTTTTATATAAACTGTTTTAGACATTAATGCTTTTTCTTCATTGTTCACAAGGGTATAGGAATACCTAGAAGGGCAATCCAAAAAGCATACGAAGAAAATCCCACTGGTTGTAAGAAACGCATATTGAAAAAAAGCAAAAATTAGACTTCTTATTTAAAAACTACAACTTTTCTAGTACTGTTGTCATTTGCAGCAGATAAATGTCAGATATTAAAGTTAAGAAAAAATGTGAAGTTTTGGAAAATTGGCAGTAAATTTTCAAAGTTTTATGCATGATCGAAAACATTTAAGGTTTTCATATACTCAGTAAGAAAATATTTGCTTATGAGCGCTATCTTCTTTATATAACCTGTTACTAAAAGGTTGCTTGGTAAGTAGCCGTGGCTTTAATTTGATTCTAAAGATTTGTCTTCATGGGAAGTCATAGAAACATTGTTTTCTATTGTGAGCAGTATTGGTTATAAAGGCAAGACAGATTGTGCTTCTATTCTATGGTACTGCAGCTATATAAAATACCATATTTTTCGGACCATAAGACGCACTTTTTCCCCAAAGAATTTTGGGGAAAAATGGGGGTGCGTCTTATGGTCGCAACATACTTACAAACCTGGTGGAGGTGGTCCCAATGCAGCCTCCCTCTGCTCTGTGGTGCATAGTAAACCCCACAGAGCACAGCAAACCCCACAGCGCACAGCAAACCCCACAGAGCACAGCAAACCCCACAGAGCACAGCAAACCCCACAGCGCACAGCAAACCCCACTGAGCACAGCAAACCCCACAGAGCACCCCTGCAACACAGAGCACCACCACCGCACCAGCCTGGGCCACTGAATGACCCCTGTGACCTCTCCTCTACCTGTGCTGATCCCTGTGCTGCTTATTTGTAAAAATGCAAAAAATCTCAGAAAGCAAAAGAAACATAATGTTAAGAGCTAACCAGGTGAATTTGATTCTCTAATCCATATGTCTGGGTAAGGAACATGGACCAAAGACAGCGTGACAAATCTTGACAGGTAGCATGTGGATCAGCAAGGACCAGGACAGCATGGTATGGAGAACAAACAAGCATAGCAAGTAGTACTGAAAAAAACAGAACCAGGTGTTCGGATACACATGAGAAATGTAACTGTATAGGAAACAGGAATCTTCTGGCAGCAAGTAATCACTGAAATTAAATCTAGTATCTTCCAGCAAGACAATGCATAATAACAGGTATAAGAGCAAAGTATATGCAGTCTAGTATCTTGCAGCAGGGTAATGGTTAATAGTATGCAAACTGGGACTTATAGCAAGGAAATGGTTAAGCAGTAAAGCAGTGAGATTCAGCTTGAAAATATGTTACCTTGATTGCAAAAGCTAGGTGTGAACAGAGAACTGTTGTAGTAAGTGTTTACATGGTCACTTTTCTTTCAACAGACTTTGCATAATTCAATAGTATAAGAGAATGTAAGAAACTCTTTAATTTATCTTATATTGAGATAAATCTGCTTCTTTATCCACTTGTAATCCATATGTTTTCCTCCCAGATCAGGCATATATATGGATATGGACTTTAGGTCTTAGGTGCTCAGCCAGAAATTAAATTATTTGGACAAATGTTTAGTGCAATTTAGTCCTAAACTGATATAGTATCCGAACACCTTCATGGTATTATGTCATATGTCATGTCCCTGCCTTTGATGAGGGTTCGCATCTTTCCTGGGACATGAAGTCTGATTTAATCAGCCATCATGAGTCTTTAAAAGCCGCGGGTGGAGCAGTGCTCCGACTGTGGCTGTTAACCTATTATATCAGGCTTTCTATATCTGACAGCAGAATATAACAATCGCTGACAAAGGACAAGCGTCATTCCATGCTCTCATCTAAGGCCTCTTTCACACATCCGTTTTGTGTCCCGTCAGGCACCATCCGTCCAAAACCGGAAAGGACGGATCCGGCGCTGATTGTGGAAAAACTGATGCAACGGATCAGGTTTTTTGCCGGATCCGTCCTTAACTTTTCAACCCAGAAAATGCAGGTACGCATGTCCGGACCGAGGAGAGAGAGAGACGTTGGTTTCCAGAATCCGGATCAGGCTTTTGGGCGGATTGCACAAAAGACTGATCCGGCACCATAGACTTGCATTGATTCCGGCCGCCTGATGCGCCGCATCAGACGCTATCAGGCGGGTCCGGCAGGAAAAAAAAACGTTGCAGTGACCGTTTTGTCCGGCCGCCTGAATATACATTTCCGCCGGATACGGCAAAAAACGGACGCAACGCAATGACATCCGGCACTAATGATAGTCAATGACAAAAAAAACGCATCTGGCGGTTTCAAAAACCGGATCCGTTCTTTTCAAAAAGCGCCGGATCGCGCCTGACGGCAAAAAACGGATGTGTGAAAGAGGCCTAAGAGGTGATCAAAGCATCCTGAAAAATTAAAATACTATGGTTCTTGGAAAATAGCGACAAAAGCAAAACAATTGTTTCATACAAAATTTCCAATTTTTTTCACCATTTATTTAGAAAAAAAACACACATGTTTGGGATCTACATACTCATTCTGACCTGTAGAATTATAATACCAGATCAATTTTTTTCATATCGTGAACATGGTAAATACAAAATCTAAAAACAATCTTGGAATTGCACTTTTTTTTTGCAATTTTGCAGCACTTAAGATTTTTTTCCCGTTTTCCAGTACAAATTACAGTCAAATAAATGATGTCACTCAAAAGTACAACTCGTCCTGCAAAAAGCAAGTCCTCATATGGCCATATTGATGAAAACATAAAAAAAGTTATGGCTATTGGATGATGGAAAGGAAAAAGTGAAAGCGGAAAATGGCCCTAGGTCGTAGAAGTTATCCATTACTTTTTTTCTATGGGGCTAAGCTCTTATCAGCAAATAGTTGTTAACTCCCTGCCTATTCAATCCTGAGGCAATATATTCTGCCTAAGGGCCCCGTCACACATAGCGAACAACCAGCGATCCCGACAACGATATGCACTTGTCAGGATCGCTGGTGTGTCGCTACATGATCGCTGCTGAGCTGCCAAATAGGCAGCTCAGGCAGCGATCAGCCCAGCGACACTGCGGGTAATGTCGCCTAGTTACCCGCAGTGTATGTTGGATACCAGCGCCCTGATGCAGGGAGCTGGTAACCAAGGTACACATCGGATTTCCAGGCGCCGCCCGGCGCCTGGAAACCCGATATGTACCTTGGTTACCAGATGATCGCTGATCTCCTGCCTGCCACACGAAGCGATGCATGCTGGCCAGCGGGAGACCAATGATAAATAAAATGTCCAGGACATTCAGCGACTATCAGCGATACCCGGCAGGGGGGCTGATCGTCGCTGAATGTCACACACAGCGATATCGCTGGGGTGATTGCTGTTGCATCTCAAAACTAGTGACTCAGCAGCGATCTCGCTAGCGAGATCGCTGTGTGTGACGGGGGCTTAAGATTGAAAATCTCCTGCTATCTTTGACTTTATTTAAACAGAGCAGTCCTTTCTCTTCTGCTCTGCTCTGTCAATGGGACATCATGTCTGATTAACAGATGGATTCCTGTAGTTCGGTGGTCTGTGACAACTCTGAGCCAGGGGAGATCATTGCACGGCAAAACAGACAAGTTAGATCCATAAACAGAATTCCCTTTTGTAAAAAGAAGCTTAAAGGAGTTCCCCAGACAAATGGTAAAGATGATCTTTACAACTTTATTCTATATTATGTATATTTTTTTGTGTATCCCAGCTTGTATACTTTGGTCTTATTTTAACATTTGGTAAGTAACAGTTTCACAAAAACACTATAGATAGAGTGAGATCTAGATAAATCATCCTTTCTGGTCTTTGGCTGGAGTACAACACAGGCCAGTGACAACTATGAACTTTCAAGAAATAAATTGTTCAGAATTACACAAAAAAGTAATTAAGTACAAAAGGGTCAGGCTTAGTCAATAGCAAGCTAGAGTGTGTATGGAGATGAGCAATCAATATGGGCATGAGGCACCAACAAGCGAGATTACAGACAGGAGCATGATAATGGGGCAGACAGAAAGGAAGTCAGAAGAAAGAAAAAAACTGAAAAAAAAATCAGCAGAACAGCAATAAATAGTGAGTTAATGGAAGACTTGGAGACGGAGCTGTCCAGCAGCTGAAACATCCAGTCTGTAGGGCTGCAAATACTTGAACTCAAAGCTGGAACTTGTACAGTAGTTTCAGACAAAAGTTGTAGGTTTGTAAACTTATAGTTTGTGTTCAGTGTATGGAAGATGTGGAGATCATATTGATTTTATACTACAAAGGAGCAGTATTGTAGTTATAGTTTGTGGGGTCATCTATGTGACTATAAAGGCCCTGTTCACACTGTGTTTATGGAGTGTTTCCCCAGGGAGCTGAATCTCCAAAAATGGAATTCAAATGGAATGCACAATGGAGCCATAAACTTCAATGACAAATGGAGATCAGATGGACTGCATTTATGCTTTTCCCTGGCAGTCTCCATCTTTTCAGATGTGAACAAAAATGATGTGTCCTATTTTCTTCTGTTCGGCATTGCAATCCTTGGATGGCTCCATGGGAATAAGTCTGAATCTAGTTTTTCAGGTTTAACAATTTTAACAGAGTCCAAGTTGCGTTACAAACTGCTTTTTCTGGTTATGTCCTAATAGTTTTAACATTAATCGTAATTAGTGATTTGAAGGAAAAAACTAATAATAATTAATTGAAAAATCTTTTTATGCATAGATCTTGTGATGTAAGTTACCAATATAAGCCATTCTGCCACATATGCTGTTAAAAGTGATGTTGAATAAGTGGGGCTTATCTCTTACGCATTTATACCCACTTTGTAGCTTAGCTCTCGGCAAAAAATAAAAGTCAATTTACTTCAAGATTATCACGAATGAGTGTGCATGTTAGCAGTCATTTTCCGATAATTGTGTGGTCTAAACAGGTTGGCGATCACCCAAGTTACGAGAGAAAATGGTGATTTGCAAGAACAAATCTTTAATTACAGATCCCTCATTGTGCATCTGAATGCAGGGTTGACCTGTGTAAACAGGCTATTAAATGATCTCCGACAGGCAAACATGTCGGTCATAGGACTTTTAACATTGTGCATCGTGCAGTGCAAGTGGACCCTAAGGATATATTCAGACATAGTAGATGTGCCATGGTTCTTGCAACATGATTAAATACCAGTGGCAGAAATGCATAATGCATATTTAATAAGTTGTAAGGTTCTATGTATATATTCCTGAAACTCAGTTTGTTCATCAGCCATTTTACTTTCTGTCTTGCTGCAGCTATCTTGCCCTCAGTCAAAATGGAGTTTCCAGCTTGCATGTTCCCGCCCTGATTCTCTCCTTTGCTTCTTAAGCAGCCACAGCTGAGCAATCAGTGCTTCAGAATCTAGCCTGCAGTGAACCTGTGACTTGACTCCTGTAAGCCTTGGACCTTGTACTCCAGCTATTCCTACTGAGGAACTCTGAAGCACTTGTGGACTCTGAACCCTGCTCTTTGAAAGACCCACGTTTGCATGGACTTGGGGTAACAGAGAAGAAGATCCTGAATCTGTATTGGAGAGTGATTGCTGAGCTTGGATTACTCTGGCCTGCTGTGTCTCCTGTTTCTGTGTCTGCAAACTGTGTGACTATTTCTGCCAACTTGTATGAAGTAATACAGGACTTTTCTATATCAAACCTGTGACTCCTGTGTTTTCATCGCACCCAAGCACAAGACGCTATATGAACTGTACTACATACATTACATAAGTTTTCCAATTACTTGCTACAATACAGCAAAGCCGCTATGTGTGAAAAATACCTTATCTTCCAACAATTAGAGTGGGTCTTTTGGGTTGTTCCTGAGTGAGTTACACTTAAAAGTATTTTCCTAACCACTCCCTGTTTTCCAGATCATGTCCATCCTCTCTTCCTTTAAGCCACCTTTCCCACCTCACGATTGTGCTTCTGCATCCTCGGACTTCCTCTGATGACGCGGCATCCTGGCTTTATGCTTGAAAACTCATTTAGAAAAACTTGAGATTTTGGAAGGCCACCAGGGCAACAATTACTAACACCAGTTCTTGATGCTAGATGTGTTTTTGAACAATTTACAGCTCACATCGTCCCCAAAACTTATTAGCCAATCGCCAACGCACCAGGGTATTAAGGAAAAGCTGGGCAAAGTGCCAGATTGGAGCATCTCATGTGATGCACCATTTCTGGGGCTGATGTTTTTAGACTGGGAAAGGCCCAATAACCAGGGACCTTCCCATCCTGATAATATCGGCTCACAGCTGTCTGCTTTACCTTTTTTGTTGTTTCAAAAAATATCACCTCACGTCATTTTTTTCCTTAAATTATTTATGTGGCTTAATATAAAGCTCTGCAAACTATCTATCATCTATCTATTATCTTTGCACATCACTTAAAAATCTGTAATTTCTATTCTTCATTTTATTCTGATACGTGTCACACAGATGGTAAATGAATGTCACACAGATGTCATCCATTTGTGCTACATGTTTTACATGGACCCAAAGACTTATATAGGGCCATGTGATCCATTCTGCTGGTAAAAAAAAGACATGTCTAAGTGTAGGTCACAGGAACCACAGAAAATCATCCCATAACCTCTCCTATTAAAGGCAAAATAAAATTGGAGAAAAAATAGAGAAGAAAAAACATCTCTAAAATAATACGTCAAGATCAAGCATTGGCCTCACAGATTTTAAAATTGCTAGCATCCTCGCTCTAGTATTGTCACGACGTATAACAGATATATTCTATGATAGTAACAAATATCTAATGAGACAACACTCTATATTTCATATTATAGAAAATATCAACATGTATACGTAGAATCTGCCAGCAATGTCTTACCTGACATATTAACCAATGTATTGTGGGTCTATACTGTGCACGTGAAACGCTGTCTCAGGATAGAGGTGGACCGGGTCTATGCTGACCCTGAACTGGGGTCCTGACTAGTCCCTCTACCTGGAGGTACTGTTAATGGTACAGAGGTCCAGGCCGCCAGCGTAACCCTGTCTCCTGTAGATCCCTGACCACTGTAATCTAGTCCTGAGAAGGACCCTGATTACCACCACAGGGAATGGGCAGGCAACAGCTTACACACAGTCAAATACAAACGAGACAGACAGGGGGTAAAGAAAACACTGCCTTGCATACAAAACTTCCACTACAGAGGAACACAAAGGTTAAGAAGATAAACAATAAGCGAGGAGAGGAAAAACCACAACAGGCACTCTTAGCTTAAGTCTTCTCAGAAACGATCCGCTCTGCTGGTCTGAATGAATGCTTTCACCGGCAACTTCCCCAGCAGACCAGCAGGTATATGAAGGAGGCTAATTAACAAAACATCAATCGCAGCTGGGCGAGGCTGGTCTGTCCAGCATCGAGAGAGAAAGAATTAACTCCCTCAGTGCTGAAAAACACCCAGCACCAGAAACTCAGCTGTGCGAAGTCAGGGTGTGCAATCGCGACGATCTCCGCCGCGACACACCCGTGACAGTACCCCCCCTTCTACGAGGGGCCTCTGGACCCTCAGGGCCTGGTCTATCTGGGTGAGTAGTGTGGAAGGCCCGAACCAATCGGTCTGCGTTAATATCCGACGCAGAAACCCATATCCTCTCCTCAGGACCATACCCCCTCCAATGAACAAGGTACTGAAGGGACCGGCGATTCAGACGTGAGTCAATGATCTTCGATACCTGAAACTCCAAATTACCATTGACCACCACTGGAGGAGGAGGTAGAGGTGACGGTATAACTGGTGCCACGTACCTCTTAAGCAACGATTTGTGGAACACATTGTGGATTTTAAACGTAGGAGGGAGGTCAAGACGGAAAGCCACCGGATTAATTATTGAACTGATCCTGTATGGCCCGATGAACCTAGGACCCAGTTTCCAGGAGGGAACCTTAAGTTTTATATTCTTGGTAGACAACCATACCAGATCGTTCACACTTAGGTCCGGACCAGACACTCTCCTCCTATCAGCCATACGTTTGTATCGGTTCCCCATAGTGCTCAGATTATTAAGCACTCCTCTCCACACTGAAGCAAGTGACGACGAAAATCGTTCCTCCTCAGGAACCCCAGAAGAGCCCCCCCATTGAAAGTACAAAACTGGGGGTGAAAACCATATGCTCCAAAAAACGGGACTTACCAGTGGACTCGCTCCGCCTATTGTTAAGAGCGAACTCTGCCAGAGGCAAGAAAGAAGACCAGTCCTCTTTGTTCTCTGAGACAAAACACCGGAGATATGTCTCCAAGCTCTGATTCAGACGCTCTGTCTGACCATTGGTCTGAGGATGAAAAGCCGAAGAAAACGACAACTGCATCCCCCGACGAGAACAAAATGCCCTCCAGAATTTGGACACAAACTGAGACCCCCGATCCGACACCACATTGGAAGGCAACCCGTGAAGTCTCACAATCTCCCCAATGAACACCTGCGCCAGAGTTTTAGCATTAGGAAGAGCAGGAAGAGCAATAAAATGTGCCATTTTGCTGAACCTGTCAACTACAACTAGTATGACAGTTTTACCTGAAGACGGAGGGAGGTCCGTAATGAAGTCCATAGACAGATGGGTCCATGGACGCTCCGGGATTTTCAACGGTAAAAGGGCCCCAGACGGATGGGTATGTGGGGTCTTAGAGCGCGCACATACCCCACAGGACGCGACAAAAGTTACCACCTCTTTATTTAAGTTAGGCCACCAAAACCGGCGAGAAACGAGATCCACAGTTGCTTTACTCCCTGGGTGTCCTGCCAAAGCAGAATTATGATGTGCCTCGATAACCTTTTGTCTTAACTGATCTGGAACAAACAGTCTCCCTGGAGGTCCTACAGGGGCATCCCCCTGAGCCTCCAAAATCTCCTCCTCAAGCTCAGAGCATACAGCCGACACCACAACTCCCTCCTGAAGAATAGGAACCGGGTCATCCGTCTTCCCGGCCCCGGGAAACTACGAGACAAGGCATCAGCCTTTACATTTTTTGACCCAGGACGATATGTGACGACAAAATTAAACCTGGTAAAAAACAACGACCATCTAGCTTGTCTGGAATTAAGACGTTTTGCAGACTCTAAATACAGCAGGTTCTTGTGATCAGTAATGACGGTGACCGGGTGGACTGCCCCCTCCAAAAAGTGACGCCACTCTTCAAAAGCCAACTTAATGGCCAAGAGTTCCCTATTGCCGACATCATAATTCCTCTCGGCGGACGACAATTTTTTAGAGAAGAAAGCGCACGGATGCCATTTACCAGGGGACGGACCTTGAGATAATACCGCACCCACTCCTACGTCAGATGCGTCTACCTCCACAATGAACGGTTGTGATGCATCAGGTTGGATGAGTATGGGTGCTGAAGCAAAACATCTTTTCAAGGAGGAAAATGCTTGACAAGCTTTGTCAGACCACCTAGAAAAATCCGTCCCTTTTTTTTCTTGTCATTGAGAGGTTTGACAACGGATGAGAAATTACGAATACATTTCCGGTAGTAGTTAGCAAACCCCAGGAAACGCTGCAGTGCCTTAAGATCCTCTGGCCGATCCCATTCAAGCACTGCCTTCACTTTCCCAGGGTTCATACGGAAACCAGAAGCTGACACCAGGAATCCTAAAAACTGAAGTTCCTGTACGGCGAAAACACACTTCTCCCATTTGGCGTACAGTTTATTGTCTCGCAAGATCTGCAACACCTGTCTCACATGCTCCTGATGAGACACAAGATCCGGCAAGTAAATTAAGATGTCATCTAGATAAATGACAACAAACTGTCCCACTAGGTGGCGAAAGATGTCATTAACAAAATGTTGAAATACCGCCGGGGCAGTAGTCAGACCGAAAGGCATGACAAGGTTCTCATAATGTCCTTCCGGAGTGTTAAACGCCGTCTTCCACTCATCCCCCTCCTTTATCCTAATCAGATTATACGCCCCCCTGAGATCCAACTTAGAGAACCATTTGGCGCCCACAATCTGATTGAAGAGATCAGGAATAAGTGGGAGCGGATACGGATCTCGGACCGTAATCCAATTAAGCTCACGGAAATCCAAGCAAGGGCGTAGGCCTCCATCTTTTTTCTTCACAAAGAAGAACCCCGCGGCCACTGGGGAAGATGAAGGTCTAATATGCCCCTTGGCTAGACTTTCCGAAATATAATCCTTCATAGCTTGCCTCTCAGGACCAGAAAGGTTATATAACCTAGATTTAGGTAACTTAGCATCAGGAAGCAAATTTATAGCACAGTCATACGCGCGATGAGGAGGTAATTCTTGACACCCCTCTTCTGAAAACACATCCTCAAAGTCCTCCAGAAAAGGAGGTAAGGTTCTAGGCACGACCGCACCGATGACCGTGTTCATGCAGTTACTATGGCAAAATTCACCCCACTGGCTTATCTCTCTGGATTGCCAATTAATAACTGGGTTATGTTTAGTTAACCAAGGAAGTCCCAACACAATAGGAGTGGGAAGGCCCTCCAACACATAACAAGACAATAGTTCTTTATGTATTGCCCCCACTCGAAGGTCTATGTTATGCACGGCTTGCACAAAGCTACCTTGACCGAGAGGCCTGGCGTCAATAGAGAATATAGGATAGGTTTGGCCAATACACTCAGTTGCATACCTTGCACCTGGGCAAACCGAGCGTCCACCAGATTAGCCGCGGCCCCACTATCCAGAAGAACAGAAATCCTCTCAGTTCTTGTACCTACCACCACCTCCACTGGTACGAGAAACTGAGACGGACTTTGGGACGAAATACATACTCCCAGATTGTCGTCCACCACACAACCTGGGATCAACAGTTTTCCGGCGACTCCTTGCTCAGCAAAGTACGGGATGGACACCCCCCAACAAAATGTCCCTTTCTCCCGCAGAAGTAACACTTTCCTGTCTTGCGGCGCACCGCCGATCCCTCCCTCGAAACGATGTCCCTCCTAACTGCATAGGCTCCTCAGAACAAACCAGGGGAACCTCAATATGAGGGACTATAGTAGAAGGTGGAGTCATCACAGGGGCGGAGTTACCTCGCACCTCTCTCAAAGCCGTCTATCAATGCGAATTGCAAGGGCCATAGCGGCCTCCAGTGACGGGGGAGAATCATACTGAGCCAACACATCTTTTAATTTGTCAGATAATCCTTGACAAAACTGGCTCCTAAGAGCTGGGTCATTCCACTGAGTATCTGTGGCCCATCTACGAAACTCAGAAGAAAATTCCTCCGCCGGACGATCTCCCTGCTGTATCTTACGTAACTTCATTTCAGCAAGGGAGACCCGATCCGGGTCATCATATACCAGACCCAGGGCTGTAAAAAATCGATCTACTGACTGGAGAGCCGGGGAGTCTGGAGGAAGAGAGAACGCCCAGGATTGAGGGTCCCCTTGTAAGAGCGAGATGACAATTCCCACCCTCTGGTCTTCACTCCCCGAAGACCGAGGCCGTAGCCGAAAATATAATTTACAAGCCTCCCGGAAGGTAAAAAATTTGTCCCGCCCACCAGTGAACCTGTCCGGGAGAGCCACTTTAGGTTCAGATCTGGTTTGCTCCCGGGGGTACAAAACCTTGGACTTAACGTCCGTCAGCTCCATGGACAAACTCTGCAACTGCTGAGCTAACTGGGCTACTGGATCCATGGTAGCTGGGGAGAATCTTTTTAGAGTGGCCGGTGAAAATGTCACGACGTATAACAGATATATTCTATGATAGTAACAAATATCTAATGAGACAACACTCTATATTTCATATTATAGAAAATATCAACATGTATACGTAGAATCTGCCAGCAATGTCTTACCTGACATAATAACTAGAGTTGAGCGATACTTTCCGATATCCTAAAGTATCGGAATCGGAATGGTATCGCCGATATCACTAAAATATCGGCGATACCCGATACCGATACCGGAAGTCCCATGTAAGTCTATGGGAACAAAATATCGAAATTAAAAAAAACCCATTCTTGCCTTGTTGGTTAATTGTACATGAAGGAAAACAAGAAAGAGTAATGTAGAATGTATTGGGGAGGTTGAGGAGACATTAAAGGCATAGATGTTTGACCCAATCCAATGGAATAGCATTAATTTTTTTTTTTTAGGAAATACGTTCGGATTGACGAACAAATTGACAATGTTGTTAACCTTTTTTCTATTTTGTCAAATATGTCTGTTTCACAACTTCCATGGTCTTCACCTTTTTAACTTTTCACACACTTTCTCCTTCATAATTTTCAGCAGCATCATCTTTCTCATCAAATTATTCTTCATCTTCACCTTCTTAATCTTCTAAAACTTCTTGCTATTCATCTTTTTGTTAACATTACTTATATTGTTCTTATTAAACAGTTATTATTCTTCATATTCTACTTCTTCATCTTCTTCCTATTCATCCTTTTCATCATATTCTTATTTGTGACAGACATTCCTGTACTTGTAATCTGTAAAACTCTGAATTTTCATCCTTCCGTTCTTGCTGTCACGAAAGATTTTAATTACAACAGTATTTGTCCGCGTTCAGTTTAGCCTGCAGCAGCATCAGGCATTTTCCAGGGGCACCACGAGGAGGAACGGACTCACCCCCATACACTGCTTAGTCTTCTTCTGCTTAGAATTTAGAGCATATATTTTGCTCTTCATTTTGGTCTTATACTTAAAGTTCTTCTGCTTTTTGATCTTCTGCTTATTGTTCTTCTGTCTCTTGTTCTGTATCTTGTAGTTTGTCTTAACCTTCTTTGTCCTGTTGGTGATGGTACAAAAGCCAATGGAAGTAACGAGGACCAGCTGACTGTGCTGGAACCCGGAGGGTCAGCAGAAGGAAAAGAGCCAATGGCACAACCGAGGACCAGCTGACGTTACTGGGACAGGGTTACTAAGCAGGAGGTACCTGTGCTCCAAAGCACTACCAAGGACCAGCAGACGTTGCTGGAACTCGGATACCGACATGGAGGCACCTAGGCCAAAGGCACTGCGGAGAAACCAGCTGACGGTACTGGAACCCGGATGGGTAGCAGAAGGTACAAGAGCCAATGAAAGTAACGAGGACCAGCTGACTGTGCTGGAACCCGGAGGGTCAGCAGAAGGAAAAGAGCCAATGGCACAACCGAGGACCAGCTGACGTTACTGGGACAGGTTACTAAGCAGGAGGTACCTGTGCTCCAAAGCACTACCAAGGACCAGCAGACGTTGCTGGAACTCGGATACCGACATGGAGGCACCTAGGCCAAAGGTACTGCGGAGAACCAGCTGACGGTACTGGAACCCGGATGGGTAGCAGAAGGTACCCATGGAAATTAAAGTTGAGGCAGCAGGACTGTTTGCCGTTCACACAGCAGGGGAACAGCTGACATTACTGAACCCCAGTAACACAGGAGCAAGTGTAGACTGTGCTAACAGCACTTCCGAGAAACAACTGGCGGTGTTGTAACCCAGGGATGAGAAGAGAACATGGTGGAGGCAGCAGGACTGTTTGCCGTTCACACAGCAGGGGAACAGCTGACATTACTGAACCCCAGTAACACAGGAGCAAGTGTAGACTGTGCTAACAGCACTTCCGAGAAACAACTGGCGGTGTTGTAACCCAGGGATGAAAGAGAACAGGGATGAGAAGAGAACATGGTGGAGGCAGCAGGACTGTTTGCCGTTCACACAGCAGGGGAACAGCTGACATTACTGAACCCCAGTAACACGGGAGCAAGTGTAGACTGTGCTAACAGCACTTCCGAGAAACAACTGGCGGTGTTGTAACCCAGGGATGAGAAGAGAACATGGTGGAGGCAGCAGGACTGTTTGCCGTTCACACAGCAGGGGAACAGCTGACATTACTGAACCCCAGTAACACAGGAGCAAGTGTAGACTGTGCTAACAGCACTTCCGAGAAACAACTGGCGGTGTTGTAACCCAGGGATGAGAAGAGAACAGGGATGAGAAGAGAACATGGTGGAGGCAGCAGGACTGTTTGCCGTTCACACAGCAGGGGAACAGCTGACATTACTGAACCCCAGTAACACGGGAGCAAGTGTAGACTGTGCTAACAGCACTTCCGAGAAACAACTGGCGGTGTTGTAACCCAGGGATGAGAAGAGAACATGGTGGAGGCAGCAGGACTGTTTGCCGTTCACACAGCAGGGAACAGCTGACATTACTGAACCCCAGTAACACGGGAGCAAGTGTAGACTGTGCTAACAGCACTTCCGAGAAACAACTGGCGGTGTTGTAACCCAGGGATGAGAAGAGAACATGGTGGAGGCAGCAGGACTGTTTGCCGTTCACACAGCAGGGGAACAGCTGACATTACTGAACCCCAGTAACACGGGAGCAAGTGTAGACTGTGCTAACAGCACTTCCGAGAAACAACTGGCGGTGTTGTAACCCAGGGATGAGAAGAGAACATGGTGGAGGCAGCAGGACTGTTTGCCGTTCACACAGCAGGGGAACAGCTGACATTACTGAACCCCAGTAACACGGGAGCAAGTGTAGACTGTGCTAACAGCACTTCCGAGAAACAACTGGCGGTGTTGTAACCCAGGGATGAGAAGAGAACATGGTGGAGGCAGCAGGACTGTTTGCCGTTCACACAGCAGGGGAACAGCTGACATTACTGAACCCCAGTAACACAGGAGCAAGTGTAGACTGTGCTAACAGCACTTCCGAGAAACAACTGGCGGTGTTGTAACCCAGGGATGAGAAGAGAACATGGTGGAGGCAGCAGGACTGTTTGCCGTTCACACAGCAGGGGAACAGCTGACATTACTGAACCCCAGTAACACAGGAGCAAGTGTAGACTGTGCTAACAGCACTTCCGAGAAACAACTGGCGGTGTTGTAACACAGGGATGAGAAGAGAACAGGGATGAGAAGAGAACATGGTGGAGGCAGCAGGACTGTTTGCCGTTCACACAGCAGGGGAACAGCTGACATTACTGAACCCCAGTAACACGGGAGCAAGTGTAGACTGTGCTAACAGCACTTCCGAGAAACAACTGGCGGTGTTGTAACCCAGGGATGAGAAGAGAACATGGTGGAGGCAGCAGGACTGTTTGCCGTTCACACAGCAGGGAACAGCTGACATTACTGAACCCCAGTAACACAGGAGCAAGTGTAGACTGTGCTAACAGCACTTCCGAGAAACAACTGGCGGTGTTGTAACCCAGGGATGAGAAGAGAACATGGTGGAGGCAGCAGGACTGTTTGCCGTTCACACAGCAGGGGAACAGCTGACATTACTGAACCCCAGTAACACAGGAGCAAGTGTAGACTGTGCTAACAGCACTTCCGAGAAACAACTGGCGGTTTTGTAACCCAGGGATGAGAAGAGAACAGGGATGAGAAGAGAACATGGTGGAGGCAGCAGGACTGTTTGCCGTTCACACAGCAGGGGAACAGCTGACATTACTGAACACCCAGTAACACGGAGCAAGTGTAGACTGTGCTAACAGCACTTCCGAGAAACAACTGGCGGTGTTGTAACCCAGGGATGAGAAGAGAACATGGTGGAGGCAGCAGGACTGTTTGCCGTTCACACAGCAGGGAACAGCTGACATTACTGAACCCCAGTAACACAGGAGCAAGTGTAGACTGTGCTAACAGCACTTCCGAGAAACAACTGGCGGTGTTGTAACCCAGGGATGAAGAGAACAGGATGAGAAGAGAACATGGTGGAGGCAGCAGGACTGTTTGCCGTTCACACAGCAGGGGAACAGCTGACATTACTGAACCCCAGTAACACGGGAGCAAGTGTAGACTGTGCTAACAGCACTTCCGAGAAACAACTGGCGGTGTTGTAACCCAGGGGTGAGAAGAGAACATGGTGGAGGCAGCAGGACTGTTTGCCGTTCACACAGCAGGGGAACAGCTGACATTACTGAACCCCAGTAACACAGGAGCAAGTGTAGACTGTGCTAACAGCACTTCCGAGAAACAACTGGCGGTGTTGTAACCCAGGGATGAGAAGAGAACAGGATGAGAAGAGAACATGGTGGAGGCAGCAGGACTGTTTGCCGTTCACACAGCAGGGGGAAAAGCTGACATTACTGAACCCCAGTAACACGGGAGCAAGTGTAGACTGTGCTAACAGCACTTCCGAGAAACAACTGGCGGTGTTGTAACCCAGGGATGAGAAGAGAACATGGTGGAGGCAGCAGGACTGTTTGCCGTTCACACAGCAGGGGAACAGCTGACATTACTGAACCCCAGTAACACAGGAGCAAGTGTAGACTGTGCTAACAGCACTTCCGAGAAACAACTGGCGGTGTTGTAACCCTAAGGAAATGAGAAGAGAACATGGTGGAGGCAGCAGGACTGTTTGCCGTTCACACAGCAGGGAACAGCTGACATTACTGAACCCCAGTAACACGGGAGCAAGTGTAGACTGTGCTAACAGCACTTCCGAGAAACAACTGGCGGTGTTGTAACCCAGGGATGAGAAGAGAACATGGTGGAGGCAGCAGGACTGTTTGCCGTTCACACAGCAGGGGAACAGCTGACATTACTGAACCCCAGTAACACAGGAGCAAGTGTAGACTGTGCAACAGCACTTCCGAGAAACAACTGGCGGTGTTGTAACCCAGGGATGAGAAGAGAACAGGGATAGAAGAGAACATGGTGGAGGCAGCAGGACTGTTTGCCGTTCACACAGCAGGGGAACAGCTGACATTACTGAACCCCAGTAACACGGGAGCAAGTGTAGACTGTGCTAACAGCACTTCCGAGAAACAACTGGCGGTGTTGTAACCCAGGGATGAGAAGAGAACATGGTGGAGGCAGCAGGACTGTTTGCCGTTCACACAGCAGGGGAACAGCTGACATTACTGAACCCCAGTAACACAGGAGCAAGTGTAGACTGTGCTAACAGCACTTCCGAGAAACAACTGGCGGTGTTGTAACCCAGGGATGAGAAGAGAACAGGGATCAGAAGAGAACATGGTGGAGGCAGCAGGACTGTTTGCCGTTCACACAGCAGGGGAACAGCTGACATTACTAAAACCCCACAAAAAAATCAGCATTGTTTTCTCTGTGCACAACATTTGACAGCAACTAGCGCGTTGAAGCCCAGGTCAAGGAGGGTGTAGGAAAGGGGCCTAGTTGGACTTTTTGAAGTTAAGTTGAGTTAGCAGCAGTAATTTTTGCCAGACAACGCGGGGAAACAGAGGCGTTCTGAACCCACAAACCATCAGCGATTGTTTTCATCGGGCATCTAACATTTCTGGCAGAACTAGCGCGTTGAAGCCCAGGGTCAAGGAGGTGTAGCAGAGGCCTAGTATGAACTTTTTGAAGTTGAATTTGTAGTTAGCAGCATTATTTTTTGCCAGACACACAGCAGGGGAACAGAGGCTTTACGAACCCCCAACACATAGCGTTTGTTTTCACTGTGCATCTAACACTTCTGAGCAGAAACTAGCGTGTTAAAGCCCGGGCAAGGGGGTGAGAGGGGCCTAGTAGAGACTTTAAAGTTGAAGTTGTATTTAGCAGCAAAAATTTTTGCCAGACAACGCGGGGGAACGCGGCGACTGAACCCACAAACACATCAGCGATTGTTTTCATCGTGATCTAACACTTCGGGGCGCAAATAGCGGTTTTGAGCCCGGGGGTCAAGGGGGGGTGTGGCAGAGGGCCTAGTATGAAGTTTAATTGAAGTTGTATTAGCAGCAGAAAATTTTGCCAGACACACGCGGGGGAAACAGCAGACGTTACTGAACCCACAAACAATCAGCGATTTTTTTTCATCTGGATCAAACTTCTAGCAGCAAAACCCTGTTAAAGGGCCCGGGCAAGGAGGGTGAGGCAGGGGCCAGTATGAGACGTTTGAATTTGAAGTTGGAAAGCAGCAAAAATTTTTGCCAACACACAGCAGGGGTTCCAAAACCCCTTTCTGAACCCCACAAAACCATCAGCGATTTTTTTTATCTGTGCTCAACCTTTGAGCAGCAACTAGCGCGTTAAGCCCAGGTAGGGGGTGAGGCAGGGGGCCCTGTATGAACTTGAATTAAAGTTGTGTTAGCAGCAAAATTTTTTGCCAGAACCACAGCAGGGGAAACAGCAGGCGTTACTAAACCCCACAAACACACACTTTGTTTTCATCTGGGGGCATCAAACACTTTGAGAGCAACTAGCGGTTGAACCCCCAGGGTCAAGGAGGGTGTAGGCAGAGGCCTATATGAGATTTGAAGTTGAAGTTGTAGTTGCGCAGTAATTTTTGCCAGACACCAGCGGGGAACAGCGGGCATTACGAACCCCAAAAAACCTCACGATTTTTTTTACTGTGCACTCCACTTCTGAGCAGAAAACTAGCGCGTTAAAACCCCAGGGCAAGGAGGGGTGGGCAGGGGCCCTAGTATGAGACTTTAAAAGTTGAAGTTGTAGTTGCAGCAGAAATTTTTTGCCAGACCACGCGGGAACAGCAGGCTTTACTGAACCCCACAAACCATCAGCTTTTGTTTTCATCTGGCATCTAACACTTCGACACAACTGCGCTGTTGAAGCCCAGGTCAAGGAGGGTGTGGGCAAAGGCCTATATGAGACTTTTTGAATTTGAAGTTGTAGTTGGGCAGCAGAAATTTTTTGCCAAAACCACACGGGGAACAGCAGGCTTACTGACCCCACAAACACACAGCATTGTTTTCCTTCATCTAACCTTCTGAGCCAACAGCGTTTTGAACCCCGGGGTCAAGGAGGGTGTGGCAGAGGCCTAGTAGGAACTTTAAAGTTGATTTTGTATTTTACACAGAAATTTTTTTCCAGACACAAGCGGGGGAACAGCGGGCGTTACTAAACCCCCACAAACACATCAGCGATTTTTTTCATCTGTGCATTAACATTTCTGAGCAGCAACTAGCGTGTTGAACCCCGGGGCAAGGGGTGTAGGCAGGGGGCCAGTAAGACTTTGAAGTTGAAGTGTAGTTGCAGCAGTAATTTTGCCAGACCACAGCGGGGGAACGCAGGCGTTACAAACCCCCAAAAACACATCAGCGATTGTTTTCACTTGCATCTAACACTTCGGGCAGCAACTGGCGCTGTTGAAGCCCAGGTAAAAGGGGGTGTAGGCACAAAAAATTGTTTATTCCCTTGTTCCGGGGCCTTGCAAATGTATGTATTTCAAACAAAATAAATGAACTTTTACTAAACAAAAAAATGAAAATTTTCAATTACAAAATAAAAAATATTTATACTTGACAGCCTCGGGTTGATAAGTTTAAGGGCTACTGAAAATTGGAACAAATTCAAAGCTTTCAGACTACCGGTTTTTCATCAGGCTAAGAGTAAAACCAAAAAAAGAACAATCACAATTTCCCACACACAAAAAGGACACGGAATAGCTAAGACAAGTGAGGGGGGACAGTGAGGGGGGGACCGGCAACAAAAAGGGGAACAAGGATGAATTTTTACGCCCCAATCACAGAAAAAATTTAAAGAATTTACCCTTGGGAAAAGCTTTTTTTTGCCCGGCATAGCACTGGATATGGGAAATTTTGGTATTAAAATATAACTTTAAATATGAAAATTCAAAGTTTTAGAAAATAAGCTATCATACCTTTTGAACATTTTGTGGGAATGAAATGATCACAGGATTATGTCACATATCAATAAGGAATCGCGCATGCCCTTCCAGGGGCATGAAAAAACCCAAAAAAATACGCCAAAAGAGGCAATCAAACTTTTTATCCTTATTTTGGAACTGTTCAAAATTTTGTTCCCCTTGAAAAGACAGTTTGTACACGTCACTTACTTTTCTTACCTATTTTCACATTCCTGTGTCCTGTTGTGTATAGAAAAGTGATCTTAATTTTTTTTTGTTTTTCTTTTTCCCCGATAAGAACGTGGTAGCCCTTTAAAGCTTGCAATTTTTTTTCCACTTTTTAGTTTCCATTTAAAAGGGATCAACCCGCTGATCTGAAGTCTAAAAAAATTTTTTTATCACTGGCAAAAAAAGGTACAAAATACAAGTTTTTTAATTTCAAGAAGGGAAAAATAAAGAAAAAACAAATATAAACGCATTAGAATGCCAAAAAAAATGGAACAACCACAAACCCCAAAAAAATTGGAAACAAAATATAGTGTTGAAAATTTAAGAAAAAAAGTACATTTTTTTTTTTATGAATAATGCAAAGGAACCTATGTTAAACCAAAACCCCAAGTAAAGACAAGGTTTTTGTAATAGTCACTATAAAAACTCGAAAATTTATGTGACAGTCCGACATTTCTTTATTTAATTCAAAAATCGTAACTTTCATAGCAATGTGACATGTCCAGCAGGACTCACAATGTGATTGATGACACAAAATTTACAATAAAAAATAACCATTTAAAAAAACATTGGCTTTGTTTGTCACAATTTAAGTGGTGCCTGCAAGTGAGGTGAAACAAACTACGGATAGCAAAGGTAATCTATTCTGTATCAGACGTGGACAGCCTGATGGGTAAGCCGAGTTATACGTACGTCAAAAAATCTGCGCGAAACAGCATTTTTTGTTGTAGAGTGTTAAGAGGGGAAAAGAATGTCTGGTTGCGCAAACTTTCCTCACACTACCTTCCTACTGTCAGCGTGGGGGAGGGTAGGGGGTGCAATTAGCGACTACAAATGTGAGGTTGGCTGCGTTTTTTGGCCCCTAGGGACGCCAAAAAAAAATACAGCAGAATAATTTAAGTGTAAAACTCCACCTAGACAAACAAAAAAATTACGTTCCCCCTTTAAAAATTACAAGACTAACAAGCCCAATGGGTTTACGTGATTAATTGAATACATATTACTCAACATTGTCCAGATAACATGCCTGTATCCCCATTACCCGATTAATTTATATTTTGTGGTTTTTCAACGCACTTGCAGATAACACCCATTTATAAAACTGAGCCTTTCAGATGTAATAATTTATTATTGGACATTTTTACCATTTTTTACATGCGGGCCCTTTTAATATGGGGTTTGAAGTTACAGTTGGATATATGTGTATTTTATAATGTCGTCAAAATAAAAACGTAGAAGATGAGGGATTTAATATTCGTACATCCATTACTGCATTTTTTTACGGGTCAAAAAAAGTTCCTTAAAAACATTAATTCAAAAATCTAAATGTACTTTTATCTTTAATTTAAAAAATGTGAAGAGAGACATGTTTATTTTTTGTTACCATTTCAATAGACAGTGCAATAGCCTGTGATGACAAATTATTTTTTGTCCATATTTGTCGAAAAATTTATCATTCTGGGCCGAAAAAAATTCAAAATTTTCATGTTTTCAGATAAAAAGCGGGGGAGGCTCTTCCCTATTTGGGAGCATTTTGGTCTGTGTTTTTTGTCCAGTGTGGGGAACAGGAGACTCTTGCCGTTACCAGCAGGGAACAGTGGCGTTATGAACCCCACAACGTAAGTTTGGGTTTTTGTTCTGTGGACACACACTTCGAGCAGCAACTCAGTTTTGGGGCCCCAGGGGTAGATTTCAGGTGGTAGAAAGATGAACAAAACAAACATGGAAAACGTTGCGAACCATTATTTAATCTGAAAACGGGCAGCAATTCTGGCGAGATCCTGCTTTCTTTTCAGAAAAATAAGCCGGTCTACATTATCGGGAAATTTGCTGCGAAAGGGCTTTAGTACACCCCCTCAGCCTAAAGACGCGCTCCCCCATAATACATGGCAGCAGGGCAAGCCGCACCCCCCAAAAACATGCGGCTTGCCCCACAAACCCCTCCAACATATGTAACGTGAAACCACCTGGTGGGAAAGTCACATTGATGCGATGTTAGGGAAAGGCGCAATTTTCTTTCAGAGCTGCAAGCGCGATTGGCCATGCGGAACGTCGCAAGTGAGCGCACCTAGGGGGACCTTGGCAGCAGTGCATCAAGATCCGGATAGTCCCCCCAAAAATCTGCACGACCAAGTTCGCACATGTGCCAACATGGATGTAGGGGGTTGCCAAGGCCCAGGCTGCCACCAGTTTTAGCCATGTCACACACTACCAAACCTGGGTGGAGATTCGCTGGCAAAAAAAACACGTCGCTCTCCTGTTGAGCATTCCAGACCTCCTCGCTGTGTGGCTTCGATTCCCAGGGAATTTTTTCAGAACGGCCGTTGCCGTTTTGGCCACGGCTGTGCTCATATCGGTCGCATCAGGTAACGTCCACGGACCCATGGGGAGGTAGCCGGACGGCTCCTCAGGATGTTTCGGGAACTGGAGTAGGGGGAGTCAATGTGGACAGACTTGATTCCGGCAATCCTTGGAGTTGGCAGAACACGTACGCGCCACTCGAAAGACGTACCCGGCCCACAACATTCACCCAAAGGGGGGAGTGAAGGTACGCCCTGGGGCCCTGGGGACTGGGCCACGCATCGGGGTCAGGGGGACCTTGCTACTGACGGGGTTTAGTAGCCAGTTTTAAATTTTTGCTCAAAATGCTTTTGCAGACCCGGGGGGCTTCCTGCGAAATAAAATCGGCTGGCAATTTTATTGTGGACGCCAAGCCCTTTAATTTTACGGAAACGTCAGTCTCCACCAGCCCGAAGACAGCATTTTAAGGGACAGGGTTTTTTCAATGCCACATTCAAGCCGTCCGTGATGGTTTGCCGAGTATGGCCGTCTTTTTATCCCATGCCCCGTGTACCCATGGCTGTTTTTTTGGGCCTGGGTGTGTGAGGTTGACAGGGAACTTGCACGTGGGTGGAAAACACGTGTCTCTGGGGCAACGTGACAAGGTTCTTCCATGGCGATCCTTTGAGGAACCAACCCCTTGTGTAAAAATGGAAGGAAAAGGTCCAACAACTGAAGATGTGGTGTGCTGAGGGGGGCCTACATCTCCGTGTGTCTTTTTAACTCAACAAAGTGCTTTACCGCACATTTTTACAATTTGTTGTATTAAGGTTATGCACTTTTACCCCTTTTAATTTTTTTTATTACACAGCTTGCATTTTACATAGAAATATATCTGCAATGTATCAAAAAAGGACCCCGCCAGAGCAATCCTGGGAAACCCTTTTTTCTTTGAAGAGAACGCTCCAAGGGGGCCAAATGGAGGCTACAGGCAAGCGAGTCGCAGCCTACCTCTCCCTACTTTTTGGGACCGTTGGTCAATCTCTTCTCAAGCTGCTCCCACCCCTTCCTGTTCCTCACGCCATTTTGGGTCTTGGCCCTCATCATCTCCACCACTCCCCTCTTCCAACCCCTGTGTTTTTTGGGGGGTTGGCCAGCACCATCCCAAACAGAACGGCAACTGAGTCTCATCATCACTGCGTTCTGCGGTGTGCTGACCATCGGCACTGGCCCCCCCCTCTTCGATTTAAGAGAAAACGCTGTTTCGCATCACTGCATATTGCCTCTTTTTCACTTCCAGAATGCTGTTGGGGGCCCCTGTTTCCAACCCAACAATTCAAAAACAGAAGCAGAGACTCAGCTGGCCCTGTACAGAGCTCTTGATCCCCGGGGCTTTTTGGGCAGGGGGTGAAGAGATAGGGTTTTGTTCAACAGGCTGTGGCCTGAAGGAGGTGGAAGGTATTGAAGCGATGCATTGGCTCCCACCCCAACCAACAAGGGTTTCAATTTGTTCTTCACCAGCAGGGGTACCTGGCCCTACAAAATGCGCAAAAAGGGAACGCTCAGGGGGGAAAAGGGTGGGCGTGTCACGGGGTGCCGCAGCCACGAATCCCACTCCTCTCCCGCTGAAAACCCACGGCCTCGACCCGCCCACGGCCTTACCACTGACTTCTTCATTTGGGTAGATTGATAAAGAAAGTCGAAAATTTAAAGGCCTAAGTGTGGTTTTTCCCCACAGACTACATGAACCCTCAGACAACTGTTCAGTATCTGTGAAGGCCCCCTTTGTGTACTTTATGTGTTTGCAACCAATGTTTTGTATACGGATGGAAGGCGTCACACTAATATTAGTTTTTTTTCCACTAAAAGGAGCGCCCCAATTTAAGAAAAATGTGAAGGGAGAGGCATACACCGCTCAGCAGACTACAACCGGCAGGGGTTTTGAAGTACAAACGGACGTAATCTCACCAAAAAATAAAAACCCACAGACTGCAGGAACACGAAACCAACATTCACTATCGGGAAAAAAGCTCCTTTGTGACTTTTTGGGGTTTTGCAACCAATGTATTGTATACGGATGGAAGCGCGTCACATAATAGTTAGATTTTTTTCCAAAAAGGGAGCGCCCCAATTAGAGAAAAATGTAAAGGAAAGAGGCATGACACCCCTCAGCAGACTACAACCGGCAGTGGTTAAAAGTACAAACGGGAGCAAATCTGCACTCAAAAAATGAAAGCCCCAGACTACGGAACACAAACCCAAAAACATTCACTACTGTAAAAAGCCCCTTTGTGTACTTCATAGTGTTTGCCCCAAATGTATTGTATAGGGATGAAGGCCACCTAATGATTAGTTTTTTTTTTCCACTAAAATGGAGCACACCAATTAGAGAAAAATGTAAAGGGTGGGGCAGTGACACACGCCACAGATACAACCGGGCAGTGGTTAAATACAAACTGGAGCGTAATCGCACTCACAAAATGAAAACTCACAGACACAGTAAAACACGAAAACCAACTATTCACTATCGTGAAAAGTCCTTTGGTACTTCATAGTGTTTGCAACCAATTATTGTATACGGATGGAAGCGGTCACACTAATAGATTTAGATTTTTTTTCCACTAAAATGGAGCGCCCAAATTAGAGAAAAATGTGAAGGATAGGAGTGACACACGCCAGAATAAAACCCGGCAGGGTTGAAGACAACGGAAACTAATCTGCACTCAAAAAAAGAAAAGCTCACAGACTACAGTGAAAACTGAAACAAACTTTTCCTATCTGTGAAAAGCTCCTTTGTGTACTTCTATGTGTTTGAAACCAATGTATTTTTAAAACGGAGGGAAGCGCTTTCACACAAAAATTAGTTTTTTTCCCCACTAAAATGGAGCAGCCCCAATTAAGAAAAATGTGAAGGATGAGGCAGTGACACACGCTCAGCAACTAAAAAAACCGGCAGTGGTTAAGAACAACTGGAGCGTATCTGACTAAAAAAATAAAAACTCACAGACGCATAACACTGAAACAAAACAATTCACTATCGTGAAAAGCCCTTTGTGTACTTCTATAGTGTTTGCACCAATGTATGTATCGGATGGAACAGTCAACTAATGATTTGATTTTTTCTAATAAAAGGAGCGCCCCAAAATTCCACAAAAAAAAAAAAAAAAAAAAGAGCAGGACAGAAATGCCTAAAACAGGGGTGGTGCAGAGCAAACGAGCGTCACCTCACTTCACACACACACCTTGCCAGAGCGTTAAAAACAACACTGGCAAAATAAAGCTTTACACGCGGTTGGAAACAGCCTCCCTAAAGCACAGTATACAAAAATCGCAAGATCTAACGTCCCCAGAGTGGCAAGTGCGTTCTGTCCCTTACTGATTCACAGCACGGACGCAAAAATGGCGGGGGCCCCTTTTAAGTGCATTCGACATATTTTCAGCACCCAATCACACCCATCCCATTATTAAGTCCCCACATTACGGGAAAGTCCCACATTTCGTAGGATTCCTCATTGGCTGACTAAAATCACATTGCCCTCAAAGAATTTGGGAATTTCCGTTTCCCGGTTTAAAACATATTGAAAAATAGGGTTTAAGTTGGGAAAATTCCGATAACGCGAATTGGCCGATACCCGATACTTGCGATCGGAAGCCAACATAATAATAAAAAATGTATTGGGGTCTATACTGTGAGGGAAAACGCTGTTCAGATAGAGGGGGACCGGGGGTCTACTGCCCCGAACGGGGGTCCTGACTAGCCCTTCCCTGGAGGTACGTTAATGGCAGAGGCCGGGCCTAGCGTAACCCTGTCTCCTTAGACCCCTGACCATGAACAGTCCTGAGAAGGACCCTGATTACCACCCGGGGAAAGGGGGCAGGCAACAGTTTTACAAAAGTCAAATACAAAGAGACAGACGGGGGAAAAGAAAACATTGCCTTGCTAAAAAACTCCACACGAGGAACACAAAGGTTTTAAGAAGATAAACAATAAGCGAGGAGAGGAAAAACCCAACGGCACTCTTAGTTAAGTTTTCTCAGAAACGACCCGCCCCTTGGTCGAAATGCTTTTACCCGGCAACTTCCCCGGGGACCCAAGATATGAAGGGGAAACAAATTTAAAAAAAAAACATTCGCACTGGGGGGACGGTCGTCCAGCATCGGGGAGAAAGAATTAACCCCTCAGTGCTGAAAAACACCCACCCAGAAAAACCCGTGTCAAGCAGGGTGTCAATCGGACGATCTCCGCCGCGACACACCCGTGACAGTTTTTGCCCAATTTGTATGGTTACATGAGGGTTTTACATTCAAAAACAAAATTTATTAGACAATGTTAATTAAATAAATACCGGAACTTTTCCCTTTTAATTTCCAGCTTTCCCAAATTTTACGCAACAAAAGACAGTACGAAAAATTAAGCTCCCCCACATTTTGTTTTGGGGACAATTTTAAAACCTATGTCTGCCAGTTGGTTTTGGTAATAACTTTTTGCAGTTATTCTGGGATTACCGGAACAATCTATCCATATAATTATTAAAAATTTTCCCGATAGAATATTTTTGTCTTACTTTTTGATTTTTTTTGTGCAATGAACCAAAAATGCTAATAACATTTAAATTTAAAATTTTCTTTCGCCCTGAAGAAAAATCTATGTCGTGGGCATTGGATACTGTCAAGGGAAATTTTTTTGCTTTATTTTAAGGCAGATACTTTCTTATAAAAAACTTTTTTTACTTTGTCTAAAGAAAAACCTAAATGTCGGGAAAGAGTCATGAGGTGGTTCCTAATCCCAACCGGCAAAAGACAAAAAAAACTTCCCGTACTGGGGAGTAGCATGAGTCTAACCATGGGAGTGTGAGGAAAAAAGCGGGCCGCCACAGGGTCCTGGGTACACGCTTCTGACCCCCTCCGCTACCAAATGGGGGGGACGACCCCTTTCCCCCACGTCACCAATGTACTAACTCCCCAGGACACTCTCCGGGGCCCCCCCTTTTTCTCCAGGTCAGAAGAAACTGCCCTAGAGAAATGGGGCCGGGGGAAGGGGCGTTACCCACTGGGGATTCTAAGATTCGTGAAACAGAGTAAAAGCTCAGCCCAAAATTAATTTTATGGTTTAATTTGCTTAGGGGCCCCAGATAAATTTCGAAATTACTAAAGCTATACAACGAAAAACAATGGATTTGCAGTCAGAGTAAAAGAATACAACAATAAGACAAGGGTTAAAGGGATTAGCTATAGATCAATATTACCGGGGGTTTTAGTATGGTTGAGGAGGCATGGAGCTCTGCTTTTCCCCAGGGGAAAGTCTTTAGTTTCTGGCAGCCCCCCAAACATGTGCTGCAGCTCCATTTGGAAAATCTGTCCCTGGTGCTTCTGTGTGTGAAAAAGGAAGAAGACCAGCCCTTTCCCGGCTACAGCTTTTTAAACCCGCTAGGCCCTTCCCCATTGCTTTGAAGCACGCATATTAAAATGGCCTGCAAAAATTTATATGGAGCAGGGGAAAAATGGCTTGAGCTTGAGCTATTTCCATACGACTGGCCATTTATTCAGACCCGGCCTAAACAATTACATGTAAAGGGCCCATTATTTAATGGACATCAAACGGCCGTATGAATTGCTAATAGGCCCTTGTACTAAAAGTCTGTGGGGTGTGTGAACTGACAAAATGGGGGGCTTGGGGCCCCATACAAAAGGCGACAACCTTTTCCTTACACCTCCCCGCTTTTGAAGGGGGCTAGGGGTATCACATTCCTGTGTTCCCCCGTGCGCCCTACCGCACCCTCCCTTGCCGACAACCCATCAGCGTTCCCTGGCCCTGCCCTTTTTGTGGCGAAGGGTGAAAGGGTACTGCGGGAGAGCGAGGCCCCCGTAGCAACTCCCCGCCCCAGAGACCGGTGTAACCAGCTGAGGGGTTGGGGTCTGTTTCCACGTGAATTGGCGTCCGACAATTGGGGCTGAGCGCGCAGGGCCCACACAATTTGCCAGACTTCCCTTCTCCATCGGGTGGGCCACTCCCCGGGGACTTCCTCTCAGGTACAAAAGGGGGTTTGTTCAGGGCCCTTTTAGGGGTCAACCTGGCTGGCACAGCACCGAGGCCGAAGTCGCGGGCGTCGGTTTTGCACTAAGAATGGCCGCTGAAGTCGGTGCCCGTGTACCGGAAACTAGAAGGGGGATCTTTGGGGTGGGAAAACTGTCTGCAGGCGACTGTCCATGACTCGACGGGCAGCCTTTTCTTTGGGGAGGTCCCCAGGGGCTTGGCCAGGGCACTATAGTCCCAGCAGTACCCAAAAAGGACATCACCTGCTTCTTGGGCCGGGGGGGGGCCCGGATGCATGGCATCCACCTTCCCGGGGTCTGGCTTAGAGCTCCCCCCCCTACCCGTGTCCAGGGAGTGGGCCTCACTCTACCCCCTGGCATTTTCCCGGGTTAAAAGGGCAAGCCTGCCGTGGATCCCCCGAGCACCGCCCAGGGGCTCTAGGTTCCCCCCCCCAGGGGGGATGAAGATGGCAAAATCATCCAGGTACGCGGTCGCATACCCTTCCAGCCCTCGAGCCGTTTGACCCCTCCGCGAAAAGTGGCAGGGCTTCTTCACCTTTGGGCCGTACAGTCCGAATGGGGTTACAAAGGCGAGCGTTCCCCTGCCCTAGGGGGTCAGGGGAATCTGCCAAAACCCCTGCCGATCCCTATGGGCAGGGACTTGGCCCCGGCCAGTGGTCGAGCAGGGCATGATGCCGGCATTGGGTACGCATCGGGGACCGACACAGCGTTTTCCCCTGTAGTCCACCAGAACCGCGTAGTTCGGTCCCCTTTTTTGGGGCGAGGACTACAGGCAACCCGCGCTGTTGGACGCTTGGATCACCCCCAGCCTCAGCACTCGTCTATCTCTTGGCGCATCTGCCCC
>JARQOD010000008.1:64794773-64836645 GCA_033576555.1 Oophaga sylvatica
AATAACTTTACCCCAGTCCTCAGCAGTCCACTGCCTGTACCTTTTGCAGAATATCAGTCTGTCCATGATGTTTTTTCTGGAGAGAAGTGGCTTCTTTGCTGCCCTCCTTGAGACCAGGCCTTGCTCCAAGAGTCTCCGCGTCACAGTGCGTGCAGATGCACTCACACCTGCCTGCTGCCATTCCTGAGCAAGCTCTGCACTGCTGGTAGCCCGATCCCGCAGCTGAAACACTTTTAAGAGACGGTCCTGGCGCTTGCTGGTCTTTCTTGGGCACCCTGGAGCCTTTTTGGCAACAATGGAACCTCTCTTCTTGAAGTTCTTGATGATGCGATAGATTGTTGACTGAGGTGCAATCTTTCTAGCTACGATACTCTTCCCTGTTAGGCCATTTTTGTGCATTGCAATGATGATGCACGTGTTTCTTTAGAGGTAACCATGGTTAACAGAAGAGAAACAATGATGCCAAGCACCAGCCTCCTTTTAAAGTGTCCAGTGGTGTCATTCTTACTTAATCATGACAGATTGATCTCCAGCCATGTCCTCATCAACACCCACACCTGTGTTTATGGAGCAATCACTGAAAAGAGGTTAGCTGGTCCTTTTAAGGCAGGGCTGCAATGATGTTGAAATGTGTTTTGGGGATAAAGTTCATTTTCTAGCCAAATATTGACTTTGCAAGTAATTGCTGTTAAGCTGATCACTCATAACATTCTGGAGTATATGCAAATTGCCATTACAAAAAGTGAAGCAGTAGACTTTGTAAAAATTAATATTTGTGTCATTCTCAAAACTTTTGTCCATGACTGTACAGTCAATAGTGCAATATCAGCTGGGATAATAGCCTAGAAAGTCCTCTGAGTATACAGAAGAGCAAAAATCTAGGAATAATATTTCATCTTTACACCTAAAGTCTAGAAAATTGGTTCATTTGGAAATCTCAAATGTTGAACCTATTTGGGATATAAAATTCTACGTTGTTTTTTTTTTCTTACTTGGACCCCTTTATACAGTATATATATTTATATATACAGTATTTATATTTTTTGATCGCTCAAAATAAGTTTCTTGTGTCTTACAAGTGAGTCATGTCCAAACTGATGTTCTCTGCTCCTTAATGGCAGCCTGTATTCTTCTGACAGACGTACACAACATCAACAAGAACTTAGCATTCCTTGTAACTGGAAATTTAGTATAGAAATTCATTCATTTAACAATAATAAATTGTTGTTTCGACATTTGTAAGTAAGTGTAGGGTGACTAGAGGTGAATGCACGTTGCCATTTTTGCTTATTAATATTACACACTGTACTTTTTTAATCTAATATTTCTCAGTACAAACAGACAGAAATACATATATCTTCCACAGCACTGTCGGAAATTAATATTTTAGATAAAACAATTGCTTACTTCTCCATCAAATCATGAAGTTGGAGGATTAATGGAAGCCATATGCCGCACATGGGTAAGCCAGTCATATTACATTTTCTATCGCTTCCTAAATCTGTAGCTGTGGGAGGATGCAGCATTATTCTGCCAAGTGAATTTCTTTGTGTGTTAAATGAATTGCAGCACAACATTGCATGCTGCTTTATGACTATTCCTCACTAGATTAATGGCTATTATTGTATAAGAAGATGTCTGGTCCGTTCCGTGATCTAGAACATGGAGCTTCCTGTAGTGACATCTTACCAAGCTACGACAGTGTGTAATTACAGTAAAATTCCATTTTGCCGTATCTATAAAACTGCCAACATTTTTTTACTTTATGCTGCTTTTTTTCTGTAATTTATTTTAGATAATATACCATTTGTTTTCTAGATGCATTCTTCTGAACAGAACAATTCATGTGATGCACCAATCATGTGTAAGGCTGTGTAAGGTTCTTTGTCTCTTTTGACATGTTCCTTGAAACTCAGTTTTCCGTCGGCCATTTTGCTTTCTGTCTTTCTGCAGCTCTTGCCCTCAGTTAATATGGAGTTTCCAGTTTTCATGTTCCCGCCCTGATTCTCTTCCTCTTGCTTCTTAAGCAGCCTCAGCTGAACAATCAGTGCTCCTGAATCAAGCTTCAGTCAGCCTGTGACCTGACTCCTGGAAACCTAGGATTTTGGACTCCAGCTATTTCCTACTGAGGAACTTTGGAACACTTTTGGACTTTGGAAACCTGCTGTCTGGTGAATCCATGTTTGCAGAGGAATTACGGTACAGAGAAGAGATCCTGAACCTGCTTTGGAGATTTATTGTAGTGCTTGAAGTTACTCTGGCCTGCTGTGTCTCCTGTCGCTGTTCCTGCAAACTGTGTGACCTTTTCTGCATGCTTGTATGAAGTAATACAAGTCATTTCATATCAACCTGTGTCTCCTGTGTTTTCCTCGCACCCAAGCACAAGACGCTATAGGAACTGTACACTATACATGACAAGATTCAGGAGCCAATGTTTAGTGTCTGCTGGGTCTGGGAAAGCCGTGTTTGCTGTGACTGTGGATATCAGATGTCCGTTTAATACCGTCTGTGATGACAGTGGTTGTGACTTCTCACAACCATTCCAGGTGAGCGCATTCCCTTAAATGTTACTCTGGAGTGTTACCACAGGTAAACACTATTGTTTTTTTTTTTTCCCTTTACTCTTCTCCTTCCAGCACTTCTGCCTTAAGGGATCTGGAAGATGGAGGCCCGCATAAAAGAGCTTTGCGGAGTGACTGATACAATCCTTGCAGATATACAGACTATAAAGACCCGTTTTACAAGCCTACAGGACCTCACTAATCATAATTTGCAAGTGTTTGGACAAACTACTCAGGAATTACGAGCCAGGATTGAGGCTCTAGAGGAACGAGTCCAGGCTCCTGCCATAACCCCGAGTTCTGGGATCCCCAAGTTACCTCCTTTTCGTTTTGGCGGTGAACGTGAGAAATTCAGGGATTTATTAACCAATGCAATCTATTTTTCTCTGCACATGCTTCACAATTTCCCACTGAACAATCCAAAGTGCTTACTATAATCATGTTGCTTACCAATAAGGCTTTGATGTGGGCAAACCCTCTGATTGAGACTGAGGATGATTGTTTGAATCACCTTGATGCTTTTATTTCAGCCATGGGGCAGGTGTTTGATGACCCCAATTGAGGTGCAACAGCTGAAGCAGCCATGTTAACTTTGCGCCAAGGTAAGCGTTCAGTAGCCGAATATGCCTTGGATTTCAGGAGATGGGCTCTTGATACCACTTGGGACACTTCCGCAAAAAATCTATTTTTCGGAAAGGGTTGTCTCCACTGATTAAGGATGAACTTGCTCGTGCAGACCCTCCCACTGCGTTAGGTGACTTTATTAACTATTGTATCCGTATTGATGCTCGTCTGACTGAACGCAGACAAGAGAGATGGTTCGAAAATAATCGCACTAACCTTTTCCTACCTCCCTCCTCAGCTAAGGAACCTTTGAGTAGGATCACAAGGGAACCAGAACCTGAACCCATGCAGGTGGACTCTTTACAAAGACGGGTTAGTGATGCATGCAAAGAACATCGTATAAAGGAAAATCTATGTTTTTACTGTGGTAAGTCAGGGCACTTCATTATAAACTGCCCCAGCCGTTCTCGTAAGACTACTGCAGCAGTCATTCACTGTGAGTGTTGCGAGAGGAGCTCTGTCATGTCCGAGCCTCAGGCTCCAGAGAGATCTGCTGCAAGAGATCTTGATTTTTCGGACTTAAACTCTGTTAGTTCTGGGGACAATGACGGTATAAACGCTGCAATTTTTCAAGTTTCCTCAGCGGTGTCCCAGCTGAGTTGTAAAAGAAATAATTCTCATTGCTTCCTTTCCATCAAACTCTGGGTGGACTCAGTCTGGGTGTCTAGCTCTGCTATGATCGACTCAGGAGCAAGTGGAAATTTTATGGATATCTCCTTTGCTCTGAAACAGGGGATACGTTCAGTGAAGAAGGCTACTCCAGTACAGATGGAGACTTGGGATGGCTCCCTGCTGACCTCTGGACCAGTGGATCAGGAAACAG
The DNA here is from genome assembly GCA_033576555.1 of Oophaga sylvatica. Taxonomy (NCBI): domain Eukaryota; kingdom Metazoa; phylum Chordata; class Amphibia; order Anura; family Dendrobatidae; genus Oophaga; species Oophaga sylvatica. Next base: position 64,798,782 of record JARQOD010000008.1, read on the forward strand.
AGCCTTTGAGAGTCCTTATGGGTAAAAATCATCAGGAGAAAATGTCTTTTATGCTTATCTCTTCTCCCCACTTTCCCATTATTCTAGGGCTACCATGGCTGCAGGCGCAGAATCCTACGATTAACTGGGAGACCAAGGAATTACACTTTCCGGAGAAACAGATGAGTCAAGGAGTTTCAGCTTGCTCTGTTCCTAAAGGAACCATGTCAGTCCCTGAACTACCAGCTGTATACCAGGACTATGTGGATTTATGTGACAAGAAGAACGCTGATCAGCTTCCTCCTCACCGTCCATATGATTGTCCAATCGAATTATTGCCTGGAGCCGAGATACCCTTTGGTAAGATCTACCCCCTAGCGGGGCCCGAGCTAAAAGCTTTGAAGGACTACATAGATGAAAATCTAGCCAAAGGCTTCATACGCCCCTCTTCATCTCCCGCAGGTGCACCCATCTTCTTTGTGAAGAAGAAAGATGGATCTCTGAGACCCTGCATAGACTATAGGGAACTCAATAAGGTTACTATTAGAAACCGTTATCCATTGCCTTTAATCCCTGAGTTGTTGGAGAGAGTGCGGCACGCCAAAATTTTCTCTAAACTGGATCTCCGTGGGGCCTATAACTTGGTCCGTATTAGACCTGGGGATGAATGGAAGACTGCATTCAGGTCACGCTATGGACACTTCGAATATCTAGTTATGCCTTTTGGTCTGAGTACTGCCCCAGCCACTTTCCAACACTTGGTGAATGACATCTTCAGGGATCTCCTAGATACATTTGTGGTGATTTATCTGGATGATATTCTAATTTTTTCTAACTCCACAGAGGAACATCATGGACATGTGAGAATGGTCTTAGAACGCCTAAGACAAAACCATCTCTACATCAAACTTGAAAAGTGTGAATTCCATAGGACCGAAATTCAATTTCTGGGTATGTACTATCTACGCAAGGGATTAGTATGGATGGAAGCAAGACCCAAGCCATCAAGGATTGGCCAATTCCTAGAAATGTGAAGGAGGTGCAGCGCTTCATCGGGTTTGCCAACTTCTATAGACGTTTCATTAGGAATTTCTCTGAGGTAGTGTCACCTATCACTCAACTTACCCGGAACAGTCTAGGTTCTCCTGGACCCCGCAAGCTCAGGAAGCATTTTCCTGTTTAAAGGACAAATTTACCACCGCACCTATCTTAGTACATCCCAACCCCGAGCTTGCCTTCATAATAGAGGTGGATGCTTCAGACTGTGCCGTTGGAGCTATACTCTCTCAGAGAACAGGTGAGAAGAATGTCTTGCATCCCTGTGCCTTCTTTTCCCAGCAGTTGTCTTCGGCTGAGAGGAACTACGATGTGGGCAATAGAGAATTGTTGGCCATTATTGCCGCCTTCAAGGAATGGAGACACCTTCTTCAGGGAGCTGCACAGCAAATAGTCGTCCTGACAGACCATCGTAACCTTGAATTTATCAGGTCGGCTAAGTGCCTGACTCCTCGCCAGGCTCGCTGGAATCTTTTCCTAAACCAATTTAATTTTGTCATTTCTTATAGACCAGGATCGCGCAATGGAAAGGCTGATGCACTCTCTAGGATTCATTCAGCAGAGACACATCCACTTACTCCTCCTAAGACTATTCTTCCTGACTCTAGATTCCTGGGAGTGATTCATAATCAAGACCTACTTAAGGACATCAAGGAAGCATACCATGCGGATTCTTTGTTGGCTCAACCCCCAAGGGACGTAAGTCTTGTCTTTAAGAATGGTGTGTGGATTCAGGGACAACGTCTGTATATACCTGAAACAGTCAGATTGAGAGTATTGCAACTCATCCACGATTCCAAGATAGCCGGGCATAGGGGAATTCTAAAGACACAAGAATTTCTTTCTCGTTTCTTTTGGTGGCCCACTTACAGGAAAGATGTTTTAAACTATGTCACTTCATGTGAAGTCTGTGCAAGATGCAAAACACCTCGCTCCTCACCAACTGGTCTGTTACAACCTCTTCCCACCCCGTCCCGCTCGTGGGGATCCATTTCTATGGACTTCATTGTGGAGTTACCAACCTCTCAAGGGAAGAACACCATTCTAGTGATGGTTGATCGTCTAACAAAGGCAGCTCATTTTATCCCTTGTGTCGGCTTACCCACTGCAAAACAGACATCAGACTTGATGATTAAGAATGTGTTTCGCTTACATGGAGTACCGGATGAGGTCATTTCGGATCGAGGGGTGCAATTCACTTCAAGGTTTTGGCAACATTTCTGTGCCGCATTGGACATTAAAGTAAACCTTTCTTCTGCTTTTCATCCCCAGACTAATGGACAGACAGAACGAACCAATCAGACCCTGGAGCAGTATCTCCGCTGCTTTATCTGCCACCTACAAGATGATTGGGTGGATCTACTTCCACTGGCTGAGTTCTCTTATAATAACTTTCAGAGCGCCTCCACTAAGCAGTCTCCTTTTTACTCCAATCTAGGTTATCATCCTAACATTCTTCCTCGATTTCCCATAGATACGCCCTTGCCGGCAGTGGCTGAAAGAATCACTTCTTTACAAAAGAATATGGATCTTCTAAAGGAAAATCTAGAATTGGCTCAGGAAAGGTACAAGAAAGCAGCAGATAAATTTTGTAAACCTGCACCAGCTTTCAAGGTAGGAGATTTGGTCTGGCTGTCAACCAGAAATCTTAAAATAAAGATTCCATCGTCTAAATTGGGACATAAGTACATTGGACCTTATAAGATCAATAAGATTATAAGTGCTGTTGCTTGTCGTCTTCAACTGCCCAGAACTATGAGAATCCACCCTGTCTTTCATGTATCCCTACTAAAGGCTGCAACACCCAATACGTTTCCTGGACGCTCTTCTCCTTGCCCTGACCCAGTGCTGGTCGATGGTCAGGAAGAATTTATGGTGGAAAGGATTCTAGATTCCAGGTTGTACAGAAATCAGTTGCAATATTTGATTAAATGGCAGGGCTACCCAGTGGAGGACAACTCATGGGAACCAGTCAATAATGTAAATGCTCCTCGCCTGCTCCGCCAGTTTCATCAGAGGTACCCTGACAAGCCTGGTCTGAGGTCAACCGGAGGTTGTCCTTAAGGGGGGAGTAATGTAAGGTTCTTTGTCTCTTTTGACATGTTCCTTGAAACTCAGTTTTCCGTCGGCCATTTTGCTTTCTGTCTTTCTGCAGCTCTTGCCCTCAGTTAATATGGAGTTTCCAGTTTTCATGTTCCCGCCCTGATTCTCTTCCTCTTGCTTCTTAAGCAGCCTCAGCTGAACAATCAGTGCTCCTGAATCAAGCTTCAGTCAGCCTGTGACCTGACTCCTGGAAACCTAGGATTTTGGACTCCAGCTATTTCCTACTGAGGAACTTTGGAACACTTTTGGACTTTGGAAACCTGCTGTCTGGTGAATCCATGTTTGCAGAGGAATTACGGTACAGAGAAGAGATCCTGAACCTGCTTTGGAGATTTATTGTAGTGCTTGAAGTTACTCTGGCCTGCTGTGTCTCCTGTCGCTGTTCCTGCAAACTGTGTGACCTTTTCTGCATGCTTGTATGAAGTAATACAAGTCATTTCATATCAACCTATGTCTCCTGTGTTTTCCTCGCACCCAAGCACAAGACGCTATAGGAACTGTACACTATACATGACAGGCTGCTTTTACAATGCATTTAGGGACACGCTCAATGGCCCCTTCAGGGCAAACTGGATTCGGAAGTATATGCCGATGGGGCCATAGACTGTAATTGTACCGTCAGAGCAAACATGCGCTTTGACATGTCTCATTTTTGGGAGTGTAGGCCTACTGAAGGCGGACACTAGAATGTAGCAGCCTGCGTCTGGGTGTCCACCTCCATTACATGTAAAACTAAATATTTAGTCTATGCAATTTTTTTTTCATGCAAATTTTTCTATTTAGGAAAAACTATTAGACATCTATGTATCAGATTCTGAGAATATGTGCTTTCAAAAGAGAAAGGAAAAAGGTTCCCTAAATTAATAAGGCATATATGAGAGGTTCACTCCTAAAACTTTACTTAGAAGAGGTTATGTTACCAGAAAAAGGGATCACTACAAACTATTGTTTTAAAAAGAATCTAGGTGGATCATCAATGCAAATGTGCAAGGTCCGATGGGACTAAACGTAAGAATGATCTCTCTGTCATTTTGTATTACTTGTATTCTTGTAGTTTCCTCAGTATATTTTTTATATGGTTTTTAATTCTGTTTGAAAATATTATTGTTCCTTTCTAATCGTGGTGAGTTTAAAAGGAAATTCACTTATGTCATCCTGCAATCAGGCCCTGGGGAAGAGTTCTCATAAGCATCGTCTAACAAGCGGCACCTGCACCTCCTGTCTCTGCCTGCATGTTTTAAGGGAATTACCATATTTTTATAACTATAAAACACCCTTTTTTCCCCAAACATTTGGGAGGAAAATGTGGGGGTTGTTGGAGCAGTGTCCCTTACTCAGGAACCTGCAGTGGCAGAAGTGTAACGATGCTGCAGGCCCGGTGTCGACAGTAAGCAGAGCGGAGTGCATCAGTGGTTTACCGGAGGCCATTTTCTGGAAGCTGTGGGCCACTGCAGGCACAGCGTGTGCAGATTTGGATCTTGGCCAAGCCAAGATCTCAATCTGCGCATGCGCCGTCTCAGGCGGCCATTTTTCTGAGGCTGTGGGCTTGGCTGAGATCCCAATCTGCTCACATGCCACCTCCAGCAGCCCACAGCTTCAGGAAAATGGCCACGAGAAAGCAATGATGCACTCTGATCTGCTCACTGTTGACACCGGGCCTGTTGTGAATGGGCTTGAGATGAGTTCTGAGCAGAGGCTCCCTCTGGTGGTTACAAGCGGTGCTGGTCTGTCCAGTGAAGATTGTGAGGATTGGGAATCAGGTGTTACTGACTGGTCTTATATAAGGGAGTCACCTTCCCATCAGGGTTGCCGGTGATCAATTGTTCTGGTCTCAATCCTTGAATCCTGTTTCCCTTGTAGCCTGCTGTGTCGTGTCTGCATCTCCTGCTATCAGATAAGACATTTTCTTCTTTTTGTTTTTGTGCTAGATTTTTGCATTTTGTCCTGCACTTCTGTGGGGGCCTTCAGGGTCCCCTCCGGGGGCTTTTGCCCTCTCAGTTAGTTCAGCCACTGATGTTTGTACTTTTGCTTTTTGCAGTTTTTTCAGTGGCTGCTGTTTTGATTTTGTTACACCAGAGAACTAGTTTAGGTGGTAGAGGTCGTGTGATCTCAGGTGTTTTTGAAATTAGTAGAGTTGGTGCTTTTCAGGGTTTTCTGGGATTGCAGTAAGTACCCTTCCTATCCTTTTCTATTTAGTTAGTTTGGGCCCCAGCGTTTGCTCATGCTATTTTCTTTCTGTGTCAGTGTTTCTTCTTGTCTAACCGCCATTACATGTTTTGGGGCTTTCTATTATCTTTGGGGTTCTGCTCCGGGGCAGATAGCTTTCCTATTTCTATCTTTAGGTGTAATTAGTTTCTCAGGCTGTGACGAGGCGTCTAGGACCAACGTAGGAACGCTCCACGGCTGCCTCTAGTTGTGGTGGTTAGTCAGGGTACTGCAATCTCATAGATTCCAACTGCTCTGGTGTATTGCCTTTTTACCTGCACTCCTCAGCTACCAAATCATAACACGGGCCACTGAGATACCCCCTCCTCCCACCCAGGGCCCACAGCATTGACCCACTTCTACTGCCATTGGCTTCCTGAAGAAGGAACCATGCCTCCTGCGACCCCGCTCCACCTCCACCGGCACCCAGGTAAGATACCTTAAATTTGGACTACAGGATGGACCCCATCTTATAAAAATCTTTTTTTCCTATTTTCCACCCCAAAATTTGGAGTCTGTCTTATGGTCTGGTGCATCTTATAGTCTGAAAAATACAGTAATAAATTAGTGATTTTATTGGGTGAGTGTCGCTTTCCTCCTTCATTGAACAGAACATTTGTTGCTTTAAACATCCATATGGTAATTTGAATGGTTAGTGGAGGTTTAAATATAAGCATGTTATTTAGATAAATACACCTACATAAATCCTATATGGTGGTCATAAAGCCAAAAAGCATAATAAGAAACCAAAAAGAAGAGCTTAACATGAGACCAAAGTACTAAAAAGTATAAATTTTATTGAAAAAACATAGTAAAAACAAGGCAGATACCACAAAACACATGAAAAAAGGTGGGTGACCCAGGAATGATACACAAAGCAGTTTTTATACCATAATGCATGATAAAATGATGCGGGCCATATTCCTGCCAAAGTGAAAAATTAAACTACCAATGAACTAACATAGATGCCACAAAGTGACTACAACAATGAAAATGAACCTAAATAGTGTCAAGATGGAGTCGGGCATACATATTTATAGATGCAGGAAGAGGCCACATATAAATAGAACAACCACATATAATGTGTATGTACTCACAATGTAATAAAGAAAAGTGGTGTGTTGGTATTTATACCACTATGTACAAATCATAATACAAGACCACATGTCTGCAGAGAAGAACACACAGAGTCTATAAGAAAGCTGCCATAATGCGCCAAAATATGGTTGCGGCGGACAAAATAAACCCAAGTGGGGTCAAAAATGAAGTCAAAATATGTATGTACTTTTAACTGCAGTAAGTGGTCATGTATACGTCATATCAGCACATATAATACATGGGAAGTTTCAACAATATGCAGGTGAAAACATGCTAAGTGAGGTACAACAAATAAAGGTATAGTTACCGAGGATCAGAGCCCGGGTTCATTGGTAGTTTAATTTTTCACTTTGGCAGGAATATGGCCCGCATCATTTTATCATGCATTATGGTATAAAAACTGCTTTGTGTATCATTCCTGGGTCATCCACATTTTTTTCATGTGTTTTGTGGTATCTGCCTTGTTTTTACTGTTTGTTCAATAAAATTTATACTTTTTAGTACTTTGGTCTCATGTTAAGCTCTTCTTTTTGGTTTCATGTTATTTAGATAGTTTGTTGGATAGTTTATATATCAGCATGGTGCACTACTGTAACAACTTGACAAAAACCCAGCCACGTGTAATGGTCAAAACAATGGTACTGACATTTTTTATGTATTTTGTGATGATTCAACAGAAGAAATCGATCTTCAATGGAAGCAGTTGGCACTCTTATTTGTTTGGATTTCGTAAGAATTGGGGTTATTCCTGCTATTAGTAAATGGGCATTGTTATTGGAAATGTCTGATTATTGCTGTCTAGATATTACATTTAAACAAATGATTTGATTATGAGATCACTAATAGAATTAAAATGATCTATCAAAAAGTCAACAAAAAAACACCACATAAAAAAACCAATTGGGGTCCCCAATGATACTGAAGAGCCATGGTTAAGTGGAGCAAATGTTTATCATGTGAACTGCCACTCCATTAATTCTTTATTGACTTTCAGAGATTGTCAAATATTGCGCTCGGTTCATCTTCGCCCCCCCATTAGAATGAAGGGAGCAGCAGTTTGCATTATTGACCACTGCTATATTCAGCTATGGTGGTAGGAGCTCGGTTGCAACAACTTTATTAAAATAATGGATTGCAACCGAACCCGGGGTCCGCGGTGCAGCTAGAGATGCTGCGGCCGAACACCCCTCGGGTATGAGGGGGAAAACTGACAACGGAAATATAAGGTCTTGTCTGTGTTACTTCACACTAAGCAAGATATTAGACTTGCACTATCTCCGTTAACGTCACGGGAGATGTGCTGCAGGCTGGCGTAGACGTGGCCCTGTTAACTGCACAGAAGCCACTTGCCAGCCGTTTAGCAAGTGCATGCGACTCACCCAGGCGTATGTGCTGCCAGCCGGTGTGCGACCGGACTGAGCAACTCTCTGTTCATCTGGCAGGCGATGCCCAGGTTACGCGCCCCGCAGTCTGCTCAGGGTGTACAGCTACCCTCTGTCGGAGCTAGACCGCGCCACATTGATTACCTGCCTAGCATCAACTAAGGCCTCTTTCACACTTCAGTCGTGCGACGTCAGTCAAAATCCATCAAAATGTGAAAAAAACGGATCCGCCATCTTTATTGGGCGGATCCGTTTTTTTCCCATTGACTTGCATTAGTGACGGATTTTGACAGATGGTCGTCCGTTAGGTCCGTTTTTTGATGGATCCGCCAAAAAATTGGCGTCCGTCATTTCAGAAAAACGTCCAATGCAACGTTTTTTTGGTCCGCCTATGGGCGGCGGATCCGCTGGCATCAGTCTTTGACGGAATCTGCCAGCGGATCCGTCGCCTCCATAGAAAACCATTGAAAATGCTGCCAAAACTGTCCGGGGTCTCTCTTTCTCTCTCTCCTCGGTCCGGACTTGCAAACTTACATTTTCCGGAACGAAAATTTCAGCATTTCCGGGTGAACACTTCTTGGCGGATCCGTCAGAAAACTGATCCGTTTTACATCCGTTTTTACATTTTTCTGATGGATCCGCCATTTTCACACTTGGGCGGACGTCACACGACTGAAGTGTGAAAGAGGCCTAAGCTGCCTGAAGGACTGTGCTAATTAGCCGAGATATCTCTTGCATCGGCAGGTCCCGGAGAGCAAAACTAGAGAGCACGTGGAGCCCAGATTCTGATTCGTCCACACATGAGCACGACCTATTTGGTATGATCTGACCACACCGCCGCGCCTTGCAGCCAGGCTATTTAAGGGCTAAGCCCTGTCCCAATCCATTTCGTTAATTGCATCACTGATGACGTCACCCGTGACCAATCAGGCGGTGCCAGGTCACCGGATCAGCTGACATCAAATCACCAGTCACGATCCGCCACATCACGGCAGTAGCGTAGCTACCGGGGGGCAGAGGGGGCGGTGGCCCCGGGCCCCCACTCGGAGGGGGCCCACCCGGAGCTACGCTACTGTAACTGTATCGGCATGCAGAGCGCGCCAACACAGTTACATTCTGCGGCAGAGCAGGGAGAATCACTCTCCCTGCTCTGCCGCCGGCCGCTATGGGGCCTGAGCAGGCGGTGGGGGGCCCGGTGCCTGCAATGGGCCCCCCGCCCGTCATCAGAGGGTCAGCTGTATCGGCACCTAGCAGATACAGCTGAACGCATTGAGAGAGAAGAAGCGAGCGCTCCTTCTCTCCCATAATCCCCCTCTCAGTGTCTGACAGCGGGCGTGATGATGTCACTGTCCGGCTACCGGCAGTCAGACGCTGAGAGGGAGAGCAGGGAGCAGCGCAGGAGCCGGGAGCAAGAGAGGTGAGCACAGGATTTATTATTTTTGTACAGGGGGTACATTATAGTACAGAGGCTGCCTATGGGGGTGCATTATAAATAAGACTGCTTATGGGGTACATTATAAATAAGGCTGCCTATGGGGTGCATTATAAGTAAGGCTGCATATGGGGTGCATTATAAGTAAGGCTGCATATGGGGTGCATTATAAGTAAGGCTGCATATGGGGTGCATTATAAATAAGACTGCCTATGGGGTGCATTATAAATAAGACTGCCTATGGGGTGCATTATAAGTAAGGCTGCCTATGGAGTGCATTATAAATAAGACTGCCTATGGGGGTGCATTATAAATAAGACTGCCTATGGGGGTGCATTATAAGTAAGGCTGCCTATGGGTGAATTATAAATAAGGCTGCATATGGGGTGCATTATAAATAAGACTGCCTATGGGGTGCATTATAAATAAGACTGCCTATGGGGTGCATTATAAATAAGACTGCCTATGGGGGTGCATTATAAGTAAGGCTGCCTATGGGGTGAATTATAAATAAGGCTGCATATGGGGTGCATTATAAATAAGACTGCCTATGGGGTGCATTATAAATAAGACTGCCTATGGGGTGCATTATAAGTAAGGCTGCCTATGGGGTGCATTATAAGTAAGGCTGCATATGGGGTGCATTATAAATAAGACTGCCTATGGGGGTGCATTATAAATAAGACTGCCTATGGGGTGCATTATAAGTAAGGCTGCCTATGGGGGTGCATTATAAGTAAGGCTGCCTATGGGGGTGCATTATAAATAAGGCTGCCTATGGGGTGCATTATAAAAAAGACTGCCTATGGGGGTGCATTTTTAATAAAGCTGCCTATGGGGTGCATTATAAATAAGACTGCCTATGGGGAGTGCATTACAATGCAGAGGCTGCCTATGGGGTGCATTACAATACAGAGGCTGTCTATGGGGGTACATTATAATACAGAGGCTGTCTATGGGGGTACATTATAATACATAGGCTGCCTATGGAGGTGCATTATACTATATTGAGGACTATCTGGTGTTTTATGCTATATGGAGGCTATCTAGGGAGCCATCATACAGTGTGGGGATTATAGTGGCGGGGCCATTAAATAGTTTGGGGATATTAAGGGTCAGTATATATCCAGTGAGGGGGCATCATACTGTGTATAGGGGAGCTGTACAGTGGGGAGACTTGGGACATTATTAAATGTAAAGTGGGCACTTATTGTTATAGGGGAACTCTGGTTACTGTGACTGTCAAAGGGGCACACAGGGCAATATTACATTCTAGGGTAAAACATGTGGGCACTGTTTTCTAGGGCACTTGCACCTGGCATTACTATATTATAGAGGGTTGCTTTAGAATTTATAGGTCACACAGAACCACACAGTAGATGCAGTAATAGGGACACATAGGGCAGCAGGGGCTCAGTATTGGGGTATCAGGTGTAGTAATAGGGGCACATATGGCAGCAGCGGCTCAGTATTGGGGTATCAGGTGCAGTAATATGAACACATACGGCAGCAGCGGCTCAGTATTGGGGAATCAGTTGCAGTAATAGGGACTCATACGGCAGCAGTAGCTCAGTATTGGGGTATCAGGTGCAGTAATAGGGACACATATGGCAGCAACGGCTCAGTATTGGGGTATCAGGTGCAGTAATAGGGACACATACAGCAGCAGAGGCTCAGTATTGGGGTATCAGAAGCAGTAATAGGGACACATACAGCAGCAGCGGCTCAGTATTGGGGTATCAGCAGGATGAGGAGTTTGTGCAGGTTGAGAATAGTCCAATTGGTGACCGTGACAGTGCTGACAATATAAGAAGTGAAACTTGTCTTTGTTGTATTGTCTGTAGACGAGTCCTGGCTGGAGGAGTCGTTATGTCGGTCTGGGGCCAGATGGAAAAGACGGGAAAAGTGAACGATTCCATTAGAAAGAACATCAGCGGTATGTCATTATCTGTAACTCTGCTATGATCTCTTATATGTTCTGTAGGACTGGTGTTATTTACCACTGACCATATGGCGGTGATATCAATATTGGTCTTTTTATATATAATTTTTGGCAACAGCGCGGTCATTTGCTGAGATTCTCTGGTTAGGGGCCCACTCAGATGTTTCGCCCCCCCTAAACCAAAACCCTAGCTACGCCTCTGCATCACGGGCATGCTCAGTGCAGGAAATCCTGGACTGTGGCAGCCCTGTTCCTTTCTGAAACCTATGCTTAAAGCTACTAGGAGCAAAGACCCTTGCAACAGCTTGTGCTTCTCTTGCATTGGCTAGGTGTTGGGACCGACGGCGAAGCTGAGCAGCATCTGCCCCAGCCGGACCTTTATGGGAGACCACAGACTCCTCAGATCCAAGTTCAGATCCAGCTGTCGCCCAATGCCTAACATATGGTTCTTCAGCTCCCAGCTTTCAGGATCAGTAGGGGCCCCAACGCTCAGACCCACAACAATTGAGAAGTTATATCCTATCCCACAGATAGAGGCTAATCTTCAAACTTAAGAATACCTCTTTAAGTCTAGCTTCATATAAACAGAGTGTTCTCTGTTGAACACTATGTTGGGGTTTCAATTGGAATTTCTGAAAAACTATTTGATGGGAACTCTGACAGAGTCATTCAAGTCAAAGAAGCCTATATAGTCACCGTGGCAACTGTATGGTCTCCATTCTGGCATCATTTGTCTTTTTTTTAGCAAACGCAGAAATATGGTTTATAAAAATGACATGTATAAGCTGGTTGATGATTAATTTTGTTAATGATGTGGGTATTTTTCTCTATTTTAAAGTAAAATCTATTTTTGAAAGAATTTTCGTATCGACTTCTAGAAAACATTAGGATATAATGTTGTTTAGGGCAATAAGAAAAACAATTAAAAAAACAGGAAAAACAAGATTACAAATCCAGCAGTCTAAAAAAATAGGCAACAATACAAATGAAATACATCAAATATTATCAATGAGGAAATACCAGATTCGAAACGTCAGACGACAGTGTGTTTCCTAGAAGATTCTATTAAGTTTTCATTGGACGAAATACAGGATTGATATGTATTACTTTTGCTGGTTATGTCTTACAGCAGATTGAACTGAGCATCGACATGAAAGCCCAAATCAGGACCTTGTCACCGAAGCGTCTGCTATTGTAACATCATCATCAGGCTTTTACAGTTGAGATTAGTCAAGATAACATATTGGTCTAAATACATAAATGCAGCTGACGTTTCATTTCTCAGAAAACAAACATGCACTTTCTATTAGCATTTGACTTAGGTTGATTGTATTTCTTTCGTAAAGAACACGCAAAGACAACGTCAACACACAAGAGAAAAAAACAAATATCATTGCTCCGATGATGACCTCGTGTAGACCCGAATTTCAGTCTTGCTTCTACAAATTTAGTTTTTCTTCTTATTTGTCACTATCTCTGAAAAGACCTACGAGCAATTCTGACTCCTCTCAGGTTTACAAAGGTGTTTCAATCACTCTGGTCCAGGTAGATCTGCTTTCCTACAGTCTGACTTGCCTGGGGCTCAAAATAAAGTGCACTGAATGCGAGAAGCTCTTGCAATATACTTGAAGAGCATGGATTATCTGACCTTTACTATCCTTTGATTAATTAAGAATTGGGTCATTTTTGATTTTTCATATAGATTATCTTTTTGGTAAATTTTAGAGATTATTTTGGACAAATTGTGTCCTTCCTTACCTTTCCTCTAATTCTTGCATATCACAAAATGTATGGTGCAAACACCAAAAAAATCTGATAAATGCCTGAAAGAATCACAAAATCTCCCATGATAATAAAGTATACTGTATGTTTAAAATTAGTAGAGATGAGCAAATCAAATTAATTGTGACTTCAAAAAAAAAATTGGAATCACCAAAATATTTTTGTGCTTCGATTCTCTCAAATTAAGCAAAATGTCAGTCTTCCTTTGTTTTTGTTTTTGGAAATGGGAGGGTGTTAAAAATAAAGAAAATCTTTATGCTCTTCTCACTCCTCACCTGTCCTAAAGACACACGTCCCCAGTAAGTTTTCCGTTGGCTCCAGTCTTCTCTTCCATTTTTATTCTTCCGAGCTTTCGGTGCTTACTATGCCACAAGTTACCTCATGACTCATGACTAGGGATGGGCGAACCCGAACTGTAAAGTTCGGGACCGTACCGAACACAAAGTGTTCTGTCTCACGGTCCTGAACACTATTTTCCCTTGGAAACCCGTGTTACAGTACGGGTCTGGTTCGGGTGCGGGTCCAGGGACAGTAATTATACTTACCTATCCAGAGATGTGTCCTCCCATCCCACTGCCGCATCTGCTTCAGGGTCCGCTCGCTGGATGGGAGGACGCGTCGCTAGATAGGTAAGTATAATTATAATGGCCATATCTGTAAAGTTCAAGTTCAGGGTTTCGGATGCAAGTTTTAGTCATCTCTGGCCCCGAACTCGAACTTTACAAAAATCTCAGATGAACCTGCCGATCCTGAACATCGGAGGGTTCGCACATCACTACTCATTACCAATGTGGGGCAACATGCCTCATTATGCCACCATATGTCATTATACCAGCATTTTGATTAGATTTTCCCAAATTGTATTTCATTTCAATTGCCCATCTCTAACATAAATATATTTATTTTTGGATGACTGATGGATCAGTACATCTTGGATTCAGGTTGGGCTGACATTTTAGATTAATGTCAGCTAAACCTGACAATTTCAGCAAGACTATCCAAGTTTAGGATGAACAGTTTGATTTCAACATGCCTGATCCTTTTGTTCACAGGGAAAAGAAACCACTGCCAGAATTGTCTGTCTACCAGTGACTTACTCCCCTCTCCCCATTTAGAGAGCATGTCTATTGAGTAGGTGGCAGGAATTCCTGTCAGATGAAGTGTGCAAGAGACAACTATCTAAAATGTATTACCACAGAAAGTGCCTAATACAATTATAAACATATCAACTGTTACTTACTGCGTATCGCATCTGTTGGCCTGACAAAGTGGACTATGTTCGCCTAAATTCTTTGCCTTTTTGGGAGCGTTTTAAATTTGATACCTTCCAAGCATTGTTTCTGATACTATTTATCAAGTTATTCTATTTTTTATGATAGTATGTATCAAATAAATATTTTTTTAATACAAAATGGACTGAATTGTTCTTATCATGTTTTCCAGTTTTCTTGACTAATCTGAACCTTCAGATTTGCATTTCAACACCATAAACTGTGAACTTTCTGTCACCATGGGACCGGGTAACAGCTGTTTGGTGGGGGTGGCGGGTGTCAGACCCCACTCTTATGATATTAGTGAACTTTTCTTGGGAAATATCATCAATATCTAAATTCTGGACAACCATTTAAAGGGAATCTATCACAATGTTTTTGCCACCTAATCCAAGTGTTGCATAATATAGAGACAGATATCCTGATTTCAACTATGTGTTCCTTACTGGGATGCTAAGTGTAGCTTTCATAAAATCACTGATTTATCAGCAGAATATTAAAACTAGAGGACTAGTAAACCTGCTGCTAGGTAGTCCTCCATATTCATCAACTCTGTATAACCGCGCCCCCACTACTGATTGGCAGCATTCTGTCAATATACAGTGTACACAGAAAGCTGCTAATCAGTGGTGTGGGTGGAGTTATAAAGGGCTCAGCATTCAGAGAACTGGTAGATCTGCAGCAGATAAAACTGTGATTTTTTTTCAAAATGACAGCAAGCAGCCCAGGAAGTGATACATCCCTGGAATCAGAGTCTCTGCCTCTACATCATGCTGTTCTAAAATAGGGTAGAGAAAAAACTGATGACAGATTCCCTATAAATGTATAGCCTTTAATGTCTAAAGACCACACTGGGATTCAATTAATTTTTAATTATGAGTTAAAACTTTTTTAAATTACTAACACACAAGTTTAATCCTCTTCCATTATGTGAATACACACCATAGCAGACCAATTGGAAACATTAGTTTTAATATGGATGGGCTCTCATGATCAATTTTGAGATTCCAGCCTAGCCTTGATATGTACAAGTTCTGGATGGCTAAGTAGCAGGTCTGTCAATAATGTGAATGGTATTATTGCCTTTTCCTATGGTAAAGTTTACATTTGAGATTTTCTTGAATGATTTTTGTCTTCTGCCCCATAGATTTACTGTTAGGAAATGTTTTCAGGGGAAAGTTATAATCAATCTGCATCAGATTCTATTCTTTCATTTTTGGTCATGTTATGAACTATATTGTGATATTTTGAAAAAAAAAAAAGAATTACATTGTACAAAAGTATTTTGAGTAAAGTGACTTTTACTTTTTAGGGACACCTCTAAGAAAAACTGATCCGTTACAAATAAAATAAAATTGAATGCAAAATGGAAACCAAAATGTGCTTCAGTTTTTACTTTGTAATGAATTCAGTTTTTTCTTAAATACTGGATTTGTAAGGGTACGTCTCCACGCTGCATACTGGCAGCACTTTGGATGCAGCGGAAACCCCGCTCCACCCAAAGCGCCGCCCCCTGTTGTACCCGCGGTGATTCCAGATGTGTTCATTGAACACATGCAGAATCATCGCTTCCTATCCATAGACTGGGTTATTTATCTTCCGTCTCCGCAAGATAAATAGACATGCTGTGGTTTGGTAAGACGCGCCGCATGTCCGGATACACAGGGCCGCCGGATGTGGCCCTGCACGCATAGGGGAGACGGGATTTCATTAAATCCCTTCCACTATGCTGTAACATCTGGACGCTGCGGATTGGACGCTGCGGCTGTACGCAGCGTCCAATCCGCAGCAAATACTGATGGTTTCCTGACTGTGGAAACATAGCCTAATAAATAGATGACAAATGGACATGTGAACATGGCACAAATTTGTGTATATTTTTGTAGCATCTGTGCATCTTTTAGCATTGGGCCCACATGTCATCATAATGCTTCCTAGCCTCGTATACGAAAAAACAGTAGGAGGCCAGTTAAGCTGTGATACTTTTTGGTAACTGGTATTTAAACAGCAGTGAGTAAAGAAAAATCCTAGTTTCTAGAGGAAAACACGAATAAAGATTATTTCTAGTCTACCATGAGTCATTCCTAAGCTTTGGCTGCAATGAGGTCAACGTTTGTTTCGAAAGAACCTGTAAAAAGAATAATCTCTTTTTCATGTTCTTGTAATTAGACTACAAATTGTATTCCTAAAAGCTGGATATAGAAATGTGTTACAGTTATTTTCAGTGATGTAAAACCATCTACTGCAGACAATCTCCTATTCTGTTTTGTAAAGCATGCCTTTTATTTAGAATGAGATTTACTTGGGTTAGTCAGATTAATTAGCAAAAGGAAATTATCCACTGCCATAACTTATCCACTAATAAAAATTGTCTAATCATGTGAAGTCATACTGATTGACTTTTACCCAAACTGAGAAGACATTCTGAGGTCAAATTTAGTGTAAGAAGACAATCTGGTTGTGCCAGAGGACTTGGAAATCAAAAGCCTTCCATTCTGCCCTGCACAAACAACTGGACCCAACTAAGGATTCCCATCTGCAGTTGTCATAGATTTGAGAACTTCTGGGTATATCACATCATCATCCGTCATAGGAGAGTTGGATGGCCTCCATACACATTAAAATCTGTCAAACACATTGCTTTCAGTTGACAAATGTATAACCATGAAAGGGGCTTCTTGGTTCTCTGATGAACATCTGATGAGAAAATTAGGATCAGAAAGTTTAAGTACAAACACCAGATCCCTTTATTTTCTTGGGAGAAGTTTTCTCCCTCACGTTCTTCTCTGAGAACACACAAATTCTGCCATTCCGAGAAATCATGTATATAGAGGAGTTAGGAGAGATAGACAACATTCACCTGATAGCTATCTAAGATGCATGGGCCTTTTCGGCCAGGCTTGCTCAAAGGTTGTTCATTTTATTTGGAAGCTACCTTCAAAATATGGCACTAGAGATCCATCTTTCTACATCCAGGGGAACAGTTAATTTGTATACATTTTTCCCAAGGTGCATTACTTCATCTTAAAGTCTTCATACATGAGATGGCATTCACCACAAGGACATATGGTACTCCATAAACATATGTGAATGCTCAAGAAAGTATTCTGCACTGCAGTCGAGGAAAGAATCACGTGCAAGCAGCTGAGAGTCTTTTTCCTTCTTTTTTCTTTTGGTTAAATATCCAGTTGTATGTGATAGTCATGTTGTAAGACTTGTCAAAGTTTTGGAAATTGACTTATAGGATAAGTAGTAGAGAAGGTTGAATATATTCTAGTGGAATTGAATGCTACCCAAATTTTACAAAAATCTGCATTCTGGAGAATACAGATTTTTTGCAATTCCCTAACTAGCTGCCATGTTGCTGAAAAGAATTGCAGGCAAAAGGTTAAAAAAACATACCTCACCGCTCATCTCCCCAGCCCCTCACTGTCTGCTAATCTTCATTGAGCCATATCTTCAGCTCAGTGTTCACCCTATGCCACAAGAAGACCATGGAGCTCACTGTACATGATCTGGGGCCTACTCACAGCCAGAAACATCAGTTTAGAGTAAACACTGGGCCAAAGATGAGATGCAATGGGGCACGGAATACCGGTCAGTGGGCACGAAGTGGCTGGAGAGGTGAGTGGGGAGATGAGTATTTTTTTTTCTTTTTTACATCTTACATTTATTATTCTTGTGGGTCCGATGAGACCCCAGATCATAATAATGCACATTAAATTTCTTGTGAATAACTTTAACATTGCAAAGCTAAATCTCATATTCCTGTAGAGCTAATTTGCATAGCCATAGGATCAGGACACCACACCACCAGGATGGATGAAGTTCAGTGGTAAAGCTTGTCTCCCCTCCAATCATCCCATTTCAATTCTGGACTGCAAGAGTCAATTAACTATTTAAAGTACAGGTACGCAAAATCTAGGTTTATGAAAATTGTTTAAAATCCAATAACTGATTTTTATATTTTCTTATGCGCTGATTTAAAAAAAATTACTTCTATTTTTAACCAACACGTATGGATTTTGCACAGAACGCCTGTGAAATTACGTACAAGTGAGACAAACAAGACAAATCTTTATTGTAGCCAAAAATGTACACAATAATATATATAAAAATTTGTTGAACATTACTGGAAATGAATTCCCTTTTCTCTTCAAAGCTTTCTCTTCTTCTCTTCAAAGCTTCTCTTGATACCTTTACTCTTATTGAAGGCCTGTGGATCTTCTGTGTGAAGCATCCAGCAGAAGTCCCTCATGTTCTCCAAGATGGACTTAAATTTTGAATCTTTGTTGTTACCTAGAAATTTCTTCATGATTTCTTAAAAAAAATCCCAAGCCCTTTTCTCAACAGCTTTCATTTTTTTGTCTTGAAGAAGTCATCCTTCATGAATTTCTGAATATCCGGACCCACAAAATGCCTTCCTTTAGTTTTGCTTTGGACAGTCCCTGAAACTTTCAGTAGAGCTTTCACAAACTGCTTTATTAGTCCAAGCATAATGTGGAGTGGTGGCAGGAGAACTTTAGTGCGATCAACTAAATTTTCCACAACTTTCTTAAGTCCAGATTGCAAAAATGTTCTTTTTCGCTAAATTTTTCGGCTCCACTGAGGAGTCCCATCCCGGCTGTCTCATTTACACAAAAAGCAAGGGTGCTTCAGGCATTTTCCTTGTTGCCCAAGGAACAAATGAGAGAACTTTCAACTCACCACATATTGACTATCCTTGATCCTCATAGTTAAGTTTCTTGAGAATAAAGTCTAAATTCTCATAGCTTTCCTTCAAGTGCACAGATTGTACAGAATACCCTACAGGCACTGAAGCATTGCTGCCATTGTGCACTAGCACAGCTTCCAGACATTTTTGGATGTATAAAGAGTCTCCACTCTCTCACACTGTACGTAGTGTTACATTTTCCCATCAACCCAGGAACATCCCTGCAATACACAAGAGCACCGTCTTGAGAAAAATATGGAAGGAATTCTAAAAGTGACAACTTTAGACTCCTACACATAGACCTAAATTTTAACCAAAAGCTTTAATGGGCTATCTGGAATTGTTTCTCTATTTCAGAATAGATTTTCAGATGTGCAGTTGAAAATAACAGACTCACTCTCTCCTGGAGCAGTACTGAGCTCCGTAATTGCCGTCTTTGTTGATTAGTGGTGACTTCAGAAGTACAGTTCACGTGAGCATTGCAGTCAATCACTGCGACCAGTGATTGGCCCAATAATCTAGCTAACTTTTTTTTGCAATTTCTGCATAAACAGTGTTTCTAAAATTCTACACAAATTGTTTTTTTTATGTTTTATCCTTGGAGCATCTTTCCTAGAAGGTAGATGATGAATATTTAATTTCTATTTACTGCTTGATGATATCTACTTCTTAACTTGAGCTACAATCTTAAATGTCCCTAAACCACAATTTGAGGTATTTATTAGGGGTCGATGAATTGCATCCTCTAAGTTTCAAAATATATATCAACTCTTTATACAATTAGGTTAAATGTTCTTTTGCTGCAGTGTTTTAATTATTGTATCATTCAGGAATTAATTTACAATGAACTGAATATTTGCAGTCACATCATTCTAGATAAAGACATATTTTTTATACAATGCTGCTACTGACTGAGCAAAGTAAAAAAATAACTATTTTTTGCACTTTATTTGGGACATCTTTGGCATTCGTATATCAGACACTTAAGTTGAAAAAATATTTTGCTTTACATTCTAATAATCCATTCCTAAGTTTGGCATTGACTAATAAGCAAGAACCAAAAACTTTATAATTTATGTGTACCTAAATTATCTGCACAGGTAATTTATAAATTTACTGTTTGGGATGGCAGAATGCACCAAATGAAGTATATATAATAATAAGGTGAGTTCGCAACCCGGGGTCCACCGTGCAGAGATGGAACCTGCTGCTAAGCAATGGCGGAACAAGGCGGCTGTTGAACGCCAACAACACGCGGGTTAGATGTCACCCGGTATGAACAGCGGTGAATTATGCTGCTTCACAGAGCCGCAGCAACAAAATAATAGAACGCTGTTCCCTGTTAAATGTCACAGGACACAGCTGATATGGCGCAAGTGAGGTCTCTAGGCTCAACCCCTAGAACACTGGTATTTAAGTCTGACCAGACCCACAATGCGCACGGCGTCGCACAGGCGATGCCCCTACTTGTCGCTGAGTGGTAGCAAAATACAGCTAACTAAGGCGCACCAGGATCTGGAGCAAAACAAGAGCAATAGCTCAACTGACCGCAGAGCGGTACCAAAAGATGTGTGCCAGAGCAGGTGGATTCACTGTGCCCTGTAAACAGCCCATGCTAAGCAGCACACATGGCTGAGACAGGCGCTAGGTCAAGCCGAGTAAAAACCTGCCTGACTAGGGAAGACTAGGCAATCATACATGCCGACAGAGCGGCAGGTTCTCGGCCCAAACAATTGTGCATACACAGAGTGGTAGCGTATCTACTCACTCACACACACCACATGGTTTCGACTAGCGCATGGCCGTGTGGCCATGCAATCCTTTTATAACTGCGGCCTTCCAGTACCTTGCTGATGGCCCAATCCGAACTGCTTGAGGAAATGAGCATGTAACCTCTGACCATCAATGAGCGGTCGTCTCACGGGCATGCTCAGATGGAGAAAAGGAGGACTTAGTTCCAGGAACATCTGTTCGGTGCTGACTAATGCTGGTTGCTATAGCTGAACCTAGGGTGGCAGCAGCAACCAAACGCATAGCATTAGCCTGAACAAGATGCTGGGACCAATGTCTCCGCTGAGCAGGATCCTCTGCGGCTGAAGAAGAATGGGAGACCGCAGAGGACATGGCTCAACATTCCCCCTGTGCAGCGGCGGGATCTTGACGCCTAATATTACCCTCCTCCTAGAGCCCCCCTTTTGGGCCTCGCTATGCTCAAATGCCGCAATGAGCTAAGGAGACCGAATGTTCTCAATAGGTTCCCAGGTCCTGTCCTCTGGGCCATGACCCTTCCAGTCCACCAGAAAGAACTTTTTGCCACATACCACCTTGAACCCAACAATGGCATTCACCTCATACTTTTCCGCGGACTAACCTGATGTTCCAGCAGATGACACAGAAAACTGTGACATGTGAACGGGTTTTAGGAGGGACACATGAAAGGTGTCGGTGATACCTAGGCATGGAGCCAGACGATAGACCACATGACAGACCATGGGTGTACGAGCGATCTGGGACTTGGATCCAGCTCTAGAAACCTCCATGGCCTTTTGAGACTCGAATGCATGATCCAGAGATTCCAGAGGTCTGGTGAAGTTAGGAGCCAGCCGAAACCCCTGCCGACACTGGGCTCGCTCCAACCTTTGCTCAGAGAAACAAAGATCGATGCTAGTAGAGATGGATATTAGCTCCTCCAGTGTGGCCGGAATCTCCCTAGTGGCCAGAGTGTCTTTCACATGCTCAGCCAGCCTCCTACAAAAGACCAGGATGAGGACTTTATCTGGCCACTGCAGCTCAGAAACTAAAGTCCATTAGTGGATTGCAAATTGACTGACCATGGACGAGCCCTGTTCTTTCCAAATTGATCCCACATAGTTTTAATAAAATAGCCTAATGTTACAAAGGAATTAAAATGCGGTGTAAAATGTTTGATTACCCCACATAATGTGAGAAAGTTAAATAAAACTGTACATTTTATCCGTAGGACCATTTTTCACACAACTTAAGTTTGGGTCTTGCGGGTTCAACAGTTAAAAGCAAGGATTGAGGGTAACTAATTAATCAAATTAAATTAATGAAATCAAGAGATAAAATATATTGGATATCATGAGTAATGGAAGATGTGTAGTTGAAAAATTGAAGGAAAAATTTGTACCAATAGTCTCAAAATATAGTCCAAACTAGGTTGGGTCAACAAAAGAAATTCACGAGAGTCAAATGCAGTAATGGGGGAGGTAATCTAATAAACACAAAATGCCAGCCAAAAGTATAGAAGCTGAGAAGATGAGAAAGAGGTACAGTGAAATATATTATTTTAATCACTGGCAATGATGATAGGATATATTCCGTTTCTTCTCGGAATGGGCTGTTATCCAAGCAGTCCCCAAAATTTGGTCATTATGGGGAGCACTGGTGTGAGCACTTTATTTTTCTCTTTGATAGAACAGAAATTAAAGCAAGTCTTAAAGCATATTCTGCAAATTACACAAAACAGACCAAACTTGATTTCAGACATTCAAAATACCATGAGATTTGGTGAAATCCAGACATAAAATCAATCAATCAATCCTTCCAAACTTTTATAGCAGCACTCCTGCTTAAACATCTGCTACAGCTTCCATAGCCAAAACATAAAAACAAAGAATAATGTAAAGTTTAGCCCTCACTGTAAGGAAAAGGTTGTATAGGGCCTGTACCAGCCTCCATTTTGTCAGTTCACACAGCCACAGACTTTTAGCTACACAGGGCCTATTAGCATATTCAGTACGGCCAGCTTTGATGTCCACTATGAATCAATAGGCCTTTACATGCTAATTGGTTTAGGCCAGGGTCTGAATAAGATGGCCAGTCGTATGGTAAATAGCTCAAGCTCAAGCCATTGTTCCCTGCTCCATATCAATTGCAGGCCAGTTAATATGCGTGCTTCAAAGCAAATGGGGAAGGGCCTAGCAGGTTTAAAAAGCTGTAGCCAGGAAGAGGCTGGTCTCTCATTCCATTTTCACACACAGAAGCACCAGGGACAGACTTGCCAAATGGAGCTGCAGCACATGCATTGGGGGCTGTCCAGCAACTGAAGACTTTCACCTGAGGAACGCAGAGCTCCATGCCTCCTCATGACCATACTACAACCCGGTAATATTGATCTATAGCTAATACCTTTAAGCCTTGTACATTATTGTTGTATTCTTACTCTGACTGCAAATCCATTGTAATTACGTTGTATAGCTTTACTGTATATTTCTGTAATTATCTAGTGTGCCCTTAAGGCAAATTAAACCATAAAATTAATCTTGGGCTGATGCTTTTACTCTGATCACGAATCTTAGAATACCCAGTGGGTAACAGGACACCTTCCCCGGCGGCCATTTGCTCTAGGTGCAGTTCTCTTACTGACCTGGGAGACAAAGGGGGGCGCCGGAGAGCTGTACCTGTGGAGTTACGTCACATTGGTGACGTGGGAGGAAGGGGATCGTCCCCCACATTTGGTAGCGGAGGTGGGATCAGAAGCTGTGATACCCAGGCTACCGTGTGGCGGCCGGCTTAGTTCCTCACAAATTGGTGGCAGAGGTGGGATCAGAGTAATAGTGTGCGTGGGACCCCTACTCCCAGACACTAGAGACTACCAGCAGTACTTTCACTGCTGGGGTCTTAAGGTCAGCCCAGCACTAGACGGTCAGAGTGTAAATATAACAAGTTGTGTGCAAGGTCAGGGTTGCAGCTGTGTTTCAGTAACCAAAGGTTCCCAAGATGGCGGAAGGCACCAGGAGTAGGGCAAAGGGGGAGGCCAATGCTGTGGCCTATGAGGGGTTCAATACCGATGAGGGGGAGCTCAGCCAGGGCTCCCCAAGGAGCCCGACCCCCGTGCTCAGTCTCACAGTGGACTGTCCACCCCCTGCCCGTCCCAGCCTGTCCAGATCGGAGGCCCTTTTCCAAGCGGCTATGGCACAGCTCGAGGCTGGTAATGACGCCGCCTATGAAAGACTCCTGGTGGCGGCAGAGACAGCAGCAGAGCGTGAGCAAGCAGCGGCAGAGAGAGCAGCAGAGCGTGAGCATGCAGAACGTGTGTTGCAGGCTACAGAACGCCGTGAAGCTGCGGAGCGCCAGCACCGACTGGAGATGGCTCAGCACGGGCCCCCGCTGGACGCACCAGGCCCACTGGAGACAAGGGCTCCCAAGGTCCGGGCGGAGGACTTTCCCTTACTTGAAAAGGATGGAGACCTGGATTCCTTTCTGCTTGCTTTTGAGAGGACATGCCTCCAACATCATCTGGCCCCGGATCAGTGGGCAAGGTACCTGACCCCCCGTTTGAGGGGTAAGTCCCTGGAAGTTTTGGGGGACTTACCTGCCGGGGAGGAGCAGGACTACAACATCATCAAGCGGGCCCTGATCCAGCACTACAACCTCACCCCGGAGTCGTACCGCAGGAAGTTCAGGAGCCTGCAGCGGGGTTCAAAGGACACCTGGACCGACCACATGCGGGCCCTGTTGAGAGCTGCGGAGCACTGGACCTCGGGTCTAGAGCTCACTACCCGTCAGGAGGTCCAGGAACTGTTTGTCGTGGAGCAATTCTTGTGGAACTGCCCAGAGGACCTCCAGCAGTTCCTCCGTGACCGGAAACCAAAGGGGGCTTCTGCTACAGCCGCCCTGGCAGACGAGTATGCCAACAACAGGGCGCCGGAGCCAAAGAAGCCTGCCAGCAGCACCTGGAGAGGGGGTAAGCCCAATCCTGCCCCAGCCCCATATCCAGCCCCAGAGTGCAAGGGGTGTACCCCCCTGCTGCCCTCTCCAGGCCAGGAACAGAACCCAGACGTTGCCATAATTGCAATCAGCCAGGACACTTTAAGGCTGCATGTCCCCAGCGCCAGAAGGCCCCATCCCTGTCCCAGAAACCGTCCACTGTTTTGTGTGTGGGAGGGGGTGGTGGGAAGTCCCTAGACAATTACCAACCCGTCACCATCGGCCGCTCAGCGGTCATGGGACTGCGGGACACAGGCGCTGAACGAACCCTGGTACGCCCTGAGGTGGTGTCCCTTCAAGACTTGGTACCTGGGAAAACCCTTTCCGTCTCCGGAATTGGAGGCGTTGAACCGGCGCTGCCCGTTGCCAAGGTGTATTTGGATTGGGGTGCCGGGAGGGGGATGCGGGAGGTGGGAGTGACGCCGAATATTCCTGCAAATGTGTTGCTTGGGACCGATTTGGGGCGGCTAGTGTCCCAGTATGTGGCCACTGAACCCCCAAGTCCGGCTCCCCAAGAATGTCATGACTCTACTGTGAATGCTAATGTTAATGTATTGAATGTGCCTCCAACAGTGGAGGAGGGAGTGAAACCTGATGGTAAGCCATGCACTGACACTACACACACAGGGCTCACAGTGAGGACAGGTGAGGAGGCTGTAGGGGAGAGCTCAGAGGTGGAGGGAGGGGCTGCTATGGGCAGTGTAGGGCCCCTAAGTGAATCCAGCCTGCTGAGTCTAGGGCCCCTGCAGGAAGAGGAACAGGCCATGGGGGGAGGGGGCGTCCCGGGAGAGGAGCCACCAGGTAAGACCCCAGGGCAGGAGTTCCCCACATCCGGGATGTCAGGAAGTCAGGGAAGTCTGCCTGACCCGGCGACTTGGTCAGGGGACGAGGGAAAGCGGGCGCTACCCGTGGTCCCAGCGGTCGTGGCCGCTGTTACCAGGAGTGGGAGCGCTGAAGCCCAAGGAGCCTCGCGGAGGTCCGACGGTTTCCCCCTCTCCGACCAAGTGGCTGCCGAGTCAGACAGTAGCCAGGAGACAGATCCCGGGGAACTGACAGAGGACATGGCAGTTTCATCAATTCTTGCCACATCAAGTCAGGGATTTCAGGCAGCGTTGGAAGCTGACCCTAGCCTGAAGACACTCAAGGAACAGGCGGCACAGCCTCCCCTGGAGTCCGACCGCGAGCGAGTGGTCTGGCACCAGGGACGGCTGTACCGGGTAACGGTCCAGCAGGGTTCACCGGAGGCGTGGCCCAGGGACCGACAGTTAGTGGTACCCCATCCGTTCAGGGCGGAATTGTTGCGGATCGCACACGAGATTCCAATGGCCGGACACCTAGGGATCACTAAAACCAGGGCCAGGCTAGCTCAGCATTTCTACTGGCCTGGAATGAGGACCGAGGTGATAGCCTACTGCCGTTCGTGTGACACCTGTCAGAGGGTGGGGAAGGCAGGGCCGCGCCCCAAAGCCCCACTGGTAACTCTGCCCATCATCGAAGAGCCTTTCTCGAGGGTGGCTGTGGATCTCATTGGACCTCTGTCCACTCCCAGCCGCTCCGGGAAATGCTTCATACTAACGGTAGTGGACTATGCCACCCGGTACCGGAGGCGGTAGCTTTGTCGTCCATTCGGGCCGACAAAGTGGCCACTGCCTTACTGGAGATTTTCTCCAGAGTGGGGTTTCCCAAGGAAATGCTCACCGACCGAGGGACCCAGTTCATGTCGCAGCTGATGGAGTCTCTCTGTAAGCAGGTACAGGTGCAACATCTGGTGGCCAGCCCGTATCACCCACAGACCAATGGCTTGTGTGAGCGGTTCAATGGCACCTTAAAGCAGATGCTGAAGATGTTGGTCGACTCCCACGGGAGAGACTGGGAGCGGTATCTCCCACACCTGCTGTTTGCCTACCGGGAGGTTCCACAGGCCTCAACGGGGTTCTCCCCCTTTGAGCTCCTGTACGGGCGACGTGTACGGGGGCCCCTTGCTCTGGTGAAGGAAGCATGGGAAGGGGATTTAGCCACCCCTGGAGTGTCGGTCATTGAGTATGTCGTGCGCTTCCGGGACCGAATGATGGCCTTGACGCGGCTGGTGCATGACAATATGGCCCAAGCTCAGGCTGACCAGAAGCGATGGTACGACCAGAATGCTTGTGAGCGGACCTACCAGGTGGGTCAAAAGGTGTGGGTACTGGTCCCCGTACCACAAAACAAGCTTCAGGCGGCCTGGGAGGGTCCATACCTCGTGCACGAGCAGCTCAACGCCGTCACCTACCTGGTCACCCTGGACCACGCCCGTGGAAGGAGGAAGGCCTTCCATGTGAACATGATGAAGGCCCATCATGAGCGGGAGGCTTATGCTCACCCAGTGTGCAACCTTCCAGAGGAAGGAGAGGCAGAAACCCTCCTCGATCTGCTCACCCAAGCCAAGTCGGGTGGATCCATCGAGGATGTGGGGGTTGGCCACCAGCTCTCGGAGGACCAACGTTCCCAGCTGGGGGCCACCCTGCACCCCTTTCGGGAGCTGTTCAGCAGCCTGCCCGGAAGGACTGAGGCAGCAGTCCATGACGTGGACACTGGTAACCACCCCCCAATCCGGCGTTCAGCATATCGGGTCTCTCTTGAGGTGCAGGAGCAGATGCGCCAAGAGATAGACGAGATGCTGAGGCTGGGGGTGATCCAAGCGTCCAACAGCGCGTGGGCTTCGCCTGTAGTCCTCGTCCCTAAAAAGGACCGAACTACGCGGTTCTGCGTGGACTACAGGGGGCTCAACGCTGTGTCGGTCACCGATGCGTACCCAATGCCGCGCATCGATGACCTGCTCGACCAGCTGGCCGGGGCCAAGTACCTGACCATCATGGATCTGAGCAGGGGGTATTGGCAGATTCCCCTGACCCCTAGGGCACGGGAACGCTCTGCCTTTGTCACCCCATTCGGACTGTACGAGTCCACGGTGAAGAATGCCCCTGCCACTTTTCAGCGGATGGTCAACACGCTGCTCGAGGGACTGGAAGGGTATGCGACCGCGTACCTGGATGACATTGCCATCTTCAGTCCCACCTGGGAGGATCACCTAGAGCACCTGGCGCAGGTGCTCGGGCGGATCCAGCGAGCAGGCTTGACCATTAAGCCGGAAAAATGCCAGCTGGGTATGAGTGAGGTCCACTACCTGGGACACCGGGTAGGTGGGGGAGCTCTGAAGCCAGAGCCCGGGAAGGTGGATGCCATCGCATCCTGGCCCACCCCCAGGACCAAGAAGCAGGTGATGTCCTTTTTGGGTACTGCTGGGTACTATAGGAGGTTTGTTCCACACTTAGGCCGGCAAGCCCCTGACGGACCTCACCAAGAAAAGGCTGCCCGTCGCAGTCGACTGGACAGTCGCCTGCGAGACAGCTTTCCAGGCGCTCAAGACTGCCCTTTCTAGTTCTCCGGTACTACAGGCAGCCGACTTCACGCGGCCATTCTTAGTGCAAACCGACGCCAGCGACTTCGGCCTCGGTGCTGTGCTCAGCCAGGTTGACACTACGGGTCATGAACACCCCATTTTGTACCTGAGCAGGAAGCTCCTGCCGAGGGAAGTGGCCTATTCCACGATGGAGAAGGAATGTCTGGCAATTGTGTGGGCCCTGCAGCGTCTGCAGCCATACTTGTACGGACGCCAATTCACCGTGGAAACAGACCACAACCCCCTCAGCTGGTTACACACGGTCTCTGGGACGAATGGGAGGTTGCTACGCTGGAGCCTCGCTCTCCAGCAGTACTATTTCACCATTCGCCACAAAAAGGGCAGTGACCATGGTAACGCTGATGGGTTGTCCCGGCAAGGAGAGGGTGCGGTAGGGCGCACGGGGGAACACAGGAATGTGATACCCCCTAGCGCCCTCAAAAGCAGGGAGGTGTAAGGAAAAGGTTGTCGCCATTTTGTATAGGGCCTGTACCAGCCTCCATTTTGTCAGTTCACACAGCCACAGACTTTTAGCTACACAGGGCCTATTAGCATATTCAGTACGGCCAGCTTTGATGTCCACTATGAATCAATAGGCCTTTACATGCTAATTGGTTTAGGCCAGGGTCTGAATAAGATGGCCAGTCGTATGGTAAATAGCTCAAGCTCAAGCCATTGTTCCCTGCTCCATATCAATTGCAGGCCAGTTAATATGCGTGCTTCAAAGCAAATGGGGAAGGGCCTAGCAGGTTTAAAAAGCTGTAGCCAGGAAGAGGCTGGTCTCTCATTCCATTTTCACACACAGAAGCACCAGGGACAGACTTGCCAAATGGAGCTGCAGCACATGCATTGGGGGCTGTCCAGCAACTGAAGACTTTCACCTGAGGAACGCAGAGCTCCATGCCTCCTCATGACCATACTACAACCCGGTAATATTGATCTATAGCTAATACCTTTAAGCCTTGTACATTATTGTTGTATTCTTACTCTGACTGCAAATCCATTGTAATTACGTTGTATAGCTTTACTGCATATTTCTGTAATTATCTAGTGTGCCCTTAAGGCAAATTAAACCATAAAATTAATCTTGGGCTGATGCTTTTACTCTGATCACGAATCTTAGAATACCCAGTGGGTAACAGGACACCTCCCCGGCGGCCATTTGCTCTAGGTGCAGTTCTCTTACTGACCTGAGAGACAAAGGGGGGCGCCGGAGAGCTGTACCTGTGGAGTTACGTCACATTGGTGACGTGGGAGGAAGGGGATCGTCCCCCACATTTGGTAGCGGAGGTGGGATCAGAAGCTGTGATACCCAGGCTACCGTGTGGCGGCCGGCTTAGTTCCTCACACTCACCATGGTTAGACTCATGCTACTACCCTCAGTACGGTAAGTTTTATTTTGTCTTGTGCCTGGTTGGTATTAGGAGACACACTCTCATGACTCTTTCCAGACATATTAGGTATACATTTAGACAAAAGTAAAAAATAAGTTTATATAAGACAAGCTATACTGTAACCTTAAGTAGAAGCAAAAAATCTCCATTGACAGTATCCAGATGCCTACAGACATAGATTTTTCTATACAGAAGCAGTAATAGAATAATAAATTGAAATGTATATAGTAGCATTGTGGCTAGCATTGCACAAAAAAATCAAAAAGTAAGACATAAAATATATAGCTATCGGTAAATATTTCATCAATTATATGGATAGATTGTTCACGGTAATCTCCAGAATAACTGCAAAATGTTTATTACCATAACCAGAACTGGCAGACATAGGTTTTAACTAATTGTCCACCAAAACAAAATGTGTGGGAGCTTAAATATTTTCGCTACTTGTCTTTTTGTTGCGTAGATTTAGGAAAGCTTGGAAATTACAAGGAAGATTACCGGTACTTATTTAATATAAACATCTGTCTATATGAATTGTGTTTGAATGTCAACCCTCATGTAACCATCTACAAATTGGGCATAACTGTCACGGGTGTGTCACGGCGGAGATCGTCGCGATTGCACACCCTGACTTCGCACAGCTGAGTTTCTGGTGCTGGGTGTTTTTCAGCACTGAGGGAGTTAATTCTTTCTCTCTCGATGCTGGACAGACCAGCCTCGCCCAGCTGCGAATGATGTTTTGTTAATTAGCTTCCTTCATATACCTGCTGGTCTGCTGGGGAAGTTGCCGGTGAAAGCATTCATTCAGACCAGCAGAGCGGATCGTTTCTGAGAAGACTTAAGCTAAGAGTGCCTGTTGTGGTTTTTCCTCTCCTCGCTTATTGTTTATCTTCTTAACCTTTGTGTTCCTCTGTAGTGGAAGTTTTGTATGCAAGGCAGTGTTTTCTTTACCCCCTGTCTGTCTCGTTTGTATTTGACTGTGTGTAAGCTGTTGCCTGCCCATTCCCTGTGGTGGTAATCAGGGTCCTTCTCAGGACTAGATTACAGTGGTCAGGGATCTACAGGAGACAGGGTTACGCTGGCGGCCTGGACCTCTGTACCATTAACAGTACCTCCAGGTAGAGGGACTAGTCAGGACCCCAGTTCAGGGTCAGCATAGACCCCGGTCCACCTCTATCCTGAGACAGCGTTTCACGTGCACAGTATAGACCCACAATACATTGGTTATTATGTCAGGTAAGACATTGCTGGCAGATTCTACGTATACATGTTGATATTTTCTATAATATGAAATATAGAGTGTTGTCTCATTAGATATTTGTTACTATCATAGAATATATCTGTTATACGTCGTGACATTTTCACCGGCCACTCTAAAAAGATTCTCCCCAGCTACCATGGATCCAGTAGCCCAGTTAGCTCAGCAGTTGCAGAGTTTGTCCATGGAGCTGACGGACGTTAAGTCCAAGGTTTTGTACCCCCGGGAGCAAACCAGATCTGAACCTAAAGTGGCTCTCCCGGACAGGTTCACTGGTGGGCGGGACAAATTTTTTACCTTCCGGGAGGCTTGTAAATTATATTTTCGGCTACGGCCTCGGTCTTCGGGGAGTGAAGACCAGAGGGTGGGAATTGTCATCTCGCTCTTACAAGGGGACCCTCAATCCTGGGCGTTCTCTCTTCCTCCAGACTCCCCGGCTCTCCAGTCAGTAGATCGATTTTTTACAGCCCTGGGTCTGGTATATGATGACCCGGATCGGGTCTCCCTTGCTGAAATGAAGTTACGTAAGATACAGCAGGGAGATCGTCCGGCGGAGGAATTTTCTTCTGAGTTTCGTAGATGGGCCACAGATACTCAGTGGAATGACCCAGCTCTTAGGAACCAGTTTTGTCAAGGATTATCTGACAAATTAAAAGATGTGTTGGCTCAGTATGATTCTCCCCCGTCACTGGAGGCCGCTATGGCCCTTGCAATTCGCATTGATAGACGGCTTTGAGAGAGGTGCGAGGTAACTCCGCCCCCTGTGATGACTCCACCTTCTACTATAGTCCCTCATATTGAGGTTCCCCTGGTTTGTTCTGAGGAGCCTATGCAGTTAGGAGGGACATCGTTTCGAGGGAGGGGATCGGCGGTGCGCCGCAAGACAGGAAAGTGTTACTTCTACGGGAGAAAGGGACATTTTGTTGGGGGGTGTCCATCCCGTACTTTGCTGAGCAAGGAGTCGCCGGAAAACTGTTGATCCCAGGTTGTGTGGTGGACGACAATCTGGGAGTATGTATTTCGTCCCAAAGTCCGTCTCAGTTTCTCGTACCAGCGGAGGTGGTGGTAGGTACAAGAACTGAGAGGATTTCTGTTCTTCTGGATAGTGGGGCCGCGGCTAATCTGGTGGACGCTCGGTTTGCCCAGGTGCAAGGTATGCAACTGAGTGTATTGGCCAAACCTATCCCTATATTCTCTATTGACGCCAGGCCTCTCGGTCAAGGTAGCTTTGTGCAAGCCGTGCATAACATAGACCTTCGAGTGGGGGCAATACATAAAGAACTATTGTCTTGTTATGTGTTGGAGGGCCTTCCCACTCCTATTGTGTTGGGACTTCCTTGGTTAACTAAACATAACCCAGTTATTAATTGGCAATCCAGAGAGATAAGCCAGTGGGGTGAATTTTGCCATAGTAACTGCATGAACACGGTCATCGGTGCGGTCGTGCCTAGAACCTTACCTCCTTTTCTGGAGGACTTTGAGGATGTGTTTTCAGAAGAGGGGTGTCAAGAATTACCTCCTCATCGCGCGTATGACTGTGCTATAAATTTGCTTCCTGATGCTAAGTTACCTAAATCTAGGTTATATAACCTTTCTGGTCCTGAGAGGCAAGCTATGAAGGATTATATTTCGGAAAGTTTAGCCAAGGGGCATATTAGACCTTCATCTTCCCCAGTGGCCGCGGGGTTCTTCTTTGTGAAGAAAAAAGATGGAGGCCTACGCCCTTGCTTGGATTTCCGTGAGCTTAATCGGATTACGGTCCGAGATCCGTATCCGCTCCCACTTATTCCTGATCTCTTCAATCAGATTGTGGGCGCCAAATGGTTCTCTAAGTTGGATCTCAGGGGGGCGTATAATCTGATTAGGATAAAGGAGGGGGATGAGTGGAAGACGGCGTTTAACACTCCGGAGGGACATTATGAGAACCTTGTCATGCCTTTCGGTCTGACTACTGCCCCGGCGGTATTTCAACATTTTGTTAATGACATCTTTCGCCACCTAGTGGGACAGTTTGTTGTCATTTATCTAGATGACATCTTAATTTACTCGCCGGATCTTGTGTCTCATCAGGAGCATGTGAGACAGGTGTTGCAGATCTTGCGAGACAATAAACTGTACGCCAAATGGGAGAAGTGTGTTTTCGCCGTACAGGAACTTCAGTTTTTAGGATTCCTGGTGTCAGCTTCTGGTTTCCGTATGAACCCTGGGAAAGTGAAGGCAGTGCTTGAATGGGATCGGCCAGAGGATCTTAAGGCACTGCAGCGTTTCCTGGGGTTTGCTAACTACTACCGGAAATGTATTCGTAATTTCTCATCCGTTGTCAAACCTCTCAATGACAAGACAAAAAAAGGGACGGATTTTTCTAGGTGGTCTGACAAAGCTTGTCAAGCATTTTCCTCCTTGAAAAGATGTTTTGCTTCAGCACCCATACTCATCCAACCTGATGCATCACAACCGTTCATTGTGGAGGTAGACGCATCTGACGTAGGAGTGGGTGCGGTATTATCTCAAGGTCCGTCCCCTGGTAAATGGCATCCGTGCGCTTTCTTCTCTAAAAAATTGTCGTCCGCCGAGAGGAATTATGATGTCGGCAATAGGGAACTCTTGGCCATTAAGTTGGCTTTTGAAGAGTGGCGTCACTTTTTGGAGGGGGCAGTCCACCCGGTCACCGTCATTACTGATCACAAGAACCTGCTGTATTTAGAGTCTGCAAAACGTCTTAATTCCAGACAAGCTAGATGGTCGTTGTTTTTTACCAGGTTTAATTTTGTCGTCACATATCGTCCTGGGTCAAAAAATGTAAAGGCTGATGCCTTGTCTCGTAGTTTCCCGGGGGCCGGGAAGACGGATGACCCGGTTCCTATTCTTCAGGAGGGAGTTGTGGTGTCGGCTGTATGCTCTGAGCTTGAGGAGGAGATTTGGAGGCTCAGGGGGACGCCCCTGTAGGACCTCCAGGGAGACTGTTTGTTCCAGATCAGTTAAGACAAAAGGTTATCGAGGCACATCATAATTCTGCTTTGGCAGGACACCCAGGGAGTAAAGCAACTGTGGATCTCGTTTCTCGCCGGTTTTGGTGGCCTAACTTAAATAAAGAGGTGGTAACTTTTGTCGCGTCCTGTGGGGTATGTGCGCGCTCTAAGACCCCACATACCCGTCCGTCTGGGGCCCTTTTACCGTTGAAAATCCCGGAGCGTCCATGGACCCATCTGTCTATGGACTTCATTACGGACCTCCCTCCGTCTTCAGGTAAAACTGTCATACTAGTTGTAGTTGACAGGTTCAGCAAAATGGCACATTTTATTGCTCTTCCTGCTCTTCCTAATGCTAAAACTCTGGCGCAGGTGTTCATTGGGGAGATTGTGAGACTTCACGGGTTGCCTTCCGATGTGGTGTCGGATCGGGGGTCTCAGTTTGTGTCCAAATTCTGGAGGGCATTTTGTTCTCGTCGGGGGATGCAGTTGTCGTTTTCTTCGGCTTTTCATCCTCAGACCAATGGTCAGACAGAGCGTCTGAATCAGAGCTTGGAGACATATCTCCGGTGTTTTGTCTCAGAGAACCAAGAGGACTGGTCTTCTTTCTTGCCTCTGGCAGAGTTCGCTCTTAACAATAGGCGGAGCGAGTCCACTGGTAAGTCCCTGTTTTTTGGAGCATATGGTTTTTACCCCCAGTTTTGTACTTTCAATGGGGGGGCTCTTCTGGGGTTCCTGAGGAGGAACGATTTTCGTCGTCACTTGCTTCAGTGTGGAGAGGAGTGCTTAATAATCTGAGCACTATGGGGAACCGATACAAACGTATGGCTGATAGGAGGAGAGTGTCTGGTCCGGACCTAAGTGTGAACGATCTGGTATGGTTGTCTACCAAGAATATAAAACTTAAGGTTCCCTCCTGGAAACTGGGTCCTAGGTTCATCGGGCCATACAGGATCAGTTCAATAATTAATCCGGTGGCTTTCCGTCTTGACCTCCCTCCTACGTTTAAAATCCACAATGTGTTCCACAAATCGTTGCTTAAGAGGTACGTGGCACCAGTTATACCGTCACCTCTACCTCCTCCTCCAGTGGTGGTCAATGGTAATTTGGAGTTTCAGGTATCGAAGATCATTGACTCACGTCTGAATCGCCGGTCCCTTCAGTACCTTGTTCATTGGAGGGGGTATGGTCCTGAGGAGAGGATATGGGTTTCTGCGTCGGATATTAACGCAGACCGATTGGTTCGGGCCTTCCACACTACTCACCCAGATAGACCAGGCCCTGAGGGTCCAGAGGCCCCTCGTAGAAGGGGGGGTACTGTCACGGGTGTGTCGCGGCGGAGATCGTCGCGATTGCACACCCTGACTTCGCACAGCTGAGTTTCTGGTGCTGGGTGTTTTTCAGCACTGAGGGAGTTAATTCTTTCTCTCTCGATGCTGGACAGACCAGCCTCGCCCAGCTGCGATTGATGTTTTGTTAATTAGCCTCCTTCATATACCTGCTGGTCTGCTGGGGAAGTTGCCGGTGAAAGCATTCATTCAGACAGCAGAGCGGATCGTTTCTGAGAAGACTTAAGCTAAGAGTGCCTGTTGTGGTTTTTCCTCTCCTCGCTTATTGTTTATCTTCTTAACCTTTGTGTTCCTCTGTAGTGGAAGTTTTGTATGCAAGGCAGTGTTTTCTTTACCCCCTGTCTGTCTCGTTTGTATTTGACTGTGTGTAAGCTGTTGCCTGCCCATTCCCTGTGGTGGTAATCAGGGTCCTTCTCAGGACTAGATTACAGTGGTCAGGGATCTACAGGAGACAGGGTTACGCTGGAGGCCTGGACCTCTGTACCATTAACAGTACCTCCAGGTAGAGGGACTAGTCAGGACCCCAGTTCAGGGTCAGCATAGACCCCGGTCCACCTCTATCCTGAGACAGCGTTTCACGTGCACAGTATAGACCCACAATACATTGGTTAATATGTCAGGTAAGACATTGCTGGCAGATTCTACGTATACATGTTGATATTTTCTATAATATGAAATATAGAGTGTTGTCTCATTAGATATTTGTTACTATCATAGAATATATCTGTTATACGTCGTGACAATACTAGAGCGAGGATGCTAGCAATTTTAAAATCTGTGAGGCCAATGCTTGATCTTGACGTATTATTTTAGAGATGTTTTTTCTTCTCTATTTTTTCTCCAATTTTATTTTGCCTTTAATAGGAGAGGTTATGGGATGATTTTCTGTGGTTCCTGTGACCTACACTTAGACATGTCTTTTTTTTACCAGCAGAATGGATCACATGGCCCTATATAAGTCTTTGGGTCCATGTAAAACATGTAGCACAAATGGATGACATCTGTGTGACATTCATTTACCATCTGTGTGACACGTATCAGAATAAAATGAAGAATAGAAATTACAGATTTTTAAGTGATGTGCAAAGATAATAGATAGATGATAGATAGTTTGCAGAGCTTTATATTAAGCCACATAAATAATTTAAGGAAAAAAATGACGTGAGGTGATATTTTTTGAAACAACAAAAAAGGTAAAGCAGACAGCTGTGAGCCGATATTATCAGGATGGGAAGGTCCCTGGTTATTGGGCCTTTCCCAGTCTAAAAACATCAGCCCCAGAAATGGTGCATCACATGAGATGCTTCAATCTGGCACTTTGCCCAGCTTTTCCTTAATACCCTGGTGCGTTGGCGATTGGCTAATAAGTTTTGGGGACGATGTGAGCTGTAAATTGTTCAAAAACACATCTAGCATCAAGAACTGGTGTTAGTAATTGTTGCCCTGGTGGCCTTCCAAAATCTCAAGTTTTTCTAAATGAGTTTTCAAGCATAAAGCCAGGATGCCGCGTCATCAGAGGAAGTCCGAGGATGCAGAAGCACAATCGTGAGGTGGGAAAGGTGGCTTAAAGGAAGAGAGGATGGACATGATCTGGAAAACAGGGAGTGGTTAGGAAAATACTTTTAAGTGTAACTCACTCAGGAACAACCCAAAAGACCCACTCTAATTGTTGGAAGATAAGGTATTTTTCACACATAGCGGCTTTGCTGTATTGTAGCAAGTAATTGGAAAACTTATGTAATGTATGTAGTACAGTTCATATAGCGTCTTGTGCTTGGGTGCGATGAAAACACAGGAGTCACAGGTTTGATATAGAAAAGTCCTGTATTACTTCATACAAGTTGGCAGAAATAGTCACACAGTTTGCAGACACAGAAACAGGAGACACAGCAGGCCAGAGTAATCCAAGCTCAGCAATCACTCTCCAATACAGATTCAGGATCTTCTTCTCTGTTACCCCAAGTCCATGCAAACGTGGGTCTTTCAAAGAGCAGGGTTCAGAGTCCACAAGTGCTTCAGAGTTCCTCAGTAGGAATAGCTGGAGTACAAGGTCCAA
The DNA here is from genome assembly GCA_033576555.1 of Oophaga sylvatica. Lineage (NCBI taxonomy): Eukaryota > Metazoa > Chordata > Amphibia > Anura > Dendrobatidae > Oophaga > Oophaga sylvatica. The sequence goes on from JARQOD010000008.1 coordinate 64,835,944, forward strand.
GGCTTACAGGAGTCAAGTCACAGGTTCACTGCAGGCTAGATTCTGAAGCACTGATTGCTCAGCTGTGGCTGCTTAAGAAGCAAAGGAGAGAATCAGGGCGGGAACATGCAAGCTGGAAACTCCATTTTGACTGAGGGCAAGATAGCTGCAGCAAGACAGAAAGTAAAATGGCTGACGAACAAACTGAGTTTCAGGAATATATACATAGAACCTTACAACTTATTAAATATGCATTATGCATTTCTGCCACTGGTATTTAATCATGTTGCAAGAACCATGGCACATCTACTATGTCTGAATATATCCTTAGGGTCCACTTGCACTGCACGATGCACAATGTTAAAAGTCCTATGACCGACATGTTTGCCTGTCAGAGATCATTTAATAGCCTGTTTACACAGGTCAACCCTGCATTCAGATGCACAATGAGGGATCTGTAATTAAAGATTTGTTCTTGCAAATCACCATTTTCTCTCGTAACTTGGGTGATCGCCAACCTGTTTAGACCACACAATTATCGGAAAATGACTGCTAACATGCACACTCATTCGTGATAATCTTGAAGTAAATTGACTTTTATTTTTTGCCGAGAGCTAAGCTACAAAGTGGGTATAAATGCGTAAGAGATAAGCCCCACTTATTCAACATCACTTTTAACAGCATATGTGGCAGAATGGCTTATATTGGTAACTTACATCACAA
>JARQOD010000008.1:64836745-65017229 GCA_033576555.1 Oophaga sylvatica
GTTAAAGGTTTTTACTAGGGGCTATTTTTGGGTTTTCATGGACCTCTTTTGGTACATCAGCTTTGTGGCGGGTTTTTTCTGTTATTCCTGTTTTTCACTTCCAGCCCCTTTTTAATTTAGCCATTTTTGGTTAGTTTTCTCAGAGCGACTACCAAATCAAAAAATTTTTTTAAAATTTTTTCTCAACACTTCCAATTTTTAAAATAACTTTTTTGATGACGTCATCTGCCCTCTCCCTTTCTGTTTATTTTTTTTTGCTTGAAAAAAACTCACCAACTCTTCCCAATTTTCCATGCATTCGCCCCTGAAAGCCCATCCCCCTCTTTTCCGAAAAACCTGTCCCAATCCATAACTGCTCAATAAACCCAGGAATCCTCCAGGACAGCATTTTCCCCCTTTTGGGGCAGGTACCCCAGGTTACTCCTAGTAAAACCCCAGTACTTAGTGCAATCCCCACTGGTCGGGTGCTGAGAGAAGGGCGCCAAATGGGTTTTAACTGTAAAACATCAGAAACACAGAAAAGGACATCTCAGGTAAATTTCCCTAAGCCACAATAAAAACACTTATCACTCTGAGACACGACTCCAAAAGGACTTGGAAAAACATATCTGGGTAAGTGTCACGGGGCCTAATGAAAAATTTGACGAACAGTGATTTCCTTGAAAATTTTTGATCAGGTTTACAAAGTCAACACTTTCGAGGTCAACACAGGACCTCTTCATCAACAAAAATTTCCCAATTAAAAATTTAAATGTATAAATGTGCCACTGTATAAAAAATCAAGTGTTTTCAAAAAATTACTGTCCAAAAAGCAGGGGGGGGGCCCACTCCTGCACTGGAACCCCCCAGGGTATTACCGGGTTCCCTTGTGGGCCAGTTCAAGCTGCTACGAAATGTATGTAACAAGTCTGAAATAGAGTATAATTAAAATTTTATTTTTTTTGCTATCGGGACATGTAGGGGGACATGGAACTGTAAACAAAACACAATCTAATTTATAATTTTTATATCATTACCACACTGTTTCCTTTGTAAATATGACACCTATAACCCTAAATTTTTCAAAAAGCGGGAGATATCAGCTGAAGACCTGCGAAAATTTCGAATTCTGCCCTGGGCTTTATTTTACATTTTTTACAAAAATACATTTTGATTAAAGTGAGAAAAAGCAAAAAAATGCATTTTTCAAGTCCCTTTATACACTATAAAATGAGTCAATATGTTAAACAAATGATTTACGTTATGCAACATTGAAAGTCTTTTCCACTTTATCTTTATTTTGCAGATATGCTGGGAATAGGTTCTCCTCCTGCACTTGTCAGTGTCACCTTCCTCATAGGCTGAACAAATCTCATGCTTTCAAAATGGCTGATGATGGGGGATCATGTGACTAGACCTGTCCATCAGCCTTATCCAATTGAAACACAGCTTTTCTATATGCGGTGATATTCAACTGGAAAAGGTTGATGGCTAGGTCTGGTTACATGCTTCTCTATCAGCCATTTTGAAAGTAGGAGAGATCTGTGCAGTGTGTGAGGAAGATGATATTAACAAGAGCAGGAGGAGAACCTGTAATACTTATATATTGGTAAGGGCCACAAAATCATATCCTCTACACATCTGATAAGATAAAGATAAAATGGCTACTCGTTTTAAGTAGTTTAACTGATTCATTGGTTATTTTTTGTATGTACCCTCAAATAACACCACGTTATAGCATGTTCGAAAAAGGTGGAGGTAAGAAATGCAAATGTTTGATCCCAGCCTTATCGACCATTATATCTTGCTTCTGTTATTGTGTGCAAATTCTATGCCACTCATGTGCAAGTTCTCTGTACACAGCCTACATTGAGATGCCCAATAGTACAAAGATTGGGGTGACACAGTCATTACCCAATAGTAACCTTTCACACAGAAATCCTTTTATTATAATCTAGCATAATAGTATACTGTTTTCATATACACCTTATGGACTCATAATTTGACTCAAGTCTTTTATCAGTCTCATTATCCCCAATATATAACATCCAGCCCTTCACCATGCTGTCTACTTTTACTAAGAATTATTACAAAATGGTAAAGAGCTCACTAGTACCAGTGCGGTCCTGTAATAGGATCCACTAGAGAAACAAGTCAGTGTATGACATTTCCTCCTCTTAAATATTCCACCATCACCTGTGAATGATGCTGTTGAAGAGTTGCAGGAACTACAGCAACTCAGCCATGAAGTAAAGTTTCAGAATGGGGTCACCAAGTGCTGAGGAGCAGAAGGCATAAAAGTCACCAAAGCTCTGCAAGCTCCATATCTCCAAACCTTTGCTGACATTAACAATACAAAAACTGCACACTCTATTCAAGTGTTACATCACCAAGCTCAATGCCAAGCCTCAAAATGAGCGTTGTAAAGCAGCCACCATTGGACTTTGGAGGAGTGGAAACATGTTCTGTGGAGTGATAGATCACACTTATCTATCTGATGCCTGATGAATGAGTGTAGTTTTGGTGAATGACAGGAGAACGTTATCCACCTGACTGCATTGTGCCAACTGTAAAGTTTGGTGGAGGATGGATAATACTATGGGGAAATTTTTCAGGAGCTGCACTAGATAATTTAGTTCCAATGAAGGGAAATCGTAATGCTTCAGTTTGCCAGCACAATTGAATACTTTCTTTCAACTTTGGGGAGTAGGCCCTTTTCTGTTTTAGCATGACTGTGCCCAGTGCACAAAGGTTTATAAAGACATGTTTGGGGAAGTTTGGTGTTGAAGACTGGCCACATAAAACCAACCTCAACCTTAAGCAAGACCTTTGGAATGACTAAAACGGAGATTGTGATCCCGGTCTCTCCTCCAACATCATTGTTTGACCTCACAAATGCTCGTCTGGAGAAATGTGCAAAAATTGCCACAAACATCTCCAATATCTTGTAGAAAGCCTTCTTAGAAGAGTGAAAATAGTTTAAACTGGAAAGCGGAAAGCAACTCCATATTACTCTCTATGGATGTAGAATGGGTAGTCAGGAAAGCTTCTTCAGGTGTAATGTGAAGGTGTTCAAAAATATGTATCCATATAATAGATGTTTAAGTCCCAGATGTTCCTAGTGAACCATCAATCATTAATACTATGTACCATTTGGCTTTTAGCAATGTTCTGTTTTTTGAAGCAATACATTTATAAGTGTAAACTCAATAATCGAACTATAAACATTGACAAAGAATAAACTGAACAGATATTACTGACAGACTGCATAGAGTCCGCCATTTTTTTCATCTATGCACATTTTTGCACTAGCCACATTTTATGCCAGCTTTACCAAATATTTGGGTGGTGCTTGATAGATTGGTATGACTGTTAGGGCTGGCGGAACGTACCAAATAAATAAAATTAGAAGGTGCGTTCGCAGCCCGGGGTCCACCGTGCTGGCAGAACCTGCTGCTAGTAAGATGGTGCAGTAGGTGGTATGAGCGAACTCTGTTATCCCGCAGAGTCGCAGATATGGTCGCCGTAGCACTATATGGCAAAGTGGGCAAACTCTGTTACTCCACAGAGCCGCTAAATAAAAGGATGTGGCGCTATATGGCGGTATAAGAGAACTCTTGCTCCACAGAGTCGCAACCTAAACGCTGTTTAATAATGATGTCCGCGTGCCGCCACCGGGTTACTTCCGGACTGCGCAGCTTCAACATAAAGTAGTCAGCAATGCACACAGCAAACTCCTCACCAGAGAAGCCGGTATACTAGGGGCTTATTTCAGAAAGAATCCTGAACCCATACACACATCTTCTCACCGGAGGTGCCGGTATTCTAGGGGCTTATTTCAGCCAGGTCCCTAAACACATGCATAACCACACTGGCGCAAGCACATAACAAATCTGATACTAGCGCACGGTCATGCGGTTATGCCACCTTCTTATAGTAGCCACGAGTACGAGACCTTCCAGAAAGGAGCAATAGAAAGCTGCTTCAGATCACCAACAGCTACAGGACCTTCCTGGAGGACCAATAGGAGTCGTAGCTGTATCCAAGCATGTGACCCCTGATCTCCAATGGAAGATCTTGCCCTGGGCATGCTCAGATGGAGAAACAGAGGGCTTAGTCCCAAATCTGCCTGCTCCAACACTGCTTACAACAGAGGATCCAGGAGCAGCAGCAGCAAGACTCTGCACAATACTATATCAGGCGAGACGTTGGGACCGACGTCTCTACTGAGCAGGTTCCACTGCGGCCTGAGATGGATGGGGGACCGCAGCGGGACTGGTTCGAGATTCCGCTTGTGCAGCAGCGGGAACTCAATCCCTAACAATGGCTAACCATGGACCAGATATCCACCAAATTTATTAAGAGGCATGCAGCTATTAATACATTTCAATTGTGTTAAAGCCTGATGAAGTGGCTGGTATAGTCTCAGACCATATAACAATTTCATTTTTGTGAGTTCTGAGCTATGCAATACAATGTTATTTTTCCTCCCTATAATGTTTAGTATCAGTAGTGTTTACAGATTGCTGATGGAATTTCAGGGTTCAATGGAAAAAACTCAAAATATTTAGGCTTTAAAGGGAATCTGTCATCAGGTTTTTACTATTTAATCTGAGAACAGCATAATATAGTACATGAGAGCCTATTTCCAGTGATGAGTCAATTATTAGGCTGTGTGCTGTAGTTTCAGTACAATCAGTGTTTTATCAGCAGAAGATTATCGCTGCCTGCCTAGGTCTCACATGCACGGCAGTCGGGCTAGTCTGTGCTAGGGTACACATGAAGCTGTCAATCAGTGGTGTGGGCAGGTTTATACACAGCTAAGTATTGTGACCACTGCTATATTTACAACAGATAAAACAGGGATTCTATCAAAACTGCACCAAGCAATCCAATAAATGACACATCACAGGCTTTGTTGCACAACATTATGCTGCTCTCTGATTACATAGGAAATGCCTGTTAACAGGTTCCCTTTAAGAGAATTTAGGCTTCAAAAAGGGTTGTGAAATAAAGAACCTGTAATATTTAGCTGACTTCAGGGCTAGCTTCTACAGATATTTCCTTTCAAACATGTCCTTTTGGATTCATAAATCCCAAGAGGAGTTGTGCTAGATGATCAGTTTAAAAATAACAAAACATGATTCTAGCATACTGGATTGGGAAATGTTTTGTCATATGTTTATATATGTGACCATCAAGTTGTAATGCCATTCTGTCAGTGGTCGCCTGGAAGCTTTAAAATGGCTATCATTTTAGAGCCACTCCACTTACCAGATCCTAGGGATTGCCATGGTCTTCACCATATAACCCCTGTACAGGGATGTAGACTTAGACAGGGACCCCTGGACTGGGACCACGGAATAAGCTGCTGTTCTAGTGATACACCGTGGTAGAAGTAATCAGATTGCTGGGTCAGAACCATAAGAGCAGAAAAAGTACAAAATCAGAATACGTAAGAATAGTCAGTAAACAAGCCAAAGTCGACAAGAAGCTAAACAGACAGGACTAAACCAGAGGCTATATCTGGCAGCTTCCAGCAGTAAGCTGGAAGTTTAAGTAGGGTGTGATGCTCTCAAATTTGCTGATAACTCCAGCTGGACAGCACATACATCCATACTGTCAGACTGGACTGCACTGTAGGTCCCAGCTACCTTAATCTAAGTGGCTGGACGAAGACTGCATCATCCATAACCTCTGGTTCCAACATCTCTTTTATCACCTGCGCCGCCCACAGACTGAATACGGCGGCGTCCAGCGACATAAGACATTGCCGGTTCCTCGTGTAGATGTGACACAAGTGTTGTGATCAGAATTGCAGACTGACACAGATTATAGTAGCATGTCGTGATAAAGTAGTGAATTCATATTGTGAGAAATTGGAGTCTAACTACATTTGCAGTTCAATGACAAATGTGGCTCAGGTAAATGTGAAATACACAATCTACTATGGATAATGGATTCTTATAGGATTTTGTTTCTTTGCTAAATTACCACTGGCTAATCCTTAATCTACCGTGCATTTCATGTAAATTAATGTACTCTGTCTTTTGGGAACATTATGTATTATGTCATTTATGAATCATAAAACTATTTACGTTTCCTTGTGATACATTGAACTTATCTAAGAAGTTCCGTCATGCTATGAAATGTACATTTACTTACAGCATGTACTAAGCAGACATTCTCTCATTTCCGGAGTATGTTCAGTTCTTTTTCTTTCTTACCTTCTTTACTCTCACTTATCTCCCACTTATTATTTTTTTTTTTTTGCTCTTTGTGATGCGAGTATGAGGAATATGTTCGCAGCAGTACTAACAAAATGCAATCTATGAAACAGTACAGTCATGGCCAAAAGTTTTGAGAATGACACAAATATTAATTTTTACAAAGTCTACTGCTTCACTTTTTCTAATGGCAATTTGCATATACTCCAGAATGTTATAAAGAGTGATCAGCTTAACAGCAATTACTTGCAAAGTCAATATTTAGCTAGAAAATGAACTTTATCCCCCAAAACACATTTCAACATCATTGCAGCCCTGCCTTAAAAGGACCAGCTAACCTCTTTTCAGTGATTGCTCCATTAACACAGGTATGGGTGTTGATGAGGACATGGCTGGAGATCAATCTGTCATGATTAAGTAAGAATGACACCACTGGACACATTAAAAGGAGGCTGGTGCTTGGCATCATTGTTTCTCTTCTGTTAACCATGGTTATCTCTAAAGAAACACGTGCAGTCATCATTGCAATGTACAAAAATGGCCTAACAGGGAAGAGTATCGCAGCTAGAAAGATTGCACCTCAGTCAACAATCTATCGCATCATCAAGAACTTCAAGGAGAGAGGTTCCATTGTTGCCAAAAAGGCTCCAGGGCGCCCAAGAAAGACCAGCAAGCGCCAGGATCGTCTCTTAAAAATGTTTCAGCTGAGGGATAGGGCTACCAGCAGTGCAGAGCTTGCTCAGGAATGGCAGCAGGCAGGTGTGAGTGCATCTGCACGCACTGTGAGGCGGAGACTCTTGGAGCAAGTCCTGGTCTCAAGGAGGGCAGCAAAGAAGCCACTTCTCTACAGAAAAAACATCATGGACAGACTGATATTCTGCAAAAGGTACAGGCAGTGGACTGCTGAGGACTGGGGTAAAGTTATTTTCTCTGATGAATCCCCTTTTCGATTGTTTGGGACATCAGGAAAACGCCTCATTCGGAGAAGACAAGGTGAGCGCTACCACCAGTCTTGTCTCATGCCAACTGTTAAGCATCCTGAAACCATTCATGTGTGGGGTTGCTTCTCAGCCAAGGGAATCGGCTCTCTCACAGTCTTGCCTAAAAACACAGCCATGAATAAAGAATGGTAGCAGAATGTCCTCCAAGAGCAACTTCTCACAATCCTCCAAGAGCAGTTTGGCGATCAACAATGGCTTTTCCAGCATGATGGAGCACCTTGCCATAAAGCAAAGGTGATAACTAAATGGCTCAGGGAACAAAACATAGAGATTTTGGGTCTATGGCCTGGAAACTCCCCAGATCTTAATCCCATTGAGAACTTGTGGTCAATCATCAAGAGACGGGTGGACAAACAAAAACCTAAAAATTCTGACAAAATGAAAGCATTGATTGTGCAAGAATGGACTGCTATCAGTCAGGATTTGGTCCAGAAGTTGATTGAGAGCATGCCAGGGAGAATTGCAGAGGTCCTGAAGAAGAAGGGTCAACACTGCAAATATTGACTTGCTGCATTAACTCATTCTAACTGTCAATATAAGCTTTTGTTACTCATATGTTTGCAATTATATTTCTGTCTGTGATAAAAACATCTGTCAAACACACATGAAAACCAGAGGGCAGCAGATCGTGTGAAAATATAATATTTGTGTCATTCTCAATACTTTTGGCCATGACTATACTCTGCACTGTTCAACTTTTTGAGATTCATGTTATTCCAAAAGGATCATGATCACAACCAACTGTGATGAATAAGAATTAAAATCGAAACATATCCATCTGGGTTAGCTACTTATCCTGAAACTGATTAACAATTAACTGCAATACCAGAAACAGCCACTAGGCAGGTTTGGACAAGGGTGCTAAAGGCCCACAAGTGACCAACTCCACAGCCCCACATTTCAGCTACATGAAAAAGTGACAATATCCTCAATCACAAATTTATATAACAATGAATTGAGTAGATTGCTAAATTAATGAAATGCTGCCTCTGTCTATACATAGTGATTCATAGAATCATAGAATGGTAGAGTTGGAAAGGACCTCCTGGGTCATCTGGTTCAACCCCCTGCTCAAAGCAGGATTCACTAAATAATCCCAGACAGATGTCTGTCCAGCCTCTGTTTGAAAACTTCTATTGAAGGAGAACTCACTACCTCTCATGGCAGCCTGTTCCACTTATTGATCACCCTGTCAAAAAGTTTTTTCTAATATCTAATCTGTGTCTCCTCCCATTCAGTTTCATCCCATTGCTTCTAGTCTTTCCTTGTGCAAATGAGAATAAAGATGATCCTTCTACAATGTGACAGCCCTCGAGATATTTGTAGACAGCTATTAAGTCTCCTCTCAGTCTTCTTTTTTGCAAGCTAAACATTCCCAAATCCTGTAACCGTTCCTCATAGGACATGGTTTGCAGACCAGTCACCATTCTGTTCAATCTTCTCTGAACTTGCTCCAGTTTGTTGATGTCTTTTTTAAAATGTGGTGCCCAAAACTGGACACAGTATTCCAGATGAGGTCTGACCAAAGAGGAGTAGAGGGCAATAATGACCTCACGTGATCTAGACTGTATGCTTCTGTTAATACATCCAACAATTGTATTTGCCTTTTTTGCTGCTGCATCACACTGTTGACTCATGTTCAGTCTGTGATCTATTAGTATACCCAAGTCTTTTTCACATGTGCTGTTACTTAGCCCTATTTCTACCATTCTGTTTATGCTTTTTTCATTTTTACTGCTCAGATGTAGTACTTTGCATTTTTCCCTGTTAAAAAACATTCTGTTAGTTGCTGCCCACTGCTCCAGTTTATTTATATCTTTTTGAATCCTCTGTCTCTCTTCTCTAGTATTAGATATCCCTCCTAGCTTTGTGTCATAAGCAAATTTAATCATTTGCCCTCAATTCTTTCAATAGGAATTTAAAAGTTTGGCCTTTTCAACATCCTGATAACAAGCATATAGTGCAAAGTAGTGGCCCACTCTTGCACAGAAGACCACTAGAGGATTCTCCTGTTCTCCTGTGGGCCAGTCTAAGCCTTCTTCAATCTCTTCCCGACTGGGCAATTTTAAATTTTTTGTGCTTTTGTTTATTCCTCCCTTTATTCCGAGAACCATAACTTTTTTATTTTTCCATTTAAATAGTCATGTGAAGGCTTGTTGTTGTAGTTTTGAACGACACCATCCATTCTATCATGTGATATCCTGGAAAGAGGCAAAAAAATAAAAAGTTTCAAAATAGTGAGAAAAGCGCAATTCCACAATTGTGTTTTTACTTATAGGATTAATTTAACAGTAAAAATGACCTTGAAATATGATTCTCCAGGTCATTATGATAACAGCGATAGAAATTTGCATAGTTTGTTTTATTAAAGTGGTTAAGCAAAATACAGTTTAACAAAAATTTTGCTTTTGTCGCCATTTTCTGAGAGCTGTAGCAATTTCAATTTGTTGGATATGGAGCTGCATGTGGTCTTTATTTATGCACTCCATTCCGATATTTTTATTGATATCTTTTTGGAATGGATACGATGTTTGATCACCTCTTACTACATTGTCTTGTGTTGTTGCAGCAGCCAAAACATTTTTTTTTCCTATTTAATGATCGGATTAATTTATCTGATATTTTGATAGAATGGACTTTTCCAAGTGTAGTGATGACAAATGTGTATTTTGTTTTTATTTCCTTTTTATTTCCTTTTTTAATGGGGAAAAAGGGGTCATTTGAACTTTTTTTCTTTTCACTTGTCATTGTAAGAGATGAGCGACTTTGCCTCCGGGAGGTTCGAGTCGGGTTTCAGACCACCCGACTTTATCAAAAGTCGAGTTGAGCGAAATCGGCCGACTATCTGCAAAAGTCAGAGTTCCGACTGAAACCCAACCCGACCCCAATGCAAGTCAATAGGGAAGAAAAGTTGGCAGTGAGTGGAGGACAGTAAACACACCTACAGTTCCCATTTTCATGCCAACGACATCAATTCTTATTATTTAAACTTGTTTTACTTTATAACAATAGTAACGCATTGAAAACTGGGGGCTATTTGGCTAAAGTTGTGGGGGGGGCCAGGGCTGGCTCCAGGTTTTTGTGGGCCCCAGGCGAAAGAGTCTCAGTGGGCCCTTTAACACATACCACAATTCATGATGCTCCGATATGGCAGAGAAATATAGGTATAGTACAATGCCAGATACTTCACTTCTTACATTAGATGAGTGATATCCATTGTAAATTCTACAATAGCTCAAAAACCGGACAGTATAGTCCTCCATACAGTATTATGGGCACCACATAGTGCGCCATACAGAATAATGAGCCCCATATATTGCTCCATACATAATTGGCACCATATAATGTTCCATACAGTATATGATGAGCTCCACATAATTCTCCAGTATATGATGGTCCCCATAATGTGACACACAGTATAGGATGGTCCCGATAGAGTATAATGAGCCCAACATATTGCTCCATACAGTATAATGAGTCGCATATAATGCTCCATACAGTATATGATGGGCCCCAAATATTGATCCATACAGAATGGGCTCCATATAATGCTCCATACAGAATAGGCACCATATGTGCTTCATATGATGCTCCATATATAAAGGGACTATGTGATGCCCCATAAATAATGATCCCTGTTATGTTTAGGTAGCTGAGGAGAAAAAGCAAAAACGGTAATACACCAGAGAGGCTGGAACCTATTGGATTGCAGTAACCTGAACTAACCACACAACTAGAGGTAGCCGTGGAGCGTTCCTACGTTGATCCTAGGCGCCTCATCACAGCCTGAGAGATAACTACACCTAAAGGCAGAAAGATGAAAGCTATCTGCCCCGGAGCAGATCCCCAAAGAAATAGGAAGCCCCCAAACATATAATGGCGGTTAGAAAAGAAGATAGCACGGACACAGACAGAAAATAGAATGAGCAAACGTTGGGGCCCAATCTGTCTACACAGAAAAGTACAGGAAAGAATTCTGACTGCAATCCAACAAAAACCCTAAAAAATACCAGCACTTCTGATTGCCAAAAAACCTGAGATCACATGATCTCTACCACCTAAATCAGATCTCTGGTGTAACAAAACAAAGCCGCAGCCACTGAAAAAACAGGAAAAGGCAAATGAACAAATAACAGTGGCTACAGATAAATTGAGAGGAGCACAGGCCCCAGGAGGGGACCCGGCTGACCTCCACAAAAGTGCAGAAAACTATGAAAAAAGCAAGCACAAAAATAAAAGCAGAAAATATCTTATCTGAAAGCAGCAGGTGCAGGCAAGACTCCAGAAACTTCCAAATGAACCAGGAACCACAATTGTCTCAACCACAATTGAGACAAGAACAATTGATCACCGGCGACCATCATGGGAGGGAACCTCCCTTATATCAGACCAGTCAGTGATCCCAGATTGCCATTCCTCGCTGAAAGGTTCAGTACTGTCTGTAACCACCAGAGGGAGCCTCTGCTCAGAAACCATCTCTAGCACATTCACAACAGTACCCCCCCTTGAGGAGGGGTCAACGAACCCTCACTTGTGCAACCAGGCCGATCAGGATGAGCTCGGTGATAGGCATGGATCAGTCTCCTAGCATGGATGTCCGAAGAAAACACCCAAGAATTGTCCTCCTGACCATAACCTCTCCACTTAACCAAATACTGAAGTTTCCGTCTAGAAAAACGAGAATCCAATATTTTCTCGACCACATACTCCAGATTGCCCTCAACCAAAACAGGGTCAGGAGGCGCAGCCATAGGAACCACTGGCTCGACAAACCTCTTCAATAAGGACTTGTGGAACACGTTATGGATCTTAAATGTCCCTGGAAGAAGCAAACGGAAGGAAACCGGATAAAGAATCTCCATGATCTTATAAGGTCCAATGAACCTAGGCTTAAACTTTGGAGATGTAACCCTCATAGGGATATTTCTTGAGGACAACCAAACCAAGTCCCCCACTTTAAACCGAGGACCATCAGTCCTATGCCGGTTGGCAAACCGCTGGGCCTTCTCTTGAGAGAGAGACAACCTCTCCACTACCTGGTCCCAAATCTGCTGCATACGCTCCACAACAGAGTCAACACACGGACAGACAGAAGCCTCCGCCTGTCCCGAAGAAAATCGAGGGTGAAACCCAGAATAGCAGAAAAATGGAGACATCAAGGTGGCAGAGCTAGCCCTATTATTAAGAGCAAACTCAGCCAAAGGCAAAAAAGAAACCCAGTCATCTTGATCGGCAGACACAAAACATCTCAAATAAGTCTCCAAGGTCTGGTTTGTTCTCTCGGTTTGTCCATTGGTCTAAGGATGAAATGCAGAGGAGAAAGATAATTGAACACCAAGTTTAGAACAAAATGTCCTCCAAAATCTGGAAACAAACTGGACTCCTCTGTCAGACACAATGTTCTCCGGAATGCCGTGCAACCGAACCACATGCTGAAGGAGCAAAGGCACCAACTCGGAGGAGGAAGGCAACTTAGGTAATGGCACAAGATGTATCATCTTGGAAAACCTATCACAGATTACCCAGATAACGGTCATTCTCTGAGAGATAGGGAGGTCGGAAATAAAATCCATAGAGATATGAGTCCATGGCCTCTTTGGCACAAGTAATGGCATCAACAAACCACTAGAGCGAGAGCAAGGCTTGGAGCGAGAGCAAGTCCCACAGGACTGCACAAAGTCCCTGACGTCACGAGACAAAGTAGGCCACCAAAAGGACCGACTCACCAAGTCTCTGGTATCAAAAATCCCGGGATGACCAGCCAACGCGGAACAATGAATCTCAGACATCTCACTCTTCTTCCACTGGTCTGGACAAACAATTTCCCAACAGGGCAGCGCTCGGGTTTATCCTCCTGACACCCCTCCAGAGCCAGTCTCAAATTGGGCGAGATGGCGGAAAGTACTACACCCTCTTTCAAAATAACAGCAAGATCAGATAACTCAGGAGAATATGCAAAGAAACTCCTTGAGAGGGCATCCGCCTTAACATTCTTAGTGCCAGGAAGAAAAGAAACCACAAAGTTAAAATGTGTGAAAAACAAGGCCCACCTGGCCTGTCTAGGATTAAGTTGCTTGGCTGATTCGAGATAAACCAGGTTCTTATGGTCAGTGAGGACCATCACCAGATGTTTGGCTCCTTCCAGCCAATGTCTCCACTATTCAAAGGCCCACTTTATGGCCAATAACTCCCGACTACCTACCACATAATTACGTTCAGTTGGAGAAAACTTTCGAGAGAAAAAGGCACAAGGGTTACTCTTAGAGGTCTCTGGATTCCTTTGGGACAAAACGGCACCTGCCCCAATCTCAGAGGCATCAACCTCCACCTGAAATGGCAAAGAAACATCAGGCTGCCGTAGAACAGGAGCAGAAATGAATCTCTGCTTAAGTTCCTGAAATGCAGAAACTGCCTCAGTAGGCCAATTCACCACATTGGAACCGTTTTTGGTCAGATCAGGCAATGGTTTAACAATACCGGAGAAATTACCAATAAATTTACGATAAAAATTGGCAAAACCCAAAAATCTTTGAAGAGTCTTCAATGAAGTAGGTTGAACCCAAACACAGATGGCCTGAACCTTGACCAGGTCCATTTGAATAACAAACGGAGACAAAATGAATCCCAGAAATGAGATCCTCTGTACGCCAAAAGACACTTTGATCCCTTCACATACAGTGCATTCTCTCTTAAAATCTGGAACACAGTCCGAACATGTTTCACATGAGAGTCCCAGTCATTGGAAAAAATCAAGATACCATCCAAATAAACAATCAGAAATGTATCCACAAAATCCCTGAAAATATAATTCATGAAGATTGGAAGACGGAAGGAGCATTAGTGAGCCCAAAGGGCATCACTAGGTACTCAAGATGCTTCTCTGGGGTATTAAACGGCGTCTTCATCCCCGTGCTTAATACGAATAAGGTTATACGCCCCCCTGAGGTCAAGCTTGGTAAACCAACTAGCACTTTTCACTCTGGAAAACAGGTCAGAAATCAAGGGTAACGGATATTGATATTTCATAATGATCTTATTCAGGAGGCGATAATCAATACACGGCCTCAATGAACCATCCTTTTTGGCCACAAAGAAAAAACCGGCGCCCAAGGGTGAAGAGGATGGTCTGATATGACCCTTCTCCAATGACTCCTTGATATAAGATCGCATAGCATCGTGTTCAGGTACAGATAAATTAAAAAGGCGACCTTTAGGAAATTTACCACTAGGCACTAATTCAATAGCTCAATCGTAGCTCCTGTGAGGGGGCAAGGATGCAGATTTATTTTCACTAAACACATCAGAAAAATCTGTCAAAAAGTCAGGAACATCATGAGACTGGTGAGAGGCAGAAAAAACAGGAGTGCCAGCATTAACACATTGGCAGCCCCAACTGGTCACAGATTTCCAATCCAAAACAGGATTATGAATCTGCAACCAAGGGAATCCCAGAACAATAATGTCATGCAGATTATGCAACACCAGAAATTTGCAACTCTCCTGAAGATCTGGTTCAACCCTCATTATCACCTGAGTAGAAAATTGGGGTTTATTCTCCGCCAAAGGGGTAGAATCAGTGCCCAATAGGGGAATAGACTTCCGCAGGGGTATCATGGGAAAGCCACAACGTTTGGCAAAGTCGAATTCCATCAGGTTAATAGCTGCTCCTGAATCAACAAAAGCCTGAGCCGAAAATGTGGACATGGAGCAAATCAGGGTAACAGTCAACAGAAATTTAGTCTGAACACTACCCAAGACAACTGAGCGCGCAAAACGTCTTCCCCGCTTAGGTCAGATGGAAATAGCATGAGAGGCGTCACCACATTAGAAACATAACCCATTGCGCTTTCGAAATTCATGACGCTGTGCCCCAGAAGTCACTCCATCACACTGCATGGGCTCAGGAGCTGGCCCACAAGGCAACACCATCTCACGCATACCTCTGCGCTAACGCAAACGTCTGTCAATTTGAATAGCCAAAGACATAGAATCATCGAGACCAGAGGGTACAGGGAAACCCACCATAACGTCCTTCACATTCTCTGACAGACCCTTCCGAAAAAGGGCTGCCAAAGCATCATCATTCCATTTGGTCAGGACTAATGTTGTGCATTCCGATACTGCAAATATCGGGTATCGGCCGATATTTGCTGTATCGGAATTCCGATTCTGAGTTCCGATATTTTTGTCATATCGGATACCGGAATCTGAGTTTTCCGACCAAGTCTATGGGAGTTCCTGTGTCACAGAACAAAGTACGTGACACAGGAACTCCCCGAAACTGTCACTGTCAGTGTCGGTCGGGTCTGTCAGGTGTCAGGACTCAGCAGAGTCCGCATTTACCTGTCAGAAGATCCCCTTCCCCGGCGGTCACGTCCTCCTGGATGGCCACCATTTCCCTGTCCCTGGCGGTCATGTGCAGAATCTCGCGATAACTGCAGTGACTGCCGGGTACTGGGTAATCTCGGCCAGCTGTACTCTCGCGACAGCTGGCCGTAAACCAGTCCGGATTACGTCACCGCCGGGGACGCAGCTCAGGTAAGCAGTAGTGTTGAGCGATACTGCTCGATATCTAAAAATATCGGATCGGAATGGTATCGCCGATATCACTAAATATCGTCGATATCCGATTCCGATACCGGAAGTCCCATGTAAGTCTATTGGAACAAAATATCGCAACTAAAAAAACACTTTCATTCCTTGTAAACACAAAATATACACACTTAGAAATACATATATATATATATATATATACATGTCATTGTGACATATATATATACATATATTTATAGTTTATTCACTTCTACATAGTAAAATAGCCTCTGATTCAATTGCCGGGTAAAGCCGGCATTTGTGAAAAGACAGAAGCACCCGAGGGTCCAGTCGCCACAGAGATGTTGCATCGCACCCAGCGAACAGGATTCAGAAGCTCGCTATAAGCGAGTCCTGTGTGCCTTAATTGAACTGTTTTTTTGCTTGAGAATTGCAAAAATCATCATAGACTGTATTTGCCATTTTTCCGTCATATCTGCGCCACGAGGCACAGGTGAAGAATAAGGGGTGCTCTCGTGGGCGTACACTCACTCCGTGGCGCGAAAACGATGTCGCACACTCTAAATGTTACTGCAATATAAGATCGTGCCCCACAGCTCTGGAGTTCCGCCTCCTCATCCTCCTCAGTGGGCGTAAACGAACGCGAAGGTCCCGCCTCCCTACAAAAGATGTCGCCTCTCCTGATGCTAATGACACATGTGACTTTGCTGAGATGGCGAATGGACGTGAGCAGAAGTGGGAAGGGATGGAGGAGTCAGAGCTCTCCCCCCACGGAAGCGACCCGATCGCCACGGAGCCACCGTTTGGCACCCGGCCTGGAAACCCTCCTACACTGGGAGAAGCGGAGGATACCCTGAGAGACCTGGCCCGGCACCGGGAGGAGGTCGCCAGGATGGAAGCGAGCTGGCGGGCCCTAAAACTACAATTGGAGCGGCGCCAATCCCTCTTACCCCCTGAAGTGTCTGTACCGGAAGGTGAGGCACCCGTTCCAGTAGAAGAGGCCGTGCGGGCATCCCAGCCCTTGCAATCTGAACCCGGTTGCCAGTATCTCAGTGGAGGCACCCGTTCCAGTACAGAAGGCCGTGCGGGCATCCCAGCCCTTGCAATCTGAACCGGTTGCCAGTATCTCAGTGGAGGCACCCGTTCCAGTACAGAAGGCCGTGCGGGCATCCCAGCCCTTGCAATCTGAACCGGTTGCCAGTATCTCAGTGGAGGCACCCGTTCCAGTACAGAAGGCCGTGCGGGCATCCCAGCCCTTGCAATCTGAACCGGTTGCCAGTATCACAGTGGAGGCACCCGTTCCTGCAGAAAACGCCGCACCAGCACCCCAGATCCCGCTGTCTGCCCCGTCGCTAAGGCAGAAGAAGCGACACCGTCCTCATGGAGGAGGCCGCGCAGGCACCAGAGCACTACCTGCCTGTACCGGAGCCCCGACCGTCATCTGTTCCAGAGCCGGCTGCTTCCGCCACAGGTGAGCGCCGCCAGGACTGGCGGGCGCCAGGAGAGCTGCCGCAAACCGGACATCGTAAGCTGGCATTTGATGGTGGAGACATGGAGCAGCTGGTGGAGGAGAATTACAACCGGCGTCAGGAGGAAGAGTGGAGACGTCGGGAGCGGGAAGCAGAGCGACAAAGGGAGCAGCGAGAATCCCAAAAGCTTCGGCAACGTCATCTGGAGAAGGACCTGGCAGAGAAGGTACGTATGAGAAAGGATAAAAGTACGGTGAGGGAGCCGCGGTGTAAGGGTGCAGTACGGAACTTTAAGTTAAAAGGTGGTTGGGGCTTCATCCAGGAGCCTGGACTTTATTTAGAAGTTTTTGTTACCCGGCGGGACGTGGAGGCTCACCTCCCAAAAGACACCCGGGGAGGGACCTGTTGCCAGGAGACTTGGTGACTTACACCCGACACTGGGGTTACAATGGATGGTACGCCCTAAATGTTACCAGGTGCGACCCCTACTCCCCAGAGTGTCAGGAAACTGACAGACCCTACGAGCCTTCAGCCTCCCCCAACCAGGCCTCTGCACAAGTGCCCACCCCACGCCGTAAATCTCCCCAGCCTCCCTCAGTGGTCTCCCCAGCAGCCCCAGCTATGGACATGATAATGATAGCTGGCCCGTACCCGGCGCCTGTTAGGCCCCCTGGGGTTCGTACAGTCCGGGACATAGGGTTCCAGACCTGGAGGGAGACGAAAGAGGTGGCCACACAGACCCAGATAGCGGGTCACGACGTCACTGTACACGCCACACGACGTCATCAGGTCTGGGTGGACCCTCCTGTCACGGATGTTTGGCAAGCTCCACAACAGTACCAGGTGGTACCTGGAAGAGGCCAGCCAAAGAAGTCTAAATAACCCGGACAGGTCTCTGTATGTAAATAGTTAAATTATTGATGTACCCGGACGGGTGAATGTTCATAAAAAGAAGTTTATTGTTGCCTTAATATACCCATGTTGGGTAATGGTTTGATGTACCCGGACGGGTGAATGTTCAGAAGAACAAGTTTATTTTTGCCTTAATATACCCATGTTGGGTAATGGTTTGATGTACCCGGACGGGTGAATGTTCAGAAGAACAAGTTTATTTTTGCCTTAATATACCCATGTTGGGTAATGGTTTGATGTACCCGGACGGGTGAATGTTCAGAAGAACAAGTTTATTGTTGCCTTAATATACCCAGGTTGGGTAATGGTGTTTCACTGTAATGAAAATGTTGAACTTTGAAGCCATGAACTGTACTGGCTCACAAATTTTTCTGTAAATAGTTGGCACTTCGGTGCTCCATTTTGGTTTTACAAAAAACTTTACTGTGCACTATTTTCAACTACCTCAGAAACTAAAAACCCGTTTGGTGTGGCCGAAAGTGAGGTCTGCTCAAGGAAAGTCTTGCAGCCCACCCAAGACCACAGTTGGAGGTTTGGAGCGGGTCCTCTACAAGCACAAGTAAAGGACACTGTGAAGTTACCCCGGTGGGGTTGTAGTCCTAAGAAGTCTCCACGAACTTCGGCACTAATGCTATTTGCACTTTTGTTGAATATGTATTTATTAACACACATGTATAACACATATCAAGGGTATGAACAGTAACAAAACATGTCACATAATATAAGCCATTTGCACTTTTGTAATGTTATTATTAAAAATTTTATTATGCAACGTTTAACTTGAAGTGTTTCCTGCTTTCTTACTACGTCGCATAGTCCACTCTGCTACATCACTTTGCACCATTGCTCTATCTCACATCTATCTGCCCTGGAAGGATAGCGTGTTACCTGTAGAAGACTTTTCACCTACCTGCACTACACCATCCCTTCCAGAGGACCTGCACAGCAGCGCTGGACACCCTGACCAGGTACTACAGGTGGCGTCACGATAAAACTACACGAACATTCTATCATCCCCTGGAAATATCCCACATTCCAGTGATCGCCCAGGTCACGGACCGAGCTGTGCTACTCGTGACATCCCCCATAGAAGTCGACGTGATCGGTGCCGAGTACCCCCAAAACCCCTGTCTCTGTGCGACTCAACTTCCCTCACTGTGCTGGCACTTTACATTTACAATGCCTCTGGGTTTTTTTTTTGGGGGGGTGGGGAACATTCAGACTTTTGCTATGGGGCCCCATGATTTATATGTACGCCCCTGCTGCTGAGGAATGGTATTTAAGGCTGTTAAGGAGCCAACATACATGGACCTTGCCAGCCTGATAATACCAAGCCACAGCAGTTTGCTTAGCTTGGTTGGTTAACAAAAATAGGGGATCCCCTCGAAAAAAAAAGGCGTAGGGGTCCCCCTATTTGTGTTAACCAGCCAAGTAAAATGCAGACTGCTGCGGCCTGGTATTAAAAGACTGTCAAGGCCCATGGATTTTGGCCCTCAACAGCCTGATAATACCAGGCTACAGCAGCCCCACATTTGACGCATCAAAAGATGTGCCAATTGTGGCACTTTACCCGGCTCTTCCCACTGCCCTGTAGCGGTGGCAAGTGGGGTAATAAGGGGTTAATGTCACCGTTGATTGCACGGTGACAATAAGCCCGGTTAATGATGGAGAGGTGTCAATAAGGCACCGATCCATTATTAATCCCAAAGTTTTTAAATGTATAAAAAAAAGACAGCAAGAAAAAAGTCTTTTAATGAAATAAAAGAGACAACACAGTTTTCATTTCTTTTATTATACTCTCATTCCTGCGACGCCATCGATCTCCTGTAAAAAAAGAAAAAAAAAAAACAACAGTATACCACCTGTCCGACGCAGTCCATAGTAACGACTGTCCCACGACGATCCAGCTCTGCTACATCGGAATGACAGGCAGAGCCTGTCATCTCGACGCAGCACAGCTGATTACCTGCTTCCCCGGCGGTGACGTCATCGGACTGACTGCTTTACGGCCGGGATTACCCAGCAGTCACTGCAGTTATCGCGAGAAACTGCATGTGACCGCCGGGGAAAGATGATGGCGGCCATGAAGCAGTCCAGCCCGTGACCGCCGGAGATCTTCTGCCAGGTAAGTGCCGCTGACTCCTGACAGACCCGACCGACGGACACTAACAGTGACAGTGACAATCCCGATTCCGGTATCCGATAAGACGAAAATATCGGAACTAAGTATCGAAAGGCCGATAGAGCTAATATCGGCCGATACCCGATACTTGCGGTATCGTATCGCTCAACACTAGTAAGCAGCTCTGCTCCATGTGGATGTCAGGCTCAGCCTGGCATGCAGATGTAGCAGGCTGGACTCGTCGTGGGACACTCGTTATCTTGGACTGCGTCGGACAGGTGGTATTTGTGTTAGTTTATTATTTTTGTTTTTTTCAGGAGATCGATGGCGTCGCAGGAATGAGAGTGTAATAAAAATAATGAAAACTGTGTGGCATTTTATTAAAAGACTTTTTTGTTGCTGTTTTTTTTTTAAATTTACAAACTATGATTAATAATGGATCGGGCTTATTGTCACCGATCAATCAAAGGTGTAATTAACCCCTTATTACCCCATCTTTGGATGCGCCATTTGTGGGGCTGCTGCAGCCTGGTATTTTTAGGCTGTTGAGGGCCAAAATCCATGGGCCTTGACAGTCTTTTAATACCAGGCCGCAGCAGTCTGCATTTTACTTGGCTGGATAACAAAAATAGGGGGACCTCCACGCCATTTTTTATTCGAGGGGATCCCATATTTTTGTTAACCAGCCAAGCTAAGCAGACTGCTGTGGCCTGTGTTATGATTTGGTAGCTGAGGAGAGCAGGCAAAAACGGCAATACACCAAAGAGGTTGGAAAATACTGGATTGCAGTACCCTGACTAACCACCACAACTAAAGGCAGCCGTGGAGCGTTCCTACGTTGGTCCTAGACGGCTCGTCACAGCCTGAGAGGATAACTACACCTAAAGATAGAAAGAGGAAAGCTATCTGCCCCGGAGCAGATCCCCAAAGAACATAGAAAGCCCCCAAACATGTAATGGCGGTTAGACAAAAGGAAATACAGACACAGACAGAAAATAGTATGAGCAAACGTTGGGGCCCAATCTTCCTAGAAAGAAAAGGATAGGAAGGACACTTACTGCAATCCAAAAATCCCTAAAAAAATACCAACTCTACTAATTGCAAAAACACCTGAGATCACACGACCTCTACCACCTAAATTAGTTCTCTGGTGTAACAAAACTAAGCCGCAGCCACTGAAAAAACTGAAGAAGGCAAATGAACAAATAACAGTGGCTCAGATAAACTGAGAGGAGTACAAGCCCCCAGAGGGGACCTGGCTGACCTCCACAGAAGTGCAGGGAAAAATGCAAAAAGCAAGCACAAAAATAAAAGCAGAAAATATCTTATCTGTTAGCAGAAGATGCAGGCAAGAGTCAGCAAGCTTCCAAGTGAACCAGGAACCAAAGTTGAGACAAGAACAATTGATCACCGGCAACCCTGATGGGAGGGAACCTCCCTTATATAAGACCAGTCTGAAACTCCTGATTGCCAATCTTCACAATCTTCATTCAATGGTTCAGTACTGTTTGTAACCACCAGAGGGAGCTTCTGCTCAGAATTCATTTCTAACACATTCACAACAGTACCCCCCCATTGAGGAGGGGTCACTGAACCCTCATTTGGGCAACCAGGTCGGTCAGGATGAGCTCTGTGATACGCACGGATCAGTCTCCTAGCATGGATGTCCGAAGCAAACACCCAAGAATTGTCCTCCTGACCATAACCTCTCCACTTAACCAAATACTGGAGTTTACGTCTAGAAAAACGAGAATCCAATATTTTCTCAACCACATACTCCAGATTGCCCTCAACCAAAACAGGGTCAGGAGGCGCAGCCATAGGAACCACTGGCTCGACAAACCTCTTCAATAAGGACTTGTGGAACACGTTATGGATCTTAAATGTCCCTGGAAGAAGTAAACGAAAGGAAACAGAATTAAGAATCTCCATGATCTTATAAGGTCCAATGAACCTAGGCTTATACTTAGGAGATGCAACTCTCATAGGGATATTTCTTGAGGACAACCAGACCAAGTCCCCCACTTCAAACTGAGGACCATCAGTCCTATGCCGGTTGACAAACCGCTGGGCCCTCTCCTGAGAGAGGGACAACCTCTCCACTACTTGGTCCCAAATCTGCTGCATACGCTCCACAACAGAGTCAACACCTGGACAGACAGAAGCCTCCGTCTGTCCCGAAGAAAATCGAGGGTGAAACCCAAAATTGCAGAAAAATGGAGACATCAAAGTGGCAGAGCTAGCCCTATTATTAAGAGCAAACTCAGCCAAAGGCAAAAAAGAGACCCAGTCATCTTGATCAGCAGACACAAAGCATCTCAGATAAGTCTCCAAGGTCTGGTTTGTTCTCTCAGTTTGTCCATTGGTCTGAGGATGAAAAGCCGAGGAGAAAGACAATTGAACACCAAGTTTAGAACAAAAAGTCCTCCAAAATCTGGAAACAAACTGGACTCCTCTGTCAGACACAATGTTCTCAGGAATGCCGTGTAACCGATCCACGTGCTGAAGGAACAAAGGCACCAATTCGGAGGAGGAAGGCAACTTAGGTAATGGCACAAGATGTATCATTTTGGAAAACCTATCACAAATCACCCAGATAACGGTCATTCTCTGAGAAACAGGGAGGTCGGAAATGAAATCCATAGAGATATGGGTCCATGGTCTCTTGGGCACAGGTAATGGCATCAACAAACCACTAGAGCGAGAGCAAGGCTTGGAGCGAGAGCAAGTCCCGCAGGACTGCACAAATTTCCTGACGTCACAAGACAAAGTAGGCCACCAAAAGGACCGACTAACCAAGTCTCTGGTACCAAAAATTCCGGGATGACCGGCCAACGCGGAACAATGAATCTCAGACATCACACTCTTTTTCCACCGGTCTGGGACAAACAATTTCCCAATAGGGCAGCGCTCGGGTTTATCCTCCTGAGTCCCTTCCAGAGCCAGTCTCAAATTGGGCGAGATAGCGGAAAGAACTACACCCTCTTTCAAAATAACAGCAGGATCAGATAACTCAGGAGAGTCCGCAAGGAAACTCCTCGAGAGGGCATCCGCCTTAACATTCTTAGTGCCAGGAAGAAAGGAAACCACAAAATTAAAACGTGTGAAAAACAAGGCCCACCTGGCCTGTCTAGGATTAAGTCGCTTGGCTGATTCCAGATAAACCAGATTCTTATGGTCCGTGAGGACCACCACCTGATGTTTGGCTCCCTCCAGCCAATGTCTCCACTCTTCAAAAGCCCACTTCATGGCCAATAACTCCCGATTACCCACGTCATAATTACGTTCAGTTGGAGAAAATTTTCGAGAGAAAAAGGCACAAGGGTTACTTTTAGAGGTCTCTGGATCTCTTTGGGACAAAACGGCACCTGCCCCAATTTCAGAGGCATCAACCTCCACCTGAAATGGCAGAGAAACATCAGGCTGCCGTAGAACAGGAGCAGAAGTGAATCTCTGCTTAAGTTCCTGAAACGCAGAGAATGCCTCAGGAGGCCAATTCACCACATCAGAACCCTTTTTGGTCAAATCAGTCAATGGTTTAACAATAACAGAGAAATTACCAATAAATTTACGATAAAAATTGGCAAAACCCAAGAATCTCTGAAGAGCCTTTAATGAAGTAGGTTGGACCCAATCACAGATGGCCTGAACCTTGACCGGGTCCATTTCAATAACAGATGGGGACAAAATGAACCCCAGAAATGAGATCCTCTGTACGCCAAAAAGACACTTTGATCCCTTCACATACAGAGCATTCTCTCTCAAAATCTGGAACACAGTCCAAACATGTTTCACATGAGAGTCCCAGTCATTGGAAAAAATCAAGATATCATCCAAATAAACAATCAGAAATTTATCCACAAAATCCCTGAAAATGTCATTCATGAAAGACTGGAAGACGGAAAGAGCATTAGTGAGCCCAAAGGGCATCACTAGGTACTCAAAATGCCCCTCTGGGGTATTAATTGCCGTCTTCCATTAATCCCCGTGCTTAATTCGAATAAGGTTATACGCCCCCCTGATGTCAAGCTTGGTAAACTAAGTAGCACTTTTCACCCTGGAAAACAGGTCAGAAATCAAGGGTAACGGATATTGATATTTCACAGTGATATTGTTCAAGAGACGATCAATACACTGCCTTAATGAACCATCCTTTTTGGCCACAAAGGAAAAACCGGCACCCAAGGGTGAAGAGGATGGTCTGATATGACCCTTCTCAAATGACTCCTTGATATAAGACCGCATAGCGTCATGCTCAGGTACAGACAAGTTAAAAAGGCGACCTTTAGGGAATTTACTACCAGGCACTAATTCAATAGCGCAGTCATAGCTCCTATGGGGGGCAAGGATGCAGATTTACTTTCGCTAAACACATCAGAAAAATCAGTCAAAAAGTCAGGAACATCCTGAGCCTGGGGAGAGGCAGAAAAAACAGGAGTGTTGGCATTAACACATTGGCAGCCCCAACTGGTTACAGACACAGATTTCCAATCCAAAACAGGATTATGAGACTGTAACCAAGGGAAACCTAGTACAATAATGTCATGCAGATTATACAGCACCAAAAATTTGCAACTCTCCTGATGATCAGGTTCAACCCTCATTATCACCTGAGTAGAGAACTGGGGTTTATTCTCAGCCAAAGGGGTAGAATCAATCCCCAGTAGGGGAATAGACTTCCGTAGGGGTATCAAGGGAAACCCACAACGTTTAGCAAAATCAAAATCCATCAGGTTAATAGCTGCTCCCGAATCAACAAAAGCCTGAGCAGAAAATGTGGACAGGGAGCAAATCAGGGTAACAGTCAACAGAAATTTAGTCTGAACACTACCCAAGACAACTGAGTGTGCAAAACGTCTTCCCCGCTTAGGGCAGACTGAAATAGCATGAGAGGCGTCACCACAGTAGAAACATAACACATTGCGTTTTCAAAACTCATGACACTGTGCCCCAGAAGCCACTCTATCACACTGCATGGGTTCAGAAGCTGGTTCACAAGGCAACACTATTCCACGCATACCTCTAAGTTCACGCAAACGTCTGTCAATTTGAATCGCTAATGACATAGAATCATTGAGACCAGAGGGAGCAGAGAAACCCACCATAACATCTTTTACATTCTCTGACAGACCCTTCCGAAAAAGGGCTGCCAAAGCATCATCATTCCATTTGGTCAGAACTGCCCACTTTCGAAATTTCTGACAGTATAACTCAGCGTCCTCAAGCCCCTGATTTAATGCCAACAAGGTTTTTTCAGCTTGATCAGTGACATTAGGTTCATCGTACAATAACCCCAGAGCCAGAAAAAATGCATCAACATTACTCAAAACAGGGTCCCCAGGTGTCAGGGAAATAGCCCAATCCTGAGGATCGCCGCGCAGGAGAGAGATGACAATTTGAACCTGCTGTGCTGCTTTCCCTGAGGACTTAGGCTTCAAGGCAAAAAAACAACTTACAGTTATTTTTGAAATTCAGAAATTTAGCTCGATCCCCTAAAAACAAATCTGGCATGGGGATCCTAGGTTCCACAACAGGCAACCCTGCAAGATAGGTAGCAATACTCCGAACTTCAGTGGCAAGCTGATCCACACGGCCAGACAACTGTGCAAACTCCATTGAGAGAAGAAAAAAAATCCTCCTCAGCACCCAGAGAGAAAGAGGGAAAAAATGCAACAAACAGAAAAATAAAAAAAAAATCTCTGACAACTCTGACAACTTTTTTCTTTCCACACTATTTTTCCCTTCTGTGAGTACCATATAATTTTAGTTTTGGGCTGGTGATACTGTTATGTTTAGGTAGCTGAGGAAAAAAAGCAAAAATGGTAATACACCAGAGAGGCTGGAACCTATTGGATTGCAGTAACCTGAACTAACCACACAACTAGAAGTAGCCGTGGAGCGTTCCTACGTTGATCCTAGGCGCCTCATCACAGCCTGAGAGATAACTACACCTAAAGGCAGAAAAATGAAAGCTATCTGCCCCGGAGCAGATCCCCAAAGAAATAGGAAGCCCCCAAACATATAATGGCGGTTAGAAAAGAAGATAGCACGGACACAGACAGAAAATAGAATGAGCAAACGTTGGGGCCCAATCTGTCTACACAGAAAAGTACAGGAAAGAATTCTGACTGCAATCCAACAAAAACCCTAAAAAATACCAGCACTTCTGATTGCCAAAAAACCTGAGATCACACGATCTCTACCACCTAAATCAGATCTCTGGTGTAACAAAACAAAGCCGCAGGGACTGAAAAAACAGGAAAAGGCAAATGAACAAATAACAGTGGCTACAGATAAATTGAGAGGAGCACAGGCCCAGGAGGGGACCCGGCTGACCTCCACAAAAGTGCAGAAAACTATGAAAAAAGCAAGCACAAAAATAAAAGCAGAAAATATCTTATCTGAAAGCAGCAGGTGCAGGCAAGACTCCAGAAACTTCCAAATGAACCAGGAACCACAATTGAGACAAGAACAATTGATCACCGCGACTCTCATTTTGTCCCACTAAGGCCCTGGATAAAACTGAACTCTGCAGTGATATGGAACATTTTTTCAGGAGACTGCGCCTGAGGGAATACTTCAATGATACAGAAGATTCAGAAATCACTCGGACTGAAGGAAAAGGGATCCCAACAACCAAGAAGAGGTCAGACTGGACACCTCCTCCTGGACGCAACCCTCATTTTGATAAATATATAGACTCATTCAGATATTTGATAAAATCCACCATCATAGACACCAACAGGAGAAAGCATCCAACATCAGTGCCCAGGAGAGAAAGGCTATACAGTCTCTGAAAACCAACAAAGAAATCATCATTAAACCTGCTGACAAGGGAGGTGCAATAGTCATGATGAACACATCAGACTATATGAAGGAAGCAAACAGACAACTTACGGACACACGCAACTACAGAAAACTGGAGTCGGACCCTACACAGGACTATTACAAGGAACTAAGCAAGTTGGTATCTTGTCTGCCTGACAAATCCTTAAGAGCCGATGACCAGATACCAGAGAGTCCAAGAATAGGGACATTCTACATGCTTCCCAAAATCCACAAAGCTGGAAATCCAGGGAGGCCGATTATTTCATGTGTGGACACCCTTACTGAGCAGGTATCTGGATGGGTAGAGGGCATTCTTAAACCCCTGGTAAAGGATACACCCAGCTACATTCAGGACACAACTGACCTACTGAATAAACTAGCGGCAATAGGTCCCCTACCAAAAGGAACCATCCTGACCACCATGGATGTGGAATCTTTGTACTCTAATATCCCACACCAGGATGGATTAAATGCCTGCAAAGACTTCATGGAAAACACCGAGAATGATGCTGATTCTGTGGTGAAACTCACAAAATTCATCCTCACCCACAATTACTTTGAATTTGACAACAAGATCTATTTACAGGAGACTGGCACAGCAATGGGAAGTAAAATGGCTCCACAGTATGCAAATCTTTTCATGGCCAAGCTTGAAAGCGACTTTCTGTCCTCATGTCCCATCAGGCCTCTGGAAACTACAACCTCTACTACAAAAATATGCCCGATTACAATCCATATTTCCAGACCCCCCACTACTGTGTTTTAGGCAGCAGATGCACCACCACCACCATCAGTACCAGCTGGCCCACCAGCTCATTGTCAGAAGTTCCCTGTCCTCCCCAACAGCTGTAGGAACCTTTCCTGGCAACCAGAAGAAATGCAAAACCTGTCCATTTATAATGACCACGGACAAGATAAAGATCCCCAACTCCCATTGGGACTACAAGATACCAGGTACTTTCAGCTGCATCACATCTAATGTGGTGTACCTAATTATATGTACTAAATGTCCAACTGGGGGTCTGTATGTGGGAGAGACCGGGCAAAAACTGAGAACAAGGATGAATTCTCATCGCCACACAATAAGAGAAAAAAGAATGGATCTACCTGTGGCAAAACATTTTTCTTCCCCTGGTCATAGCATGTGGGATATGAAATTACTTGTATTGAAAGGTAGCTTCACATCTCAGAGACACAGAAGAGTTTGCGAATACAAACTGATGGTGACCTTTGACACTTTTAATGCTGGAATGAACCTGTCACACGGATTTATGACTTTTTACATCAATTAAGGAATTTACTCCAAAGACCCTGTGAAAACATCACAAAACATTACCAGACCCCAATCAGAGGGCAATAAAACTTTCACACTCCTTATCTAAGAACTGTTCCAATATTTATGTTCATCTCTATCTCCCATAATGACAGTTCTGCTTTACGTCACTTGTCTTACCTATTGCATTTTTTCTGTGCTGTGTGGTGTATAAATATGTGATTCTTCAGATTTTGTATTAGTTTAGCCTGATGAAGAGACCTGAGTAGTCTCGAAAGCTTGCAATTTGTTACCATCTTTTCAGTTAGCCATTAAAAGGTATCAACCACTGAGGACTCTCAACTCTAAATATTTTTCTACCGTGTAGGGGAAAATTTAAATCTCCGTATATATTTCCAGAGTCACACACAGACGTTCTATCAGTATGGATTTACCGTAATACAAAGAGCAGATATACGTACTGTATGAGAAGCGGTAGCTGTATAAGGTGTAGGGGAAATTTAATCTCCCTATGTATTTCGAGTCACACACAGACGTCTCTCTATGGTTTCACTGTATACAAAGTGGATATACGGTACTGTACCAGAAGTAGACAGCTGTATAAGGTGTCGGGGAAATTTAAATCTCCGTATTATTTCCGGATTCAGACACAGACACTCACTCAGTATGGATTTGACGTAATACAAAAAGCAGAAATTGGTACTGTATCAGAAGCATACAGCTGTGTACGGCGTAGGGGAAAATTTAAATCTCCGTATATATTTACAGAGTCAGACACAGACGCTCACTCAGTATGGATTTGACCGTAATACAAAAAGCAGAAAAACGGTACTGTATCAGAAGCGTACAGCTGTATACGGTGTAGGAGAAAATTTAAATTTCTGTATATATTTACGGAGTCACACACAGACGCTCACTCAGTATGGATTTGACCGTAATGCAAAGAGCAGATATACGGTACTGTATCAGAAGCGGACAGCTGTATACGGTGTAGGAGAAAATTTAAATTTCTGTATATATTTACGGAGTCACACACAGACGCTCACTCAGTATGGATTTGACCGTAATGCAAAGAGCAGATATACGGTACTGTATCAGAAGCGGACAGCTGTATACGGTGTAGGGGAAAATTTAAATCTCCGTATATATTTACGGAGTCAGACACATACGCTCACTCAGTATTTTTATTTTGACCATAATTCAAAAAGCAGAAAAACGGTACTGTATCAGAAGCGGACAGCTGTAAACGGTGTAGAGGAAAATTTAAATCTCCGTATTTATTTCAGGAGTCAGACACAGACGCTCACTCAGTATGGATTTGACCGTAATAAAAACAGCAGAAAAATTTTACTGTATCAGAATCGTACAGCTGTATAAGGTGTAGGGGAAAATTTAACTCTCCGTATATATTTTCGGAGTTACACACAGACGCTCAGTCAGTATGGATTTGACCGTAATACAAAAATCAGAAAAACCGTACTGTATCAGAAGCGTAAAGCTGTATACCGTGTAGGTGAAAATTTAAATCTCCGTATATATTTCCGGAGTCACACACAAACGTTCTGTCAGTATGGATTTGACCGTAATATCAAGAGCAGATATACGATACTGTATCAGAAGCGGACAGCTGTATACGGTGTAGGGGAAAATTTAAATCTCCGTATATTTTTCCAGAGTCAGACAGACGCTCGCTCAGTATGGATTTGACCGTAATACAAAAAGCAGAAAAACGGTACTGTATTAAAAGCGTACAGCTGTATATGGTGTAGGTAAAAATCCAGGGTCATCTGGCATGTGCATGGGCATACTAGGATGGCCTCTCTTTCAGGTCTCAGGCATAGCACAGGCTCAGTAGGAGAACATCAGACACCGACCCAGGACAGACGTCATGACAGGGTAGACCACGGGGAACCGGCAGGACATCAGGACACAGGCAAGACATCAGGACATCAGGACACAGGCTGGACATTGGGACATCAGGACACAGGCTGGGCATCAGGACATCAGGACACAGGCAGGACAGCAGGACATCAGGACACCATCAGAACATCAAGACACAGGCTGGATATCAGGACATCAGGACACAGGCAGGGCAGCAGGACATCAGGACACAGGCAGGACAGCAGGACATCAGGACACAGGCAGGACAGCAGGACATCAGGACACAGACTGGCGACATCAGGACACAGGCATGACATTAGGAATATCAGGACACAGGCTGGACATCATGACTTCAGGAACACAGGCAGCACATCAGAGACACTGGCAGGTCATCGGAACACAAGCATGACCTCGAGACACTGGCGTGACAGCTCAGGTCATCGGCTGGGATACGGTCAGCACAGGACCAGGCAGAGATAGTTGGACTCCGGGTACCAGACAGCAGTCGTCAGGCTCCAAACTACGATCATCAGGCTCCGGCATCGGACCTAGGAAGGAACTCAAGCGCGAAGTTGCAAGCACCGCCGGGTTGGATTGAGGCCGGACAGAGCTAGCACAGCATAGCAGGCTGAGCACAGCATAGTAGACGCTCAGCAAAAACACTGGACTCCATCTTTAACAGACGAACCCAGGTTGGTTCACAGGACACCAGTTACAGGAAACTCACAGTCACTGTGTACATGGTTCCAGTCATGGAGGGACTTCAGGAACATAACACAGAGGACACAGTTCAGACAGGGTCAGGCACAGGAACAGATCCAGGATCGAGGATTCAGGAAACGACACAAGAGGAATGGGCGTGGGTATGAAGCCTCCAAAAAAGGCGATGTGGATACTCTGCCCCCCAGAGCAGGCGGAAAAATAGTACACAAACAGAAAGGGATCTGGGTACTCTGCCCCTAGAGCAGGTGGAAATACAAGACAGTACAAAGGGAATCAGCCCTCCCAGAACTGATCGCAATCAGAGCAGGAGTTGAACACACATGGCTAGGTTCAGGAACTCAATGCGATGCTCTGGCAAAGCCCAACAGGAAAGAGGAACTTTATATAGGAGCTGCTACTTAGCAATAGGCTGGGGAGAGCAATGAAGCACACACACTGCCCTAATAAAATCAGGGAAAGTGCGGCCCTGTGCACCCTAAGCAGACACAGAAACCATTACGGCACAGGCACTGCGGCTTAAGGTGCCTGGCAGCGGCTGCAAGCCCGGACACACGTAGAGAGTCATGCACCAGCTGTAGAGGACCTCACAAGCCGTGGATAGCTTCCACAGCGGCGGCCAGGGACCGCACATGCGGATGGTCATGCAACGGGGCAGAGACATCACAACACATGTATGGCTACGCAGCGGAGCCAGTAACTGAGCAGCATCCGTACAGGTAGCAGACAACAGTATCCCAGCTGGTTAGGGGGAAAGGACAATGGGTTAAAACAGAGACATGCGAAGTAACGCCAGGGAAACAAGGTACAGACATACCGGCGTTACAGTTAGCCTACCAAAATCCATTATAACTTATTCAAGAGTTGAGAAATATGGACACTAAGCCATTTTAACTTCAAGCTTCAAATGAAATAATTATCAACATCTACAGGTTTCATTATTTTTTACATCACTTTCAGAAATTATTTCCAGAGTAAAACTTCATAAGACTAATAATGACTGCAGATGTAACGGGAAGATGTAAAGAGCTTAAGCTGCAGTATAAAGGCGCTGAGAAAATCCAGTTTCTTCAATGATAGCTGTGGGGGGAATAAAGCCATAGAGAAAATCCACATCAATGTCCAAGATGTCTTAATCATATCATAACTAATAGATATTATTCTTAGAAAGCTGTATACTAATCATATGCCTACATATTAAAGGGGTTTCTTCATCACAACAATCCTTTTTTAAAAATGTCCTAATGGGACAAAATGATGTCATTGAGTTTGGGCCTCTCCCATATTTTAGGTGAAGAGACCACACGATTCATTAGAAGAGACTGTTCAGCTGTTTAATAAAGGACAGCTGTATTGTTTAATTTCTTGCACCGTAGACTTATGGGTCTTGAGCTGCTGGATTCATAAGTCTGGTGTCACCATTCCCTTTTAACATAGCTGGCAGAGAAAACAGGAGAAGGTGCCAGTGCCAAGGTAGACAAAGAAAGATCCCAATGTTGTCATGTACGTATCATAGTGATATCTCAAAGCCAATAGGATCTAGTAAAGGGTAATGTTTGACGCTTAAGAGAGAAGAGTACTGATGCTCCATATGTTGCGTGAAATAAAAAATTTTTGCCGCTGAGACATCTGTCCTCCAAGACGGGAGCAAAAGAAGTTTCGTGGCTCTTTACTGGAACTAATACCTGAGCAGCATGTAGCGGAGAGCCGTCTGCTCTACATCGTATGATGTGGCCTGGTTTGTCATGTTATTTAAGGCAGGGCTTATTAAACTTTTTTTGTCAAGGGCAAAACCTGATAGTTCAATATGATGCACCATACCAGTCAGAGCCTCAAAATTAATGGTGTAAGTAAAAAATGGAAAATACTGTTTAATTTTTTTTTTTCATTTGTTCCCAAACTCTTTAAAAAATAAAATAAATGTACAAAAGTTTAATAACTTTGCTAAAGTAGAGTTTGCTGCAACTAGGCAAAGATCTGCATACTTTATGAACACTTTGGTAAATTCTTCCTCCCCAGCTGAGACTCACCAACAACTAGAGGGTCACTAGTGAGACCAGCCTCATAGTTTGTGAATCTGGTCTAGGGGACTGAACAAAAGAATATTATGGGTAGGATTGGAAGAGGCATTTTGAAATAGAGCCAGGACAGGTAGTCACTTTTTCCATTGTAATGATTTAACCCTGCTGTTCTGTTCGCATTTGCTATACACTTGTACTGTTCCCGCGTCAATATGACTCGACCTATTAATTCTTGATTTTTAGCTACTCTAAGTGTTTTATTTGAATACTTTTTTCATTATTATACTGTATGTGAACATGGTTGATCATAAACAAATGAAAAATTTAAATTCAAACTTAATAATTTATGTTTTTTCATAAAAAGGTTACACAGGCTTTTTACAATTATCTTTGATTGTTGGCATTCTGCACACAAATAACAAAGAAGCTTTACATTACTATTACTAAAACATGAAATTTAACTTTTTGAAAACAATATTTATAAATCAACAAATGAAAAATCATAAAAACTTCAACCTTTTTAGAAAGAAACAAGAAAAAACTGAACATGTTCATGCGTTTTTATACTGAACACAATAATAAGACACATGTCCTTTACACAGATATTTTGAACATCCAGCACATGTCAGATTAGTCTTATTGTCACAGGAAGATGGACAGAAGCTACATCTCTTCCTTTTGTTGCTGGTAGCTGTGCTGGTGGAGGCCGTGGATGTGGAGTCTCTTTCTTGAGCATGCTGGACACTTTTTACAATGGCTGTTGCTCCTTCACTTCTGGGGGTCACTTTTCTGCTCTCAATATATGGCCTAACCAGGGATTTTCCCAATTCCTCAAGAAATAATCTTCTTTTATGCAGCTTATTCCTGTTCCAATCAGTGTCGATTTCTCTCCATAAGACAAATGCATCGTATGCAGAAACATCCAGTATGTTATAAAATAAAATCATTGGCCACCGATTGCTTTTGTGTTTGCATGTATATGTTGATATTGCTTGGTCTAAAGTATCAACTGCTCCCTTTGTGGCATTATAATCCAAAATAATGTCAGGCTTTCTGTCTTCTCTATCACTTACGGCATTGTGATGGTGCATTGTGCTCATTAGAATTACCTGTTTGGGTTTTTTGGAACATAAGAAGCAACAGTTGTATTTCCAGAAAAATAAAAAGTAGAACTGTACACCTCTCTCTTGCTAAGGATACCTTGCGGTAGTTCAGGTTTGTTTTTTCTTATAGTACCCTGCATAGTAAGTTGTTTTTTTCTTCAACATCTGGCCTAGTTGATAGGATGTAAAAAAGTTGTCACATGTGACATTTTGTCCTTTTAGTCCATGAGTCAAATCGAGAGCAACACGCATACCCTGATTTTTTTCAGGTCTTTCACCAGGGGTTTTTCCTGCATACACTTGAACATTTAGAGCATATGAACTTTTGCTGTCGCAAAGTGTCCAGATCTTGATGCCGTATTTTGCTGGCTTATTTGGTATATATTGTCTGAATGGGCACCTACCTCGGAATGCCACCAGTTGCTCATCAACAGTTACATTTTCACCACTATTATACAATTTTGGTAGAATCTCTACCCATTGATTCCAAACATTTCTAATAGGTGCTAGTTTATCTTTAGCTCTTCTTCCCATTATATCTGTTTTAGAATCAAACCGCAGTACTCTAGAAATTTCATGAAACCTTTCACGACACATTGTAGCTCTAAATATGTGGCGACTGGTTTCGCAATTCCACAAACTTTTAGTTGATTCACCATAAGATTTGTATACTCCCACTAAAAGAAGTAAACCAATATAAGCATTTAGAGCTGTCACATCTATTTTTTTCCATTCATCACCATAAACGACTTGTCCCTCAATGTTTGTCATTTGTATTATAATATTTAGGATAGTCATATTTAGGAACAATGTGAATGCTGATCCTATATCAGATATTCTTGATGTAGCATACCTTGTAGGACCAGTAGTAACTTTTATGATATTTTCAGAGGACAATCTACCAGCTTGACTAGGCTGCAAGTTCCAAATTACACACTTTGTTAGATAATTACTTGCTTACTGATAAGAACAGTGAAACCACCACCATTTTGAGATGAAGTACACATAAAAAAACATAACTTTTGCAGTCAGAAATAATCTACAAGGAATCAAAAATCATTTCGGGTCATATTGACCCGAACAGTACAGCAGGGTTAAGATATGATATGCTGTTCTGTGTTAGTTCTGCAGTACTGTGTTAGCTCAGCTATACAATATTAGCTCTGTTGCTCTGTGTTAGCTCTGCTGTTCTGTGTTAGTTTTGTTATTCTGTGTTAGCTCTGCTGTACCGTGTTAGCTCTGTTGTTCTGTTAGCTCTGCTTTACTGCTTGAGCTCTGTTGAACTGTGTTAGCTCTGCTGCTCTGTGTCAGTTTTGCTGTACTGTGATAGCTTTCTCTTCTGTGTTAACTCTGCTGTACTGTGTTAGCTGTGCTTCACTGTGTTAATTCTGCTGTATTGTGATAGCTCGGTTGTTCTGTGTTAGCTCTGCTGTACTGTGTGAGCTCTGCTGTACTGTTAGTTCTGCTGTACTGTATTAGCTCTGCTGTTCTGTGTTAGCTCTGCTGTACTGACTGTGTTAGTTCTGTTGTACTGTGATAGCTCTGTTGTTCTGTGTTAGCTCTGCTGTACTGTGTGATCTCTGCTGTACGCTTTTAGCTCTGCTGTACTGTGTTAGCTCTGCAGTTCTTGTTAGTTCTGCCGTACTATGTGACCTCTGCCATTCTTCATTAGCTCTGCTGTATTGTGTGAGCTCTGCTGTTCCATGTTAGTTCGGCTATACTTTGTTAGCTCTGCTGTATTGCTTGTTCTGATTTCACTGCAGCGTTGTGTGTGATTATGATAGCAAAGTGTAAATCATTACAATGTTGATTTTTCTGGAATAAGACATAGGATCACAAATATCAAGGTATCATTTTATTCAGCTTCCTATGACCTACATGCCCATATAGACGGCTCAGGAGGGTTGATCCTACTGACAGATTCCTTTTAAACTTAAAACAATAAATCTTTGGCAGACCCAGTCTATCCATGTTTTAGAGGGTTTGCCACTTCAGTTCTTCTGTAATAGTAGTTGCAGGAGAAATAAGCAACTATCATCTACATTATAAGCTTTTTCCTGCTGTATTTCTCATTTTTAAGATATTGACTATTGCAAAATAGTATGTATTGAAGACATTTTTATATTTCCCAGTACCAAATGATTATTCTATGCATATTGCTTTAGGAGGAGTAATTTTCCTCTACTTTGCTAACAGTAGAGCTGCAGAGTCGCTACACATTTGTCATTTTGGATTCTCAGGATAAAGTGACTTAAAAATGCCATAAAGCCATAGACTATAAAGTGATAATGAAAATGATAAGGCCTGTGGCAGGTTAATAATTTGGTTGTGGTTAGTGCAGATTACAGAATTATAATAGAAGTATAGATGCACATGACGGTAATGTTCTTCACAATGGATTACATTAGTATGAATTACATTCATCAGAGTAGACCATGACATGTAATTGCCTATACAGCAGCAAAGATTTACTGCATTGCTGAACAGGAGCGGACACAGACAGAAGAGGCCCCTGTACTAAAACAATATCTGGGCTCTATGCAGTCCAGGAGCTCCTCATAATGCACAATTCCACCTGTTTTAGAAGTAGAAATGTCCCACTTATGTTTTGGGCCCCTGTCCGGCTGTATAGATTGCATCAATGGTATGTCTGCCCTTACTGCGGAATATCCGAAAGCTAGCCATGAAGTACTGTACAGATGAAGTGTTTCGCACATGCCCTGGTCCGTTTGATGGTCTTGTGCACACATCAGGCTTTTCAAGTAGTCCGGTGTGCTCCCAAGGAGTGAACTTCCTTGGCCTATTTAAAGCTCAAAAGACTCACTGTGTCTCAGTATTGCTATAAGACTTGCTAGTAACTCTTTTAGTTGTCTGTGCACAGCTCCAGTTCACATTCTTCATGAGCTCGGACATCTCCAGCTTGTCTGAGTTTTCCGGTCCCTGAGTTACTTGTCTACGGTTTCCAGTATTGCTACCTACCTTGAAAAAAACGTGGAAAATCCAGCAACAGCAAAAGTAATAAAACATCACATTTATTGGTAGATTAAAGCATGAAAAAGAAAAATTTAAAAACCATGATAGCATAATGGTCAATGCGTTTCGAGCTACACTAGAGCTAGTGTAACTAGAGCTAGTGTAGCTTGAAACGCGTCGACCGTTATGCTATTATGCTTTTTAAATTTTTCTTTTTCATGTTTAATCTACCAATAAATGTGATGTTTTATTACTTTTGTTGTTGCTGGATTTTCCAAATTTTTTTCACGGTTTACTCACTCAGGAAACCAGCCTGAAGTTTCCGTGTACCGCACCCTTATTCCAGGAATCTTTCAACCCGGCGACCTGTTGTTTTCTCCAATGTGTTATTTTTTTACATTGCTACCTACCTGGCTGAGATTTATAGTAACCTTACTGCATGTTTGTATAGACCTACTTCCTGTGGTTTCCAGTATCGCTACCTACTTGCTTGCGGTTTCCAAAATCACTACCTACTTTCCTGAGGTTTCCAGTATCATTAACTTTTTGCATATTGTTTCCAGGATGTCTTCCTGGCTGTCCATGTCTTCCAATTCTAGTTAACCACCCTCATGCAGTTTCTAGTATTGCTACCTACTTCCATTCAGTTTCCAGTATCAACCTGCATGCGGATTCCAGGACGTCTTCCTTGTTGTCTGCAGCTTCCAAGGTATTAGACTTTCAGGTGTTCTGTCTGCTACCTGTCTCCAGTTGTCTAGGACCCTTTCTACGTGTCTGCCTGCGGTTTTCAGGATGTCTTCCTGGCTGTATGCAACTACCATGGCATTTGGCCTTTTTTGTCACGTCCAGCCTACATTCTTGAGTTATACCTCTGCAACCTGCCTGAGGGCTTCAGTAATCTGCTATCTGCATGAGCTGTATAGTAACTCTGCTTTCTTTCCAAGGTGTACAGTAAGTAACTCTTCTATGTGTATAGTACTCCATCTGGCTGCTGCACCACCGTCCATAGCCCGTGTGTCCACCTAGATCTTGGGCTTAGAGGATCCAGCTCACCGTGTGATCCCACTGTATGTAACATGAAGATCAGGAAAATATGTATGTTTTTACCATGGCATACCAATATCATCTAATGATAATACTGTAACCTGTGCTCAGATGCAGAAGATTTACCTGGATACTCGTGTGACATCACAGGGAACTTTGGGCCAACAGCCCTCCTCTAAATCTTTTATTATGCGACAATTACAGCAATTTCCTCTAACCATAAAAAAGTTCTTATAAAACGCCTATTTACAAATGACAATAGAAGTGCAAGTGTAGTAAAAAACTATTCAGTCTAAAGTGGCAGATAATGGTTCTTCATAATAGATAAAACATCGTACGAACAGTTAGGAAAATGTAAGACTACTTTGTAAAGAGACTAATGACTATGTCAAGTGACTCTCGTTGCTGCAGAACTATTAATGTCCTTAGGCGGTATGGTATTATTCAATTGTAAGATTTTGTATCTATGAGCACAATTCAAAGAGGAGTCAAAAGAACATTGAAATCATAGAGCTACAAAAGCAAAACTTGGCGTGAGACTTACCCCCACTGAAAGCCCTGACAGATTTACTCACTTTTTGTTAAGATTGATGTTCAGTGTAATGGTATGACAGATCTTTTACTGATACAATGTGCCAGTATCTCTACCCTGTGCAACAGATTATTAATAGGGCCCACGATCTGTTGGGGAATCTGGTTTAGACTAAATGTGTGGGGTCAGACCTTTTCTTGTACTCTATTCCACACTAAGATTGCGGTTCATCATTTGAATATTTTTAATTATTTTTCTTTTTTGTCTTGTTTCATTTCTTTTTTGGAGTAACCAAATTCTTCAAAATAGCACATGACGGTTGATGAATGTTGCTGAAATTCAACAATCCTCTTTTGTTTTCCTTTGCCCTTTTTGCACCTTTTTAGATCAAAAAGTTAAACGATCCTTTAAAATATTCCACATTAGTCTTCAACTGCAGTAAGTACCATATATATCCCCTTAAAACATCAATTTATTAGATATACATTGAAAATACCCCAGAAAAAAAAACAACAAACCCACTTATGGAGGCATAAAAGAGGGCATCTTAGATAATTAAGTACACTTTGATACCAGGCGACACCAATGAGCACTGACAGTACCCTACAAATGTGCCACTTACACTGATACTACCTAGCCACGGACGTTGGCAGATATGGCGCCCCTGTGCTCCACGACGGCTGACCTAAACAGCCCTAGGTGGCCCTATGACAATAATGATCGAGGTGTTCAATATCCAAAAGATAATGGCCAAAAAAAACACAAAACAGACAATACAACAAGCAGATAAGCCACAAATGTTAAGAAAGGAATGCAAAATTTCTCATATGGAAAAATGAAAAAAGCAGGATACTCATTAATTCATAGCTGTTGCCTCAAATGCTCCTACATGTGTTTTTTTGTGTATTATCTGTCTTGTTTTTTTTTTTTCTGGAGTATTGTTATGTATATCTAATAAATGGATGTTTTAAGGGGATATTTATGCAACTAACTATTTTTGATGATCATCTTACTATTGACCCTTTTGCTCTTGAGACTTCAACTGCCCAAAGATTGTGCACTCCAAAACGGTACTAGAGTACAACTGCACAAAAATTTTGCAACATTTTTGAAAAGTCACAAATGATGAATTAGATTAATCCCTTAGTGACAAAGCCAATTTGGTACTTAATGACCTGGCCAATTTTTATAATTCTGACCATTGTCACTTTATGAGGTTATAGCTCTGGAATGCTTCAATGTAGGCCACTGATTCCGAGAATGTTTTTTCATGACATATTGTAATTCAATGTTAGTGGTAAAATTTCTTCGATATAACTTGCGCTTATTTATTAAAAAAATGTAAATTTAGCAAAAATTTTGAAAATTAAGCAGTTTTCAAACTTTTAATTTTGTACACTTGAATTTATGGTGTCACACAAAATAGTTAACAAACAACATTTCCCACATGTGTACTTTACATCAGCAAAATTTTGGAAACATAATTTTTTTGTTAGGACATTATAAGGGATAAAATTTGACCAGCGATTTCTTATTTTTCCATTAAAATTTACAAATACCATATAAACTAGAGTATAAGTCGACCAGAGTATAAGCCGAGGCCCCAAATTCTGCCGCAAAAAAACTGGGAAAACTTATTGACTCGAGTATAAGCCTAGGGTGGGAAATGCAGCAGCTACTGGTAAATTTCAAAAATAAAAATAGATACCAATAAAAGTAAAATTAATTGAGACATCAGTATGTTAAATGATTTGGAATATCCATAATGAATCAGGAGCCCCATATAATGCTCCATACAGTTCATGATGGGCCCCACAAGATGCTCCATAAAGTTCATGATGGGCCCCATAAGATGCACCATACAAAAATATGCCCTATATAATGCTGCACAAAGGTTAATGATGAGCCAGATAAGATGCTCCATAAAAAATATGCAAATCACTCACTTGTCCAGCTCATCCAAATATTGATTGGAGGAGATGAAACTAGAATAAAAATCTTGTCCTTTATTAGTGCATCATAAAAACAAGCTGACACGTTTCAGACAATATTGCCCTTAGTCATAGCATAAAACAAAACATGTTACAACACAATGCCTTTATATATTGTGTTGTAACATCTTTTGTATTATGCTATGACTAAGGGCAGTATTGCCTGAAACGTGTCAGCTTGTTTTTATGATGCACTAATAAAGGACAAGATTTTTATTCTATTTTCATCTCCTCCATTCAATATTTGCATGAGCTGGACAAGTGAGTGATTTGCAGTTTTACCTGGGAGTCGGCCGGCAGGAACTTGATATTGATCCGGTATTTGCAAGTTCATACAAAAATATGCCCCATATAATGCTGCATGAAAGGTTAATGGATGCTCCATATTAAAATATGCCTCATATGCTGCTGCAATTAAAAAAATAAAATAATACTCACCACTCTTCACTGAGGGCAAGTTGCCAGTGTCCTGAGCAAGCGGGGACACCGGCACGCTATGGGGGTCTTTCATAAATCTTTGTTGAAGAGGCTTGTTAAGCCAGTAGTTCCCATGGCTGCGCCCCCGATCCTCTATTGGTTAAGGGCAATCTGGAGTATGAAGAAGAGAAAGTATTGGATTCTCTCTTGCTCTCTGCTTTGTCTTGCATCTTTCAGATAAGTTATTTGTCTGTTTTATTCTGTGGCATTTTTTCCCTTTTTGCTTTTCTCTGTTCTCTGCCTTGCTGGTGTGAGTTCAGCCGGGTTCCCTGCTGGGACCTGTGCTGGACTCTGTTTTCCTTTGCCACAGCTTATGTCAGTCTATTCTGTATTTTTAGTCTCCTGTAATATCAGTATCTGTTGTTTTGCATCCAGTTCACACCAGAGTTCTGATTTAGTGGGGGAGAGGTTGTGTGGCCTCAGTATTTTTGCATATCAGGCGTGTTGGAATTTTTCTTAGGGTTTTTGCGGGACTGCAGACAGTATCCTGTCCTGTTCTATCCAGACAGTTTGGGCCCCAGCATTTGCTTACTCTATTTTCTGCCTGTGTTTTGTACTTCATCTGTCTCGCCGGCAATATATGTTTGGGGGCTATCTATTCCTTTAGGGCTCTACTCCGGGGCAGTTTAGCTTTCCCCTTTCTCTCTTTAGGCTTAGTTAACTCTTTGCCAATGTCGAGGCGTCTAGGGCATCGTAGGTACGTCCCACGGCTAATTCAAGTTATGTTGTCAGTTTAGGGGTCTGCAATCTTCTAAGTTACCAACCTCTCTGGGTGTTTGGCTGCCTAGCCTATTTCTTTATTATCCTCCTTGTTACCAAATCATAACACCACCGCCGCTGTGTCTTCCGTCTCTCTGCAGTGACTGTTCAGACATAGGGCGTGCACTTAGCACTTCATCGCGCCCTCTGACCTGAACGTCACAGCCAAAGAACCCGGAAGACACAGCGCGCGCGGCGGTGGAATGGGGACAGGTGAATATCGCATGGCTCACCCTCCCTCAGTCCTACTCACCCTCCTGGCATTGCTACATCTCAGTCAGCAGCAGGCGCTGTCATATCTCTTCCTGTCTTCCTTCCAGTGCAGAGCGGTCACATGGTACATTTCATTAAAGTAATAAATATGCGCTCCAAGCCTATGGGAGTGGAGTCGTGTGCATAGTCATTACTTTAATGAGCGGTACCACATAACCGCTCAACACAGGAAGAATCTGCAGGCACCAGGACAGAGATACAGGGATGGAGACCAGCAATGGCACGGAGGAGAGTGAGTATGATCTCTTCGGCGGCTTCAGCTGCTCCCCGCAGTCTTTCTGGTGTATGACTCGTGTATAAGCCGAGGGGGGCATTTTCAGCACAAAAAAAGTGCTGAAAATCTCGGCTTATGCACGGTAC
Source organism: Oophaga sylvatica (assembly GCA_033576555.1). Taxonomy (NCBI): domain Eukaryota; kingdom Metazoa; phylum Chordata; class Amphibia; order Anura; family Dendrobatidae; genus Oophaga; species Oophaga sylvatica. The sequence continues at coordinate 64,879,244 of JARQOD010000008.1, forward strand.
ATTTTTTCAGGGAGCACCTCACATTTGAAGTGAGTTTGGGGGTCAATAAAACAGAAAATACCCAAAAGTGACACCATTCTAAAAACTGCACCCCTCAAGATGCGCAAAACCACATTCCAGAAGCTTATTAACACTTCAGGTGTTTCATGAGAACTAAAGCAATGTGGAAGGAAAAAATGAACATTTTATTTTTTCACAAAAAATTTACTTTGAGGCTAAGTGCACACGTTCAGGATTATTCGCGTTTTTTTCGTGTTTTTTCACGGCAAAAAACATGTAAAAAATGCATGAATTAAGCATCCTATCATTTAGAATGAATTCTGCAATTTTTGTGCACATGGTGCGTTTTTTTCCGCGAAAAAAACGCATCGCGGAAAAGAAGCAACATGTTCATTAATTTCACGGAATTCTAGCGTTTTTCCTGCTATATTATTGACCTAGAAAGTTCAGGGAAAAATCACGGTAAAAATGCGCAAAATCCACGCAAAAAACGTGCAAAATCCAGGCAAAACCGCTTGTTTTTACCGTGAAAAAAGTCAGTTTTTGCTCTGGAAAATTCTGCACACATTCCTGAACGTGTGCACTTAGCCTGAACCAATTTTTTTTGGCAAGGGTATCAGGAGAAAATGGACCACAAAATTTGTTGTGAAATTTCTCCTGAGTATGCCATATGAGTATCCCATATGTGGGGAAAAGTCACTGGGTGCATGGCAGGGCTCAGAAGGGAAGGAGCACCGTTTGAATTTTTTAACACAAAATTGGCTGGAATCAATGGTGGGCCATGTTGTGTTTGGAGACCCCCGATGATGTACTTATACTGTGGAAACCCCCCATTCTAACTCCAACCCTAACCCCAACACACCCCTAACCCTAATCCCAACTCTAACCAAAACCCTAATCACAACCCTAACCCCAACACACCCCTAACCATAATACCAACACTAATCATAACACTAACCACAATCCTAACCCTAACACATCCCTAACCATAATCCCAACCCTAGCTTTAGCCCCAACTCTAACCCTAACTTTAGTCCCAACCCTAACCCTTACTTTAGCTCCAACCCTAACTTTAGCCCCAACCCTAACCATAACTTTAGCCCAACTCACTTTAACCCAACTCTAACCCTAATGGGAAAATGGAAATAAAGAATTTTTTTAATTTTATTATTTTTACCTAACTAAGGGGGTGATAAAGAGAGGTTTGATTTACTATTTTTTTACTTTGATCATTGTGATAGGGTCTATCACAGTGATCAAAATGAACCCAAAGGAAAAATTTCCTAATGTTGTCGGGTGCCAGCCGGCAGGTCTCAGCGGGCGCACTGCGCATGCACCCACCATTTTCTCCCGGAAGAAGATGCAGACGGCGTGGGGTACTTCACAGGGGTTGCAGGGACAACGGAGGTATCAGTGGGGGATTGGCGAACCCTGGGTTCTGATCTTCCCATTGGTTACAGAGCTGTGGTTCCCAAACTGTCAGATGACAGCGTGAGCCAAAAACTGTGAATGGCAGTAAAAAGGTTAGATCTGGTTGGTCACAGGTGTCAGTTGATGAGAGAGTACTACTCTCCTCAGCATATGCCTGCTGTCTGATAACAGGGAGAACAAGCACCACTGATGGGAGTATTCACCAACTGGCACCTGTGCTATAAATAAATAACAAAAACATGTGGGGTCTCTTCTATTCTTGATAACCAGCACTCCTGTCTTAGTTGAGCCGGCTTGAGTGGATAGTGGTTGCTATGCAATAATAATTACTTCCATAATTGAATGTATTTAAAAAATGTTCCTGTGCTGAGATAATCTTATAAATGTGCCCCTACTGTGTACTGTGTTATAGCTGTGTCTGACCAGGCAGGAACATGGTCTGATCATACCACAGCTCCTGGGCAGGGGAGGAAACAAAGAGAGGATACAGATATTACAGCGGGGGATCACAACTGATTTTTTTCTCTGAAGTAAAACTTTTCACTGCCTATTTATAAATGTTTTGCCTCACAGAAAGCAGCAGCTTCAATCCCATGCTGTTATATCTGTATACTCTCTTCTTCTTCCTCCCCTGCCCAGGAGATGTGGTATGATCATGTCATGTTCCTGCTTGGTCAGACACAGTTATTACACAGTACTTAGCAGGGGTACATTTGTAAAATTATCTCAGCACAGGAACAGTTTCAATTGTGGAACTTATTATTATTCCACGATCTATTGATTAAAATCTACTTTGCTTGGGGCGAAAACTTCTTTAAGGTTGTCAATACAAGACTAATGTGTAGGCAGACTTATGATATGCTGACATTTCATATGTCAACATATCACATGCTATGTTCTCTTTAACCCCTCATTATTTGTACACCAATCTCTATTACATCCTGCTTGTTATTAGAATGAAGCTTTAAGCCCTAGATTACTGGGGGTCAGCTTCAGCCTGACCTTGCATCTGATATTCTGCACAAGTACCTCTTTTTATCGATGAACTGGGATTTCATTTAGCATTGCACAATCTGCTAGGAATCTTATGTCCATTATTACCTTACGGCTGAACATGTCCCATCAGAATAAATTAATAAAGCATTTGGAGAACAGATAATTTGCATTTTATTCCTACTCCTGTTTACCATGTGTGTGACTGTTAAAATATTTTCCACCATCTAATGAAATTTCTTAGCTATGTTAAATCAGATTTTACAGAATTTTACATGTTCTTATATCCTTAAACGTAAATCCTTCAAAATTAGCAGAAAACTACTTAAAAAACAGCATTTCGTGAAAAGTGTTTCTCTAGGAAACCTCGGCAAGTCCACCAGCCTGAAAATGATGTTGTACGCACATACCCTTAGGGAGTTTTTCTGTTCCTGAAGCATTTAATTGGAAAGCGGCTTTAAAGAGATTTTGGGTGTTTTGGAAGTTTTTTTTCCAGAACAGTTTTTTTCCAGTCTTTAATTTGATAATGCCAAGTTGGGAGCAATTCCAACAGGAGCCATTATGAAGTGGCAAGCACTTTATTTTTTCCCCCAGCATGAAAATTGTTGGTCCTGACAAACAGGGGTCATAGTTTAATTGTCCTTAATGAGTTTTTTTTTTAGTTTTCGCTGTGTATTTTTGCTGCATCAAAAACACAATGTCGTACAGTTCCAACAAAGTGGATGGGATTTATAGAAATCTCACTCCCTTTGTGCTTTTTGTTTACTTAGCACAACTGAACCGCGGTTCATTTTTTCAAATTCGCAGCATGTAAATTTCTCCTGGGGGTAATGTTGAGTTTACTGTGCTAGTTTTCCCCATAGACTTGTATTTGATGCAGTAAACCCTCAAGTCCAATAAACGTACATGCATTTTTGTCAAAGTCAAATACTGGGAAGTATCTAAAACACAGTAGCTTTCTTAAAACATGACATATCAACAATACAAAAAGTACAGGTTCAAAAACTCGATAAAAACACACTAAAAAACAATGCAAGGTCAAAAATGGGATAAAACGCACTCAAAAACAATGCAGGTTCAAAAACGCGATACAAACGCACTCAAAAACAATTTAAAAAGCAAATAGAAAATCTGCAGCATCAAAAACTCAACAAAAGCTCATTGTGGGAATGTGGCCTTAGGTACAACAATTCTGCAATTTCTTTTTTGAAAACTTTTCATATCTATGTTGCAAAATTTGTCGAGAGTCAAGATAACTCTACACTTTGTTCCAGCCCATAATGATTTCTAAACCGTACACCTAATAGTCGGCCTTCTGCATGTGCAGATCTATGTGAAGGATTTTCTGAAAGAAGGAGAATATGAAATCATTGACTACAGAATCTTCAGTGTCAATGTTATTTATTACTATGAAATAACTTCTAATTCTAGAGGTTTTCAGCAGGTTTGGAATAAAATGTGTTTCTTTGATGTGGTGTACAGTAGATCTGTATTTAGCAGATTCCTATTCTATTTGCACCATATTGTTTATCTAAAGCAGACACTTACCAGACCATAAAGAGCTTATGAAATGGAAAGCAAACACGACCTTCTGGAACAGCTGCAGTGTCATTTCCAGAAATGTATTAACTCCAAAACCACTGGATCATCTGTCATTGAGCGCCAGTCACTAAATGCGATTAGACTGAGCACTAGATCTTGTTTTCTCATTATACTAAAAACCATATACAGTTTAAAGGACAAAGGGTCATTTCACATAACTGAGCAATGGCATCTATGATAGAAGAAAACCAAAATGGGATTTAGACTTCTATGGCTGCTTCCTATGAGCTGCGAGAAATATCATTTCCTATTGCGTAGTTTCCCTCTTTGCAAAATATTTCCGTGAATCTGAAATCAATTCTTAAGAAAGTCATTTCGAGATGACATAATTGCATTTAGAGTATTTGTGTGTTTTTGCTTATAATGGAAGATTAAAATATCAGGCAGTATGTTATTTTTATATATGTATTTGGATAAACAGGAAAACAAAGTGGTAAAAATACAGTAGGCAGGCGGGAGTACAGTAAGTGGGTAGGCTGATGTTTGGGCAGTATGGAGGGATGGGAGATTAATCAAGAAATTAGGCGAATTCACATATTGAAGTTTTTCGCTTGGTTTTCAGAACAGATTTTTTAAACATGAAGTATGGATATGTGATATTCTATTGTTTGTTTCCTATTTCTTAAAGCTGGCATTTGGTGCGCTAATCTTGATGAGAAGTGATTTTGAGTAAGATACCCCAAATTCATTAGAGGGGTTAACCCTGAGAGGCTAACCCCCTTAAAATAACAAACTACCATATTTTTCGGACCATATGACACACCCCAAATTTTCAGAAGGAAAAGAGAAAAAAAGTTAATGTGTTAAATGGGGGCCCGTCTTAGGCCTCTTTCACACATCAGTTTTTTACAATCAGGCACAATCCGTCCAATTGGTAAAAAAACGGATCCGGCTTAGAATGCAAAAAACTGATGCCCAGGATCCGTCGTGAACTTTTGAACCCGGAAACTGTATTGTACGCATGTCTGGCACGGAGAGAGAGACCTTGGTTCGGCTTCCAGGCAGGCGTAGATAAAGAAAACGGAGTCTGGTGGCCAGATCAGTCCTATGCCTGATCCGGCTCCCATAGATTTGTATTGTATGGCCTAGCCTGACGCGCCGCTTCAGGCGCTGTCAGGCGTTTCCGCTAGAAAAAAAAAGTTACATGCTGCGTCCTGTCCGGATGCCGGAATTAAAATCTGTGACGGATCCGGCAGAAAACGGACTAAATGCAATGACATGCGGCGCGATCTGGCGCTAATGCATGTCAATGAGAAAAAATGGATCCGGCGGTAAAAAAAAACATCCGTTTTTTTCAAAAACTGCCGGATCACGCCTGACAGCAAAAAACTGATGTGTGAAAGTAGCCTTACTATCTGAATTCAGCTTACCCAGGGGGATAAGCAGTGCTGGTGGAGTGGGGTCACAAGGGGTGTTTGGTGGTCCAGCGATATGACTCCCATCCCAGGCTGGTGCAGCAGGTGTGGTGGCCTCCAGGAAATCCCATCCAAGGCAGGTGCGGCAGGTTCGGCGGTGGTACTCAGGGATCCATCGGCATCTTGTGAAAGCCCGAAGGCCCCGCATATCCATTGCTGCGATGCAATGGCCACCAGGAAATCCCATCCCAGGCTGATGCGGCAGGCTAGACGTTGGTTCTCTGCAGTGTGGTGGCTCCGTCGGCATGTTGTGAAAGCCCGGAGGCCCCGAATATCCATTGCTGTGATGCAGTGGCCACCGGAGGGCAGCGCATGCTCAGATTGAGATCTCCCAACGAGATCTTGTGCCAAGCTCTCGGGAGACGAGATCTCGGGATGAGATCTCGTTGCCGAGATCTCAATCTGATCATGTGCCGCCTCCGGCGACCATTTTTCCAGAGGCTACCGCATCTCAGCAGATTGAGATCTCAGCAACGAGATCTCAATCTGAGCATGTGCCACCCCCCGGTGACCATTTTCCTGGAGGCCACCGCATCACAGCTGCAGCAATCGATATTCAGGGACTCCAGGTTTTCACAAAATGCCAGTGGAGCCCCCTGCACAACAGAGCACCACCACCGAACCTGCCGCACCTGCTGCACCAGCCTGGGAAGTGAGTGTGATCAACGTCCGACAGCATCGGACCGGGACTGCTGCAGAATTGCCCGACTCCTGCTACCGCCGCAGTATTTGTAAGTATATTCCGACTATAAGATGAACCCCATATTCCCCCAAAATTTTTTGGGAAAAAAGTGCATCTTGTAGTCCGAAAAATACGGTAGGCATTACTTACCCCCTATAGGTCCAGTGCTGTGTTTCCTGTCAATTTCTACACAGGCAGAGCCACTGAGCTCAGTGATTGTGTGCAGTGGTAATGTCATGTCAACAATGCTGCAGCCAAACAAAAGGTTGGAACAGTGGTAGAAAGGCAGCACTGTTCCCTCTTTAAGCAATTTTAGAGATATTTTCAGCAGACTTGCTCAAAAAATACCTTTGAAAACTTGTCTGCACATATCCTAAGGCTCTAACGGTGTCATACAATATATTGTCTTATAAACTTCCATGCTAAAAAATGTATACTGCATAATGTACTGTACCTATATAGAATGCCTCTGCATAAATAACAATATAAGCTTCTGCTTGAAATTTAATATATTCATTCTTTTGAGCATTTTAGCCTTTTTGCGGCTTTTTCCAAGCAAAAAATGACTGAACAAAATGCATTGTGAATACTCACTTAGGTTCTGTGTAATTCCAAAATCCTCCTGATGAGCCCCCCCAAAAAACCTGCACCTATAGTTACAGCATGTGAAAACAGCCTTATACGTCATGTGATGAATGTGCAAGAAAAAGTTTTTAAAGGGAATCTATCAGCAAGATTTTACTACCCCAAACAATATGTATGGACATGTAGATCTTTCAGAGACAAAACCATCAATACCTTTACATGGCCTGTCCGTTTGTCCGTTACTGAGAAATCAGCGTTTGAATTTATATACAAATGAGGCTGAAGAGCTTTTTGTGGATCTGAATCTTCTGTCACTCCAGCTCTTTTCCCCGCCCAGCACAGCCTCTTCCTGCTTGACTGACAGCCTCTATGCTGTGGGACTTCAGGAAAAGGAGACATCAGTCAAACAGGAGGAGGCTATTCTGGGCAATGAATAGAGTTGGAGTGACAGAGGCTTCAGATCTACAAATAGTTCTTCAGCCTTATTTGCATATCAATTCCAACACTGATTTCTCAGTATTATAGGAATGGACTAACCATGTAAACTTATTATTATACTTGACTTTAAAAGAAAGAGTTGCATGCATATATAAATAGCTTGTGGTGTGAAATCCTACTGACAGATTTCTTTTCGCTGTTTTATTGTGTCATTTGAACTTTTGTTTCATGAAGATTATTTTTATTGAATTTTATTTTTACGTTTTTCAAGGGAATAATATCATGTCTCTATGTCCGCAACATTATCCTTTTTGTTGCATTACTAACCCAAGTAGCTGCTTATGCCAAGATCAAAGAGAACAGAATTATAAGGTGGTAATCAAAGGATTTTCTGACCTCTGCCATTAAAGTGCATCTGATTGTCTCAGTCATGTTGCTGAACTGTAGAATTACTGCAACCGAGCTGCATTGTCGCCTTTCTTATAATGAAGTCCATGTGACATTATCATTCATGATTTTAATCTTCACCTTTTGAGTTTAAGTTCATTCACAAATAAAGGCAAGTTTTATCCCATGAAGCTGGATTCCTCCCTTTTTGCCATTTCTACTGCTCACCAGCAAAAGAAGCCTTTCCATACTCCAGGACCGTTTGGACATTGATTTCGAGGAGCTGTTTTTCTCACTTATTTGTAGTAGAATTACTGCAGAGCTCCTCTGTCACATCTTGTCAAGGGGTTAAAGAAAATTTATCATCCTCACGCAATTTTAAATAAAGATCTGCTTATAGGGTAGCAGTTGAATAGCAGTACTGTTGATGTGGGCAGTCTAACTTATGAGAGGCTGTAATTCTGGTAGCGTGACCATTATTTGACATCAAGACCAAAATTTTATTCCATTGCAATTGTGCTTTAATTAGGTAACAGTATAAATCAGTACATCTAATGTAGCGCAAACCTACAAATAGTCATAATGATGTGGTTTGGTCCCAGGGTCTCCAACCTGTGATGCTCAACAGATTGAAAGACTACAACCTGAAGAGGTTCCTCCCTGCCCCGGACTTGGAGCTCCTACCCTGCAATATGTGAAGAGCCACAATTCAGAGACCTTTTTCTTAGCCTATAGTAATAAAATTAGAGTAGAATTTGCCTTGAAGACTTGCAACGTCCCTTTCGGATAACAGTTATTTTTCCCGGCTATAAATTTGTTAGTGCTGTGGTTCTTCTTTTTTTACCATACCAAATGGCATCCTATATATTAAATTTAGCAGTTTATTAACTTTTCATATGAGTTCAGTCCAAGGTCTCATTCATTCATTTGGTCACGCTTTTTACCTCTGCCTTCACTCATAATTTATATATGATTGGAATCTTTAACGTACCCTTGAAAAATGGAATTTACAATAGTCTGTTATTATCTGAGCTTTATCACTTTAATCTTTTTTTTCTGTCCTTTTCGAGCAATCAGATTGAGAGTCTCACTTAATCTTTTAGGCTATAAAACAATGACAGAAGGTTACGCAAGGTAATTTCTTAGTTTTTTTTCTAAGTTTCTTAACCAGTATCACAGTAAATATTTTGGAAATCCTATAAAGTACCAATAAGCAGATCGGAATCTGAAAGAAATCTATATTCATGTGTATTTTAAGAGACATAGAAATATTACAACTACACATTTTTTATCATTTATTTTTCAATGTTTCAACTATTAGCTATAACAGTCATGGAAGTCTATCACTGGCCATGTGTCTGCTGTCAAGAACCATGGCCCAAAATTAAGGGGGTTATCCATTGTATCTTTATTTCTACACATGTGTTGCACATGCTTACAATTATATAGGTATGACAGGTTCTTCTCATGCACATGTTAGTACAGCATTTTTCACAGTCTGCACAGATTTCTATCCATAAAATGGCTACTGGGGAAGGAACATGTGACAAGACCAGTCCATCAGCCTTGACCAATTGAAAAACACCTCACATAGGAGAGTTATTTAAATATTGGAGGAGACTGATGGACAGGTTTGGCACATGCTCCTTTATTAATGGCCATATTATGGACAGGAAAGCTGTAAAGTCTGTGAGGAAAGGTGTACAAAAAAGCACAGGAGAAGAACCTCTCATTCCTATGTAATAGTAAGTGTACACAAAATCATGTGCCAAAAACATCTATTGAAGTAAAATTTAAGTGGTCAACCCCTTTAAATGTAACTAAGCACCAAAAGGAAAAAGAGATGGAAAGTCCAAAAATAAAAAGTAACCAATTTTATTAAACACAATTTAAAACAACAATGTATAAATACAAGTACAACGAAAATGTCAAAAATGAATAGTGTGGAACAAAAGAGCAAAAAGCACACAGACCCACAAATATAAAGTGGATGGGATACCAGTAAGAGTAGCAGCATTCCATGTAAAGTGCCAGTGTGGCGTTCTCATGTGTATGGCTGAGGGTTGTTCTCCTGATAGGGTATGATATATCTTACGGTGGCCAAGCTTTCTTTCAGGAGAAGAGAAGAGTCTTTCCTTCTCAAAATACACACACACAGGAAACTCCATAATACAATGTTGGCACAGTAACTGCTTTAGGGAGAAGATGATGATGGTGGTAGTAGTTGGTGCATTTGAGCTCCAGTCATGAAGCAGCCATAAGAATTTGAAACAGAAGTATTTTTACAGAAGGTAATGGGGCAAATTATTATTTACAAACAGCAGTAAACTGAGGTACAGGATTACACTCATGGTTGATGATTGCTGTGTTCCTGCAGACAGGCAGATCTTATTAACCTCTTGTTTTATTAACTCTTAATATCTCTTCTTCAGCACTGTTCTCTGTTTCTGCCCAGAGGTAATTCTTCCTCCTAGAGGTGCAATGATAGTCTTCCTCTTATGAAGACTATTAACTCCCCTTATCGTGTCAGTTCCCTTTTTAAGCAAAGCCGGCAGGGAGAAGGCAGGTAATTCCTTCACCTACAAAATGACTTCCTCTTCTCAAGATCTCTGACCACCAATTGCCACTTCAAAATTAAAACTGTCCCCCAGGACTTGGCTACTCCCCCTTCATTTCAAAACCTTCCAACTGTCTTGTTACTCACATGATGCAGTTTGGCAATTTTCTTGGCAGAGAGACCGCTATCGATGAGCTGGATGATACGGTTTCTCTTTTCTTGGGAAATCTTCTTCATGGCTGCTCCTTGATTTGAACCAGTGACCTTTCACTTGACAATCAACCTAGTAACAGACTGAGATATTAGGGAATGTTAAAACTGGATGTAATTTGTAGTATACCGAAAAAAAAATATTTTTTCACCAGCAGGAGCAAAACAGTAACAATGCAGTGACATGACAATAATCTGCATAACTAATCATTTGCTAAATAGTTGCAAGTCAATTTTATGCATCAGATAGCCAAGATTGTCTATAAAATGATAGTAGTCTCATGTTCAAAGCTGTAGTGGATGGTGAAATATCGAGCCTGAAAGTCAAAAATTCAAAACATTGTTACCCGTTTGCTTGTCACTGTATATCTGATTTATTTTCAATTTATTCAAGTACATTTTCCATTTTCCATATTATGTTGCTGTGTTCTAATTTCAGCACCATGGACATCACAAAGATGGGCATCAATTAAGGTGTCTAAGATTTTTTTTCCCCCAGAAATAGTGCCACTTTTGTTTATAGACTATGCCTGGTTTTGCACCTTATCTTTCTTAAAGGGATCGGTCACCAGATTTTTGCTACCACATCTGAGAGTAGAATAACGGAATAAGCAGAATAATAATAGAGACACTGATTCCAGCAATGTATTATTTAGCAGCAGTGTAAGGCCGGAGTCACACTAGCGAGAAATACGGACGAGTGCAATGCGAGGAAAAATCGCATTGCACTTGGACCAATGTTAATCTATGGGGCAGCTCCCATCAGCCGATTTTTTCTCTGCCGTTTTATACGTGCAAGTGAAATTGCAGCATGCTGCGATTAGCACCGTATATCGGCCGAGAATCGCCAATGCAAGTCTATGGGGGCGAGAAAAATACAGATTACACATGGACCAGACGTGTGACTTGCGAGAAATACGCACCGGTGTCCTTTAGAAAAGCCGGCAATTCAGTGCGATATACTGTAAAATCACACTGACATGTTTAATAAAGAATGAAAAGAATACATATACACACATAGAATACATATACTGTATATATACACTGTTCAAAAAATAAAGGGAACACTCAAATAACACATTCTAGATATAAATGAATGAAATATTCTCATTGAATACTTTGTTCTGTACAAAGTTGAATGTGCTATCAACATAATCACGCAAAAATCATCAATGGAAATCAAAAAAACAAAACAAAATTAAAATGGAAACAAGTCAAAATGATGCTTCTCAGTATTGTGTGTGGCCTCCACATGCCTGTATGACCTCTCTACAATGCCTGGGCATGCTCCTGATGAGGTTGTGGATGTTCTCCTGAGGGATATCCTCCCAGACCTGGACTAAAGCATCCATCAACTCCTGGACAGTCTGTGGTTCAATGTGACGTTGGTGGATGGAGCGAGACATGCTGTTCCAGATGTGCTCAATCAGATTCAGGTCTGGGGAGTGGGCGGGCCAGTCCATAGCTTCAATGCCTTCATCTTGCAGGAGCTGCTGACACACTCCAGCCACATGAGGTCTAGCATTGTCTTGCATTAGGAGGAACCCAGGGCCAACCGCACCAGCATATGGTCTCACAAGGGGTCTGAGGATCTCATCTCGGTACCTAATGGCAGTCAGTCTACCTCTGGGGAGCACATGGACGGCTGTGTGGCCCTCCAAAGAAATGCCACCCCACACCATTACTGAGCCACTGCCAAACCGGTCATGCTGAAGGATGTTTCAGGCAGCAGATCGCTCTCCACGGCATCTCCTGACTATGTCATGTCTGTCACATGTGCTAAGTGTGAACCTGCTGCCTGCAACATCTAATTGACAACTCTCCATTATTAAGCCGGTTTAATGTCACCTTTCAATAGCAAGGTGGCATTAACCCACTATTAACCCATTAGCCACCGCTAAAGGCAATGGGAATACATGGGCTAAGTGCCAGAAAAAGTGCATCTAACAATAGATGTGCCTTTTCTGGGGTGGCTGGGGGCAGATGTTAGTAACCAGGGGGCACAAAAACAATGCTTCCTCCCTAGGCTAATAATATCTGTTCTTAGGGCCCCGTCACACATAGCGACACAACAGCTATCCCGACAACGATATGAACTTGTCGGGATCGCTGGTGTGTCGCTACATGATCGCTGGTGAGCTGCCAAACAGGCAGCTCTCAGCAGCGATCAGGACAGCGACTATGCGGGTAACAAGCGATGCACGTCGCTTAGTTACCCGCAGTGTACCTTAGATACCACCGCGCTAGTGCAGGGAGCTGGTAACCAAGGTACACATCGGGTTTCTAGGCGCCTAGAAACCCGATGTGTACCTTGGTTGCCAGCTCCCTGCACCAGCGCGCTGGTATCTAACGTACACATCGGGTTTCTAGGCACCACGCGGCTCCTAGAAACCCGATGTTTACCTTGGTTACCAGCTCGCTGATCGCTGGTCTCCCACCTGCCACACGCAGCGATGCGTGCTGGCCAGCGGGAGACCAACGATCAAAAAAATGTCCAGGACATTCAGCGACGATCAGCGATACCCAGCAGAGGTGCTGATCGTCGCTGCGTGTCACACACAGCGATATCGGTGGGGAGATCACTGTTGCGTCACAAAACTTGTGACTCAACAGCGATCTCGCTAGCGATCTCGCTATGTGAGACGGGGCTTTAGTTACTGGCTTTCTCTGTCTGGCGGAGAAAATACTGCGGGAGCCCACGCATTTTTTACAATGAATTTACACATTAAATTAACACCTACATGTATGAAATTTTGGACACATACACTCATAAAATTGTTAATGAAAACCATATATCAAACTAAATGAATTGACATGGTTTACTGTATATAAACCATGTGTCATTTCATGTCAGGTTCTGTAATGATTTTACAGAAGCCGGCAATTGAATTAGCGGCTATTATGCTGTATAGAAGTGTATGAACTATAAATATATATATATGTGTCTCAATGACATGTATATATATATATATATATATATTTATATATATATATATATATATATATATATATATATAAAAATATATACAGTGCCTACAAGTAGTATTCAACCCCCTGCAGATTTAGCTGGTTTGATAAGATGCAAATAAGTTAGAGCCTTCAAACTGCAAACGAGAGTAGGATTTATTAACAGAAGCATAAATCTTACAAAACCAAAAGTTATGTTGCTCAGTTAAATTTTAATAAATTTTAAACATAAAAGTGTGGGTCAATTATTATACAGCCCCTATGTTTAATATTTCGTGGAATAACCCTTGTTTGCAATTACAGCTAATAATCGTCTTTTATAAGACCTGATCAAGCCGGCACAGGTCTGTGGAGTTATCTTGGCCCACTCCTCCATGCAGATCTTCTCCAAGTTATCTAGGTTCTTTGGGTGTCTCATGTGGACTTTAATCTTGAGCTCCTTCCACAAGTTTTCAATTGGGTTAAGGTCAGGAGACTGACTAGGCCACTCCAACACCTTGACTTTTTCCCTCTTAAACCAGGCCTTGGTTTTCTTGGCTGTGTGCTTTGGGTCGTTGTCTTGTTGGAAGATGAAATTACGACCCATCTTAAGATCCTTGATGGAGGAGCGGAGGTTCTTGGCCAAAATCTCCAGGTAGGCCGTGCTATCCATCCTCCCATGGATGCGGACCAGATGGCCAGGCCCCTTGGCTGAGAAACAGCCCCACAGCATGATGCTGCCACCACCATGCTTGACTGTAGGGATGGTATTCTTGGGGTCGTATGCAGTGCCATCCAGTCTCCAAACGTCACGTGTGTGGTTGGCACCAAAGATCTCGATCTTGGTCTCATCAGACCATAGAACCTTGAACCAGTCTGTCTCAGAGTCCTCCAAGTGATCATGAGCAAACTGTAGACGAGCCTTGACATGACGCTTTGAAAGTAAATGTACCTTACGTGCTCGTCTGGAACGGAGACCATTGCGGTGGAGTACGTTACTTATGGTATTGACTGAAACCAATGTCCCCACTGCCATGAGATCTTCCCGGAGCTCCTTCCTTGTTGTCCTTGGGTTAACCTTGACTCTTCGGACAAGCCTGGCCTCGGCACGGGAGGAAACTTTCAAAGGCTGTCCAGGCCGTGGAAGGCTAACAGTAGTTCCATAAGCCTTCCACTTACGGATGATGCTCCCAACTGTTGAGACTGGTAGGGCCAACTCCTTGGAAAGGGTTTTGTACCCCTTGCCAGCCTTGTGACCCTCCACGATCTTGTCTCTGATGGCCTTAGAATGCTCCTTTGTCTTTCCCATGTTGACCATGTATGAGTGCTGTTCACAAGTTTGGGGAGGGTCTTAAATAGTCAGAAAAGGCTGGCAAAAGAGATCATTAATCCACACATGTGAAGCTCATTATTCTTGGTGCCTGAACTACTTCTTAATACTTTAGGGGGACCAAACAGAATTCTTGTGGTTTGAGGGGTTGAATAATAAATGACACTCTGAATAGTGTTGTCATGTGTGCATTGCCACGAAGATCGTCGCGGTTGCACATTTTGACTTCTCACAGCTGATCTGCTGTTTCTTTGTGTTTGGCAGCTAGGGAGTTAATTCTGTCTGTGCTCGGTGCTGGGACTGGGTGCAGTTTCTCCCGGCTGCAATTGATTATTTGTTGATTGGTTTCCTTTAAATTCCTGGTTGTCTGCTTGGGGAGTTGCCAGTGAAACCTTCATGCAGACCACAGATAGGAATGAATCTGTATAGACTTTAGTTGTGAGCTCCTTAGTTGTTCTAAGCTCAACTTGGTTAGAGTTTATTTCCCAGACCATTTATGTTCCTTTGGTGTTTGAGTGTGTATGCAAGCGAGTGTTATCCTGTCTGTCTTATATGTCTAATCTGTGTATTTAGCTGAGATCAGCCCATATCCCTTTGGTGGTAGTCAGGATCCTTCTTAGGACTGATTACAGGGTTCAGGGTCTGATAGGAGACAGGGTTAGGTTGGAGACTTGGACCTCTGAACCATTATCAGTACCTCCAAGGTGAGGGATTAGTTAGGACCCCAGTTTAGGGTCAGGTTAGATCCCGGTCCACCTCTTTCCTGTTTCAGCTCATCAAGTCCTCAAGATTAACCCTGAGTTCAGCAGATATCGTGTCAGGTAAATCTATTCTATACTTACATGCTGATGTTGCTATACTAGTTGTTGTATAGAGTGTTGTTCCTGTATTAATAGTTTACTGACATTGTATACATATCATTAGACAGCGTGACATTTTCACTGGCCATAAAAATTATCTCCAGTTACCATGGATCCAGTAGCCCAGCTGGCTCTGCAGTTGCAGGGATTATCCATGGAGCTGACGGACATTAAGTCCAAAGTTTTGTCTCCCCTGGAGCAAACCAGAGTTGAACCTAAAGTAGCTCTCCCGGACAGGTTCACTGGTGGGCGAGACAAATTTTTCACCTTCCGGGACGCATGTAAATTGTATTTTTGGCTTCGGCCTCGATCATCAGGGAGTGAGGAGCAGAGAGTGGGAATTGTTATCTCACTTCTGCAAGGGGACCCTCAATCCTGGGCATTTTCCCTTCCTCCGGGATCCCCGGCTCTACTGTCTGTAGATCAATTTTTTACTGCCCTGGGATTGGTATATGATGACCCAGATCGGGTCTCTCTTGCTGAGACAAAATTACGTAAGATACAGCAGGGAGATCGTCCGGCAGAGGAATTTGCTTCTGAGTTTCGTAGATGGGCCACAGATACTCAGTGGAATGACCCAGCTCTTAGGAGCCAGTTTTGTCATGGGCTTTCTGATAAATTAAAAGACGTTTTGGCTCAGTATGAGTCTCCTCCTTCTCTGGAGGCTGCTATGGCCTTAGCTATCCGTACTGATAGACGGCTTCGGGAGAGGGGTGAGGTAACCCCACTCCCTGTTGTTTCTCCACCTACCACTAAAGTCCCTTATGTTGAGGTTCCCCTTGTCTGTTCGGATGAGCCTATGCAGTTGGGAGGGACATCATTTCGTAGGAGGGGATTGGCGGTACGCCGCAGGACTAGAAGATGTTTTTTCTGCGGGAAAGAGGGACATTTTGTTGGAAAATGTCCATCCCGTGCCTTGTTGAGCCAAAAGTCGCCGGAAAACTGTTAATCCCAGGTTGTGTGGTGGACGACAACCTGGGAGTATGTATTTCATCCGCCAGTTCTTCTCAGTTCCTTGTACCAGTGGAGGTGGTAGTTGGTACGAGAGTGGAGAGATTGTCTGTTCTTCTTGATAGTGGTTCCGGGGCTAATCTGGTTGACGCTCAGTTTGCTCAGGCTCAAGGTATGCATCTGAGTGTATTGGTCAAACCGATCCCTATATTCTCCATTGACGCCAGGCCTCTCGGCCAAGGTAGCTTTGTTCATGAGGTTCATAACATTGACCTTCGGGTAGGGGCAATACATAGGGAACAATTATCTTGTTATGTGTTGGAGGGTCTACCTACTCCCATTGTGTTGGGACTTCCTTGGTTGGTTAAACATAACCCTGTGATTAATTGGCAGTCCAGAGAGATAAGCCAATGGGGTGAGTTTTGAAAAAGCAACTGCATGAACACAGTCATCAGTGCGGTCGTGCCTAGTACATTCCCTCCTTTTTTGGAGGATTTTGGGGATGTTTTCTCTGAGGAGGGGTGTCAGGAGTTGCCTCCTCATCGCGTGTATGACTGCTCTATTAATCTCCTTCCTGATGCTAAGTTGCCTAAAGCTAGGTTGTATAATCTTTCTGGTCCTGAGAGGCAGGCTATGAAAGATTATATTTCTGAAAGTCTGGCCAAAGGGCATATTAGACCTTCATCTTCCCCAGTAGCCGCGGGGTTCTTCTTTGTGAAGAAGAAAGATGGAGGCCTGCTTGGATTTCCGTGAACTTAATCGGATTACTGTTCGAGATCCGTATCCACTCCCTCTTATTCCTGATCTCTTCAATCAAATTGTTGGCGCCAAATGGTTTTCTAAATTGGATCTCAGGGGGGCGTATAATCTGATTAGGATAAAAGAGGGGGATGAGTGGAAAACGGCGTTTAACACGCCGGAGGGACATTATGAGAACCTAGTCATGCCTTTTGGTCTGACTACTGCACCAGCAGTATTCCAACATTTTGTTAATGACATTTTTCGTCACCTTGTGGGGCTGTTTGTGGTTGTATATTTGGACGACATTTTAATTTACTCGCCAGATCTTGTGTCTCATCAGGAGCATGTGAGACAGGTGTTGCAGATCTTGCGAGACAATAAACTATACGCCAAACTGGAGAAGTGTGTATTTGCCGTACAGGAACTTCAGTTTTTGGGTTTTTTGGTGTCAGCCTCCGGTTTCCGTATGGACCCTGAAAAGGTGAGAGCAGTGCTTGAATGGGATCAGCCAAGGGATCTTAAGGCTCTGCAGCGTTTTTTGGGGTTTGCTAACTACTACCGGAAATTTATTTGTAATTTCTCATCTGTCGTCAAACCTCTCACTGACATGACAAGAAAAGGGACGGATTTTTCTAAATGGTCGGACAAAGCTTGCCAAGCCTTTTCCTCTTTGAAGAAATGTTTTGCTTCGGCACCCGTTCTCATCCAACCAGATGCATCTCAGCCGTTCATTGTGGAGGTGGATGCGTCTGACGTAGGGGTGGGTGCTATATTGTCCCAGGGTCCGTCCCCTGGTAAATGGCATCCGTGCGCTTTCTTTTCTAAGAAATTGTCGTCCGCCGAAAGGAATTATGATATCGGCAATAGGGAACTTTTGGCCAATAAGTTAGCTTTTGAAGAATGGCGTCACTTTTTGGAGGGGGCAGTCCACCCGGTTACCGTTATTACTGATCACAAGAACCTGTTGTATTTGGAATCCGCTAAGCGTCTGAATTCCAGACAAGCTCGATGGTCGTTGTTTTTTACCAGGTTTAATTTTGTCGTCACTTATCGCCCGGGGTCTAAGAATGTAAAGGCTGATGCCTTGTCTCGCAGTTTCCCAGGGGCCGGGAAAACGGATGACCCGAGTCCTATCCTTCAGGAGGGGGTGGTAGTGTCGGCTGTATTTTCTGAGCTTGAGGAGGAGGTTTAGAGGCTCAGGGGGACGCCCCTGCAGGACCTCCAGGGAGACTGTTTGTCCCAAATCTGTTGAGACAAAAGGTTATTGAGGCACATCATAATTCTGCTCTAGCAGGACATCCAGGGAGTAAGGCTACTTTAGATCTCCTTTCTCGCCGGTTTTGGTGGCCTAATGCTAATAAAGATGTTATAACTTTTGTCGCGTCATGTGGGGTGTGTGCTCGCTCTAAAACCCATCATACCCGTCCGTCTGGGACCCTTTTACCCTTGAAACTTCCAGAGCGTCCATGGACTCATTTATCTATGGACTTCATTACGGACCTTCCTCCGTCGTCAGGGAATACTGTCATACTGGTGGTTGTTGACAGGTTCAGTAAGATGGCACATTTCGTTGCTCTTCCTGCACTCCCTAATGCTAAAACTCTGGCGCAGGTGTTCATTAGGGAGATCGTTAGACTTCATGGGTTGCCTTCTGATGTGGTGTCAGATAGGGGGTCTCAGTTTGTGTCCAAATTTTGGAGGGCATTTTGTTTACGTCGGGGATGCAATTGTCATTTTCCTCGGCTTTTCATCCGCAGACCAATGGTCAGACAGAGCGTCTGAATCAGAGCTTAGAGACATATCTCCGGTGTTTTGTCTCAGAGAACCAAGAGGACTGGTCTTCTTTCTTTCCTCTGGCAGAGTTCGCTCTTAACAACAGGTGGAGCGAGTCCACTGGTAAGTCCCCGTTTTTTGGGGCATATGGTTTCCATCCCCAGTTTTGTACTTTCAATGAGGGGGGCCCTTCTGGGGTTCCTGAGGAGGAGCGTTTCTCGTCGTCACTTGCTTCTGTGTGGAGAGGTGTATTGAATAATCTGAGTGCGATGGGGAACCGTTACAAACGTATGGCTGATAGGAGGAGAGTTTCTGGTCCAGATCTGAATGTGAACGATCTGGTATGGTTGTCTACCAGGAATATAAAACTTAAAGTGCCCTCCTGGAAACTGGGTCCCAGATTCATCGGGCCGTACAGGATCAGTTCCATAATTAATCCTGTGGCATTTCGTCTGGACCTCCCTCCTACGTTTAAAATTCATAATGTGTTCCACAAGTCATTACTTAAAAGGTATGTGGCACCAGTCATACCGTCACCTCTACCTCCTCCTCCTGTGTTGGTCAATGGTAACTTGGAATTTCAAGTATCAAAGATCATTGACTCACGTCTGAATCGCCGGTCCCTTCAGTACTTGGTGCATTGGAAGGGGTATGGTCCAGAGGAGAGGACATGGGTCCCTGCGTCTGATGTTAACGCAGATCGTTTGGTTCGGACCTTCCACAGAACTCACCCGGGCAGGCCTGGCCCTGAGGGTCCGGAGGCCTCTCGTAGAAGGGGGGGTACTGTCATGTGTGCATTGCCACGAAGATCGTCGCGGTTGCACATTTTGACTTCTCACAGCTGAGCTGCTGTTTCTTTGTGTTTGGCAGCTAGGGAGTTAATTCTGTCTGTGCTCGGTGCTGGGACTGGGTGCAGTTTCTCCCGGCTGCAATTGATTATTTGTTGATTGGTTTCCTTTAAATTCCTGGTTGTCTGCTTGGGGAGTTGCCAGTGAAACCTTCATGCAGACCACAGATAGGAATGAATCTGTATAGACTTTAGTTGTGAGCTCCTTAGTTGTTCTAAGCTCAACTTGGTTAGAGTTTATTTCCCAGACCATTTATGTTCCTTTGGTGTTTGAGTGTGTATGCAAGCGAGTGTTATCCTGTCTGTCTTATATGTCTAATCTGTGTATTTAGCTGAGATCAGCCCATATCCCTTTGGTGGTAGTCAGGATCCTTCTTAGGACTGATTACAGGGTTCAGGGTCTGATAGGAGACAGGGTTAGGTTGGAGACTTGGACCTCTGAACCATTATCAGTACCTCCAAGGTGAGGGATTAGTTAGGACCCCAGTTTAGGGTCAGGTTAGATCCCGGTCCACCTCTTTCCTGTTTCAGCTCATCAAGTCCTCAAGATTAACCCTGAGTTCAGCAGATATCGTGTCAGGTAAATCTATTCTATACTTACATGCTGATGTTGCTATACTAGTTGTTGTATAGAGTGTTGTTCCTGTATTAATAGTTTACTGACATTGTATACATATCATTAGACAGCGTGACAAGTGTTGAGCGATACGATAATGCAAATATCGGCTATCGGCCGATATTAGCTCTATCGGCCTTTCGATAATTCGTTTCGATATTTTCGTCTTATCGAATACCGGAATCGGATTTGTCACTGTCACTGTGAGTGTCCGTCGGTCGGGTCTGTCAGGAGTCAGCGGCACTTACCTGGCAGAAGATCTCCGGCGGTCACGTCCTGGACTGCTTGATGGCCGCCATTATCTTCTCCCTGGCGGTCACATGCAGTTTTTCGCGATAACTGCAGTGACTGCTGGATAATCCCGGCCGTAAAGCAGTCAGTCCGATGACGTCACCGCCGGGGAAGCATGTAATCAGCTGTGCTGCGCCGGGATGACAGGCTCTGCCTGTCATTCTGATGTAGCAGAGCTGGATCGTCGTGGGACACTCGTTACTATGGACTGCGTCGGTCAGGTGGTATACTTTTTTTTTTTTCATTTTTTTACAGGAGATCGATGGCGTCGCAGGATGAGACTGTAATAAAAGTAATGAAAACTGTGTTTTGTTTTTTTTTTATTAAATTAAAAAACTTTTTTATGAACATTCACCCGTCCGGGTACATAAACAATTTAACTATTTACATACAGGGACCCTGTCCGGGTTATTTATAATTCTTTGGCAGGGGTGTTCCAGGTACCACCTGGTACTCTTCTGATGCTTGCCAAACATCCGAGGCACCAAGGACCACCAGGACCTGATGACGTCGTGTGGCCTGTACAGTGACGTCGTGACCCGCTATCTGGGTCTGTGTGGCCACCTCTTTCATCTCCCTCCGGGTCTGGAACCCTATGTCCCGGACTGAACGAACCCCAGGGGGCCTAACAGGCGCCGGGTACGGGCCAGCTATACTTATCATGTCCATAGCTGGGGCTGCTGAGGAGACCACTGAGGGAGGCTGGGGAGATTTACGGCGTGGGTGGGCACTTTTGCAGAGGCCTGGATGTGGGAGGCTGAAGGCTCCGAGGGTCTCACAGGTTCCTGACACTCTGGGGAGTAGGGGTCGCACCTGGTAACATTTAGGGCGTACCATCCATTGTAACCCCAGTGTCGGGTGTAAGTCACCAAGTCTCCTGGCAACAGGTCCCTCCCCGGGTGTCCTTCTGGGAGGTGAGCCTCCACGTCCCGCCGGTTCACAAAAACTTCTAAATAAAGTCCAGGCTCCTGGATGAAGCCCCAACCACCTTTCAATTTAAAGCTCCGTACTGCACCCTTACGCCGCGGCTCACACAGGGTTCCTTTATCCTTTCTCATCCGGTTCTTATCTGCCCGGTCCTTCTCCAGGTGACGTTGGCGAAGTTTTTGGGATTCTCGCTGCTCCCTTTGTCGCTCTGCTTCCCGCTCCCAACGTCTCCACTCTTCCTCCTGACGCCGGTTGTAATTCTCCTCCACCAGCTGCTCCATGTCTCCACCATCAAATGCCAGCTTAAAGTGTCCGGTTTGCGGCAGCTCTCCTGGCGCCCCCCAGTCCTGGCGGCGCTCACCTGCGGAGGAAACAGCCGGCTCTGGAACAGATGACAGTCGGGGCTCCGGTACAGGCAGGTAGTGCTCTGGTGCCTGCGCGGCCTCCTCCATGAGGACGGGTGTCGCTTCTTCTGTCTCAGCGACGGGGGCAGACAGCGGGATCTGGGGTGCTGCCGGTGCAGAGTTTTTTGCACGAACGGGTGCCTCCACTGCGACAACGTCAACCGGATCACATTGCAAGGGCTCCTCTACTAGAACGGTGCCTCACCTTCTGGTACAGACACTTCAGGTAAGAGGGATTGGCGCCGCTTCAAGTTTATTTTTAGGGCACGCCAGCTGGCTTCCATCCTGGCGACCTCCTCCCGGTGCTGGGCCAGGCCTCTTAGGGTATCCTCCGCTTCTTGCAGCGTAGGAGGGTTTCCAGGCCGGGTGCCCAACGGTGGTTCCGTGGCGATCGGGTCGCTTCCGTGGGGGGAGAGCTCTGACTGCTCCATCCCTTCACACTTCTGCTCGTGTCCATTAGCCATCTCTGCCAAGTCACATGTGTCATTAGCATCTGGAGAGGGCCCCTCTTTTGTAGGGAGGCGGGACCTTCGTGTTAGTTTCCGCACACTGAGGAGGATGAGGAGGCGGAACTGAAGAGCTGTGGGGCACGATCTTACATTGCAGTACCATTTAGAGCCATCGTTTTCGCGTCACTGAGTGAGTGTGTACACCCATGAAGAGCACGCCCTTCTTCTTCACCAGTGCCTCGTCGTGACGCAGATATGGCGGAAAAATGGCAAATACATTCTCTGATGATTTTAGCAATTCTCAAGCACAAAACCAGTTCAATTCAGGCACACAGGACTCGCTTATAGCGAGCTACAGAATCCTGTTCGTGACGCCCAAGTTGAGTCGCACAGAGCCAGAGGTTTTTGGGGTACTCGGCACCGAGCCCGTCGACTTCTATGGGGTATGTCACGGCTTTACCCGGCAATTGAATCAGAGTCTATTTTACTATGTAGAAGTGTATAAACTATAAATATATGTATATATATATGTCACAATGACATGTATATATATATATATATATATATATGTATTCTATGTGTGTATATTTTGTGTTTACAACGAAAGAAAGGGTTTTTTTTGTTGCAATATTTTGTTCCCATAGACTTACATGGGACTTCCGGTATCGAAATCGGATATCGACGATATTTAGTGCTATCGGCGATACAATTTCGATACGATATTTTTAGATATCGAGCACTATCGCTCAACACTAACTCTGAATTAACTTTTAACGTTTTTAAAAAAATAAATAAATAAATTAAAACAAAAATTTTGCTGCAGTGTATTTCCCACTTCCAGGCTGATCTACAGTACAAATGTCACAATGCCAAGTTAATTCCGCATGTGTCAACCAGCTAAATCTCCAGGGGGTTGAATACTACTTGTAGGCACTGTATGTATTCTATGTGTGTATATGTATTCTTTCTTTTGTGATTTAAAAACTGTCATTTGGATCAATTATATGTCGGTTTTGCAAGCCGGCGAGAAAATCTCGCCTTACGGATGCCATACGGATGACACACGGATATTTTGATGTGAGGAAATCGCATCCTCGCATTGCCCACAGATGACATACGGATCACTGTTCAGGGAAGTTTTGTTCGATTCTCGTCCGTGAAAAACGGACCGATTTTTTCTACATTGTGTGTGACTCCAGCCTAATACCGAGTTTTTAGATGTAGCATGTAGCAGAGCTCAGATAGTTAACCCCACTCACACCATAACTTTCTGTATACATTGTCCATTGACAGTAAGCTGCTTATCATAGGAGGGGGAGTGGTCAGAGCAGTTCTCAAGTGAGCTGTAGTCCAGGCAGTACTAATTTAATGGTGATAAAACTTTAATTGTGTGGAAACAACAGCACACAGCCTAATAAATGATACATCTCTGAAATCTGTGTTTTAGCGCCTACCTCATGCTTCTCAGATTTCATAGCAAAAACCTGCTGAGAGATCCCCTTTAATTTTGGATGAGCAACAGCAGTACTTTTCTTATCCTGGACAATCTCTTAAAGCTGAGGCTACACGGCAGCATGAAAGCAACATAAAGTCCAATACACTTGGAAATGTTTGTGATTGTAGGTCACACTGTGCACTACCTGTGTGACCAGCACCAAAAACAAGCCTTTTTGTGCAATTTTAATGCTAAGTAATCAACCCCTCCATGAATTGGTAGATTGTGAGTGGTTGTCTCAGTCTCATCAGTATTTTGCACTTATATTGCTGCCATCCCTATTGGGGCTCACTACATACATTACCTATCAGTATGTCTTTGATTGTGGCCAGATATCTGGAAGAAACCCACGCAAATATGAGAGGACATACAAACTCTTTGCAGATGTTGTCCTTCGTGGGATTTGACCTCAGCGCTGCAAAGTAACAGTTTTAGCCAATGAGCGGCCTTGCTGCCCTAAAAATTTATGGCTAAAATCTGTACCTCTATGTGCCTTCAACTTCTGTAACCCACCCTAGTGTGGAGAGATTCTAACATAGAAGCACAGACTCCAAGGTCTCGTTTCCTCATTTGTGATTTATTAAAGTCAATTTTCTGTTTTTGTCTTGAGGTATTTGTTTAAGATTGGAGAAACAGCAACGATGAGTCGGGGCCCATGTTCTACCATATGGACTGCATACACATTTCTTAGCAGTGCGCAAATTTGTTTATTGGAAAGATCCAGATCTTAAAATTCAGTAACTACTCCATTATTTACATAAGAAAAGAAATAAATATATAGCTCTCATTTTTATTGCGCTGTTATGGTAGATCTGTAATGTCACTTATATTGTTGTTCAATATGAGAGGTTGCTAAATGTAGTTTTCTTTTATTATACTGAAGCATAAAAAATGGAATAAAAAGTGATCAAAAGTCGTATAGAAAAAAATGGCATCACTTAAAACATCATCTCGCCCTGTGAAGAATACTGCCCATTAAATCAATTTTTTTTATGTGCGGCCCATTAACCCTACCAAGTTTGAGAATTCAGTTTTAGAATGTAGCAATAATGAAAAAAATACATGATATGATGCTTTGGTCATCTTGCTGTTCTTTATAGCTTAATGGAAGATGAAATCTGAAGCTTTATCTATGTGGTTCTTTTAGTGATTGTAGTGTAACAAAATGACTCATGTTGCAGTTCCCGCAGGCGCTCAGCGTACTTAACCACACACCAGAGCTCCTCTACTGGTCGGCATGGGGTACTACCTTTAACTTGAAGACTTTCACTAATATCCATCATAAACCTCTTTCTGAGCACCAGCCAATTCCATCCTGGCCTCGGCACTCTTGTAGCTGTTCCTGAGACTGTGTACAAATGTAGTTTTTCTGATCTTTTTATGAATTTGATTAAGAACTCCAAATCCTCATGAAACAAATTTAGCACAATACTGCAATTTGCTAGAAAACCTTTTTACAAGCTGCAAATCACATCAAATTTTGATGATTTCAACTATCCAGATAGTACTGTTTGACGCCGAAATAACTATTTCTAACAGCTTGAAGAACTTCTGAAGCTTATTACAGGGAACTAGTTATGTACTTTATTTAGTAAGTCCATTCAGTTGAATCAAACTCAATTTACACATTAGCTTCTGCACAATATAAATTGGTCTACGCTTGTCAGACATGGCCCCGTATTGCTCGGATACTGTCAAAGCTTATTACAACTAATATTCTATAATGTAATCTTAGTTGATATTGATGACTTAACACTTAAACAGATTAATATAATTTTAATTTCTGTGTCCGGACAGGAAATCTATCTATCACAGAAATGGAAATGACGATTTTGCAGTAATACTGAATAATTATCATCCAGTGATCTATCCTATAATCAATTATTAAAGGTTACCATCTGCTCTGCTGAAACAGAAAACTCATCCTTAAGCATTTTATTCCATATCCTGTGCTTGTATTAATTAACATTGCTATTAGGAACTTGTTTTCATATTAAAAAGGCCATTATGAATACACTAGCTTGCTCTTTTTGTGATAATTATTTGGAAGAGCACCGCACAGTTGTAATTCTAATCAATCACTGACGATCTTCATATATAGCATAGAAAATCTTAAGAATAAAAAAGGAGAATAAATCATTTTTTTCCAGTTCTTCTTTAAAATGCATCACATCTGATAATTTTGTGTTATGGTAATGATATGCAACACATTAATAAATACTATCCCATATAAAAAAGGAAGAAGGAGATAGAAAAAGGGACACGACGGTAGACAACATCATTAAAACTGGCCATATATGATATATGTAAGTTTCCTATCAGCTGGGATGTGGTAGATCAGTCGGCTACTTTATCCGTCTACCTACATGCCAGATGTAACTGGCAAATCAAATATGATTAAAAACGTTGCACTGTGCATATGCAAGGGGGAAAGTGATTGGCGATATTACGTTTATTTAGATGCAATCAAGTACTGCCGAAAGTGTCTAATAACATATTCGGCAGGCAGAAGTTTATCATCAGCCTTTAATGATTATCGCTAAAAATTTACAAACATTTTTAATAGTTGAAAAAGGGCACTTATGCCAATATTTGCCTTAATGAAAACCTGTCAGGTCCCTGGTGACCCCAGAACCAGCAGCAGCCCAGTGTGCATATATAAATTCCCTGCCTAACAGTCCCTGTATTACATTACATACATAAAACAGATCTTTAGAAAAAAAATATACCTTGCGCATGCGAGCGGCTTCTTCCCTTATCGTCACTGATCCTCTAAAGCCTGGCTTCAGAGAGGCACCCTGCGCATAACCGGAAGTGCAGAGGTAACTATAGTGCTTGCGATGTCGCCGGCGCTTGAGAGTTTTGTTATCGCACCCACAGGGGTGTGATAAGATAGTAAGTGATCCGACTATTCAGGGACACTAACGCCCCCTCGACTAGCCACAGCCCTCATTTGCATATCATAAACAGACTTTAGAAATACTTTTTGTAAAGATCTGTTTATGTATGTAATGTAATACAAGGACTGTAAGGTAGGGAATTTATATATGCACACCGGACTGCTGGTGGTTCTGGGGGCACAGGGGACCTGACAGGTTCCCTTTAAGTGTATGACTCATCTAGGAGCAGTTAGTCTCCTGTGACGTTAAGGAGTTATTCCTAAGATAAGGATAACTTACTAATCGCTCAGAGTCTGACCACTGGAATCACCAGTGATCCCAAGAATGAGGCTATAGAACCAAGGTCTACAGAATACCATCTTAAATGGAGCTGCGATCTACATTGTCCACTCCATTCATTGTCTATGCGACCGACGGAAATGGTGAAGTGCTTTGCTCTGTCCTATGGAGAGAAGATATCTTACTATCTTGTAATAACCCCATAAAGGGAATCTGTCAGCAGGTTTTTGCTACCTCATCTAAAAGCAGCTTAATGTACAGAAGGAGACTCTGAATCAAACAATGTACAGTGTGTCCGTAAAGTCATGGTGCACTTTTGACCAGTCACTGGAAAGCAACAAAAGACGATAGAAATGTGAAATCTGCCCCAAATAAGGCCTCTTTCACACATCAGTTTTTTGCAATTAGGCACAATCCGTCAAATTTTTAAAAAGACGGATCCAGCGTAGATTGCAAAAAAACTGATGTGCCAGATCCGGTTTTTAGCTGGATCCGTCGTGAACTGTTGAACCCGGAAAATGTATTGTACGCATGTCTGGCACGGAGAGAGAGAGAGAGAGAGAGAGGTCCTTGGTTTTCGGCTTCCAGGCATGCGTAGATGAAGAAAACGGAGTCTGGTGGCCGGATCAGTCCTATGCCTGATCCGGCACCCATAGACTTCTATTGTATGACCCAGCCTGATGTGCCACTTCAGGCGCTATGCGTTGTTTCCCGCAGAAAAAGAAAACATTACATGATGCATCCTGTCCGGCCGCAGGAATTAAAATCTATGAAGGATCCGGCAGAAAACGGATGAAATGCAATGACATGAGGCTCGATCCGGCGCTAATGCATGTCAATGATAAAAAAACTGATCCGGCGGTACAAAAAAACGGATCCGTTTTTTTAAAAACTGCCGGAACGCGCCTGACGGCGAAAAACTGATGTGTGAAAGAGGCCTAAAAGGAAAACTCTCCCAGTTTCATACCTGCACATGCTGCCACATCATCCTACAGTAACTAGGAGGGTTTTCCTTTTATTTGGTGCAGATTTCACATTTCTATCTTCTTTTGTTGCTTTCCAGTGACTGGTCAAAAGTGCACCATGACTTTACGGACACACTGTATTACTCAGTTTAATGGGTGCAGCAGTTCAATCACAATCAGAAATTTTAGATTTAGCCTATAGCAGAAAGTTGCCCCACCAACACCACAGCTTTCTGTGAGAGCTAACCCCTCCCACATTTGGCTCTCTATGTACATTGTCTATTGACAGTAAGTTGTTTATCACAGGAGGGAGTCCGCGCACCAGCTTGTCACAGCAATGATAATATCCTACTGATAAAACCTTCAGTCTAAGCACATAGCAGCACACAGCTTGCAATGTGACACATCACTGATTTCTGTGTTTTAACCCCCACTTTATGCTGTCCTCACATTACATAGCAAAAACATGCTGCCAATTTTTTTTTACGCTATCTAAGCTGTCTACAAACAGAGACTTGATGTCAACCTGTGATGGTTGCGGAATAAAAAGTTAATAAGCTCAGTATTCTGAAAAAGAAAAGGGGATCACTTGGTAGCCACTTGTAAATCAAGACCGGGGGTGACTACCAAAGCTTTTTGGGAGATTTTAGATTTATTTATTTTTTTTGCTGCTATTTTTATTTTTACAAAGGTCAGATAATGTGGGAATTATTCCAATTGCCACTATACCACTATACAGATTGTGGAAGGATAAAAGCCTGAAATTTCAGGCAGTTGTACATCATGTCCAGTATATTTATTCTTTTGTAACATTTTTCCCATTTGTGACCCCATCCCTGGCTCATATTTTGATTAGCTGTCCCCAGCCTAAAGCAACATCACTTGTGCATCACGAAACAATAGCATCTCGCCAGGCCAGCTAATCAAAAGAGGAGCAGGAAGCCATCAAGTAAGTGGTAGATCTCAGGGCTCCTGTCAGTATAGAAACTCCAGTGTTCCAACATGTGCTGCGTCAAATGTATTATTTATTAGGGCATAGAGTAATTTATACAGTTTTGGTTGTGGTACAGCTCATCCCAATGCACTTAAAAGGAATATGTAAGAAGGATTTATTTATACAAATGAATTACTGCAGGAAGTTAACCCATATCTGCTATTATCATCCCCACAAATTCATGATTGACACCCCAGAAAGTCCTTCTCCTTCTCCTTTAAGCTTTTGAAACCATGATATGGGATGTCACTCTCGCCTTTATGTGATAATGGCAAATTAGTCAAGGTAACAAAGGTTATTTAGATACGAGACACGTGGCAACACTAAGTGGCGTTTGTTGACAAATTGCTGAGATATTTGCATATAATAAGAGGTTGATAGCAGAGATAGAGAATCAATTCACAGGATTTCAGTCAGGTCAGTATTCTGTTACCACTGGAGAGGAGGCCTGGGAATCTCCTTACCTACAGGCAATCCGGGCTCGTTGTGTATGCGTCACTTCGCAATGAAGATGTTCAGCATTTACAGTTTACTGTCCTGGCTGATTAACTATAATCTTGTGAATAGATTCTGGCATCTCTAGTTGTTAAGATTCATTATTAAAAATGGAAAAAAGCAAAAAAAAGCAAACCATAAGACATGTGAATACTTGTATACTTGTATATTAGCAACGGAAGAAAAAAAGACAATGTAGGTCTATTTGAGTAAAAACAACACAAAGTAGTTCCAAAACAGCATACTTAAAACATGTTGGGATTTAGAAAAATAGCACAATCATATAAAGTGTAAGTCAAAAATCCACAAAAATTAGGAGCACGTGCTGCCACATCATCCTACAGTAACTAGGAGGGTTTTCCTTTTATTTGGTGCAGATTTCACATTTCTATCTTCTTTTGTTGCTTTCCAGTGACTGGTCAAAAGTGCACCATGACTTTACGGACACACTGTATTACTCAGTTTAATGGGTGCAGCAGTTCAATCACAATCAGAAATTTTAGATTTAGCCTATAGCAGAAAGTTGCCCCACCAACACCACAGCTTTCTGTGAGAGCTAACCCCTCCCACATTTGGCTCTCTATGTACATTGTCTATTGACAGTAAGTTGTTTATCACAGGAGGGAGTCCGCGCACCAGCTTGTCACAGCAATGATAATATCCTACTGATAAAACCTTCAGTCTAAGCACATAGCAGCACACAGCTTGCAATGTGACACATCACTGATTTCTGTGTTTTAACCCCCACTTTATGCTGTCCTCACATTACATAGCAAAAACATGCTGCCAATTTTTTTTTACGCTATCTAAGCTGTCTACAAACAGAGACTTGATGTCAACCTGTGATGGTTGCGGAATAAAAAGTTAATAAGCTCAGTATTCTGAAAAAGAAAAGGGGATCACTTGGTAGCCACTTGTAAATCAAGACCAGGGGTGACTACCAAAGCTTTTGTGGGAGATTTTAGATTTATTTATTTTTTTTGCTGCTATTTTTATTTTTACAAAGGTCAGATAATGTGGGAATTATTCCAATTGCCACTATACCACTATACAGATTGTGGAAGGATAAAAGCCTGAAATTTCAGGCAGTTGTACATCATGTCCAGTATATTTATTCTTTTGTAACATTTTTCCCATTTGTGACCCCATCCCTGGCTCATATTTTGATTAGCTGTCCCCAGCCTAAAGCAACATCACTTGTGCATCACGAAACAATAGCATCTCGCCAGGCCAGCTAATCAAAAGAGGAGCCAGGAAGCCATCAAGTAAGTGGTAGATCTCAGGGCTCCTGTCAGTATAGAAACTCCAGTGTTCCAACATGTGCTGCGTCAAATGTATTATTTATTAGGGCATAGAGTAATTTATACAGTTTTGGTTGTGGTACAGCTCATCCCAATGCACTTAAAAGGAATATGTAAGAAGGATTTATTTATACAAATGAATTACTGCAGGAAGTTAACCCATATCTGCTATTATCATCCCACAAATTCATGATTGACATCCCAGAAAGTCCTTCTCCTTCTCCTTTAAGCTTTTGAAACCATGATATGGGATGTCACTCTCGCCTTTATGTGATAATGGCAAATTAGTCAAGGTAACAAAAGGTTATTTAGATACGAGACACGTGGCAACACTAAGTGGCGTTTGTTGACAAATTGCTGAGATATTTGCATATAATAAGAGGTTGATAGCAGAGATAGAGAATCAATTCACAGGATTTCAGTCAGGTCAGTATTCTGTTACCACTGGAGAGGAGGCCTGGGAATCTCCTTACCTACAGGCAATCCGGGCTCGTTGTGTATGCGTCACTTCGCAATGAAGATGTTCAGCATTTACAGTTTACTGTCCTGGCTGATTAACTATAATCTTGTGAATAGATTCTGGCATCTCTAGTTGTTAAGATTCATTATTAAAAATGGAAAAAAGCAAAAAAAAGCAAACCATAAGACATGTGAATACTTGTATACTTGTATATTAGCAACGGAAGAAAAAAAGACAATGTAGGTCTATTTGAGTAAAAACAACACAAAGTAGTTCCAAAACAGCATACTTAAAACATGTTGGGATTTAGAAAAATAGCACAATCATATAAAGTGTAAGTCAAAAATCCACAAAAATTAGGAGCACGTGCTGTGTTTAATATTATAAAAAGGAACAAAAGCACAATCCACAGATCCTGGTGCAGAAAAGACTCCAATGATATTAGCCAAGTAAATCTCTCTTTCTCTTCTCTCTCATCTTCTCACTCTCACCTTCTGTCTCTCTCTCACGTTCTATCTCATGTTCTCTCTCATCTTCTCTCGCTCTCACTCTCTCATTTTCTCTCTTGGTTTCTCTCTCATTTCTCTCATCTTCCGTTCCCTCTAATCTTCTACCTCATCTTCTATCTCATCTTCTATCTCTCACTCCTTTCTTTTTCTCATCTCTCTCTCACTCTCTCATTTTCTCCCTTGGTTTCTCTTTGTCTCATTCTCTCATCTTCTCTTGCTCTTTCTCATTCTTTTCTCTCTCCCTCCCCTTTTCTCTCTTGTCATTACTCTCTCGTCTTCTTTCATTCTCTTGTCTTTTCTCTATCTCTTGTCTTTTCTCTTATCTTCTCTATATCTTGTCATCTTTCTCGTCTTTCTCTTCTCTCTATCTTGTCTTCTCTTCTATCTCATCTTTCTCTCTCTATTTCTCCCTCCTCTTCTCTCCTTTTCTTTTGTGCCTTTATCCTCTCTCATCTTCATTTTTCTCTCTCGTCATTTCTCTCTAGTCTTCACTCTCGTCTTCTTTCTCGCTCTCTCGTCTTCTCTCTCCATTCCTCTCTCATCTTCCCTCTCTCGCTTTCTCTCTCGTCTTCTCTACAGTCTTCTCTGTCTTTCGTCTTCGCTCTCTCTCCTCTTCTCTCTATCTTTATCTCTCATCTTCTCTCTCTATTTTTGCCCTGTGATGTTTATTGGCTTTTTTTGCTCCAAATTGTTTATAAATTTTGTACTAAATAAAAAATGCTCGCATGTTAAAAATTTTTGAACAAAAATTTCAGATGTACATAAAGTGATTCGAAGATGGGACTAGAGCACACTTGCACACAAAACATTGTGATTTATTTTTTTAAGTCACATTTGATGGATGAGGAACAAACATTTCAATGATGAATATTAAAAAAACATGGTGACCGAATGTAAAAAATAAGGCAAGTTAAAAAAAAGAATATGGCACAAGTGAAACTAGACAAAAATGCAATAGTGAATATGGCCCTATGTCTTTTAGTGGCTACATTTTATTTTATTACCTGTTTAAATATTTTTAATGCTGAAACTAACATTGGCTTCCATACCGTACCATAAAAGTAATTTTTATTACATCTATTTTCATAATTCTTCTTCCAGCTAAAGTGTTATTATTATTCATGGAAATACAGCCTAGATATACGACTGTAGATTTTCCCTGACAGCTGTAAATGGTGCAAAGCTGTGCCTATTTACAGCTATTTAAACACCATCACTTTGTCATCTATGAAAAAGTGAAAAAAAATAATAATCACAAGACTCAACTCTGCCAACAAAAGCAAGAATGTTTTTGTCTTTCCCAGAAAACTGAATATTTATGCTGGTCAGAAAACCTTTCATGTGAACTGAAGTGTCAAAACTAGATTTTTTGTGCATTATAATAGAAGATTTGTATTTATCTGTAAATGTTGAATATTATAATTTACCTTTCATCGCCACTGAGGCGAACATAAGCCTTAAAGCTACGTGCAGTAGCCCTAGGCAAACCCTCACAGGTTTCAATTCACTGCTTGGGGAACCTATTATTTTCCATGTCTTTCCATTCCTGACTTCATTTTTCCTTTATGGATGGGCAGGAGATATCAGTTGTATTGACTGTAGACTCCAACGGCAAATATCAGATTGCAGTAACATGAAGGCTAAAAATGCTGGCGTTATCAATGAATAGTAATGGTGAGAAACAGTCGAGCTGAATGGTAGAAGAAAAGTAACAGAAAGCTGTGTGTCTGCCCACTTAAGAGGGAATATGCAGTGTCAGCAATTTTTTGAAGAATTGGAATTTCAAGATGAGAATGTGAAAAATTACAACTTACATCTTTAGCACCCATGAAAAATAGTGGCAAATTTCCCCTCCATCGTAAAGGGAATGTGTCACCAGGTTTTTGCTACTCCATCTAAGAGCAGATTTATGTAGGGGCAGAGAACCTGATTTCAGCAATGTATCACTTACTGGGCTGCTTGCTTCAGTTTTGATTAAAATAGTTTTCTCTGCTGCAGAGCTAGCAGTTCTCTGAATGCTGAACTTTGTATAACCCCACCCACATCATTAATTGGCAGTCATCTGTGTGTACTGTGCATAGGCAGACAGCTGCCAATCAGTGTTGGAGGTGTGGTTGGACTAACTGGCAGCAGACCAAGTAGTCCTCTACTGATAATCTCCTGCTCATAAAATATTGATTTTATAGAAACTATACTAAGCAGATGAGTAATTGACACATTACTGGAATCAGGCTCTCTGCCCCTACATTATGCTGCTCTCAGCTCAGATTAGGTAGCAAAAAACGGTAACAGATTCCCTTTAAAGTAGTTCTTGTTGCCTAACAGTGTGACGTAGTTAGGCAAGTCAACCTCAGATTTTGTTTTTTTTGGGCTCCTTGGTTGAGTTACCGAATGTCAAACTGTTCTTTGTTCTTAGACATGGGATAAAATTATGCATGGGATAGAGATATCAAGTTATTTCCAAGTCATTACTAATTTATTGGGAAATACACTGTGGGTACAACCACAGGCCACACCTTGACCCCTTAATTCTGAGAATACGACTCTAAAATTCCATAATAGATTGCAGTGATGGCCACACGTTGTAGTCGACAACATAATATAGTCTTATACACTCATGAATAGCAAATGCTCCATTTCAGCAGAGCTCATGACAATGGTATCTATTAAAGGGTGAAATATATTAGGCAGCACGTGAACTTCTTGAAGTTGATGTGTAAAATCCATGAACGTCCCATCTTTCAATTCACAGGACTGAAATGATCTACTGGTTACAAATTGGTGTCAAATACCACATGACCCTTTACAGTGGGTCAGTGTCACTTTGGTGGCAAGAGGGGAGGGTCTATTCAATATGAAGCTGGTGGTTGTAATAATAGGGTTCATTGGTGTATATGGTAGACAAAACTTGGCACTCAAAAGTCACATGAGAGCTTGAGGAAGTTCTGATGAAGATCCAATGTAGGAGCGAAACGTCAATATTAATACAGATATTTTTGACCATGTCAGGATTTTTTTTTACCCTTGCTAAGTGTTGAACTTTACGTTTATTGATAATTTTTATGTATTTAACACTTATATCATGAGTACGTGCACTGCCAGTGTTGATTTGATCATGGATGTTTATAAAAGAGTTGTCCTGTTCTTTTATATTGGCACGCAACACCTCTGTCGACCAGCTTCCCCTGGAACAGACGACAGCTTGTTTTGCCCAGCATAGTGGCAGCGGCAAGAGTTTTTCATAAGGGTGGATCTGCAGTACTTGGCTGCGGCCGCTATACAGTTGATGGGACATAGAAAGGCACAGTAAACAAATGTATAAAAATATTCTGTTGTAAAAAAGTAAAAGTAAACAGCTAGTGTTAGTAATAAGATGGTAAAACACAGGGTATTTGGTTGATACGTTTTTTGGAAAAAATGTATACTAAGCTGCTCTACCAAACGTCAAGGTAACCCGTATCAGAGCAGTCCCTGACTAATGTGTTTAATCCCTAACTGATGTATTTAAAAAACTGGTCATGTGTATAATACCTATAACAGCAGGATTCAGAAAGGCAATGTCGCTGGCTCCGAGAGCAGCGGATCATCAGGAGTGTTGCATCTCCACCAATCTGATATTGATGACCTATTCTAAGGATAACCCATCAATGTAAAAAAAAAAAAGATTTTTTTTCAATAGTTTTTTTTTGGCATTGAAATGTTTACAAAGATATTTGAACAAGAATAATGGTATACTACTTTTTTTGATCTTGGGTGAGACAGTATTGATGTGAGAGTATGACTTATAACTTTAAGGCGGGGTTGTCTTCTACTGGCTTTTTGGCTCAATAGTGACTGGATCAAATTATTGTATATTCATATGGCCATACTAGTGGATTACTGGCAGACACAGACAGTAGAAGACTCGTGTGCAAGAACAATAAATGGTCCCTTTGCAGTACAATAGCTCATCATAATGTATAATTTCACCTGCTGTTGAGGTGGTAGTAGCCCCCTTACCTCTTGGGCTCTTGTGCAATGATATGCCCACCCCTGTAGTGGATCACTAATGATTGGTGGGTAAGCTGTGAAAAGATGCTCATGGAGGAAAGTTTGGGTTAGAAAATAATGTGAAGTTATGTGTATTTAGTACAGCTCTGCATAAAATGATAAAAGAAGTGCCTAAGCATAACAGATTTGTCTTGGAACGATGCAACAATAATGGTATGGTGATGGTCAGCGGCGGACATGCCATTGGTGCAACCGGTGGACTCGCATAGGGACCCAAAAGTAAGGAGGCCATTACCACCTCCAAAGTAGGTGAAATTGTGCATTATGATGAGCTATTGGACTGCGAGGGGCCCATATACTGTTCTTGCACAGGGGCCCTTTCCTCTTTGTGTCCACCAGTGGTGATTGTGTAGCATACAGTAAAGCTCTGTTTTCGCATGTGTGATGGTTTCTGCTACAGTGGAAGCCATTGGGCTCTACCAGGTCTTCCTTACCTGTGACAATAGACCCCACTGACTTACACTGGGTTTTGTAAGGTTCTATTATTATTCCATCTTTAAGAATAATACATCATCCAGTGCTAAGCTTTTCATGAAACCTGATGGAATTGGCCCCTGATAAATCATGACAGAATGGTGGACATTGCCTTAGTTGTCCCATTCAGTCTTCTTATTGTATAGTACACTTTTGACTTCTTTCTTTGTAAAAAAAAATACCACTAAAATACTGTGGTTTAACCCCTTACTGCCATCGGACGTACTATCCCGTCCATGGTACCTGGGCCCGTATGACCATGGACGGGATAGTACGTCATAGGCGATCAGCTGCGCTCCTGAGGGGAGCGCAGCTAATCGCCGCCGGGTGTCAGCTGATTATCACAGCTGACACCCATGACTGTGTGTCAGGAGCGGTCACGGACCGCTCCCGGAACATTAACCCCTTGCACACCGCGATCAAACATGATCGCGGTGTACTGGGGGCACAGGGGAGGATCGCGCAGGGTGGGGGCTCCCTGCGCGCCCCCCTGAGACCCTCAGAGCAGCGCGATGTGATCGCGCTGTTCTGAGGGCTTCCTCCCTCCCAGGACCCGGATCCAAGATGGCGCCGGGGTCCTGGAGGGAGGCGGCTACCTCAGTGCCTGCCGAGAGCAGGCACTGAGAAGCCTGCATCTATGCCTGTGCGATCGCTGGTGTGACAGAGTGCTGTGCACACTGTCACACCAGCGATCTGATAAAATACTGTGATGTCCCACCCTGGGACAAAGTAAAAAAGTTAAAAAAGTAAAAATAAACATGTGTAAAAAAAAAATCCAAAATAAATTAAAAAAAAAAAAATATTCCCCAATAAATTCACTTCTTCCTGTAAATAAAAAAAAAACAATAAAAGTACACAAATTTGGTATCGCCGCGTCCGTAACGACCCCCCCTATAAAATTGTCCCACTAGTTAACCCCTTTAGTGAACCCCTTAAAAAAAAAAAAAAAATGAAGCAAAAAATCAATGCTTTATCATCATACCGCCGAACAAAAAGTGGAATAACGCGCGATCAAAAAGACCGATATAAAAAAACATGGTACCGCTGAAAACGTCATCTTGTCCCGCAAAAAACGAGCCATCATAAAGCATCATCAGCGAAAAAATAAAAAAGTTATAGCTCGCAGAATAAAGCGATGCAAAAATAATTATTTTTTATATAAAATTGTTTTTATTCTATAAAAGCGCCAAAACATGAAAAAATGATATAAATGAGGTATCGCCATAATCGTACTGACCCGAAGAATAAAACTGCTTTATCAATTTTACCACACGCGGAACGGTATAAACGCCTCCCCCAAAAGAAATTCATGAATTGCTGATTTTTGTTCATTCTAACCTCCCAAAAATCGAAATAAAAAGCGATCAAAAAATGTCACGTGCTCAAAATGGTACCAATAAAAACGTCAACTCGTCCCGCAAAAAATAAGACCTCACATGACTCTGTGGGCCAAAATATGCAAAAATTATAGCTCTCAAAATGTGATGATGCAAAAACTATTTTTGCAATAAAAAGCGTCTTTTAGCGTGACAGCTGCCAATCATAAAAACCCGCTATAAATAGTAAATCAAACCCCCCTTTATCACCCCCTTAGTAAGGGAAAAATAATAAAATTAAAAAAAAGTATTTATTTCCATTTTCCCATTAGGGTTAGGGTTAGGGTTGCGGCTAAAGTTAGGGTTAGGGTTGGCGCTAAAGTTAGGATTAGGGTTAGGGTTGGGATTAGGGGTGTGTTAGGGTTAGGTTTGTGGTTAGGGTTGGGACTAGGGTTAGGGGTGTGTTGGAGTTAGGGTTGGAGTTAGAATTGGGGGGTTTCCGCTGTTTAGGCACATCAGGGCTCTCCAAATGTGACATGGCGTCTGATCTCAATTCCAGCCAATTCTGCATTGAAAAAGTCAAACGGTGCTCCTTCACTTCTCAGCTCTGCCATGCGTCTAAACAGTAGTTTATCCCCACATATGGGGTATCAGCGTACTCTGGACCCCAAGAGTTATTGTGCAATTTGTCCTATTTCTTCTGCTACCTGTCATGGGTGCATCGCCACGAGGATCGTCGCGATTGCACATTCTGACTTCTCGCAGCTGAGTTGCTGTTATTTTGTGTTTGGTAGTTAGGGAGTTAATTTTACCTAGCTCGTTGCTAAGACTAGGTCCAGCCTCGCCCGGCTGCTTTTGATTATGTTCTAATTAGCTTCCTTTATATTCCTGCCAGTCTGTGTGTTAGATGCCGGTGAAAGCATTCATACAGACTGCAGATAGGATCGGTTCTGAGAAGACTTAAGCTAAGAGCTCCTTTGTTGTTTCTCCTTTCCTTGCTTATAGTTTATCTCCTAGACCTTTGGTGTTCCCTCTGTGTTTAAATGTTGTATGCAAGACAGTGTTTACTTTATCCCCTGTCTGTCACATTTGTCTTTACTGTTTGTTAACCTTTTCCTGTCCATTCCCTATGGTGGTAATCAGGGTCCTTCTAAGGACTAGATTACAGTGGTCAGGGATTTATAGGAGACAGGGTTTACGCTGGCGGCCTGGACCTCTGTACCATTAACAGTACCTCCAGGTAGAGGGACTAGTCAGGACCCCAGTTTAGGGTCAGCATAGACCCCGGTCCACCTCTAGCCAGAGACAGCGTGAAAAGGATTCAGTATTGACCCACAGGATATTATGTCAGGTAATACTATGCTATATATACATGTTAATGTTACCTATCTATATGTTATATAGAATGTTGTCCCACTTGATAGATTACTGACATCATTTATTTATATATCTGCTATACAGCGTGACATTTTCACCGGCCAGATAAAAGGATTTTCCTCAGCTACCATGGATCCAGTAGCCCAGCTTGCCCTGCAGTTGCAGAGGTTATCCATGGAGTTTACGGATATTAAGTCCAAGGTTTTGTCCCCCCGGAGCAAACCAGATCTGAACCTAAGGTGGCTCTCCCGGACAGGTTCACTGGTGGGCGGGACAAATTTTTTGCATTCCGGGAGGCATGTAAATTGTACTTTCGGCTGCGGCCTCGGTCATCGGGGAGTGAAGAGCAAAGGGTGGGAATTGTCATCTCGCTCTTACAAGGGGACCCTCAATCCTGGGCGTTCTCTCTTCCGCCGGGCTCCCCGGCCCTCCAGTCAGTAGATCGATTTTTTGCCGCCCTGGGTCTGGTGTATGATGACCCGGATCGGGTCTCCCTTGCTGAAACGAAGTTACGTAGGATACAGCAGGGAGATCGTCCGGCGGAGGAATTTTCTTCTGAGTTCCGTAGATGGGCCACGGATACTCAGTGGAATGACCCAGCTCTTAGGAGCCAGTTTTGTCAAGGGTTATCTGACAAATTAAAAGATGTTTTGGCTCAGTATGATTCTCCTCCGTCACTGGAGGCTGCTATGGCCCTTGCTATTCGTATTGATAGACGGCTTCGGGGGAGGTGTGAGGTAACTCCGCCCCCTGTTATGACTCCACCTACTACTAAAGTCCCTTATATGGAGGTTCCCCTGGTCTGTTCTGAGGAACCCATGCAGTTGGGAGGGACATCATATGGTAGGAGGGAATCGGCGGTGCGCCGCATGACAAGAAGGTGTTTCTTTTGCGGGAGAGAGGGACATTTTGTTGGAGGGTGTCCATCCGTGCCTCATTGAGCAAAAAAGTCGTCGGTAGACTGTTGATCCCAGGTTGTGTGGTGGACGACAACCTGGGAGTGGGTATTTCGTCCCCAAGTCCGTCTCAGTTTCTCACACCTGCGGAGGTGGTGGTTGGTACGAGAGTTGAGAGGATTTCTGTTCTTCTTGATAGTGGGTCTGGGGCTAATATGGTGGACGCTCGGTTTGCCCGGGTGCAAGGTATGCAACTGAGTGTATTGGCCAAACCGATCCCTATATGCTCTATTGACGCCAGGCCTCTCGGTCAAGGTAGCTTTGTACAAGCTGTTCATAACATAGACCTTCAAGTAGGGGCAATACATAAAGAACAGTTGTCTTGTTATGTGTTGGAGGGTCTTCCTACTCCTATTGTGTTGGGACTTCCTTGGTTGGCTAAACATAACCCAGTGATTAATTGGCAATCCAGAGAGATAAGCCAGTGGGGTGAATTTTGCAAGAATAACTGCATGAATACGGTCATCGGTGCGGTCGTGCCTAGGACCTTGCCTCCTTTTCTGGAGGTCTCGGAGGAGGTGTTCTCAGAGGAGGGGTGTCAAGAGTTTCCTCCTCATCGCGCGTATGACTGCTCAATAAAATTGCTTCCTGATGCCTTATCTCGTAGTTTCCCAGGGGCCGGAAAGACGGATGAACCGGTTCCTATCCTTCAGGAGGGAGTGGTAGTGTCGGCTGTATGCTCTGAGCTTGAGGAGGAGGTATTGGAGGCTCAGGGGGACGCTCCTGTAGGACCTCCAGGGAGACTGTTTGTTCCTAATCAGTTAAGACAAAGAGTTATCGAGGCACATCATAATTCCGCTTTAGCAGGACATCCAGGGAGTAAGACAACTG
The DNA here is from genome assembly GCA_033576555.1 of Oophaga sylvatica. Lineage (NCBI taxonomy): Eukaryota > Metazoa > Chordata > Amphibia > Anura > Dendrobatidae > Oophaga > Oophaga sylvatica. Next base: position 64,920,081 of record JARQOD010000008.1, read on the forward strand.
TGGATCTCCTTTCTCGCCGGTTTTGGTGGCCTGGCTTAAATAAAGAGGTGGTGTCTTTTGTGGCGTCCTGTGGAGTTTGTGCTCGCTCTAAGACCCCACATACCCGTCCGTCTGGGGTTCCTGAGGAGGAACGATTCTCGTCGTCACTTGCTTCTGTTTGGAGAGGAGTGCTGAAGGGTTTGAGTACTATGGGGAACCGTTTCAGGCGGAGGGCTGATAGGAGGAGAGTGTCTGGTCCGGACCTAAGTGTGAACGATCTGGTATGGTTGTCTACCAAGAATTTAAAACTCAAGGTTCCCTCCTGGAAACTGGGTCCCAGGTTCATCGGTCCATACAGGATCAGTTCTATAGTTAATCCTGTGGCATTTCATCTGGACCTCCCTCCTATGTTTAAAATCCACAATGTGTTTCACAAATCGTTGCTTAAGAGGTACGTGGCGTCAGTTATACCGTCACCTCTACCTCCTCCTCCAGTGGTGGTCAATGGTAACTTAGAATATCAAGTATTGAAGATCATTGACTCACGTCTGAATCGCCGGTCCCTTCAGTACCTGGTTCATTGGAAGGGGTATGGTCCTGAGGAGAGGACGTGGGTCCCTGCGTCTGATATTAACGCAGATCGATTGGTTCGGACCTTCCACAAACTTACCCGGGCAGACCTGGCCCTGAGGGTCCGGAGGCCCCTCGTAGAAGGGGGGGTACTGTCATGGGTGCATCGCCACGAGGATCGTCGCGATTGCACATTCTGACTTCTCGCAGCTGAGTTGCTGTTACTTTGTGTTTGGTAGTTAGGGAGTTAATTTTACCTAGCTCGTTGCTAAGACTAGGTCCAGCCTCGCCCGGCTGCTTTTGATTATGTTCTAATTAGCTTCCTTTATATTCCTGCCAGTCTGTGTGTTAGATGCCGGTGAAAGCATTCATACAGACTGCAGATAGGATCGGTTCTGAGAAGACTTAAGCTAAGAGCTCCTTTGTTGTTTCTCCTTTCCTTGCTTATAGTTTATCTCCTAGACCTTTGGTGTTCCCTCTGTGTTTAAATGTTGTATGCAAGACAGTGTTTACTTTATCCCTGTCTGTCACATTTGTCTTTACTGTTTGTTAACCTTTTCCTGTCCATTCCCTATGGTGGTAATCAGGGTCCTTCTAAGGACTAGATTACAGTGGTCAGGGATTTATAGGAGACAGGGTTTACGCTGGCGGCCTGGACCTCTGTACCATTAACAGTACCTCCAGGTAGAGGGACTAGTCAGGACCCCAGTTTAGGGTCAGCATAGACCCCGGTCCACCTCTAGCCAGAGACAGCGTGAAAAGGATTCAGTATTGACCCACAGGATATTATGTCAGGTAATACTATGCTATATATACATGTTAATGTTACCTATCTATATGTTATATAGAATGTTGTCCCACTTGATAGATTACTGACATCATTTATTTATATATCTGCTATACAGCGTGACACTACCCTTGGGAAAATAAAAAACTGGGGGCGAAAATATCATTTTTGTACAAAAAAAAAATATTTTTTTGTTTTTACGGCTGTACATTATAAACTTCTGTGAAGCACTTGGGGCTTCATAGCGCTCACCACACATCTAGATAAGTTCCTTGTGGGGTCTATTTTCCAAAATGGGGTCACTTGTTGGGGATTTCCACTGTTTAGGCGCATCAGGGGCTCTCCAAATGCGACATGACGCCCCCAGACCATTCCATCAAAGTCTGCAATCCAAAACGTCACTACTTCCCTTCCGAGCCCCAACGTGTACCCATACAGTAGTTTTCTCCCACATATTGGATATCAGCGTACTCAGGACAAATTGGACAACAACTTTTGGGGTCCAATTTCTCCTGTTACCCTTGTAAAAATAAAATATTGGGGCAAAAATATCATTTTTGCAAAAAAAAAAAAGGATTTTTTATTTTTACGGCTGTGCGTTATAAACTTCTGTGAAGCACTTCGGGGTTCAAAGTGCTCACCACACATCTAGACAAGTTCCTTGTGGGGTCTATTTTCCAAAATGGGGTCACTTGTGGGGGGTTTCCACTGTTTAGGCGCCTCAGGGGCTCTCCAAATGCGACATGACGCCCCCAGACCATTCCATCAAAGTCTGCAATCCAAAACGTCACTACTTCCCTTCCGAGCCCTGACGTGCGCCCATACAGTAGTTTTCTCCCACATATTGGGTATCAGCGTACTCAGGACAAATTGGACAACAACTTTTGGGTTCCAATTTCTTCTGTTACCCTTGTGAAAATAAAATATTGGGGACGAAAAAATCATTTTTGTAAAAAAAAAAAAGATTTTTTATTTTACGGCTGTACGTTATAAACTTTAGTGAAACACCTGGGGGTTAAAAGTTCTCACCACACATCTAGATAAGTTCCTTGAGGGGTCTAGTTTCCAAAATGGCGTCATTTATGGGGGTTTCCACTGTTTAGGCAGATCAGGAGCTCTCCAAACACGACATGGCGTCCAGCCAATTCTGCGTTGAAAAAGTCAGACGGCGCTCCTTCCCTTCCAAACTCTGCCATGCACCCAAACAGTGGTTTACCCCCACATATGGGGTATCAGCGCACTCAGGACAAATTGCACAATAACTTTTGGAGTCTTGTTACCCTTGGAAAAATAAAAATTGGGGTGAAAAGATCATTTTTGTGGAAAAAATATGATTTTTAAATTTTACGGCTCTACGTTATAAACTTGTGTGAAGCACTTGGGGGTTCAAATTGCTCACCAAAGATCTAGAAAAGTTCCTTAGGGGGTCTAGTTTCCAAAATGGGGTCATTTGTGGGGGGTTTCCACTGTTTAGGCACATCAGGGGCTCTCCAAATGCAACATGGCATCCAATCTCAATTCCAGCCAATTTTGGTTGGAAAAAGTCAAATGGTGCTCCTTCCATTCCGAGCTCTGCCGTGCGCCCAAACAGTGGTTCCCACCCACATAAGGGGTATCAGCGTACTCAGGACAAATTGGACAACAACTTATGTGGTCCAATTTCTCCTGTTACCCTTGAGAAAATAAAAAATTAGTGACTAAAAGATAATTTTTGTGGGAAAAAAATAGGATTTTTTATTTTCATGCCGGGCATTATAAACTTGTGTGAAGCACTTGGGGTTCAAAGTGCTCACCAAATATCTAGATAAGTTCCTTAGGGGTATAGTTTCCAAAATGGGGTCACTTGTGGGGGGTTTCCACTGTTTAGGCTCATCTGGGGCACTGCAAACGGAACATGACCCCCATCAATGTCTGCATTCCAAAACGTTACTACTTCCTTTCCAAGCCCTGCTGTGCACCCAAACAGTTTCCCCCCCCACATATGGGGTATCAGCGTACTCAGGACAAATTGGACAACAACTTTTGGGGTCCAATTTCCTTGGGAAAATTCAAAAATTTGGGACTAAAAAATCATTTTTGTGGAAAATTGTTTTTTTTTTTTTCACACCCAGGCATTATAAGCTTTTGTGAAACACTTGGGGGTTCAAAGTGCTCACAACAGATCTAGATAAGTACCTTAGGGGGTATAGTTTCCAAAATGGTGTCACTTGTGGGGGTTTCCACTGTTTAGGCGCATCAGGGGCTCTCCAAACACGACATGGCGTCCAATCTCAATTCCAGCCAATTTTAGTTTGAAAAAGTCAAACGGCGCTCCTTCCCTTACGAGCTCTGCCGTGTGCCCAAACAGTGGTTTTCCCCACATATTGGGTATTGGCGTACTCAGGAGAAATTGCATAACAACCTTATCTGTCCATTTTCTCCTTTTACCCTTGTGAAAATAAAAAAAAGTTTGTAAAAGATTATTTTTGTGGCTAAAAAGTTAAATATTCATTTTTTCCTTCCACGTTGCTTTAGTTCCTGTGAAGCACCTGAAGGGTTAATAATCTTCTTGAATGTGGTTTTGAGTACCTTGAGGGGTGCAGTTTTTAGAATGGTGTCACTTTTGGGTATTTTCTGCCATATAGACCCCTCAAAGTGACTTCAAATGAGAGGTGGTCCCTAAAAAAAATGGCTTTGTAAATTTTGTTGTAAAAATGAGAAATCGCTGGTCAACTTTTAACCCTTATAACTTCCTAACAAAAAAAAATTTTGGTTCCAAAATTGTGCTGATGTAAAGTAGACATGTGGGAAATGTTATTTCTTAACTATTTTGTGTGATATATTTCTCTGTTTTAAGGGAATAAAAATTCAAAGTTTGAAAATTGCAAAATTTTAAAAATTTTCGCCATATTTGCGTTTTTTTCAAAAATAAACGCAAGTTATATCGAAGAAATTTTACTTTTATCGTGAAGTACAATATGTCACGAGAAAACAATCTCAGAATCGCGAAGATCCGTTGAAGCGTTCTAGAGTTATAACCTCATAAAGAGACAGTGGTCAGAATTGTAAAAATTGACCCGGTCATTAACGTGCAAACCACCCTTGGGGGTGAAGGGGTTAAGATAAATGTGAAAAGTATTTTTCAGATATGTAACCAGGAACAACTTTACTGAGAACCACTAGCTGTATCATCATCGACGCTTTCTGGCTTTTTTCGTGCCATCTTGTCTTCCAACTTGGCGTTGGCATGACAAAGTAAACAGCATATTAATTTTATGTAAAATCAGAAATTTATGCATTTGTTGTAAGCAAACAACTCGGCTTTAGTGGCATGGAGACAATAACACAGAAAATATTAATCGGGAATAAATGCATTTATATTTCCAAATGATAACAGATGTATAATAGAATTTAATTAATTAAGGAGAAACAGCCAGGGAAATAGCTCTACTATTCTGGCAAAAGCAGATCCGTCTAGAGACATAATTATTATTGAGGTGCTCCATTTATGCATTCAATTAATAACAACAAAGATGGTTTTATCAACAGACGGAAATATGTCAAACTTGATGTAAAAAAAATACAAAGAGAATAATTTCAATTGTTTTATGTATATTTTTTTTATTTGTAAAGAGTAACAATAATTGTGCTATTATAATACAATAAATACAAATATCTCTGAAATATCTCTGAAATGTTAAAGACCACTTTAGCATTTTTTTGCCCCTTTATTAGCCATCAGCAATATGTGTAAAGTGGGCATTAAAATACTTACCCATCACTGTCTTCTGCCATTTCCATAGTTTCTTTTACCATGTGTAAACAAAAAGATATATACTCAATTTAAGTCTATGAGACTAAGAAAAAGCCTCTCATAGGATAAAGTGCTTGTTTGGCCTTAGGCTACAAGTCTGCAGTCACTAAATATGACTGCAGACTTGTGAATCTTCTTATCATGTCCACTGTACACTGTGAGGATTCTCTGATGCTGGGGGGACGTGACCCAGGTATGTGATTTGCATACATGCAGTCATGTGCCAACTAGATGGACGCGACCACGGTCAATGCAAGTGACCTGGATGAGGTCACACAATCTAGTCAGGATGTGGACAGAAGTATGCAAATCGCTCCTGATGCTGAAGAATCCTGACAGCACACAGGGCACGCAATGTGAGGATTCACAAGTCTACAGTCACATAGAGTGACTGCAGATTTGTAGCCTAAGGCCGGACAACCCATTTAAAAAAGGTTCTAGTGGTTCAAAGTTTGAGATGGCAGGTCAGAGCTGTGGTCTCATGAAGGTTGGGAGCAGGAGACAGCAAAAGACAGTAACTGGTATGTTAATTCACAGACTGTGTACACATTAACGGTGGCTAATTGGGGGTTCAGTAAAAAAAAAATTCTGGAGTGGTACTTCAAAGCCCTTGTTTAACATATTTTGTATGCGTTTAATTAATTAGATGCACCAGATAAAAATCTTTCATGTAATGAAAAAAGATGGAAGTGGATTGGCACTTTCCAGGCAATGATGGAGTACAGCACAGCCTCCTCTTTCAAAAACCATGGAGTTACATAACAGCTGCTTACAGAATGCTGTGTAGAATGTACTCTGTAGTGTCCATCAGCAGAACAATAGAGAAGTCCTTAGACCCAGAGCCGGATTAAGAACATGATGGGCCTGGAGCTGAAGGGGCGGGGCAAGGGGGGCAAGGTGGGGCCAAACACGGCAATTCACAAAGGCCAAAAATGTAACGTAAAAGATATAAACAAAGTAAATATATGATACATGCCTAATATAAATACAGTGGATATAGAAAGTCTGTTATGGTTATCGCGCTGATAGTAACTTATGAGGCAAATAAGCAGGGTTATTCACTGAACGTTAAACTGTGTTTTATTGTAAATAAAGCTATAGAACAAAGTAAATATAAATATATGATACATGCCTAATATAAATACAGTGGATATAAAGTATGTTATGGTTATTACGCACGCTGATAGTAACTTATGAGGCAAATAAATACAGATTAAAATCCACAATCCAGGCACAATCTACACGTGCGGACATTGACTATGTGGGTAAATACAGATAATAATCCACAATCCAGGGACTAACAAGCAGCTGGTGGATCACAATCCCCAATCAACCTCCATATTAATGGCAATGGTCCAAGTAATGAGATTATGCGCCGGACAGGTGTGACAATCATCCGCTGCAGCAGTCACTGTCAGAACTCCTAGCATGATGGCGGCCACCATGCCAGAACTTCAGACAGTAGCCACTGATTGGCCACCTGTCTGTATATATGTCAGCAGCACATCTACATATAACATTAATACCTGCGTATATACCAGTACCACGGCTATATATACCAGTTCTGTGTCTGTATGTATGTCAGCAGCCCATCTATAACATTAGTACCTGCCTATATACCAGTATCACAGCCATATATACCAGTACTGTGTGTGTATATATGTCAGCAGCACATCTATGTATAACATTAGTACCTGCTTATATACCAGTACCACAGCTATACATAGCAATAACATGTCTGTATATATGTCAGCAGCACAAGATGTATTATAACATTAGTACCTGCTCCACAGGAACACACAACTCACACCTCAGTTTGACGTCCTCCTATAGCAGTTTTTCTCAACCTTCTCAGCCTCAGGGCACCCTGGGAAATAATTAAAGTCCGGCCGATCAGACAAGAATTTGGACAGTCTAAACGGCCCTTAATACTGCCACACATAGCCCTCTTATAGTGCCACACATAGCCATCTCAATAATACTGCCATACATAGCCACATTAGTAATATTGCGTCAGAGAGGCCCCATACACATATATGGCAACATTGAGAGGCCCATTCTAGTATATGGTGGATATAGAAAGTCTGTTATGGTTATCACGCTGATAGTAACTTATGAGGCAAATAAACAGGGTTATTCACTGAACACAAAACTGTGTTTTATCGTAAATAAATCAAACTGGTAGAAGAAAATTAAACTACACATTCACTTTTCGTGCTTTTTTGCTTGCAAATTCCTCAATTGCAGAATCAAGATTAAGCTCATTCAGCAATCTATTTTCAATACATAACAGAGAGAGGGCATTTAAACGCTCCTGGCCCATTCTAGTATATGGTGCAGCATTGAATGTCCCATAGTAATATAGGGCAACATTGAGAGGCCCATTCTAGTATATAACGCAGCATTGAATGTCCCATAGTAATATAGGGCGACATTGAGAGGCCCATTCTAGTATATAGCGCAGCATTGAATGGCCCATAGTATATATAATGCAGCATTGAATGGCCCATATAGTATATATAATGCAGCATTGCATGGCCCATAGTATATATAGTGCAGCATTGAATGGCCCATAGTATATAAATGCAGCATTGAGAGGCCCATATAGCGCAGCATTGCATGGCCCATAGTATATATAGCGCAGCATTGAATGGCCCATAGTATATATAATGCAGCATTGAGAGGCCCATATAGCGCAGCATTGCATGGCCCATAGTATATATAATGCAGCATTGAGAGGCCCATATAGCGCAGCATTGCATGGCCCATAGTATATATAATGCAGCATTGAATGGCCCATAGTATATATAGCGCAGCATTGCATGGCCCATAGTATATATAGCGCAGCATTGAGAGGCCCATTCTAGTATATAGCGCAGCATTGCATGGCCCATAGTATATATAACGCAGCATTGCATGGCCCATAGTATATATAATGCAGCATTGAATGGCCCATAGTATATATAGCGCAGCATTGCATGGCCCATAGTATATATAATGCAGCATTGAATGGCCCATAGTATATATAGCGCAGCATTGCATGGCCCATAGTATATATAGCGCAGCATTGCATGGCCCATAGTATATATAATGCAGCATTGAATGGCCCATAGTATATATAGCGCAGCATTGCATGGCCCATAGTATATATAGCGCAGCATTGCATGGCCCATAGTATATATAATGCAGCATTGAATGGCCCATAGTATATATAGCGCAGCATTGAATGGCCCATAGTATATATAGCGCAGCATTGCATGGCCCATAGTATATATAATGCAGCATTGAATGGCCCATAGTATATATAATGCAGCATTGAATGGCCCATAGTTGCGCAGCATTGAGAGGCCCATAGTATATATAATGCAGCATTGAGAGGCCCATATAGCGCAGCATTGAATGGCCCATAGTATATATATAAGCGCAGCATTGAGAGGGCCTCTAAATGCTGCGCTATATATACTATGGGCCATTCAATGCTGCCCTATATATACTATGGGCCATTCAATGCTGCGCTATATACTAGAATGGGCCTCTCAATGCTGCATTATATATACTATGGGCCATTCAATGCTACTGATGGAATTTGTCAGAAACCACACACTTTATAACACAAACCTGTGCAGAGACTTCAGGATTCTCCATCTGCTTTCACTGTGATATGGCTGGGATTCTTGTAACAGCACACACACCTCTGCCTGCCTGTCTCTAACTCTCTCCTCCAGACAGGGACCGTCACTACAACACACTGAACACAGGGCAGGATGCCAATAGGCAAAGCTGTAAGAAGACAGTGCATGGATGAGGACAAGTGAAAGGTGAGCTGTGACTGGCTGCTCTGTGGTCACATGTTCTGCCTTCATTTACATCCTGCTTCTGGATTGGGTGAATGAGATAACAGTGTGCTGCTGCCGACTCCTCTCCTATAGTACTTTCAGCACCAGGTTTCCTCTCTCCCCCTCCAGCACAGTCTCTCCTGGCTCCTCACCTCCCCCTCCATCACCAGGCTGACGTCAGCAGCACAGGGAAGGGAGGAGAGCAGAGAGCCATTAGATAACAAGCGGCTGGCTGGGCCGGGGGATGGGCCTATCTCTAACAAGGGGCCTGGAGCTGCAGCTCCATCAGCCCCTACGTTAATCCGGCCCTGCTTAAGGGTATGCCACACTAAACAATATCGCTAACGGGATCGCTAAAAAACGTCACTATTTAGCGATCCCGTTAGCGATATTGTTCAGTGCGGCAGCTTCCAGCGACGAGCTTCCTGCTGTGATCTCGCTCGTCGCTGGAATCGTTCCGGACCCTATTTCATCGCTGGCGCTCCCGCTGGGTAAGTATCTAATCGCTGTGTGGCACCTTTTCTTAGCGATTTAGCGGTACTTTTGTACCGCTAAAGTCGTTAAGAAGATCGCTAACGGCGATAGCGTCGTTAACTATATCGCTAATGCGGCAGCATTTAGCGATATAGAAACAATCCCGCTAGCGATCTCATTAGTATGCAACGCTAACGAGATCGCTAGCGGGATAGCTTAGTGTGGCAGTACCTTTAGACCCCTACTGCCCTCTGTTATCTTTGCAGCAGTCTACAAAACTAGGCTACCAAAATCTTGAAGACATGCCAGTCTAGTGTGACTGCTCTTGTAAATATTGTAAAATCCCAACATTTCAAGACTTTTTTTCATTGATGGTCATATAAAAATAATTAAGTAAAGTCTTATAATAACTTATTTAAAGAATGAAACTAAGGAGAAAAGTAAAGCGCAAATAGGGTCTTATCCAGATTATTCAGGGTAGATAAACATGTATTATGCTGAGGCGGCAGACTGGGGCTGGGGTCCTATCCCATGATGTAAGTTACCTTTCTTAGGCACTGGCACTTTATTTTACCACATTTTTTATGAGGCATTATCTATATGGATGCTTATACTGATTGGCACATATGCACCTCATTTTTTTCATGGGCCACACACTCATGGTATCATGGTATTATGGCACTGACCTAACACATTCTGTGTGTCCATGAAACATTATAGCTCAGCTGCATCTAAGCACCTCTTTAGTTAACCCTTTGTGCAACATTATAGTTTTCATTGGTTATATCACAGATTAAAAAACATTATATTTTTTATTGTGGTATTGGCTATAGCTTAGGTGTATTGTAGCACCTTATATCAAAATAATTCTTATAATTACAATGCTATAGGTTATTATTGGTTATATCACGTAATAAATACACTAATTTTTATTTTTTATTGTGATATTGGCTATAACACAGGTGTATTTTAGCACCTTATATAATATAAATCTTTTTTGGATTTTTCTCTTTATTTTGGGTTTAAGCTATTTTTGCTATATTAATATTGGTAACTTATATTATTTACTCTACTTGATGGTATAGGAATTTCCCCATTTTCCCCATTTTTCCTGCTAGGTTGATGGTTCACTCTGTAATATCGTTTTTCATTGTGATTAAATTTATTTATTAAAATTATTGTTATATTTGAAACTCTGGACCCTCTGCTTGTCTTTTCTTACGCATAGGGTTATATGTGATATTCATTATATGCAGAGTTAATATTGCTCATTCCTGGTTGGGATATTTGTACTTTGTAGTCTACAAAACTAGGCTACCAAAATCTTGAAGACATGCCAGTCTAGTGTGACTGCTCTTGTGAATATTGTAAAATCCCAACATTTCAAGACTTTTTTTCATTGATGGTCATATAAAAATAATTAAGTAAAGTCTTATAATAACTTATTTAAAGAATAAAACTAAGGAGAAAAATAAAGCGCAAATAGGGTCTTATCCAGATTATGCAGGGTAGATAAACATGTAGTATGCTGACCTGGTAGGGTTGTGCGTGACGCAACCACTATATAGCATGAAGTTATCTGCAGATGTAGCATCCTCATGTGGGTATCCTGAAGAAGGAATTGATTTAACTTTGAAATGCGATGATATTAAACCTCTTTTATCTATCTATCTATCTTGTTCCTTGGTTCCTTGTTTTGTTAATCCAGTAGCGCACTTTTTCCTGGTATTTTGGCAGCTTATTTAAAGAGGTATACCCATTGTGTTTTGCTATAGCATAATGAAAGCATTAGCATTAGTGAAAATTTGACCTTTGAGACATAGGTCATTTGACTAGGCTTTTGCCATTTTTTGGCATTATGATTGAAGGAAATTTCACCCTTGCGACAGTGGCAAATATGGAGAATAAAAGAGAAAATGTCTCCCTTGCCTGGCTAAACTCCAGAACAGAGCTGAATCTCCCTTATTTTAAGATTTGGTGGGACCCCCAACATTCAGACGCTCATCAATTAGAAAGTGCTCACCTATTTTAGCAAAATGTCATTAACTCTGGTGAAATTTCGGGTAAAACAATGAAATGGGTTAATCAGTCTAGAATAAAAAGTCTGCAGTCACTTTGTGTGACTGCAGACTTTTGAATGCCCCTAGCGCATGCACTGTGTGCTGAAAGGATTCCCAGTTTCTGAGCCGGGAACGATGGTGATATACAGTACAGACCAAAGTTTGGACACACCTTCTCATTCAAAGATTTTTCTGTATTTTCATGACTATGAATTTTGTACATTCACACTGAAGGCATCAAAACTATGAATTAACACATGTGGAATTATAAACTTAACAAAAAAGTGTGAAACAACTGAAAATATGTCTTATATTCTAGGTTCTTCAAAGTAGCCACCTTTTGCTTTGATTACTGCTTTGCACACTCTTGGCATTCTCTTGATGAGCATCAAGAGGTAGTCACCGGAAATGGTCTTCCAACAGTCTTGAAGGAGTTCCCAGAGATGCTTAGCACTTGTTGGCCCTTTTGCCTTCACTCTGCGGTCCAGCTCACCTCAAACCATCTTGATTGGGTTCAAGTCTGGTGACTGTGAAGGCCAGGTCATCTGGCGTAGCACCCCATCACTCTCCTTGGTCAACTAGCCCTTACACAGCCTGGAGGTGTGTTTGGGGTCATTGTCCTGTTGAAAAATAAATGATGGTCCAACTAAACGCAAACCGGATGGAATAGCATGCCGCTGCAAGATGCTGTGGTAGCCATGCTGGTTCAGTATGCCTTCAATTTTGAATAAATCCCCAACAGTGTCACCAGAAAAGCACCCCCACACCATCACACCTCCTCCTCCATGCTTCACGGTGGAGAACCAGGCATGTAGAGTCCATCCGTTCACCTTTTCTGCGTCGCACAAAGACACTGTAGTTGGAACCAAAGATTTCAAATTTGGACTCATCAGACCAAAGCACAGATTTCCACTGGTCTAATGTCCATTCCTTGTGTTATTTAGCCCAAACAAGTCTCTTCTGCTTGTTGCCTGTCCCTAGCAGTGGTTTCCTAGCAGCTATTTTACTTTGAAAGCCTGCTACACAAAGTTTTCTCTTAAAAGTTGTTGTAGAGATGTGTCTGCTGCTAGAACTCTGTGTGGCATTGACCTGGTCTCTAATCTGAGCTGCTGTAAACCTGCGATTTCTGAGGCTGGTGACTCGGATAAACTTATCCTCAGAAGCAGAGGTGACTCTTGGTCTTCCTTTCCTGGGGCGGTCCTCCTGTGAGCCAGTTTTTTTGTAGTGCATGATGGTTTTTGCAACTGCACTTGGGGACACTTTCAAAGTTTTCCCAATTTTTCAGACTGACTGACCTTCATTTCTTAAAGTAATGATGGTCACTCATTTTTCTTTACTTAGCTGCTTTTTTTGCCATAATACAGTACACATTCTAAAGGTACTGCCACACTAAACAATCCCGCTAGCGATCTCTTTAACATCGCATACTAATGAGATCGCTAGCGTGATTGTTATAATATCGCTAGTGGCTTCCTAATTTAGCGATGTCGTTAAGGACGCTATCGCGGTTAGCGATCTCCTTAACGACTTTAGCGGTACAAAATACCGCTAAATCGCTAAAAAAAAGGTGCCACACTCAGCGATATATACTTACCAGCGGGACGCTGACGATAAAAATAGGGTCCGGAACGATGTCAGCGACGAACGAGATCACAGCAGGATCTCAGCAGGGGCCACGTCGTCGCTAGATGCCGCACACAACAACTTCGCTAACGGGATCACTAAATAGTGACGTTTTTTAGCGATCTCGTTAGCGACGCTGTTTAGTGTGGCATACCCTTAACAGTCTATTCAGTAGGACTATCAGCTGTGTATCCACCAGACTTCTGCACAACACAACTGATGGTCCCAACCCCATTTATAAGGCAAGAAATCCCACTTATTAAACCTGACAGGGCACACCTGTGAAGTGAAAACCATTTTCGGTGACTATCTCTTGAAGCTCATCAAGAGAATGCCAGGAGTGTGCAAAGCATTAATCAAAGCAAAAGGTGGCTACTTTGAAGAACCTAGAATGTAAGACATATTTTAAGTTGTTTCACTTTTTTGTTAAGTATATAATTCCACATGTGTTAATTCATAGTTTTGATGCCTTCAGTGTGAATGTACAATTTTCATAGTCATGAAAATACAGAAAAATCTTTGAATGAGAAGGTGTGTCCAAACTTTTGGTCTGTACTGTACATGATATGCATATTCCAGGCCAGAGCTCATTTAGTAGGCAAGAGTCTCCCTCCATTCACTTGTATTGAGCTAGGCCTCTCTCAATACAAGTTACAAGTGTATGGAGCGATGTCACACCAACTGGATGGCTTCTGCCCTTGGAATATACATAACTCATACATCATCGTCGTTCCCAGCTCAGAAACTGGCATGGGGGAGATTCATAAGTCTGCAGTTGCACACAGTGACTGCAGACTTATCAGTTTAGGCCAGACAACCTCTTTAATCTTGTAAAATCCTAAATGTGTGTAATGTACACACTGTTATACTTCAGCTCCTCTTGCCAGCTCAAGCTGTCCTATCTCAATCGCAAATGAGTCTCCTTTAAAGAAACATTGTGAAAAGCGGATGAGAATGTTGTCACTCATCACTAACTACAAGTTTTCAAATTGCTTACTTGCAGTCTTATGATGACAACTTGACTTCTTGCATAAGCAAAAATAGACAAATCACAACAGTGTGTATGTTGCACACTGTTAAGATTTGACAACTTGCTGGAAATTTCCTCATGGCTGGAAACCCCTTTTATTCAGTGGAATAAAAATCTTTAATATTTCATTTTTTCCCTAAAATATTCTTTCTCCTAAAGTGTATAGTATCATCATTTTTCATGTAGTATATAGATTTTGCAACTAAAGAAATAAAAAAAATGGCTGCTTTCCTTTAGAAACATCTCCTCTCCCATGGGTTCTATACGGTATAGCAACTCAGCATTGTTGGCAGAAAAGTAGCCTGAAAATAAATTGACTCTACCTTTAAATATACCAGATAGTCCACTAATACAGCCACAATCTTAGTTTAATATTTTTTTTCTAAAACATCTCTCGTGTTCCCCAAAAATATCTATTTTAATGAAATCTATAGTTGAGCCGTGTCCTGTAATTAAAGGTGATCGTATGACGTCCTCTCACATCACCTGCTGTATCCTAGTTGCCGTTGCCTTGTTCTTGCTATGCTCCTGTAACTTCTTGAAATATAACATTTAAATGAAACTGGCAACTTGTCTTATAACTGAACAGTTTAACCTTGAACGTTTTGAAAAGGTGAAATCACACAATCTGTGACATTGGAAAGGGTACTGCATGTGTGATAGTCTTCATAGCGAACTGACGGTAATACCAAATCAAAAAATGGAAGATCGAAAAAAAAAAGACTTAAACTTTAATTTATTAAACCAGATAGATAACATTTAGGTAACATTTATACTGTGATTTTTCTCTCTCTCTTTTTAAGAAGAAATTCCTTTGTTTGTGCCTTATCTGGGACATTCGTGCAGAAGGACATATTTTTCCATACCGCTGCATAGACACAGCTAGGTTTCATAAAACATTTGATTCCTTGTGGCTTATATAATTCATGTGTGAAGGCTTAGACTTCTGGGCAAAGTTTAGCATTCTTGGATTAGGAGTCAACATACATTGATTTACCAGCAGTTAGATATAATTCAATAGTTTAGTTTTAAAGAAGGAACAGCTGGATACAGAGATATCTTTTTTATGGGTTTTTTTTCCAAGTAAATTACCATATCGAAAACTTTTTAATTACTCTTATGAAGGAAAAAATGAATTTTCTGTACCTAATAGCGGACTTTACTCCCCGTTTTCCCTGCCTAAATGTTTAGAAATGTCCCCAGTCCATTACAAGTATCTAATTTATAACAGTGAATAAAATAGGCAGGAGGGGAGAGGAGGGGGATGCAACTGCAGTTTTTATCTCCCTTTCTATGTGTGTGTGAGAGGAGGAATAAATGAGGGAAGATATCTAATTGATATATCAAAATTATACAATACCAGAGGTTTCCAACAAGCGAGTATAATAAAAAACAATGGGCCTGATTCATCGTACTCTTTACTCATGTTTATTATCTAGTGTTTTGTGTTTTGTGCCTTTTTTTGTTTCTACCCCACTTCATTATTGTATTTATACTTTTATTGAGTCTATTTTATACAGTATGTGCGCACCTTTTTATTTTCGTCTTGTGGGAAGAGTCTAGCGATTCCAGAGGTTTTTGACTAATTCATCAATTGCGACTTTTTGAAAAGTCACAACAGTTGGCGTCACTTCTTTCCAGCTTTCTTCCTGTTGTACGTTTTGAGTAGACTAAAATTTTGGCACTATTTATGCAATTTTTAATACTCAAAGTCGCAAAAACAGTTCAAGACAGGATGAAAGCCCATTATTTACTTTGCGCCAAATTCATGAATCGCATGAACCACTGTGATAAATTTGATGCTAAAAATGACAACTTATACCAAAAGATTAAAAGTGGAAAGTGATTTAAAAAATCTAAATGATGAACTGGGGCCAATATGGAGAAATATATCAAAAGGACTGATTGTGCAATTTTTTTAGGAATGAAGGTATATGTTACAGGAAAGGGTTAGGACAGAAATATTAGAATTTTGTGAAGTTCCAGTCTTTGTCATGCTTTTCAATAAGTATTTTAAAGAAGCTGCATCACAAGGCTGAGTGCTACAGCTAATTTATTATTCCATCTACTTAGTAGCGATTGTGATAGACATTGAAGTATAACATTGCAACAAACAGCTTATCAGCAGGGATACCCAGAGTTGGACCCCCAATGGATTAATCATGATGGACTCGCCTAAAATTAGGCCATCAATTTTCTGATTCTACAGAATCCCTTCAACTGCTTTTCTTCAGATGTAACTTGTAGCTTCTTCGACCCTGTGAAAAATCCATAGCAAGTCTATCAATGGAAAGTCATTATATCTCCTTATATGGGATTGAGGGACCTTGCGAGTACCTTAAGGTCCATGGTAAAAGCACTACCACAGCACCACCAATTGTTGCATCACTGCTTTCCAATAAAGGTCCACTCTGAGAGCCCACATCAGTGGTCACGGCCTGTTGAAAATGCTAAGTCATTTAAGTAAACACTAAACAGAATTTAATAAATACACAGAATACAGCAAAACCACCGGCACCATTCAAGATGAGCGTACCTATATTGCAGTCAGATGAGACTGCATTCAGCTGGTCGATCTCCTAGCTGACAGGTGTTTTATCTGATTGTAGACAGTACAAAGTATTTGTGTGGAAAAGATATTGGTGGCACTCAGTCTCACATTAAAAACTCTTCTTTATTTAGGACATTTAAAATGTGTAACTGGGGAAGTGGGTCTCCTAACGAACAACGGTTGTTTCATGTCTCTCTGCAACGGTAACTGAACTCGTTCAAGTGTCGATGAGATGCGAAACGGCCGTTGTTCGCTAGGAGACCGACTTGACCAGTTCCACATTTTAAATATCTTAATAAAGAGGAGACTGAGTGCCACCAAAATATTTTCTATGAAAATACTAAGAATCTAATGAATATCCAGTAAATATTAGAGAAATCAAGGTTTGGGTGCAATGTAACAGCGTAAAACTCGTCATTCCCTTGGGTGTAAGATGTGGAGAGCTTACAGATTCTGGCTTCTTTCATCCTAATACATTTCTCTTCTAGTCTGAGTGCTGTTTGGATTTTAGTCCCTATGGGGTAGGTTGGTTACAAGAGTGTCCTGAGATATGAAGCCTAAATAGATTTATTTGTCTATCGCTTTTTTTTCTATCGAGCTTTCATTTAAAAAATTGCACAGAACTGTTTGTGTATATGACTTCTACAAAACTAAACATTGTATGCTAAAAACAGTTAAATGAAATTAGGTAGCTCAGTTTTTTAGCTCCTCTCAACTTTCTCTATCACACACCTTTGCGTTGCTTAATAAAGGACCATAGATGTACTCTTTTCCATGATCACTCACCGAGAAGTAAAGTTCATATGATCTGACTTCAGTGATCTGACCTTCTATTGCAAGTTCAATGTCTGCGCATCGCAGTGCACTACCAAAATATTGAATTCCAGCTGGTGTCATCTCTACAGTACATTGACCTTTGCAATATGTTCTGCATCATGCCCTTGAGTATGCTTCTACGACCAAGCTATGTTCCATCAAGCAGTACGGAGCATAATGCTTCGTTACTGTCAGCTAATGCTGCTCAGGTAGTTATGGTAATTAATAGTCTAAGAAACTAATACAACATTTATATCACCCCTGGAATAAGAAAGCTAAACTTCCTGATACCTGCACTTGATACTGTATTAAATGCAAAAAAAGTAATTCTGAAATTTGTAATAAATAGATTTTTCTCTTATTTAACAATCATCTGTTAGCTTTTGACATTGTTCCTGAAAGTTGATGATTATATGATTACACTCGGATCAGTGAGTGATAATATTTTATAGAGCACTGTAGAATATGTCGATGGCTATAAATAATCAGTAAAAACAATAAATCATCTGAAATTCTTTTATCTTTACAGAGGTTGTCTGGTCACATCATATTAATGAACTATTGGCAGATCAGGAAAAAATTGAATTTGCATGTTTACCCAGTTTTTCTTGGGAAATTCTTTGCAAATGTAATGTTCCTTTATTATTCTCTGGGGTGTCACTAGACCCCAGAGCAAATTAAATGTAAAATATATAAAATATAAAAAATAAAAATATAAGACACCCCCATTACTAACCCTGTCAGTTTAAGTTTAAAAAACACACAAAGTCTTTTATTTGAGCAAAAAACTCCATGACCCCTTTTACCCATTTATTAATATCCAAAGAAAAATTAAAAAAGCAAAGAAATCCTCACCTGCCACCAATCCGTATATCACGTGACGAGGCCAACTTAGCTACATTTGGATGCAGTGCCACTTCTAAGCTCAGTATCCAGGAGACACTGAGCTGAGCGTGAAAACGCAGCTTCATTGCCGAGCACTGACGTCAGTAAGGTGACTGGAGTTCAAAGCCGTTGAACTCCGGTTACCTCACTGACGTCACCGCTCACTGCAGTGAGAAAGTTATGCCTACTCCAGGAAAAAAATGGACTAGTTGGCATGGCAATGCTACATAAACTTGTATGGAGCAAGGCCATACCCTCTAAAATGTCGCACTCACTGGATGGCAGCATCACTAGATGGAGTGTGGTCTCGCTCAATGAAAGTGTATGGAGCTAGACCACGCCCACTAGTCGGATTCTGGCCGGGAGTATGCATAACGCATACATCACTGCTGTTCAGAAACCAGCGAATCCTCGCAGCACACAGAGCGACTATACTGTAGACTCATCATTTTAGACCGGACAACCCCTTTAACCTAAATTCCTGAATCAGTTTTTAATAGTATTTAAATGTGACTGAATACATATTAATGTTCTATGCAACAAATAAGGAAAATTACGCTGCAGAGCTCTGTAAGTAAATGTATGAAATGACAGAAAAAAGCATAAACGTTATGTGCTCTCAGGAACTCAAACAGGATTAGCTGATCTGCGCTGCAGAATACCGAAATCAATACAGATGGTTCAGAATACTGTATTAAAAGCAAATCCATAGATAGTCAGCAGAGGTGCAATGTTCTGTTGTATCTCTATATAATCTTGGTTTTACATCTGCTGCTCTACAACATCCTGCATATCTCAAAGTCACGATTTTCCCTTTTTTGGTGATTTGCAACCTATTCAAAATTTAGCAAAGTTTCTGCTGTTTTGAAAAATGACGTAAAGCACCAAATAGTTGGTTTTATAAAATAAACTGTCAGCCTGTCATCTAGTGTAAAGGTGGGCTACAAAATATAGAGATTTTACACTTTTCATATACATGTAGCTTGGATAATGTGAGCAAATGCAAAGTCTGAAAGTTGTAAGCACCAGTGCAAAATTTTTAGCCAGTTCAAGACCAAGATGTTTTATTCCATTCCTGATCAGCTACATTTTGGGTTCTTTCATACATCAAAGAGAAAACTGTCATGTCACCAAACACTATTAACCTGCATTTATTGTGCTAATGTACAGGTTAATAGTGTCATAAAGCTGCCCGACCATCTAACTGAAAGTGCAGCTACCAGCAGAAAATTAACTTTATTCCACCCGTAAGCCACGACTTTTAGTCATGGAGGTGTGCGTGGAGCAGCTACAGTCCCGCTCAGTATCTAGTGAGTGGTGGTTGAAAAGACACCCCAGCAATTTGATGGACAGCTCACTTTTCTCAGCTTTGTTCAGTGAACTGTTAATCAAAGTGCTGGTGCATGCTTACAGCTGCCACCTAAAATGCAGTGCGCGATGACTGTAGCTGCCCCGTCACGCCGATGTGACTAAATGTCGGCGTCTTCCAGGTGGAATAAAGTTAATTTTCTTTAATTAAGGAGGCCCGATAGGATTGTAACACTATTGTCCTGCAGATTAACCCTATATTTGAAGGTTAATAGTACTTGAAGAAATGACAGGTTCCATTTAAAGAGCTATAAAAAAAATTTCTAGTTCAGATTCTCAAAAATATTCTGCATCTTTTTATTTAATTTTTTTTCTGACCACAAAGGACTTTTAAAATATGTTTTACATTTTTTTCTCCTTTCCATAGCAATTATTTTTATAAATCAAACATGTGTTTTTCTCGACTATGTAGGGCAAGTAAAATCCATTTGGACCAGCAGTAGTTCTTTTTTATTTATTTATTTTTCCTGATTTTTCTTTAGTTGGTTATTTGATTCATTTTTGTACTTTTAATTTTGGTTAAGTCCTGACAAGGTCTTTTTCACCAGTTAATTTTTTGATGGTCAATAATGTCACAGGAGAGTTGAGGCCAGCACTGCACTCCATCAAAAGATGTGATTTATGCATGTGTAAATTTAAGTTTGCCATCTCCTTTGAAAGTAGTGGTTTGGAATACTTCAAGTATCCAGATATTTTTGTTTTAGACCAATTGTTCACATATCTGATTAATACGGACCTTGCTTGGATCAGAGGACTTTGCCTTACTGGCGGGTCTCGTGGCCTTAGAAAACGCTTGAAAAGGTCTGAAGGCTGCAATTAGTTTAGGAAAAGAAAGCTGGGGGCCAGGCCTAGTATTCCAATCCAAGCATAGTTTGTGTTTCATGGATGTCTGTAACCGGTCTTATAAATAGAAAAGTATTGCACATAGTATAATTTAAGCTTCAAACAGACATTAATATTTTGCAAGATTTTGTGCACTTCATTTTGTTCCAATTTGCTGAACCATAGATAGCGAGGCAAACAGTTAAAAAACCTAATGATACTCACTTCACTGCCTACTTGACCCACTGCCCCCACAGTTTGATGTCTAGTACGCCATTCGTCTTCTTTTCCTCTTGTGTTGTCAGGGGCATCCTCTTGCACCTCAGCACTCCACAAGGCCATTGACATCCAGGCATAACATGCTGTTGTGACACACGTCTTGACGTCACAACGTTACCATGTACATTAATAATAATAATTGTATTTCTATTGCGCCAACATATTCTGTAGCACTTTGCATTTTAGAGGGGACTTGTACAGACAATAAAAGACATTACAGAATAACAATAAACATGTAAATCAACAGATACCAAGAGGAATGAGGGCCCTGCTCGCAAGCTTACACTCTATGAGGAAATAGTGGAGACACAATTCAATATATAGTGTGTTCATGTAATTCTGTCTGAACTGGTAACCAATAGAGTTGAGCGATACTTTCCGATATCCAAAAGTATCGGAATCGGAATGGTATCGCCGATACCCAAAAAATATCGGCGATACCCGATACCGATACCGGAAATCCAATGTAAGTCTATGGGAACAAAATATCGGAATTAAAAAAAAAACATTCTTGCCTTGTTGGTTAATTGTACATGAAGGAAAACAACAAAGAGTAATGTAGAATGTATTGGGGAAGGTTGAGGAGACATTAAAGGCATAGATGTTTAACCCAATCAAATGGAATAGCATAAATATTTTTTTTTTAAAGATGTTCGGATTGACGAAGAAATTGACAATGTTGTTAACGTTTTTTCTATTTTGGCAAATATGTATATTTCACAACTTCCATGCTCTTCACCTTTTTAACTTTTGACACACTTTCTCCTTCATAATCTTCAGCAGCATCATCTTTTTCATCAAATTATTCTTCATCTTCACCTTCTTTATCTTCTTAAACTTCTTGCTATTCATCTTTTTGTTAACATTACTCATATTCTTCTTATTAAACTATTATTCTTATTCATATTGTACTTCATCTTCTTCATCATATTCTTATTTGTGACAGAGATTCCTGTACTTGTAATCTGTCAAAGTATGAATTTTTCATCCTTCCGTTCTTGCTGTCACAAAAGATTTAAATTACAACAGTATTTGTCCGTGTTCAGTTTAGCCTGCAGCAGGCATTTTCCAGGGGCACCACGAGGAGGAACGGACTCACCCCCATACACTGCTTAGTCTTCTTCTGCTTATAATTTAGAGCATATATTTTGCTCTTCATTTTGGTCTTATACTTCATGTTCTTCTGCTTTTTGATCTTCTGCTTATTGTTCTTAAGTCTCTTGTTCTGTATCTTGTAGTTTGTCTTAACCTTCTTAGTCCTGTTTGGTAATCTTTTATTTCTTCTTTGTGATGGTGTTTAGGCTGGTTGGCTTGATGCTCGTCGTCCTTGTGGTCGTCATCTTCTTCGGGGTGGTCATCAGGGTCGTCATCTTCATTGTTGGAGATCCAGAGTGATTACCCAAAAAAGCATTGAAAAAATCTTCAATTTGTAAATGTAGCAGAAGGTACAAGAGCCAATGCAAGTAACGAGGACCAGCTGACTGCGCTGGAACCCGGAGGGGCAGCAGAAGGAAAAGAGCCAATGGCACAACCGAGGACCAGCTGACGTTACTGAGACATGGTTACTAAGCAGGAGGTACCTGTGCTCCAAAGCACTACCAAGGACCAGCAGACGTTGCTGGAACTCGGATACCGAGATGGAGGCACCTAGGCCAAAGGCACTGCGGAGAACCAGCTGACGGTACTGGAACCCGGATGGGTAGCAGAAGGTACAAGAGCCAATGCAAGTAACGAGGACCAGCTGACTGTGCTGGAACCCGGAGGGGCAGCAGAAGGAAAAGAGCCAATGGCACAACCGAGGACCAGCTGACGTTACTGGGACACGATTACTAAGCAGGAGGTACCTGTGCTCCAAAGCACTACCAAGGACCAGCAGACGTTGCTGGAACTCGGATACCGAGATGGAGGCACCTAGGCCAAAGGCACTGCGGAGAACCAGCTGACGGTACTGGAACCCGGACGGGTAGCAGAAGGTACAAGAGCCAATGCAAGTAACGAGGACCAGCTGACTGTGCTGGAACCCGGAGGGGCAGCAGAAGGAAAAGAGCCAATGGCACAACCGAGGACCAGCTGACGTTACTGGGACACGGTTACTAAGCAGGAGGTACCTGTGCTCCAAAGCACTACCAAGGACCAGCAGATGTTGCTGGAACTCGGATACCGAGATGGAGGCACCTAGGCCAAAGGCACTGCGGAGAACCAGCTGACGGTACTGGAACCCGGACGGGTAGCAGAAGGTACAAGAGCCAATGCAAGTAACGAGGACCAGCTGACTGTGCTGGAACCCGGAGGGGCAGCAGAAGGAAAAGAGCCAATGGCACAACCGAGGACCAGCTGACGTTACTGGGACACGGTTACTAAGCAGGAGGTACCTGTGCTCCAAAGCACTACCAAGGACCAGCAGACGTTGCTGGAACTCGGATACCGAGATGGAGGCACCTAGGCCAAAGGCACTGCGGAGAACCAGCTGACGGTACTGGAACCCGGACGGCTAGCAGAAGGTACCCATGGAAATTTAAGTTGACAGGCCGCGAGCCGGCCACAGTTACCGAATCCCACAGTACTACAGTGGGTGATTGTCCTATTGTCACAACGGAAACAGCCTTTATTTGCATATCCCGCAGCACACATAGGAAGCACCTAAACTCCAGGCACCATAGAGTCGGCTAACCCGACCGCAACACGACAGGACAACTTATTGGAGGCTAAGTGACGTTTACACTGACAGGAAACAGATGGCGTGCTGTAACCAGTCTGGGCAGGAGTGAGTACCCGTGCCAATGACACTTCCGAGCAACAACTGGCGGTGTTGAAGCCCAGGGATGAGAAGACAACAGGGTGGAGGCAGCAGGACTTTTTGCCGTTCACACAGCAGGGGAACAGCTGACATTACTGAACCCCAGTAACACAGGAGCAAGTGTTGACTGTGCTAACAGCACTTCCGAGCAACAACTGGCGGTGTTGTAGCCCAGGGATGAGAAGACAACAGGGTGGAGGCAGCAGGACTTTTTGCCGTACACACAGCAGGGGAACAGCTGACATTACTGAACCCCAGTAACACAGGAGCAAGTGTTGACTGTGCTAACAGCACTTCCGAGCAACAACTGGCGGTGTTGTAGCCCAGGGATGAGAAGAGAACATGGTGGAGGCAGCAGGACTTTTTGCCGTTCACACAGCAGGGGAACAGCTGACATTACTGAACCCCAGTAACACAGGAGCAAGTGTTGACTGTGCTAACAGCACTTCCGAGCAACAACTGGCGGTGTTGTAGCCCAGGGATGAGAAGAGAACATGGTGGAGGCAGCAGGACTTTTTGCCGTTCACACAGGGGAACAGCTGACATTACTGAACCCCAGTAACACAGGAGCAAGTGTTGACTGTGCTAACAGCACTTCCGAGCAACAACTGGCGGTGTTGTAGCCCAGGTGTTATGTTATGGTAGCTGAGGAGTGCAGGTAAAAAAGGAAATACACCAGAGCAGTTGGAATCTATGAGATTGCAGTACCCTGACTAACCACCGCAACTAGAGGCAGCCGTGGAGCGTTCCTACGTTGGTCCTAGACGCCTCGTCACAGCCTGAGAAACCAACTACACCTAAAGACAGAAATAGGAAAGCTATCTGCCCCGGAGCAGAACCCCAAAGATAATAGAAAGCCCCCAAACATGTAATGGCGGTTAGACAAGAGGAAATACTGACACAGAAAGAAAATAGTATGAGCAAACGCCGGGGCCCAAACTATCTAAATAGAAAAGGATAGGAAGGGTACTTACTGCAATCTCAGAAAACCCTGAAAAAACACCAACTCTACTAATTTCAAAATCACCTGAGATCACACGACCTCTACCACCTAAATTAGTTCTCTGGTGTAACAGAAACAAAACAGCAGCCACTGAAAAAACTGGAAAAAGCAAAAGTACAAAACACAGTGGCTGGACTAAACTGAGAGGGCAAAAGCCCCGGAGGGAACCCTGAAGGCCCCCACAGAAGTGCAGGACAAAATGCAAAAATATAGCAAAAACACAAAATAAGAAATTGTCTTATCTGATAGCAGGAGATGCAGACACGACACAGCAGGCTACAAGGGAAACTGGAAAGAAGGATTCAGACCAGAACAATTGATCACCGGCAACCCTGATGGGAAAATGACTCCCTTATAAAAGACCAATCAGTAACACCTGATTCCCAGTCCTCACAATCCTCACTAGTACCGCTTGTAACCACCAGAGGGAGCCTCTGCTCAGAACTCATCTCAAACCCATTCACAACAGTACCCCCCCTTGAGGAGGGGTCACCGAACCCTCATTTGAGCAACCAGGTCGGTCAGGATGAGTTCTATGATACGCACGGATAAGTCTCCTAGCATGGATGTCCGAAGCAAACACCCAAGAATTGTCTTCCTGACCATAACCTCTCCATTTAACCAAATACTGGAGTCTTCGTCTAGAAAAACGAGAATCCAATATTTTCTCAACCACATACTCCAGATTGCCCTCAACCAAAACAGGGTCAGGAGGCACAGCAGCAGGAACCACTGGCTCAACAAACCTCTTCAACAAGGACTTGTGGAACACGTTATGGATCTTAAATGTCCTGGAAGAAGCAAACGAAAAGAAACAGGATTAAGAATCTCCATGATCTTATAAGGTCCAATGAACCTAGGCTTAAATTTAGGAGATGCTACTCTCATAGGAATATTCTTTGAGGACAACCAGACCAAGTCCCCCACTTTAAACCGAGGACCATCAGTCCTATGCCGGTTAGCAAACCGCTGGGCCTTTTCCTGAGAGAGGGACAACCTCTCCACTACCTGGTCCCAAATCTGCTGCATACGCTCAACAACAGAGTCAACACCTGGACAGACAGAAGCCTCCGTCTGTCCCGAAGAAAATCGAGGGTGAAACCCAGAATTACAGAAAAACGGAGACATCAAAGTGGCAGAGCTAGCCCTATTATTAAGAGCAAACTCAGCCAAAGGCAAAAAAGAGACCCAGTCATCCTGATCAGCAGACACAAAGCATCTTAGATAAGTCTCCAATGTCTGGTTTGTTCTCTCAGTTTGACCATTGGTCTGAGGATGAAATGCCGAGGAGAAAGACAATTGAACACCCAGTTTAGAACAAAAAGTCCTCCAAAATCTGGAAACAAACTGGACTCCTCTGTCAGACACAATGTTCTCAGGAATGCCGTGTAAACGAACCACGTGCTGAAGGAACAATGGCACCAATTCAGAGGAGGAAGGCAACTTAGGTAATGGCACAAGATGTATCATCTTGGAAAACCTATCACAAATTACCCAGATGGTGGTCATTCTCTGAGAAACAGGAAGATCGGAAATGAAATCCATAGAATATGGGTCCATGGTCTCTTGGGCACAGGCAATGGCATCAACAAACCACTAGAGCGAGAGCAAGGCTTGGAGCGAGAGCAAGTCCCGCAGGACTGCACAAATTCCCTGACATCGCGAGACAAGGTAGGCCACCAAAAGGACCGACTAACCAAGTCTCTGGTACCAAAAATTCCGGGATGCCCAGCCAATGCGGAACAATGAATCTCAGACATCACACTCTTTTTCCATTGGTCCGGGACAAACAATTTTCCAACAGGGCAGCGCTCGGGCCTATCCTCCTGACACCCCTCCAGAGCAAGTCTCAAATTGGGCGAGATGGCGGAAAGAACTACACCCTCCTTCAAAATAACAGAGGGATCAGATAGCTCAGGAGAGTCCGCAAGGAAACTCCTCGAGAGGGCATCCGCCTTAACATTCTTAGTGCCAGGAAGAAAGGAAACCACAAAATTAAAACGTGTGAAAAACAAGGCCCACCTGGCCTGTCTAGGATTGAGTCGCTTAGCAGATTCCAGATACACCAGATTCTTATGGTCCGTAAGGACCACCACCTGATGTTTGGCTCCCTCCAGCCAATGTCTCCACTCTTCAAAAGCCCACTTCATGGCCAATAACTCCCGATTACCCACGTCATAATTACGTTCAGTAGGAGAAAATTTTCGAGAGAAAAAAGACACAAGGGTTACTTTTAGAGGTCTCTGGATCTTTTTGGGACAAAACGGCACCTGCCCCAATTTCAGAGGCATCAACCTCCACCTGAAATGGCAGAGAAACATCAGGCTGCCGTAGAACAGGAGCAGAAGTGAATTCTGCTTAAGTTCCTGAAACGCAGAGACTGCCTCAGGAGCCAATTCACCACATCAGAACCCTTTCTGGTCAAATCAGTTAATGGTTTAACAATAACCGAGAAATTACCAATAAATTTACGATAAAAATTGGCAAAACCCAAAAATCTCTGAAGAGCCTTTAATGAAGTAGGTTGGACCCAATCACAGATGGCCTGAACCTTGACCGGGTCCATTTCAATAACAGATGGGGACAAAATGAATCCCAGAAATGAGATCTTCTGTACGCCAAAAAGACACTTTGATCCCTTCACATACAGAGCATTCTCTCTCAAAATCTGGAATACAGTTCGAACATGTTTCACATGAGAGTCCCAGTCATTAGAAAAAATCAAGATATCATCCAAATAAACAATCAGAAACTTGTCCACAAAATCCCTGAAAATGTCATTCATGAAGGACTGGAAGACGGAAGGAGCATTAGTGAGCCCAAAGGGCATCACAAGGTACTCAAAATGCCCTTCAGGGGTGTTAAATGCCGTCTTCCATTCATCCCCGTGCTTAATGCGAATAAGGTTATACGCCCCCCTGAGGTCAAGCTTGGTAAACCAAGTAGCGTTTTTCACCCTGGAAAACAGGTCAGAAATCAAGGGTAACGGGTATTGATATTTCACAGTAATATTGTTCAAGAGCCGATAATCAATACACGGCCTTAATGAACCATCTTTTTTGGCCACAAAGAAAAAACCGGCACCTAAGGGTGAAGAGGATGGTCTGATATGACCCTTCTCCAATGATTCCTTGATATAAGACCGCATAGCGTCATGTTCAGGTACAGACAAGTTAAAAAGGCGACCTTTAGGGAATTTACTACCTGGCACTAATTCAATAGCGCAGTCATAGCTCCTATGGGGAGGCAAGGATGCAGATTTACTTTCGCTAAACATATCAGAAAAATCAAACAAAAAGTCAGGAACATCCTCAGCCTGGGGGGAGGCAGAAAAAACAGGAGTGTTGGTATTAACACATTGGCAGCCCCAACTGGTTACAGACACAGATTTCCAATCCAAAACAGGATTATGAGACTGTAACCAAGGGAAACCCAGCACGATAATGTCATGCAGATTATATAGAACCAAAAATTTGCAGCACTCCTGGTGATCAGGTTCAACCCTCATTATCACCTGAGTAGAAAACTGGGGTTTATTCTCAGCCAAAGGGTAGAATCGATCCCCAGTAAAGGAATAGACTTCTGTAGGGTATCAAGGGAAACCTACAACGTTTAGCAAAATCATAATCCATCAGGTTAATAGCTGCTCCAGAATCAACGAAAGCCTGAGCAGAAAATGAGGACAGAGAGCATATCAGAGTGACAGTTAATAAAAACTTAGTCTGAACACTACCCAAGACAACTGAGCGTGCAAAACGTCTTCCCCGCTTAGGGCAGACTGAAATAGCATGAGAGGCATCACCACAGTAGAAACATAACCCATTGCGCTTTCGAAACTCATGACGCTGTGCCCCAGACACCACTCCATCACACTGCATGGGCTCAGCAGCTGGCTCACAAGGCAACACCACTCCACGCATACTTCTACGCTCACGCAAACGTCTGTCAATTTGAATCGCTAATGACATAGAATCATTGAGACCAGAGGGAACAGGGAATCCCACCATAACATCCTTTACATTATCCGACAGACCCTTCCGGAAAAGGGCCGCCAAAGCGTCGTCATTCCATTTGGTCAGGACAGCCCACCTACGGAATCTCTGACAGTATAACTCAGCGTCATCAAGCCCCTGATTTAATGCCAACAAGGCTTTTTCAGCTTGATCAGTGACATTAGGCTCATCGTACAATAACCCCAAAGCCTGAAAAAATGCATCAACATCACTCAAAACAGGATCCCCAGGTATCAGGGAAAAAGCCCAATCCTGAGGTTCGCCGCGCAGGAGAGAGATGATAATTTGAACCTGCTGCGCTGCGTTTCCTGAGGACTTAGATTTTAAGGCAAGAAACAATTTACAATTATTTTTGAAATTCTGAAACTTAACTCGATCCCCTAAAAACAAATCTGGCATGGGGATCCTAGGTTCCACAACAGGCAACCTAGCAAGATATGCAGCAATACTCTGAACCTCAGTGGCAAGCTGATCCACACGGCCAGACAACTGTGCAAACTCCATTGGGAGAAAAGATCCTCCCCAGCACCCAGAGATACAGAGGAAAAAAAAACAAAAAAAAAAAAAAAATGCAACAAACAGAAAAATATCTCTGACAACTTTTCTTCCTTCAAAATATTTTTTCCCTTCTGTGAGTACCATACAATTTTTAAGGCCGGTGATACTGTTATGTTACGGTAGCTGAGGAGTGCAGGTAAAAAAGGAAATACACCAGAGCAGTTGGAATCTATGAGAATGCAGTACCCTGACTAACCACCGCAACTAGAGGCAGCCGTGGAGCGTTCCTACGTTGGTCCTAGACGCCTCGTCACAGCCTGAGAAACCAACTACACCTAAAGACAGAAATAGGAAAGCTATCTGCCCCGGAGCAGAACCCCAAAGATAATAGAAAGCCCCCAAACATGTAATGGCGGTTAGACAAGAGGAAATACTGACACAGAAAGAAAATAGTATGAGCAAACACCGGGGCCCAAACTATCTAAATAGAAAAGGATAGGAAGGGTACTTACTGCAATCTCAGAAAACCCTGAAAAAACACCAACTCTACTAATTTCAAAATCACCTGAGATCACACGACCTCTACCACCTAAATTAGTTCTCTGGTGTAACAGAAACAAAACAGCAGCCACTGAAAAAACTGGAAAAAGCAAAAGTACAAAACACAGTGGCTGGACTAAACTGAGAGGGCAAAAGCCCCCGGAGGGAACCCTGAAGGCCCCCACAGAAGTGCAGGACAAAATGCAAAAATATAGCAAAAACACAAAATAAGAAATTGTCTTATCTGATAGCAGGAGATGCAGACACGACACAGCAGGCTACAAGGGAAACTGGAAAGAAGGATTCAGACCAGAACAATTGATCACCGGCAACCCTGATGGGAAAATGACTCCCTTATAAAAGACCAATCAGTAACACCTGATTCCCAGTCCTCACAATCCTCACTAGTACCGCTTGTAACCACCAGAGGGAGCCTCTGCTCAGAACTCATCTCAAACCCATTCACAACACCCAGGGATGAGAAGAGAACATGGTGGAGGCAGCAGGACTTTTTGCCGTTCACACAGCAGGGGAACAGCTGACATTACTGAACCCCAGTAACACAGGAGCAAGTGTTGACTGTGCTAACAGCACTTCCGAGCAACAACTGGCGGTGTTGTAGCCCAGGGATGATAAGAGAACATGGTGGAGGCAGCAGGACTTTTTGCCGTTCACACAGCAGGGGAACAGCTGACATTACTGAACCCCAGTAACACAGGAGCAAGTGTTGACTGTGCTAACAGCACTTCCGAGCAACAACTGGCGGTGTTGTAGCCCAGGGATGAGAAGACAACAGGGTGGAGGCAGCAGGACTTTTTGCCGTACACACAGCAGGGGAACAACTGACATTACTGAACCGAAGTAACACAGGAGCAAGTGTTGACTGTGCTAACAGCACTTCCGAGCAACAACTGGCGGTGTTGTAGCCCAGGGATGAGAAGAGAACATGGTGGAGGCAGCAGGACTTTTTGCCGTTCACACAGCAGGGGAACAGCTGACATTACTGAACCCCAGTAACACAGGAGCAAGTGTTGACTGTGCTAAC
The DNA here is from genome assembly GCA_033576555.1 of Oophaga sylvatica. Taxonomy (NCBI): domain Eukaryota; kingdom Metazoa; phylum Chordata; class Amphibia; order Anura; family Dendrobatidae; genus Oophaga; species Oophaga sylvatica. The sequence continues at coordinate 64,950,850 of JARQOD010000008.1, forward strand.
AGCACTTCCGAGCAACAACTGGCGGTGTTGTAGCCCAGGGATGAGAAGAGAACATGGTGGAGGCAGCAGGACTTTTTGCCGTTCACACAGCAGGGGAACAGCTGACATTACTGAACCCCAGTAACACAGGAGCAAGTGTTGACTGTGCTAACAGCACTTCCGAGCAACAACTGGCGGTGTTGTAGCCCAGGGATGAGAAGAGAACATGGTGGAGGCAGCAGGACTTTTTGCCGTTCACACAGCAGGGGAAAAGCTGACATTACTGAACCCCAGTAACACAGGAGCAAGTGTTGACTGTGCTAACAGCACTTCCGAGCAACAACTGGCGGTGTTGTAGCCCAGGGATGAGAAGACAACAGGGTGGAGGCAGCAGGATTTTTTGCCGTACACACAGCAGGGGAACAGCTGACATTACTGAACCCCAGTAACACAGGAGCAAGTGTTGACTGTGCTAACAGCACTTCCGAGCAACAACTGGCGGTGTTGTAGCCCAGGGATGAGAAGAGAACATGGTGGAGGCAGCAGGACTTTTTGCCGTTCACACAGCAGGGGAACAGCTGACATTACTGAACCCCAGTAACACAGGAGCAAGTGTTGACTGTGCTAACAGCACTTCCGAGCAACAACTGGCGGTGTTGTAGCCCAGGGATGAGAAGAGAACATGGTGGAGGCAGCAGGACTTTTTGCCGTTCACACAGCAGGGGAACAGCTGACATTACTGAACCCCAGTAACACAGGAGCAAGTGTTGACTGTGCTAACAGCACTTCCGAGCAACAACTGGCGGTGTTGTAGCCCAGGGATGAGAAGAGAACATGGTGGAGGCAGCAGGACTTTTTGCCGTCACACAGCAGGGGAACAGCTGACATTACTGAACCCCAGTAACACAGGAGCAAGTGTTGACTGTGCTAACAGCACTTCCGAGCAACAACTGGCGGTGTTGTAGCCCAGGGATGAGAAGACAACAGGGTGGAGGCAGCAGGACTTTTTGCCGTACACACAGCAGGGGAACAGCTGACATTACTGAACCCCAGTAACACAGAAGCAAGTGTTGACTGTGCTAACAGCACTCCCGAGCAACAACTGGCGGTGTTGTAGCCCAGGGATGAGAAGAGAACATGGTGGAGGCAGCAGGACTTTTTGCCGTTCACACAGCAGGGGAACAGCTGACATTACTGAACCCCAGTAACACAGGAGCAAGTGTTGACTGTGCTAACAGCACTTCCGAGCAACAACTGGCGGTGTTGTAGCCCAGGGATGAGAAGACAACAGGGTGGAGGCAGCAGGACTTTTTTCCGTACACACAGAAGGGGAACAGCTGACATTACTGAACCCCAGTAACACAGGAGCAAGTGTTGACTGTGCTAACCGCACTTCCGAGCAACAACTGGCGGTGTTGTAGCCCAGGGATGAGAAGAGAACATGGTGGAGGCAGCAGGTCTTTTTGCCGTTCACACAGCAGGGAACAGCTGACATTACTGAACCCCAGTAACACAGGAGCAAGTGTTGACTGTGCTAACAGCACTTCCGAGCAACAACTGGTGGTGTTGTGCCCAGGGATGAGAAGAGAACATGGTGGAGGCAGCAGGACTTTTTGCCGTTCACACAGCAGGGGAACAGCTGACATTACAGAACCCCAGTAACACAGGAGCAAGTGTTGACTGTGCTAACAGCACTTCCGAGCAACAACTGGCGGTGTTGGAGCCCAGGGTCAAGGAGGATGTTTAAATACTATATCAAGTATTTTCCTTGTTACGTGTCAATTAAAAATGTCTATACTCCAAACAAGATAAATATAACCTTTAGTACCATAAGATGATGATTTTACTTAAAAAAATATATGTAAATTAATAATTTACAAACATAAACGCATACATTAACATGTTGAAAAGCAATGCAAACCACAATTAAAATAGGTTAAATAATCTGCTATACGGTTTAAAATAAAAGCATACAAGTACATATCAGAATCCATTAATGATGGCTAAGTAACAGTATGTACACCATTTTTATTGTGTAGACAATGAATGGCTGACTTAAAAACATAATCAGCATTACAAGTTATCTTTGACATTCATAAAACTGTACATTTGGTGAATAATATCACTAAAAATTTTTTAAAAATATCTAAAATTTCCATCATGTAATATTGATAATATGTGCCAATCATTTATATTAGCAAACAAAAATTTAAAAAGTGCATAGTGCATAGTGAAAACAGATATTTATGCCTGACTGTGGACTTGCAAGCATGACAACGGATAGATAAGGTATATATAGATGAGACTGCATAGCCACAGATGGTGAATGGCGATGTAATACTGTACCTCAATAAAGTGTGCGTTACTACTACATCCTTTTTTTTATATAGCTTTATAAAAGGTTACGTGCATGTATGGTTGCGCCTTTGTTTGGACGCACAGACTGGCTTCCTGCTGTGACGCGTTGGGTATTGGAGCGTCTGTACGTCTTATGACGCATACTAACATTCACGGTGCACATCGTTCATCATCGCAAGCGTCCCGACAACACAAAGGCGTTGTCATGACTGCTTTACTCAGTAAACATGCACCTATGATGAAACATACACGCATGTGCCCTATTACATAACAAGCTACAAGAAAAACGAGTGTGAGGTGTGACACAGCTGTTTTGTTAAGGTACAGTATATCGACATTGTACAGGTGTCGCTATTCAGTCTGATAAATAGATATCATTCACCTATTCTATCAGTTGTCGTTCTTTCAGCACCACTTACAGGTATATATTTTGCTATTGTGACTATGCACTATTGACTTTAACAAGGTAATGCATGATTTTTGTTAGCGATTATCATGTTTACATGAAGGACCTTTATGATATGGGCTGTTAACTTTCTAATTAAATATGTATTTTTTAAAATGACACAAATATAAGTAATGTTGAAGAGGACTATTCCTACATGCATTGTTTGCACAATATTACAGGTGTACATCACGTCCCTTAATCAACATTGGATTATTATATTTACTTGTATGCTTTTATTTAAAAGGCAAGAACACTGAAGTATAACCTTCGCACTGCAGCAGTTGTCAAAGTTCAACCCACATTATGCACTTCCAACATTGCAGCATTTGAGTCATGATTAGAGTTGAGCGATACTTTCCGATATGCTAAAGTATCGGAATCGGAATGGTATCGCCGATATCACTAAAATATCGGCGATACCCGATACCGATACCGGAAGTCCCATGTAAGTCTATGGGAACAAAATATCGCAACTAAAAAAAACCCATTCTTTCCTTGTAAACACTAAATATACACACATAGAATACATATATATATATATATACATGTCATTGTGACATATATATATACATATATGTATAGTTTATACACTTCTACATAGTAAAATATCCTTTGATTCAATTGCCGGGTAAAGCCGGCTTCAGTGAAAAGACAGAAGCACCCGACATGAAATGACACTTGGTGTACATAGGGTTAAACATTTCTTTTCATGTCCTTTGCTATCTAATTTGCACAAACAATTAAATCAGACTATGTGTGCAAAATTTCACACCTCTAGGGGTTAATTAAAGGTGTAAATTCGTTGTAAAAAAAACGGACTTTTTTGCTACGAATTTACACCTTTAATTAACCCCTAGAGGTGTGAAATTTTGCACACATAGTCTGATTTAATTGTTTGTGCAAATTAGATAGCAAAGGACATGAAAAGACATGGTTAACCCTATGTACACCAAGTGTCATTTCATGTCGGGTCACCCGACATGAATGACACTTGGTGTCATAGGGTTAAACATTTCTTTTCATGTCCTTTGCTATCTAATTTGCACAAACAATTAAATCAGACTATGTGTGCAAAATTTCACACCTCTAGGGGTTAATTAAAGGTGTAAATTCGTTGTAAAAAAAACGGACTTTTTTGCTACGAATTTACACCTTTAATTAACCCCTAGAGGTGTGAAATTTTGCACACATAGTCTGATTTAATTGTTTGTGCAAATTAGATAGCAAAGGACATGAAAAGACATGGTTAACCCTATGTACACCAAGTGTCATTTCATGTCGGGTTCTGCATTTTCACAAAAGCCGGCAATTGAATTAGCGGCTATTATACTATGTAGAAGTGTATGAACTACAAATATAAATATATATATATGTGTCACAAATTCAATGACATGTATATATATATATGAGGTGTAAAATTGCTGAAAAAAAATGCGTGGGCTCCCGCCCTATTTTCGCAACCAGACAGACAAAGCCAGTGAGTGGGGCAGATAATAATAGCCCAGAGAGGGACCATTATTTTTGCCCCCCCCGGCTACTAACATCTGCCCCCAGACACCCCAGGAAAGACAAATCTATAATTAGATTCGCCCTTTCTGGCACTTTGCCCGTCTATTCCCATTGCCCTGTAGCGGTGGCGAATGGGTTAATATGGGGTTAAAGCCACCTTGCTATTGAAAGGTGACTTAAGCCAGGTTAATAATTGAGAGCTGTCAATTAGACAACTATCAATTATTAATCCTATTGCATGAAATAAAAATAAAACACACACACTTTAATTAAAAATCATTTTAATGAAATAAAGACACATGTTTTTGACCATCTTTTATTTTACTGCAAAAACCATTTCCTGTAATAAAAATAAAATAAAAAAGCAAAATTATTCTTACCTATCCCATGCACAGTCAGGTCCCACGGTGTAATCCTTCAGAAAGGGTTAATGTTTACTGCAGGGACCGCAGCTAATGCTGCAGCCTCACAGTAAACCCCAAATGAATGAGTTCCTCTCCTGCCTGACAGGAGAGTAAAGGCTGGGTGTCACATAACGATACACCAGCGATCCCGACAACGATATGCACTTGTCAGGATCGCTGGTGTATCGCTACATGATCGCTGCTGAGCTGCCAAACAGGCAGCTCAGGCAGCGATCTGGGACAGCGACACTGCGGGTAACATCGCTTAAGGGCCCGTCTCACATAGCGATATCGCTACCGAGATCGCTGCTGAGTCACTAGTTTTGTGACGCAGCAGCGAGCTCACCAGCGATATCGCTGTGTGTGACATTCAGCGACGATCAGCCCCCCTGCCGGGTATCGCTGATCGTCGCAGAAATGTCAGGACCTTTTTTTGATCGCTGGTTTCCCTCTGACAGGCACGCATCGCTGCGTGTGACAGGCGGGAAACCAGCGATCAAAGGTCCTGACATTTCAGCGACGATCAGCGATACCCGGCAGGGGGGCTGATCGTCGCTGAATGTCACACACAGCGATATCGCTGGTGAGCTCGCTGCTGCGTCACAAAACTAGTGACTCAGCAGCGATCTCGGTAGCGATATCGCTATGTGAGACGGGCCCTTAAGTGGAAAGCTTAATTGATTGCTTTCCACTTTCACTTCAGGTCAGCCAGGGACACAATCAGTGACGTCAGAGGGAACTGATTAACAAAAATAGGGGTTCCCTTCGAAAAAAAAATGGCGTGGGGTCCCCCCTATTTTTGTTAACCAGCCAGATGAAGCAGACCGCTGAGGCCTGGATTTTCAGGCTGTTAAGGAGCCAAGATCCATGGACCTTGCCAGCCTGATAATACCAGGCCACAGCAGTCTGCATATCTTGGCTGATTAACAAAAATAGGGGATCCCCTCGAAAAAATTGGCGTGGGGTCCCCCCTATTTTTGTTAACCAGCCAGATGAAGCAGACCGCTGAGGCCTGGATTTTCAGGCTGTTAAGGAGCCAAGATCCATGGACCTTGCCAGCCTGATAATACCAGGCCACAGCAGTCTGCATATCTTGGCTGATTAACAAAAATAGGGGATCCCCTCGAAAAAAATTGGCGTGGGGTCCCCCCTATTTTTGTTAACCAGCCAGATGAAGCAGACCGCTGAGGCCTGGATTTTCAGGCTGTTAAGGAGCCAAGATCCATGGACCTTGCCAGCCTGATAATACCAGGCCACAGCAGTCTGCATATCTTGGCTGATTAACAAAAATAGGGGATCCCCTCGAAAAAAATTAGCGTGGGGTCCCCCCTATTTTTGTTAACCAGCCAGATGAAGCAGACCGCTGAGGCCTGGTTTTCAGGCTGGTAAGGATCCAATATCCATGGACCTTGCAAGCCTGATAATACCAGGCCACAGCAGTCTGCTTAGCTTGGCTGATTAACAAAAATAGGGGATCCCCTCGAAAAAAAAACGGCGTGGGGATCCCCCCTATTTTTGTTAACCAGCCAAGTAAAATGCAGACTGCTGCGGCCTGGTATTAAAAGACTGTCAAGGCCCATGGATTTTGGCCCTCAACAGCCTGATAATACCAGGCTACAGCAGCCCCACATTTGGCGCATCAAAAGATGTGCCAATTGTGGCACTTTACCCGGCTCTTCCCACTTGCCCTGTAGCGGTGGCAAGCGGGTAATAAGGGGTTATTGTCACCGTTGATTGCACGGTGACAATAAGCCCGGTTAATAATGGAGAGGTGTCAATAAGACACCGATCCATTATTAATCCCAAAGTTATTAAATGTGTAAAAAAAAGACAAAGCAAGAAAAAAGTCTTTTAATGAAATAAAAGAGACAACACAGTTTTCATTTCTTTTATTACTCTCTCATTCCTGCGACGCCATCGATCTCCTGTAAAAAATAAAAAAAAAAAACCAACAGTATACCACCTGTCCGACGCAGTCCATAGTAACGATTGTCCCACGACGATCCAACTCTGCTACATCGCAATGACAGGCAGAGCCTGACATCCCGGCGCAGCACAGCTGCTTACCAGCTTCCCCGGCGGTGACGTCATCGGACTGACTGCTTTACGGCCGGGATTACCCAGCAGTCACTGCAGTTATCGCGAGATACTGCATGTGACCGCCGGGGAGAAGAGGATGGCGGCCATGAAGCAGTGCAGGACGTGACCGCCGGAGATCTTCTGCCAGGTAAGTGCCGCTGACTCCTGACAGACCCGACCGACGGACACTGACAGTGACAGTGACATCCCGATTCCGGTATCCGATAAGACGAAAATATCGGAACTCGGAATCGGAATTCCGATACAGCTAATATCGGCCGATACCCGATATTTGCAGTATCGGAATGCTCAACACTAGTCATGATGTGAGTTGGATTTGTCTAAGCTATGGAGTGACAAGGTTGACCATCAGTATCCTATAGCATAAGTAGGCTTTTGTGTTTGCATTTGTTTTCGACATGTGCATATCTGTAATAATATGTCACAATTATTTTGTTACAGATTTGTGACAAAGACTAATCATTTTATGGTTTTAAAGCTGACGTTTCAAATGTTTACAGCTTAGAAATCAGGGTGTAGCCTCATATCTATGTGTAGCACTAGACACTTTGACATGTCATGTTTTTTTCACCATGATTAGGTAGCTAGCAGTAATTTTTGCCGGACACACAGCAGGGGAACAGCAGGCGTTACTGAACACCACAAACACATCAGCGATTGTTTTCATCTGTGCATCTAACACTTCTGAGCGGCAACTGGCGGTATTGAAGCCCAGGGTCAAGGAGGGTGTAGGCAGAGGCCTAGTATGAGATGTTTGAAGTTGAAGTTGTAGTTAGCAGCAGTAATTTTTGCCAGACACACAGCAGGGGAACAGCAGGCGTTACTGAACCCCACAAACACATCAGCGATTGTTTTCATCTGTGCATCTAACACTTCTGAGCAGCAACTGGCAGTGTTGAAGCCCAGGGTCAAGGAGGGTGTAGGCAGAGGCCTAGTATGAGATGTTTGAAGTTGAAGTTGTAGTTAGCAGCAGTAATTTTTGCCAGACACACAGCAGGGGAACAGCAGGCGTTACTGAACCCCACAAACACATCAGCGATTGTTTTCATCTGTGCATCTAACACTTCTGAGCAGCAACTGGTGGTGTTGAAGCCCAGGGTCAAGGAGGGTGTAGGCAGAGGCCTAGTATGAGATGTTTGAAGTTGAAGTTGTAGTTAGCAGCAGTAATTTTTGCCAGACACACAGCAGGGGAACAGCAGGCGTTACTGAACCCCACAAACACATCAGCGATTGTTTTCATCTGTGCATCTAACACTTCTGAGCAGCAACTGGCGGTGTTGAAGCCCAGGGTCAAGGAGGGTGTAGGCAGAGGCCTAGTATGAGATGTTTGAAGTTGAAGTTGTAGTTAGCAGCAGTAATTTTTGCCAGACACACAGCAGGGGAACAGCAGGCGTTACTGAACCCCACAAACACATCAGCGATTGTTTTCATCTGTGCATCTAACACTTCTGAGCAGCAACTGGCGGTGTTGAAGCCCAGGGTCAAGGAGGGTGTAGGCATAAAATATTGAGTTATTGCCTTGTTACGTGGCCATTGCAAATGTATGTACTTAAAACAAGAATAAATGAAGTTTTACTAGGACAATAAAATGATGAATTTCAATTCCAAGAATAGAAAAATATTTATACTTGAGAGTCCTCTGTGGTTGATACCGTTTAATGGCTAACTGAAAATATGGTAACAAATTCCAAGCTTTCGAGACTACTCAGGTCTCTTCAATAGGCTAAGACTAAGACAAAAAATGAAGAATCACATATTTCTACACACAACAGGACACAGGAATAGGTAAGACAAGTGAGGGAGGGACAAGTGAGGGGAGACCGGCCAAAAAATGAGAACAAGGATGAATTATCAGCGCCACACAATAAGAGAAAAAATAATGGATTTACCTGTGGCAAAACACTTTTGTATGCCCGGTCATAGCATGATGGATATGGAATTACTGGTATTAAAATATAACTTCAAATATGAGAAAGATACAAAGGTTTCAGAATATAAGCTCATCATGACCTTTGACACTGTTAGTGATGGAATGAATAGATCACACGGATTTATGTCATTCTATATCAATTAAGGAATCTGCATCTCTGCCCTTCCAGGGGCATGAAAACACAAAACCAGACCCCAATCAGAGGGCAATAAAACTTTCTATCCTTATCTAGGAACTGTTCCAATATTTATGTTCATCCCTCTGTCATAATGACAGTTCTGCTACACGTCACTTACTTGTCTTACCTATTGCACTATTCCTGTGTCCTGTTGTGTATAGAAATATGTGATGCTTCATTTTTTGTTTTAGTCTTTGCCTGATGAAGAGACGTGAGTAGCCTCGAAAGCTTGCAATTTGTTACCATCTTTTCAGTTATCCATTAAAAGGTATCAACCACTGCGGACTCTCAAGTCTAAATATTTTTCTATCTACTGGCTAACACGGTACGAAGATACACATGTTTCCTAACTTCAAGAATAAAAATAAAGACACTGCAAATATAAACGCATATATGCACATGCCAACAAGAAATGGAACAACACACCACCCAAAAAATTGGTTACAAAATATAGTGTTGTAAATTTAAGAATAAAAGTCCATTTTTGTATTTATGAATAATGCTTAAGGAACGCTATGTTAAACCATAACATAGTGAAGACAATGGATTTTGTAATAGTCACTCATCATCATCATCATTGCAATTTAGATGTGACAGTCACAGACATTTCAATTATTTAAGTTAATAAAATCGTTACTTTGTACAGCATGTATGACATGTCCAGCATGGACTCATCAATGTGATGACACAATAATGTACGATAAAAAATAACCATTTAAAAAAACATAATGCATTGTCACAATTTAAGTGTGTGCCTGCAAGTGTAGGTGAAACAAAGGCTACGGATAGCAAAGGTATATTCTATGTCTGTATCAGACAGTGGACAGCCTCTGATGGGTAATGGCGATGTTATACTGTACGTCAATAAAGTCTGCGGCTGCAATCATGCATTTTTTGCTTGTACAGTGTTGAAGAGGGTAAAAGCATGTCTGGTTGCGCAAGGCTTTATCCGTCAACACTACCTTCCTACTGTCACGCGTAGGGTAGGGTAGCGTGTGTCAATTAGATGACTCTATAAAATGTGACGTTACGCAGCGTTATTGCGCCCTAGGGACGCCAAAAATACGACAGCAGTAATCATTTACTGTCTAATACTCCACCTATGACCAACAAAAAAAGACCGTTCCCTCTTTAACAATCTACAAGACTAACAAGCATAATGGTTGACGCTGACTTTATTGAGGTACAGTATTACATCGACATTGTCCATGAGTAACTATGCACTGTGATAACTATATACCATTATTAATTTATATCTGTTGTGGTTGTTTCAACAGCACTTGCAGGTATAACTACCTATTGTCAGTATGCATGATGCACTTTCTAGATGTAATAATTTATTATTGCACATTATTACCAGGTTTAGATGCTGGCCATTTCATATATGGTGTGTGAAGTTACAGTTGGCATCAGTATGTGTATTTTATAATGTCTGTCATAAATAAAACTCGTGATGATGATGATGAGGATTTTATGATTCGTACATCCATTGACTGCATTATCTTACAGGTACAGATAAAGTTCCTTAAAAAGCATTAATTCATAAGTCTGAAATGTACTTTCATGCATTAATTTCAAAAAGTGAAGACTATGTTTTAGTTTTTGTTACCATTTCTAATAGACATGTGCAGATATGAGCTGTGATGACAAATTATTATTTGTCCATATTTGTCATAAAAATTTATCATTCTAGGCCTGGAAAACTTCACAATTTCCTGTTTTAAGCATAACAATCAGGGTGACGTCTCTTCCCTATTTGGAGCATGTTCGACATGGGTTTTTCTGTGCATGTGTAGGGAACAGGAGACTTCTTGCCGGACACACAGCAGGGGAACAGCTGGCGTTACTGAACCCCACTAACACTATAGCTTGTGTATTGGTCTGTGAACACGACACTTCTGAGCAGCAACTGGCAGTGTTGTAGCCCAGGGAGTAGAGTTCAGGTGGTAGAAAGATGAACATAACAGGAGACATGGATAATGTTGCGAACCAGTTATTTAATCTGAAAACGGACAGACAAATTCTGGCGAGATCCATGCCTTGTTCATTTTCAGAAAAGTAAGCCGGTCTACATTATCGGAGGATAGTCGCATGCGACGGTCTGTTAGTACACCACCTGCAGCACTAAAGACGCGCTCCGATAATACACTGGCAGCAGGGCAAGCCAGCACCTCCAATGCATACTGGCTAAGCTCTGGCCATGTATCCAGCTTAGAGACCCAAAACTTGAATGGGGAAGAGCCATCTGGGAGTACACTGAGAGGGAAAGACATGTAGTCTGTCACCATCTTACGGAAACGTTGCCTCCTGCTGACTGGAGCCATCTCGGATGGTGTAGACATTTGTGGCGCTGCCACAAAACTTCGCCACATTTGGAACATACTGGTCTTGCCCTGTGCAGAGGCGCTGCTTGTGCTCCCTCTTGTTGCAGAGCTGTCTCCACTGCCTCGACGCACAGAGCTGCTTTGTAAAGCAGTAACAGCAGCAGTGCTCTCGGCTGGAATGGAGAACATTATGGATTGCACCAGTGTGTCTTGGTACTCCTGCATTTTACGCTCCCGGTTCAACGGTGTGATGAGGCTTTGTAAGTTGTCCCGGTAGCGAGGGTCTAGGAGGGTGTACACCCAATAATCAGACGTGGTGAGAATGTGGGCGATGCGGCGGTCGTTTCTCAGGCACTGCAGCATGAAATCAACCATGTGCTGCAGACTCCCAACTGGCCAAGAAACGCTGTCCCCTGCAAGAGGCGTCATCTCTTCCTGCTCTGCATCACCCCACCCTCGCTCTACATACTGACTAGAGCGTTGTGTACCTCCCTCTGGAGCGATGTCTTCCTCCTCCATTGACTCCTCCTCATCCTCCTCACAAAGTGAGCCCTGCCCAGCCCTTTGTGAGGAACCACGTTGCGCTGACTGTCCAGAAGGTGATGGAATTTGTGACTCCTCATCCTCCACCTCTTCCAAAAGCTCATCCCTTAGTGCTTGCAGTGTTTTTTGAAGCAGGCAGATAAGGGGGACAGTCAGGCTGACTAGTGCATCATCTGCACTCGCCATCCGCATTGACTCATTAAACGCATGCAAAACGTGGCTGATGTCCTTCATAGAGGCCCACTCAGTAGTGGTGAAGTGTGAACGGCGCAAATTGCGAGTTGATTGCGCCTGATGCAGCTGATACTCCATTACTGCTGGCTGCTGCTCACACAACCGCTCCAACATATGTAACGTGGAATTCCACCTGGTGGGTACGTCACATATGATGCGATGTTCAGGAAGGCGAAATCTGCGTTGCAGAGCTGCGCGATCTGGCCATGCTGGAACGTCGCAAGTGAGCGCACTCTAGGCGGACCTTGTGCAGCAGTGCATCAAGATCCGGATAGTCCCTCAAAAAACTCTGCACGACCAAGTTGAGCACATGTGCCAGACATGGTATGTGAGTGAGGTTGCCAAGGCCCAGAGCTGCCACCAGATTTCGGCCATTGTCACACACTACCAAGCCTGGCTGGAGATTCGCTGGCAAAAACCACACGTCGCTCTCCTGCTTGATGGCATTCCAGAGCTCCTGCGCTGTGTGGCTTCGATTCCCCATGGAAATTAATTTCAGGACGGCCTGTTGACGTTTGGCCACGGCTGTGCTCATATCGGTCGCATCAGGTAAGCGTTCACGGGTCCATGTGGAGGTAGACCGTGACGGCTCCTGCAGCGATGATTCTGAGGAACTGGAGTAGGAGGAGGAGTCAATGTGGACAGACTTGATTCCTGCAATCCTTGGAGTTGGCAAAACACGTACAGCGCCACTCGCAAGATCAGTACCCGGCTCCACAACATTGACCCAATGGGCAGTGAGGGAAAGGTATCGTCCCTGGCCATGGGTTCTGGTCCACGCATCGGTGGTCAGGTGGACCTTGCTACTGACGGCGTTTAGTAGCGCATGTTTAATTTTTCCCTCAACATGCTTTTGCAGACCAGGGACGGCTTGCCTGCTGAAATAAAATCGGCTGGGCACATTGTATTGTGGGACTGCCAATGCCATTAAGTTACGGAAACTGTCAGTCTCCACCAGCCTGAATGACAGCATTTCAAGGGACAGGAGTTTTGCAATGCCAGCATTCAGAGCCTGTGCTCGTGGATGGTTTGCCGAGTATGGCAGTCTTTTATCCCATGCCTGTGCTACCGATGGCTGTTTTGTGGCCTGGGAGTGTGAGGATGACAGGGAACTTGCAGCTGTGGGTGGAATAACACTGGGTCTCTGGACAACAGTGACAGAGGTTCTTCCATGGCGATCCTGTGAGGAAGCCGAACCAGCTGTGTGTGAGCTGGAGGAAGAGGCTCCAACACGAGCTGAAGATGTAGGTGCTGCTGTAGGTTGGCCTACATCTCCAGTGTGTCTTTGTAACTCAACCACGTGCTTTGACCGCACATGTTTCCACATATTTGTGGTATTAAGGTTACTGACACTTTTACCTCTTTTTACTTTTTGATTACACAGCTTGCATTTGACATAGCAAATATCATCTGCAAGTGTGTCAAAAAAGGACCACGCAGTGCAAGTCCTGGGAGCGCCCGTTTTGGCTGTTGGAAGAGAACTGCTACGAACGGGTGCCAAACTGGAGGCTACAGGCAACCGAGTCTGCAGCCTACCTCTCCCTACTGTTTGGACCGTTGGGGCAATCTCTTCCTCAGAGAGCTACCACCACCTTCCTGTTCCTCACGCCATGTTGGGTCTTGGACCTCATCATCTCCACTACCCTCTTCCAACACCTGCTGCTGTTGGGTGGTCTGGCCAGCACCATGCTCAACAGAAACTGGCACCTGAGTCTCATCATCATCAGATGCGTTCTGCGGTGTGCTGACCATCGGCACTGGCTCACCCGCCTCTTCAGATTCAGAGAGACACAGCTGTTGCGCATCACTGCATACTGCCTCTTCTTCACATTCCAGAATGCTGCTTGGCTGGGCCCCTGTTTGCAAGCCAACAGATTCTGAGAACAGAAGCAGAGACTCAGCTGGCTCCAGTTCAGAACTCTCTGACTGCCTGGGCAATTTGGCAGGCGGTGAAGAGACAGATGGTTGTTCAACAGTGCTGTGGTCCTGAGAGGAGGTGGAAGCAATTGAAGTCGATGCATTGGCTGCCATCCAACCAACAACGGCTTCAATTTGTTCTTCCCGCAGCAAGGGGGTACGCTGAGCTCCTACAAAAGTGCGCATAAAGGAACGCTGACGGGGAAAACTGGTGGATGCTGTGTCACTGGGTGCGGCAGCAGCCACAGAATCCCCACGTCCTCTCCCTGCTGAAACTCCACGGCCACGACCACGTGCCTTACTCCCTGCCTTCTTCATCTTGGTAGATTGATAAAGAAAGTCAGAAAAGTTATAAGGCCTAAGTGTGGTTATTCCTCAGAGACTGCAGTGAACACTGCAGACAACTGTTCAGTAGCTGTGAAAGGCCCCTTTGTGTACTTCTATAGTGTTTGCAACCAATGTATTGTATACGGATGGAAGCGCGTCACACTAATAGATTAGATTTTTTTCAAAATAATGGAGCAGCACCAATTAGAGAAAAATGTGAAGGATGAGGCAGTGACACACGCTCAGCAGACTACAACCAGCAGTGGTTAAGAACTAACTGGAGCGTAATCTGCACTCAAAAAATGAAAAGCTCACAGACTACAGTGAACACTGCAGACAACTGTTCAGTAGCTGTGAAAGGCCCCTTTGTGTACTTCTATAGTGTTTGCAACCAATGTATTGTATACGGATGGAAGCGCGTCACACTAATAGATTGATTTTTTTCAAATATAATGGAGCAGCACCAATTAGAGAAAAATGTGAAGGATGAGGCAGTGACACACGCTCAGCAGACTACAACCAGCAGTGGTTGAAGAACTAACTGGAGCGTAATCTGCACTCAAAAAATGAAAAGCTCACAGACTACAGTGAACACTGCAGACAACTGTTCAGTAGCTGTGAAAGGCCCCTTTGTGTACTTCTATAGTGTTTGCAACCAATGTATTGTATACGGATGGAAGCGCGTCACACTAATAGATTAGATTTTTTTCAAATATAATGGAGCAGCACCAATTAGAGAAAAATGTGAAGGATGAGGCAGTGACACACGCTCAGCAGACTACAACCAGCAGTGGTTGAAGAACTAACTGGAGCGTAATCTGCACTCAAAAAATGAAAAGCTCACAGACTACAGTGAACACTGCAGACAACTGTTCAGTAGCTGTGAAAGGCCCCTTTGTGTACTTCTATAGTGTTTGCAACCAATGTATTGTATACGGATGGAAGCGCGTCACACTAATAGATTCGATTTTTTTCAAATATAATGGAGCAGCACCAATTAGAGAAAAATGTGAAGGATGAGGCAGTGACACACGCTCAGCAGACTACAACCAGCAGTGGTTAAAGAACTAACTGGAGCGTAATCTGCACTCAAAAAATGAAAACTCACAGACTACAGTGAACACTGCAGACAACTGTTCAGTAGCTGTGAAAGGCCCCTTTGTGTACTTCTATAGTGTTTGCAACCAATGTATTGTATACGGATGGAAGCGCGTCACACTAATAGATTAGATTTTTTTCAAATATAATGGAGCAGCACCAATTAGAGAAAAATGTGAAGGATGAGGCAGTGACACACGCTCAGCAGACTACAACCAGCAGTGGTTGAAGAACTAACTGGAGCGTGATCTGCACTCAAAAAATCAAAACCTCACAGACTGCAGTGAACACTGAAACACAACTGTTCACTATCTGTGAAAGGCTCCTTTCTGTACTTCTATAGTGTTTGCAACCAATGTATTGTATACGGATGGAAGCGCGTCACACTAATAGATTAGATTTTTTTCAAATATAATAGAGCAGCCACCAATTAGAGAAAAATGTGAAGGATGAGGCAGTGACACACGCTCAGCAGACTACAACCAGCAGTGGTTGAAGAACTAACTGGAGCGTGATCTGCACTCAAAAAAATCAAAACCTCACAGACTGCAGTGAACACTGAAACACAACTGTTCACTATTTGTGAAAGGCTCCTTTCTGTACTTCTATAGTGTTTGCAACCAATGTAATTGTATACGGATGGAAGCGCGTCACACTAATAGATTAGATTTTTTCAAATATAATGGAGCAGCACCAATTAGAGAAAAATGTGAAGGATGAGGCAGTGACACACCTCAGCAGACTACAACCAGCAGTGGTTGAAGAACTAACTGGAGCGTGATCTGCACTCAAAAAATCAAAACCTCACAGACTGCAGTGAACACTGAAACACAACTGTTCACTATCTGTGAAAGCTCCTTTCTGTACTTCTATAGTGTTTGCAACCAATGTATTGTATAGGATGGAAGCGCGTCACACTAATAGATTAGATTTTTTTCAAAAATAATGGAGCTGCACCAATTCCACAAATAAAATAAAAAAAGAGTCAGTGAGTGACACGTGCAGATGCCTACAAACAGCGGTGGATGCAGAGCAAACTGCAGCGTCACCTGCACTCTCACACACACCTTGCACAGAGCTGTTAAAACAACACTGGCAAAAGGAAGCTTTACACAGCGGTTGGTAAACTAGCCTGCCTAAAGCACAGTACACAAAATCGCAATGTCTAACTGTCCCTCAAAGTCAGCAGAACAGCGTTCTGTCCCTAACTGAGTTCACAGCACAGTGACGCTAAAATGGCGGCGGCGCCTTTTATAGTGCATTCTGACATCATTTCAGCAGCCAATCACAGCCATGCCATTAGTTAAGATGACCGCAGCATTACAGGATGTGCCCACACTTCATAAGATTCCTCATTGGCTGACTAAAATCACATTGCCTCTCAAAGAATTATGGGAACTTCCGATTCCGGTATACGATATTGGAAAAATATCGGAACTAAGTATCGGAATTCCGATACAGCGAATATCGGCCGATACCCGATACTTGCGGTATCGGAATGCTCAACACTAGTAACCAACCATTGCCCAAGTGACAGCAACGTGAGGAGAGATATCTGAGACTTAGAAGTGCCAGAAGCTAAGAAATGGAGTGAAGCAGAGGAAGAAAATGCAACAAATGTGGAAACAGATTTCTTATATTTATTGTGCTCTTGGGTCTGCAGATATCTAATAGGATCATAATGAGCATTCAATTCTCATCTAATAACTTTCCTATGAATCGAATTTCTCTGTAAAATCCATGTGATTTGCCAAATTTGAATCTCAGCAGATTGGCTCATTTCTATTAATCAGGTTTAGTGTAGATCACAAGCCTAAGTAGGCAAATTCTTATTTGGCTTAATTGCAGGAAATTTTAGCTATTTTCATGGACTTACAGGCAATAGCAGAATGCTGTGCCCGATCACAAAAAACTTGGAGGGATAAGTTTTGGACTTTTTTTTCTTCATTTTAAAAAGCATAAAAAAAGTTTCTGTGCAGTGTGTAATTAAACAGGCTCATTGCTACCACCCGTTACCATCTCAAAACACCACTGTGTAAAACTAAGAGGGTGATTCACTAAAATGAAAGGTCATAGAATTTTTTCAGATGCACAAAAAATATCTTTTGTCATTTTTACCCCAGTCTTGGTCAGCTCTTCCAAATTTTCTAAGTTGAAGGGGTCATGTGTGGTTTACAAATCAATTATAATTTAGATCGCAAATGTGGTGTGAATTATAATAGAAATTTACTCCAGTCCCCGGCTGGAGCAAATTAGTTGTAGTGGTGAATGGAAACCAAAATAGTACTTAGGGCTTTTGCTTAACATTGTTTACAGCTTGTTGCCATGTTATCAAGAGCCAGGCTGAGAATGTTAGCAGCCATATTCCTGGCTGAGGAGTTAACTCCTGAGATCCTAGTCACCTCTCTTCAGTCGATTACTCTTTATACTACAGTTAGACAGATGCTCACATACTCTCCCTATCAGCTGCTGATTCAGAGCTGCTGTTACCAGTCCTGCAAAATCACAAATGCCTGGCCCCTACATGAAGCTGTTTCCAGAGCTGGTTTCCTAGTTATTGCTCACTTTCCTAAGTCATGTTCTTCTTGAAAGGAGATGTTATCTCTATATGCAAATAAATGAATAACACTATAAATTTTAGAACAAACCACTGACAGACTTGCTTATTTCTGAGCAGCACAATAAGTTCAACTAAAGGCCAATGCTACTGGACCAAAATTGTTACTCAAGGATGGCGCCTGTCCCCTATCATCAAGAAAGTGAAGAAACTGAAGAGATATGTGTTGATGAAGACAAATGTAGAGAATAACCCTACATAGAGGTACATGCCTCACTATATTTTCCTCATCTTGGCGTGAATTGGGGTTATACGTAAACTTTGATGACCAAATCATGTTTAAAGTATGGCTTGCTATAGTTTTTCTTGAGTATACGAGATGTTTACCAGGCTTTTTCGATGCTAGACCCATAGCAATTGGCTAATCTTTAGACTGTTTTCAATTCAGAAAATGATCATGGCAACAGGAGTCATTATTTCATGGACCCCCATTTCATTTAAAGTATAGCATTCACATGGTTCGGACACAAATATTTCAATCATACAGTATTTTCTGTTGGTCAACATAAAATATGCATACTTTATATTACATTATAATCATCTGACGTGAAAAATAACAAAACAGAAAAATAGGAGAAAAGCAAATGGTTCCAAAATTTAGGATTATTGCGTACTGTATAGATTGTATATTTTTTATGCTAATTATAAATGAGCCCCAATTATGAACAATGAAATTCTAAGATTGAAATGGTTTAGGCGAAATAATTTATCTGCTGCCTGTGCTTTAGTTACTAGGACTTGTTTTCATTCTCTTGTCTGTGAGATTACAGTAAATTGGTGCTTATCTGCAGGCTCCTATCCTATGGATCTAACACTTGCTCATCATTTCATTTTATTATGTCATAAAACATTCTAATACCTTCTTGGAATCCATAAAAAGATAAAAAGAAGGAATCAGCAGACAAGCACTGCCTTCCGGTCACAGACATAATTAGAAGAATCTCTGAATGACATTTGCTGGCCCTGTCAGACTGGCACAATAACAGTCCCTTTGGCTACTATAGCACTTTCACAGATGGCACTAACGTGTCTAGACAGCAAAAGTGCTATGAATATGAAGATATAACGGGCAGGGCTTTACTCCAGGTTCACTCATCAGTATCGTTAACTGACAGTGAAAAATCTACTTAAATTTAAGGATGGATTTTGTAGCTGATTGATTCTTATAGATATCCATGCCATGTGTTAAGAAAGAAATATATCTTATAAGTGAGTTCAAAGCCATTATGGACACCATAAAGATTATCTATTTTAGGATCGATGCAAAATAAACCATACTTTTCAACACTTGCAACCATTTTTCCCGTTGCAATAACGCAACTTGCAAATAATCTTGTCTCCATGTTTGCAGCCTACTAATAATCCTTGGGTAAACTATTGCAGCAGTAACATTTTCTTACTTGCGTCTGCTCCCTTGTTTTACAAACCTGCAGACAAAAGGAGTAAAATAAATTGAAAGGAGTAAAATATGGTTGCCCTATAGCATGAAACATTTGTTTTGTTGTTTGCAAACATGGGAACATAGACACAATATGCTAAGATATTTGTAATCAAGAATATTTCAAATGAAGTTTGTATTCTTTTTTTTTTCAAACAATTGAAGCAATAAAAAAAAACTGCAAATATGTATAAACAGTGCTCAGCTTAAGTGAGAACACCATCATTGAAAAGTAGGAGTTTAATCAATATTCACAGAATACAAGAGCATTTTTCCAAAATTTTGACAATGCTGAGATTCATAAAACATGTTTTTAACCCATAATACAAAAGTAACATAAAGTTCATTACAAAATTTTCAGTTTTACTCAAATTATTTGAAGCAAAAATGTATACACCACACATCAAAACTACTGCATCTAGTATTTTGTATGACCTCCATGATTTTGAAGGACTGCACCAAGTCTTTTAGGCATGGAATGAACAAATTCATGACATATTACAACTAGTGTTGAGCGATACGATACCGCAAGTATCGGGTATCGCCGATATTAGCTCTATCGGACTTTCGATACTTAGTTCCGATATTTTCGTCTTATCGGATAAGGGAATCGGATTTGTCACTGTCACTGTCAGTGTCCGTCGGTCGGGTCTGTCAGGAGTCAGCGGCAATTACCTTGCAGAAGATCTCCGGCGGTCACGGGCTGGACTGCTTGATGGCCGCCATCATCTTTCCCCAGCGGTCACATGCAGTTTCTCGCGATAACTGCAGTGACTGCTGGGTAATCCCGGCCGTAAAGCAGTCAGTCCGATGACGTCACCGCCGGGGAAGCAGGTAATCAGCTGTGCTGCGTCGAGATGACAGGCTCTGCCTGTCAGTGCGATGTAGCAGAGCTGGATCGTCGTGGGACCCTCGTTACTATGGACTGCGTCGGACAGGTGGTATACTGTTGGTTTGTTTTTTTTCTTTTTTTACAGGAGATCGATGGCGTCGCAGGAATGAGAGTATAATAAAAGAAATGAAAACTGTGTTGTCTCTTTTATTTCATTAAAATACTTTTTTCTTGCTGTGTCTTTTTTTTTATACATTTAAAAACTTTGGGATTAATAATGGATCGGTGTCTTATTAACACCTCTCCATTATTAACCGGGCTTATTCTCACCGTGCAATCAACGGTGACATTAACCCCTTATTACCCCACTTGCCACCGCTACAGGGCACTGGGAAGAGCCGGGTAAAGTGCTACAATTGGCACATCTTTTGATGCGCCAAATGTGGGGCTGCTGTAGCCTGGTATTATCAGGCTGTTGAGGGCCAAAATCCATGGGCCTTGACAGTCTTTTAATACCAGGCCGCAGCAGTCTGCATTTTACTTGGCTGGTTAACAAAAATAGGGGGACCCCTACGCCGTTTTTTTTTCGAGGGGATCCCCTATTTTTGTTAACCAGCCAAGCTAAGCAGACTGCTGTGGCCTGGTATTATCAGGCTGGCAAGCAGGGTCGGACTAAGGCACCGGGACACCGGAGAAACCTACGGTGGGCCCCAGCTCCTGCGTGGTGGGCCCTGATTTGAAAGGATAGGTCGCGGGGCAGAGGGGGCGGTGGCCCCGGGGCCCGCGCTCTGAGGGGGCCCACCCGGAGCTACGATACAGTTACATTCTGCGGCAGAGCAGGGAGAATCGCTCTCCCTGCTCTGCCGCCCGGAAGCTATGGGGCCTGAACAGGTGTTGGGGGGGCCCGGTGCCAGCAGTGGGCCCCCCACCCGTCATCGGAGGGTCAGCTGTATCGGCATCCAGCTGATAAAGCTGAACGCATGGAGAGAGAAGGAGGAGCGCTCCTTCTCTCCCATAATCCCCTCTCAGCGTATTACAGCGGGCGCAATAACATCACCTGCCGGTGCCCGCTGTCAGACGCTGAGAGGGAGAACAGTGAGCAGCACAGGAGCCGGGAGGTGATTTTTTTTTTATTTTTTTTTTAATGGGGGTGCAGTCGAGTCCTGGCTGGAGAAGTCGTCATGTCGGTGTGGGCCAGATGGAAAAGACATGAAAAGTGAACAATTCCATTAGAAAGAACATCAGCGGTAAGTCATTATCTGTACCTGTGCTGTAATCTATATGTTCTGTAGGACTGGTATTATTTAACACAGACCATATGGCGGTAATATCAATATTGGTCTTTTTATATATAGATTATTTTGGCCAACAGCACGGTCATTTGCTGAGGTTCTCTGATGATGGGCCCACTCAGAAGTTTTACCCCCACTAAACCAAAACCCTAGCTACGTCTATGGCTCTCTCTCTAGTCTTTCTTTCTCGCTCTCTGTTCTTTCCTTCTCGCTCTCTGTTCTTTTTTCTCTCTGTTTTTCTTTCTCTCTTTTCCTTTCTTTCCTCTCTTTTTTCTTTCCTCTCTTTCTTTCTCTGTTTTTCTTTCTCTCTGCTTGCTCTTTCTTTCTTTCTTTTCCTCAGTACCAGCCACTGTGCCCTCATTACCAGTCAGTGTGATCAGCAGTGCTAAATGGTTACGCTTGGGGCGAGGATATGGGTGTGATTAGCTGTGAAATGGGTGTTGTCGGGGCGTGGCCTAAAATTTTCAGCGGCGCGCAACACGCGCCGCAGCCTTTAATCCTCTTTCCTGTCTTCCAAATTTGGGAGGTATGCTGTATGACCTCCCTACTAGTGTTGAGCGATACTGCTCGATATCTAAAAATATCGTATCGGAATGGTATCGCCGATATCACTAAATATCGTCGATATCCGATTCCGATACCGGAAGTCCCATGTAAGTCTATGGGAACAAAATATCGCAACAAAAAAAACCCTTTCTTTCGTTGTAAACACAAAATATACACACATAGAATACATATATATATATACACATGTCATTGTGACATATATATATATATATATATATATATACATATATTTATAGTTTATACACTTCTACATAGTAAAATAGACTCTGATTCAATTGCCGGGTAAAGCCGTGACATACCCCATAGAAGTCGACGGGCTCGGTGCCGAGTACTCCCAAAACCTCTGGTTCTGTGCGACTCAACTTGGGCGTCACGAACAGGTTCTGTAGCTCGCTATAAGCGAGTCCTGTGTGCCTGAATTGAACTGGTTTTGTGCTTGAGAATTGCTAAAATCATCAGAGAATGTATTTACCATTTTTCCGTTATATCTGCGTCACGACGAGGCACTGGTGAAGAAGAAGGGCGTGCTCTTCGTGGGTGTACACTCACTCAGTGGCGCGAAAACGATGGCCGACCACTCTAAATGGTACTGCAATGTAAGATCGTGCCCCACAGCTCTTCAGTTCCGCCTCCTCATCCTCCTCAGTGTGCGGAAACTAACACGAAGGTCCCACCTCCCTACAAAAGAGGGGCCCTCTCCAGATGCTAATGACACATGTGACTTGGCAGAGATGGCTAATGGACATGAGCAGAAGTGTGAAGGGATGGAGCAGTCAGAGCTCTCCCCCCACGGAAGCGACCCGATCGCCACGGAACCACCGTTGGGCACCCGGCCTGGAAACCCTCCTACGCTGCAAGAAGCGGAGGATACCCTAAGAGGCCTGGCCCGGCACCGGGAGAGGTCGCCAGGATGGAAGCCAGCTGGCGTGCCCTAAAACTAAACTTGGAGCGGCGCCAATCCCTCTTACCTGAAGTGTCTGTACCGGAAGGTGAGGCACCCGTTCTAGTAGAGGAGTCCGTACGGGCATCCCAGCCCTTGCAATGTGATCCGGTTGACGTTGTCGCAGTGGAGGCACCCGTTCCTGCAAAAAACTCTGCACCGGCAGCACCCCAGATCCCGCTGTCTGCCCCCGTCGCTGAGACAGAAGAAGTGACACCCGTCCTCATGGAGGAGGCCGCGCAGGCACCAGAGGTCTACCTGTCTGTAGACTCTGTACCGGAGCCCCGACTGTCATCTGTTCCAGAGCCGGCTACTTCCGCCACAGGTGAGCGCCGCCAGGACTGGGGGGCGCCAGGAGAGCTGCCGCAAACCGGGCATCGTAAGCTGGCATTTGATGGTGGAGACATGGAGCAGCTGGTGGAGGAGAATTACAACCGGCGTCAGGAGGAAGAGTGGAGACGTTGGGAGCGGGAAGCAGAGCGACAAAGGGAGCAGCGAGAATCCCAAAAGCTTCGGCAACGTCACCTGGAGAAGGACCGGGCAGATAAGGACCGGATGAGAAAAGATAAAGGAACCCTGTGGGAGCCGCGGCGTAAGGGTGCAGTACGGAGCTTTAAATTGAAAGGTGGTTGGGGCTTCATCCAGGAGCCTGGACTTTATTTAGAAGTCTTTGTGACCCGGCGGGACGTGGAGACTCACCTCCCAGAAGGACACCCGGGGAGGGACCTGTTGCCAGGAGACTTGGTGACTTACACCCGACACTGGGGTTACAATGGATGGTACGCCCTAAATGTTACCAGGTGCGACCCCTACTCCCCAAAGTGTCAGGAACCTGTGAGACCCTCGGAGCCTTCAGCCTCCCACATCCAGGCCTCTGCACAAGTGCCCACCCCACGCCGTAAATCTCCCCAGCCTCCCTCAGTGGTCTCCTCAGCAGCCCCAGCTATGGACATGATAACTATAGCTGGCCCGTACCCGGCGCCTGTTAGGCCCCTGGGGTTCGTTCAGTCCGGGACATAGGGGTCCAGACCCGGAGGGAGATGAAAAAGGTGGCCACACAGACACAGATAGCGGGTCACGACTTGACTGTACAGGCCACACGACGTCATCAGGTCTGGGTGGACCCTCCTGTCACGGATGTTTGGCAAGCTCCAGAAGAGCTCCATGTCTCCAACATCAAACGCCAGCTTACGATGTCCGGTTTGCGGCAGCTCTCCTGGCGCCCGCCAGTCCTGGCGGCGCTCACTTGTGGCGGAAGCAGCCGGCTCTGGAACAGATGACGGTCGGGGCTCCGGTACAGGCAGGTAGAGCTCTGGTGCCTGCGCGGCCTCCTCCATGAGGATGGGTGTCGCTTCTTCTGCCTCAGCGACGGGGGCAGACAGCGGGATCTGGGGTGCTGGTGCGGCGTTTTCTGCAGGAACGGGCGCCTCCACTGTGATACTGGCAACCGGTTCAGATTGCAAGGGCTGGGATGCCCGCACGGCCTCCTGTACTGGAACGGGTGCTTCCACTGAGATACTGGCAACCGATTCAGATTGCAAGGGCTGGGATGCCCGCACGGCCTCCTGTACTGGAACGGGTGCCTCCACTGAGATACTGGCAACCGGTTCAGATTGCAAGGGCTGGGATGCCCGCACGGCCTCCTGTACTGGAACGGGTGCCTCCACTGAGATACTGGCAACCGGTTCAGATTGCAAGGGCTGGGATGCCCGCACGGCCTCCTGTACTGGAACGGATGCCTCCACTGAGATACTGGCAACCGGTTCAGATTGCAAGGGCTGGGATGCCCGCACGGCCTCCTGTACTGGAACGGGTGCCTCCACTGAGATACTGGCAACCGGTTCAGATTGCAAGGGCTGGGATGCCCGCACGGCCTCCTCTACTGGAACGGGTGCCTCACCTTCCGGTGCAGACACTTCAGGGGGTAAGAGGGATTGGCGCCGCTCCAATTGTAGTTTTAGGGCCCGCCAGTTCGCTTCCATCCTGGCGACCTTCTCCCGGTGCCGGGTCAGGTCTCTCAGGGTATCCTCCGCTTCTTCCAGCGTAGGAGGGTTTCCAGGCCGGTTGCCAAACGGTGGCTCCGTGGCGATCGGGTCGCTTCCGTGGGGGGAGAGCTCTGACTCCTCCATCCCTTCCCACTTCTGCTCACGTCCATTCGCCATCTCAGCAAAGTCACATGTGTCATTAGCATCAGGAGAGGCGACATCTTTTGTAGGGAGGCGGGACCTTCGCGTTCGTTTACGCCCACTGAGGAGGATGAGGAGGTGGAACTCCAGAGCTGTGGGGCACGATCTTACATTGCAGTAACATTTAGAGTGTGCGGACATCATTTTCGCGCCACGGAGTGAGTGTACGCCCACGAGAGCATGCCCTTATTCTTCACCTGTGCCTCGTGGTGCAGATATGACGGAAAAATGGCAAATACAGTCTATGATGATTTTTGCAATTCTCAAGCAAAAAAACAGTTCAATTAAGGCACACAGGACTCGCTTATAGCGAGCTTCTGAATCCTGTTCGCTGGGTGCGATGCAACATCTCTGTGGCGACTGGACCCTCGGGTGCTTCTGTCTTTTCACAAATGCCGGCTTTACCCGGCAATTGAATCAGAGGCTATTTTACTATGTAGAAGTGAATATACTATAAATATATGTATATATATATGTCACAATGACATGTATATATATATATATATATATGTATTCTAAGTGTGTATATTTTGTGTTTACAAGGAAAGAAGTTTTTTTAGTTGCGATATTTTGTTCCCATAGACTTACATGGGACTTCCGGTATCGGAATCGGATATCGCCGATATTTAGTGATATCGGCGATACCATTCCGATCCGATATTTTTAGATATCGAGCAGTATCGCTCAACACTAATTACAACATCTATTTTTATCCTTTTTTAATTAACAACTTATTTTGGACCCTGGATGGTGGATGGAGAGTGATGACAACTTGTTTCTTCAGAATTCCCCATTAGTATTTGGTTGGGTTCATATCTCTGGAGACACTTGGCCACTGAATCTCTTTAAACATGTTCTTCAAAAATGCAACAGATGTGTGATTTGGGTCATTGTCATGATGGAGAGGTGCACGTCTACCAAGAGCACAACAGAAGCATGCACAATAAAGCAGGGACTAGCTCAGCCCCTGAAATGGATGTCACTGATGACACTTGGTTTCAGGGTGGGGGCAGAGGATGCAGCAGTGAGAACAGCCTCTGCCCCTGATAATGACTTGTTTGAGTATCCCAACATGGAATGGGGGCTTTCAAATGAAACCTCATCAAAGAGGAAGTAGTAAAAAAAGAATAAAGCATGTAGATAGTGTAGTAAAGGCTTTTAATTGATACATAATAGAAAAAAGATTAGATTATGACATTAAATAGAGAATAAGGATTACAATTTTTGTTTCGGATCACCCCTCTTAGACTTGATTAGACGGGTGTTTACTTACTGTGATAATACATCCCAGAATGGCTGCATATACTTCTCTGAAAAATGTATCTGTCAGATAATGAATTGAGCAATTGATTCGAATTGGAGGTCATCTTAATATCAAGATTATGCATTCATTCAAGACGTTGTGCCTTCATAGGGATTTTAAAAGTAAATGCACCAATGTCATCAGGTCTTTTTAATAATGAATGCAGTGTGTAGTGTGAATTATGGTGAGTGACAGATCTTCTCTCAGTGTATTTCTAATATAGGAGAAATCGTAATAATAGATCTCTGTTGATTCTCCTGTTTTCTGGGAACCGTCTTGCAAACTAGACTGAAGAAGGAAAGTTTGTTGCACTGGTTTATGTGAAAAATAAGTTTATAGCAGTTTTAGTGTCATTCTCAAGCAGGACAAGGATGGATTACTATTGTTTTGCTTTATGGGATTTGAATGATTATTTTAAGGATTGAGGTTAGGTTCAGATTAGCAGAATTCTCAGTTTTTTTGGGGGGTAGATATTTTGGAATGTAATGTGTATTAGAATATTTTAGGTGGTATAAATATATGTGAATCCTAGCTGTGTATTGCTTTCCATTTGTTGTGATGGATTTCATGCAAAACACAATCCATTTTCACATCAGATGAAAAAATTGCAGACATTGCAGACAAAAGAAATATCAAGTAATAATATGTCTGCCTCTCCTCATCATTAGATTTTTTAATGTGTGTATTTTCCCATCTATTCAGAAAACACATCACTTGTCATATCTAGTGACAAACTCAAAAGGGAGGAAATAGTGTTTAGATCATTCAGAAAGGGAACATGGTATGAAAGGGCCGGAAAAATATCCAGCAATTATCATTATGTTTTGCCAGTATTGCTTTGCAATGCTGTTTGTAAAGATTCATTTCAGGACGTCTGATTCCATGTAGAATAAAAACTCAGTAAAATGCGAATATGAAGTTATAATTTTTTCATGACATAATGAATATGTAAAATGAGAAGCTCTCCTACTGTTTCAAAGTCATATTTGTGGGTAGGGGGGTTTCTGACACATATATAGAAGGCAGATCAGAAGAATCCCAATGATCACCTAGATCTTGACTGGCTGCAGCCTGTTCATTCTGTATGAAAATTAGTTGATGCAAAAAGGAATACACCACACATCAAAAAACTACAACATTTAGTGTTTTGTATGACTTCCATGATTTTTAAGAACAGCACCAAGTTTTCCAGGCATGGAATGAACAAGTTGGTGACATATTGCAACATTGATCTTTTTCCATTCATCAAGAAAGACCTGGGTGCTGGATGGAGAGTGATGACCAGGGCCGGTTTTAAATAAAGTGGGGCCCTGGGCAAAAGTTTAAAGTGGTGGCCCAAATGCTAACATATTCCACCGTCACACAAAACATTTTGGTTGTATTTACATGCGCTGAGTTCAGGCTCGTTAAATGAGCTTTATCAACAATATTGAAGTCGTTCAACGCTTGTTTCCCGGCTACTTTACAGTGGCTGAGGATCAATGACGGGGACAGATCAATCACTAGTAGATCAATCTGTCCCCATACAGTATCATGTCTTCAACAGCAAATCTGCAGTTTTCACCTGGCGTTGTACTGCTGAGAACAATGATTTTTGTTCCGGCATGAACAATCCACTCACTGAATTAAGAGGCAGAATTTTGCTTGTTTAATATAATACACCCCATAGTCCTCCACATAGTATAATACACCCCAAAGTTCTCCACATACTATAATGCACCTTATAGTCCTCCATATTGTATAATGCACACCCCATAGTCCTCCATATAGTATAATGTGCCCCATATCCCTCCATATATTTTAATACACTCCTCATAGTCCTCCATATAGTATAACACCCTCCCCATAGTCCTCCATATAGTATAATACACTCCCCATAGTCCTCCATATAGTATAATACACCCCATAGTTCTCCATCAATGATTATGATGAAAAACTGGAAAGATAATGAGCACAATAGGGTCTTATCTGGATTAAAAAAAAGAAATTAAATCAAAGAATATGCTTACCTTCAAAGCTTGTGAAAAGCAAAACTCCTTTGAACACGGAAGAAACTGGCTGCTGCAGATACACAAAATTATATTTCATATGTAAATGGAGAAAGTGGAGATGAACCCGCGCTGTCAGTAGTAAAACTACTTCTGTGGTCTATCCTGATGAAGAAGCAGGTGTGCTTCGAAACGCGTTGATAAATAAAAAATGCATTTATACTTTCAAGGTTTTTCTGACGCATATTTACTACTGGCAGAGCGGTTTCATCTCCACTTTCTCCAGTTGCACATGATACCACCATTGACATGTAGCTCCCAGACACCAGAGGCACTCATAAAAACAGGCACAAAAAAACAAATATCCAAAAATGAAATAAAAAATCTTTTTGCAAAAATGCATGAAGGTAGTAATAATCATAAGGGTATTTAGTAAACATAATTTTGATCAAAATAATGTACAAGCCATCCCGCCACGTCAAGGCAACCCTCTGTGGGACAGTCCTACTCTAATATTGAAAACCTTTCCACTTGTCAAGTGACTTAAATGTGAACAAGGGCAGAGGGACTGAACCCACCAGTTGAAGCTCTGGCCAGACAGGATGGATTTTCTCAACTCAGAAAACAGGGCGGTCACACCCTTATATGCACGGAATGCACTATGAACTACATAGAAAACTAGATCTGAACTGAAAAAGTAAGTTAATGTGTATGCAAAATGTAAATGCATATTAACACATGACCATTACACAGAAAAACAGGCACAAAAAAACAAATATCCAAAAATGAAATAAAAAATCTTTTTGCAAAAATGCATGAAGGTAGTAATAATCATAAGGGTATTTAGTAAACATAATTTTGATCAAAATAATGTACAAGCCATCCCGCCACGTCAAGGCAACCCTCTGTGGGACAGTCCTACTCTAATATTGAAAACCTTTCCACTTGTCAAGTGACTTAAATGTGAACAAGGGCAGAGGGACTGAACCCACCAGTTGAAGCTCTGGCCAGACAGGATGGATTTTCTCAACTCAGAAAACAGGGCGGTCACACCCTTATATGCACGGAATGCACTATGAACTACATAGAAAACTAGATCTGAACTGAAAAAGTAAGTTAATGTGTATGCAAAATGTAAATGCATATTAACACATGACCATTACACAGAAAAACAGGCACAAAAAAACAAATATCCAAAAATGAAATAAAAAATCTTTTTGCAAAAATGCATGAAGGTAGTAATAATCATAAGGGTATTTAGTAAACATAATTTTGATCAAAATAATGTACAAGCCATCCCGCCACGTCAAGGCAACCCTCTGTGGGACAGTCCTACTCTAATATTGAAAACCTTTCCACTTGTCAAGTGACTTAAATGTGAACAAGGGCAGAGGGACTGAACCCACCAGTTGAAGCTCTGGCCAGACAGGATGGATTTTCTCAACTCAGAAAACAGGGCGGTCACACCCTTATATGCACGGAATGCACTATGAACTACATAGAAAACTAGATCTGAACTGAAAAAGTAAGTTAATGTGTATGCAAAATGTAAATGCATATTAACACATGACCATTACACAGAAAAACAGGCACAAAAAAACAAATATCCAAAAATGAAATAAAAAATCTTTTTGCAAAAATGCATGAAGGTAGTAATAATCATAAGGGTATTTAGTAAACATAATTTTGATCAAAATAATGTACAAGCCATCCCGTCGTCAAGGCACCTTGTGGGACAGTCCTACTCTAATATTGAAAACCTTTCACTTGTCAAGTGACTTAAATGTGAACAAGCAGAGGGACTGACCACACCAGTTGAAGCTCTGGCCGACAGGATGGTTTCTCAACTCGAAAACAGGCGGTCACACCCTTATATGCACGAATGCACTATGAACTACATTGAAAACTAGATTCTGACTGAAAAAGTAGTTAATGTGTATGCAAAATGTAAATGCATATTAACACATGACCATTACACAGAAAAACAGGCATAAAAACAAATTCCAAAATGAATTAAAAATCTTTTGCAAAAAATGCATGACAGGTAGTAATAATCATAAGGGTATTAGTAAACATAATTTTGATCAAAATAATGTACAAGCATCCCGCCACGTCAAGCAACCCTCTGTGGGACAGTCTCTCTAATATTAAAACCTTTTCCACTTGTCAAGTGACTTAAATGTGAACAAGGCGAGGACTGAACCCACCAGTTGAAGCTCTTTGCCGACAGGATGGATTTCTCAACTCATAAAACAGGGCGGTCACACCCTTATATGCACGGAATGCACTATGAACTACATAGAAAACTAGATCTGAACTGAAAAAGTAAGTTAATGTGTATGCAAAATGTAAATGCATATTAACACATGACCATTACACAGAAAAACAGGCACAAAAAAACAAATATCCAAAAATGAAATAAAAAATCTTTTTGCAAAAATGCATGAAGGTAGTAATAATCATAAGGGTATTTAGTAAACATAATTTTGATCAAAATACTGATCCTGTCTGGCCAGAGCTTCAACTGGGGGTTCAGTCCCTCTGCCCTTGTTCACATTTAAGTCACTTGACAAGTGGAAAGGTTTTCAATATTAGAGTAGGACTGTCCCACAGAGGGTTGCCTTGACGTGGCGGGATGGCTTGTACATTATTTTGATCAAAATTATGTTTACTAAATACCCTTATTATTATTACTACCTTCATGCATTTTTGCAAAAAGATTTTTTATTTCATTTTTGGATATTTGTTTTTTTGTGCCTGTTTTTCTGTGTAATGGTCATGTGTTAATATGCATTTACATTTTGCATACACATTAACTTACTTTTTCAGTTCAGATCTAGTTTTCTATGTAGTTCATAGTGCATTCCGTGCATATAAGGGTGTGACCGCCCTGTTTTCTGAGTTGAGAAAATCCATCCTGTCTGGCCAGAGCTTCAACTGGTGGGTTCAGTCCCTCTGCCCTTGTTCACATTTAAGTCACTTGACAAGTGGAAAGGTTTTCAATATTAGAGTAGGACTGTCCCACAGAGGGTTGCCTTGACGTGGCGGGATGGCTTGTACATTATTTTGATCAAAATTATGTTTACTAAATACCCTTATGATTATTACTACCTTCATGCATTTTTGCAAAAAGATTTTTTATTTCATTTTTGGATATTTGTTTTTTTGTCCCTGTTTTTCTGTGTAATGGTCATGTGTTAATATGCATTTACATTTTGCATACACATTAACTTACTTTTTCAGTTCAGATCTAGTTTTCTACCAGAGGCACTCATGCAGCCCCTCATAAAGACAATGCCACCAACATGTTTCACTATAGACTCCATCATAGAGGTCATACAAAACACTAAATGTAGTTTTTGATGTGGGTTGTAAACAAAGAAATGTCCAGTCTTGTTAAAATTTTGGAAAATATTGTATTCTGTAAATTCTTATTAAAATTTTTACTTTTCAAAGGGGGTGTACTCATTTATGCTAAGCACTGTACATATAAAATCCACATGTATTCTTTCCTGAGATGACACTTTTAAAGTTCATCACTGTCACAATGAATGCAGGGAGAAAAACAAGTCATTGTAGTTTTTCTGTTTGAAGGTGTTTGTTCTCATTTCTGGAAGCTGTGAGAACCACTCCATGTACTGAAAAGTACTGTTTTTCTTTACCATGCAGAGCTGGACCATGGAGGTCATTTATTTAACTGCAAAACAAACAATTGCAAGCAATTTCCTTTCTCTTTGTACTGTACATATGCTTAACTCCGGTTTTTATATGAAAATAGGTGATTAGAAAATATGATGAAAATCCATTTTTTAACAGAAGGTTTAAAAGTAATCTTCAAAACAACGGGAGATTTAATTTATAACATTCTCTGAGCAGCTTAAAAACTCGGCATTTAAATACAAATGAAATGTACTTCCTTAAATCTCCTCTTCACAGTCTCGCTTTGCCATTTTGACTGATTCTTAACAGAAATATTACTGCATCATTCTTTGTACTTAATACCAAACTATGTACAATGCCGAAAATGAAGATGAAATTAATGACAATCTTCTGGAGCAGCAAATAAACCATTAATCAAGTTTTAAAGAACAATGATTAACGTGACTGAATTTATTGTTGTGCAGTTCTGTAGACAGACGTTAAAAGTCTTTTAATCCTGCATTAAAGGGAACGACTCATGCATTCAATTTTAGTTTTATTCAATTTATTTAACTGATCACTGCTATTGCAGTAAACCATACTTAGACTTATAGTACAGATTGGAGTTAAAGTATTTGATTTGATGTAAATCAAATTAAATGTAGGATTTTATGAAGTTCGTAGATCCGAGGATTTTCAAACAGTTTGAGCGAATTGCCAAAAAAGTCCACTGCCTTTTTACACATCGCAAAAGATTTAATCAGCCACCGAAGGCTCACATAATTGCACAACATAGCATTCCTTGGACTAACCCAAAATGCCTAGCAGTTATCACATCGCATGATATAACGCAATCAAGAAGTACTTTAATGCCTGTCTAAAAGTAGAGGCAGGGAATGCAGCAGCCATTTTAAAGTGATTTAGGCAAGTGCAAGCATGTCACATCTTACAGCTCAGCAATATAGGTAAATAGAGAATGTCATAAAACAGTAGACAAGTTCTCTTAAGGCCTCATTCCAACATTCAATTAGATAATTCCATTGATTATTCTGATTAGACCCTTGTGTGGTACGAGTGTCATCCGATTTTCTCGTACAAGAAGAAGCTGAAAAAAAAAGAAAATTCTCCATCTTCATTCTGCCAGTCCCCTTAAAGATCAGACTGCTCTTGGATTTCATCCAAATGCAGTTCATTACTCACCTACCGATCAAAAACGGATAAGTCTCCAATATTTTATATGGAACACTCAGTCTGAGGAAAGAAATCAGACATGAGAATGGCCCACAGACAAATGAGTGCTATCTGAAAAACACAGATAGCACTCATATGCGAAAATTGGACATCTGAAAGAGGCATAACAGTAATATGAAGCACAACTGCTTCACTGAAGATGACTAGAGTAGACTGTGAATAATACAGATATTCAATTTAAAGGTTCTGAGAGATAACAGAGCGGCCAGACTCAGTGTGATTGATTAGTGATATGGTGGTCATTTTCTTGCAGCATTTGAATTACAATTATCCATTTTTTTTCTTCATTGTTAATGCAGTATAAAGCAGTACCAAGCCAGCACAATATTTCCGAAAAAAATTAAATCTGAAATCAGAGCTGGTGTACTTGCTAGATTCAAACATTTATGCTGAGTTTTTGCATATACAGTATGAGATATATATATATTTATTACAGAATAAAATTACTTGAAATCATGTAACTACCTAGCATTTCTTATTGCATGATTTTTGGGAAGGAGGTTGAATTTTGTTGAAAAGAAAGTTAAAATAAAACTGCATGTTTGTTTTTGCACTCCTGTTTTACTAGTGCAAATCCATGCCACATCTATCCTGCAGCCTGATGCCATATTTTGCTTTCTATAAGTGTACCTACCTGACATTTCTTGTTATATCCTTTTATGCAAGGGTTAAATAATTGCGGATGAAAATATTGTCAAATTGTAATTATAGTGTCGTACAAAATGTTTGGTTAAGGAAAATCTGGCAATGGTAGTAATTTACAGGGTACTGTAAAAGAAAAGCTAAGAATGTGGCCACTCTTGCACTGCGGCCCACCAGAGGATTCTCCTGTTCTCCTGTGGGCCAGTCCAAGTCTGTTAACACTCCTACTTTCTATGTGTTTTACATCTTAAATCTCCTTATTGCTGGAATCTCCTCTTAAATTTCTATTCTGGTAACAAGAATGGAATGCTATATTACAGGATTTTATTCAAATATTTTATACTTTATCTGATGACAAATGATCATTGATGATGATGATGATGATAATTATTGAATGTGAAAAAAACGATACAACGATAAAGCGTCCAATCTATTGATGTACATGACATAAGGATCACAAATACAGTCATACAGTCAATTTCCATCCTTTATGATCATTTATTTTATTCTTGCAGGTAAATATGTCACTGACATTGGTTACAAATATGCTGAACATCTACAGTCAAAAATACCTGTAAGTTATTTAATTCTTCCTGAATCAGTGACTTCTGCAAATGAAGTAAAACAGTCCTTACTCAATTCAAGAGCCTGACAACCGTAAGTAAGCAAAACAAAAAAAGAATACCCCATATTGACAAAAATGTTCCTTATTTATTTTTAGTGTTCTTTTTTTTACTTTTATAGATAATATAATAACTGTATGGTAAACATTAATAAAATATACATCTTAGGGGTAATTCAGAAATTCATTTTTTGGCATACTAGCAAAAAGCGGACTGTTTTTTCATCAGTTTGCTGCATCAAATTTTCAATAATTTTTGACCCGTGTGTCCATTTTTACCATCAGTTTTGCATCCAATTATAATATACAATGAAAAAATAAATATTTCAATGTTTTTTTACCGATCAAACACTTAAAAAAGATGGATAGCACTGAGATGACTCAGTGGAGGAGGGCATCCGAGAGTGCTGTCCATGTTTTTCACTGAGCAATTCACGTGAATGAGCAAGTTTGAACCACAAATTGGATCAAAAATGTAATTATCTTGTTTCATTTTTTGGAAAATCTGTCTAAAAAACAAGCACAAAAAAAGACTTTTGAATATGTCAATAGAGTGTTGTGGGTATAAGTTCTATCAGTGCAAAAACTGGATAAAATATGCATGTAAAACACGCATGTCTGAACAAGTCCTTATGTTGTGAATTTATCTATAAACAAGGAGAGGGGAATGTATCAAGGGTTTTCTGACACTCTTGTCATAAAAAAAACTCTGAAAAATGTGTCAACACTGTTTGAGGAAAGAATTGCTCTTTTTCTACACAGTTCTTAAAATTTGTAAAAAGTGTGTGTAATCTTGACATCGTTAGCAATGCAAATAAGGTTTAAATTAGATTTTAACTATGTGCCGACAGTATTTTTTTAATCCAATAGCCAAAAAATTCCATTTAGTCTGTGTGCCCATAATTCATTTTTGGTGAGTTTCTGACGCTGTGTAGTTTTGTGTGTCGTCAAAACGCAGCATCTTACAGTTCCAGCAAAGTGGATGGTATTTATAGAAATCTCCTGCCCTCCGCTTTTTATTGACTCAGCGTAAACTGACCTGTGGTGCGTATTTCACATCTGCAACATATTAATTTATATTGCACATTTGCTAAGTTTTATGTGTGGATTTTCCCCATAGACTTTAGAGGTGGAAAATCTGCAGGTGAAAAACGCACCTTCTCTAGTGCATTTCTGTAGAGGAAACGCATAAAAAATGCATGTAATCTGCACAAGACTATTTCAACGTTTTGTCAAAGCCAAATACTAGGAAGAATCAAAACCAAATCAGCTTTATTTAAAACATGACATATCAATAAGAAACAAAGAACTCAGAGTCAAAAATGCAATAAAAACTCATGTAAAAAAATGCTCAAAAATGCAAGTAATCTAATTTGCTTAATAGGTACAGGAAATCTACATCATCAAAATTTTATTGCGAGAACATAGCCTTATCCAATCAAAATATAAGTATAAGTAACTAATGCAAAACACATGTCTAGGTACACGTTAAAGGGAACGTGTTACCAGAAAAAATGCTATTAACCTGCAGATATGGGGTTAATCTTCAGGATAATAGCATTGCTAACCACGTAGATGAATACTGCAGGAAGAAAATGAACTTTATTCCCTCCACAATGTTCCAGTTTAAGTCACGGAGGCAGCGCTGGTTCGGTCACCGCTCCGAGTATACAGAGCGGCCACTGTAACCGCTCCCCCAGCCCTGACTGACAGCCCAAATGCAGAGCCAGTGTCAGTGCCGGGGCGCGGTGTATTCTCAGAGCAGTGACTGAACCCCCGCTGGTGCAGCGAAGGTCATGTGTTTACTATATAGCATGACGAAAATCATAAAGTAAATTAGTGAATTATTTAATTGTATGAACAAGTTATAAATTACACTA
Organism: Oophaga sylvatica; assembly: GCA_033576555.1. Lineage (NCBI taxonomy): Eukaryota > Metazoa > Chordata > Amphibia > Anura > Dendrobatidae > Oophaga > Oophaga sylvatica. Next base: position 64,987,396 of record JARQOD010000008.1, read on the forward strand.
TAATTCAGTATATAGATCCATAAATTGTGTAATAAAAATACAACTAAACATGAAAAATCAAGACTTTACACATGTGTTAAAAAAATATGTATTTTGTGGAGATGTGATGAGCGAGTATGCTTGTTGCTCGGGTTTTCCCGAGCATTCTCGGGTGATCTCCGAGTATTTTGAAGTGCTCGGAGATTTAGTTTGTGTCTATGCAGCTGCATGATTTGTTGCTACTAGACAGCCTGAATGCATGTGTGGAATGCCTGTTTGTTAGGGAATCCCCACATGTATTCAGGCTGTCTAGCAGTCGCAAATTATGCAGCTGCGGCGACATAAACTAAATCTCCGAGCACTTCCAAATACTCGGAGACCACCCGAGCAACGAACATACTCACTCATCACTAATCATTATAACAAGTGGTTAACAAGAAATAGTAATAGAGCTTACACAGAACTTATAGTAATTCAGAACTTGCTCTTCTACTGTATTTGTTTTTCTTTCTACTAAATTATATAAATAATCGTGCTATAGAATATGACAAATAGCTAGGCATGGGGGCTCCATGATGCGCTTGGGGCTACCATGATGGTTGATTCCCTGCTGGTTGCATAGTCTGAGATTTGCAAGCGGTCGGCCCCTGCTTGTCTACAATAAAAGCCACATAGCACAAACAGTAGAGAAGTAAAAGGATTTGTATTGTTTATAGGATTTTACTGCAGAAGTTCGTACACAATTATCTGACAGAGGCAGAAAAAATCCCAGTATGGAGCATAGAGTTTACAAAGGGGAAATGATAACTAGACCAAATTGACAAAATACAAAGTTTTTTTTACAGAAAATCCTTGTAGCTTGTCAAATTTGGATGACAGTATTCCAAGCATTGGCATGTAAACTTGACTATACTTCCTAAGGCAGTGTTTATTTCATATAACAGAAAAAATTGCTGCACTCTACTATAGAAAAATATTACAGAGAATTTTTTTTTTGTGAATTGGTCAAAAATTCTATACAAATCAATGTAAATGAAACTATGGCCTTAAACATAACTTTTATCTAGTTAGACATGATCTCTCATGTCAACTCTCCTGAAATGTCTGTAGTAAATACTTGTATTCCATATTAAATAACATTTGTACCATTCCTCTGATATTCTTCCTAGAAATGTATGAATAATTTGACTGAGGCCAGATTTTACCATAAAACTTGTCTATATGGTGTAGAAACCAGTAATATACTGCTTTGAAATTATGCATTTTATCTCCATAATTTATTATTATTATATAATTATTAATAGTCACAACTGCCAGATAACTAGTTGATATTGGCCTTCATTATGCATCGTAATCTTTCTAAGAACCTGGGATTTTGTATTATATTGGCGTAGGATATGCGCATATCCAAACAGAGTAGGTTTCTGCAGTTGACTGATGGTGATTTTGGCAACATTGAATTGTATTTGCTTCCCGAGGTTTTGGGGACAGCAACCAGTGTGCCTATGACCACTAGTACCATGGCTGCAGATTTGTGCCATCGTTTTTGAATTTCAATTTTCAGATCTTGATTTTTCAGTCTTTTCCATTTCTTTTTCCTCGACCCTGCTATCTCCAGGTATTGCTATGTTGATGATCCACAACCAGGTGTGTTGTTGGCCAGCAGACTGTTTCAAAGCAAAAGTCTCAAAATATTGCCACATATTCATTTTCAACTACCTTTTCCACTGTGTCGTCCTATAAATTCTTCTTAGTGGGCCGCTGGTAATTTTCACAAATGTCCCAATTAATCAATTTTGCCACCACAGTGTTATGTGGCTGTTTTTTTTACATGAACTGAGAACACATGGTCGACTGTTTTGTCTGATTCCTTGCACACTCTGCATTTGGTATCTTTCTAACACTCATCTATTCTCGCATTTGTTCGAATGGCCTGTTCTTGTGTAGCTAATATTACAACTTTGGTTAACTTTTTCAAAGTTCCTTTTGTAAGCCATAGCCATATTTTTCCTAGTCAACTTTTTACCTGATCTTGCCAAAAATTAGCCATGTAATGCCTTTTTTTTAGTTTGCCTTTTTTTAGTTTGCCTTTTTAGTTTTGATTGTATGTTTATGAACTTTTGTTTTGTCTGTTGTTTTATCAGTAAGTCTTTGTTTTTCACCTAAATTAGTGCACATTTTTGGCTCTTTTTGATATAGTCCACCACTGGATGCTTTTCTTCATCGACTGTCGACATAACATTGTTCGAGTTGTGATAGTCCTCTGCCAGCAGATTGTATGGACAGGTACAATATATTGACATCACTACCAGGATATAATCATTATTATTAGAAGGGTTTTTTTATTTAATTTTTCCATTTTTTTAATATATGTGCTAATCAATTGTATCAGCATAGAAAGATAAGCAGCGCTTATGTATCACGGCTCTATATCGTCTTCAATTTCTGACATCAGAATCTTTATTTAAATACTATTCACACACATAGTAACCTTCAATTAGATTTACTTTAGGTTTACATGGAAACTATAGACTCTGGTAAGCTTGTTTTTTTTACAAACTATACATGAAGCATTACCTGATATAAAGCAGCCTTTTGATTTTCGCTAGAACTATTTTTTTCAGAAAATTGCCACTTTTACATTCGTGAGCTCTCCCGGCATGTGACTGTGTTTTCTACTCAGGAATATCTAGCTGACAGGTAACAATGAAAAGGTCATGCCTGCTGACAGAGCAACCAAACCCTTATTCCTAAACTGCCACCAACATACACAACTGCTCATACTGTCACTTTTATGAAGTAGATGTGCAATTATTAAACGCAGAATGTTGACCAATAGTAAAATGAAAAGTTCACAATGCTATTGTCTCATGGAATATCAGTAATTTGGTTTATGTTTTGTTGTTTAAAGGTCACTAAGACAGTAAGCAAGACGGTTGCCTTAATTTAGAAAAAAAATAAAGAAAAATTGTAAAATATTTAGAGATTTATTCTATTGACTATAAGAAAAAAAAAATACAGAAATCATTAAAATTCTATAGCGGTTCTACAATCAGTATAATGGACATTATCCCGGAAGAATTGAGTCAGTAAGTGCTGAAGCTCATGATGCGCAAAATGAACTATTTGCTGTTGCATCACTTAGTCTAAATGTCCAACTGTTACTACAAGTAACATTAGCACAAGAACAATGTATCATTTACAGATTGGCAGTTACTAGAGATGAGAGAAAAAAAATCAATTGAAACTGAATTCTGCTCACATTTTGCAAAAATCAGCATTTGCTGACATTCAGGCTAAGTGCACACGTTCAGGATTATTTGCGTTTTTTTCGCGTTTTTTCGCAGCAAAAAACTCGTAAAAAACGCATGAATGAAGCATCCTATTATTTAGAATGAATTCCGCAATTTTTGTGCACATGGTTCGTTTTTTTCCGCGAAAAAAACGCATCGCGGAAAAAAAAAGCAACATGTTCATTAATTTCGTGGAATTCTAGCGTTTTCCCCGCTATATTATTGACATAGAAAGTTCAGGAAAAAATCGCGGTAAAAACGCGCAAAATCCACGCAAAAAACATGCAAAATCCGCGCAAAATCCACGCAAAAACGCATGCGTTTTTACCGCGAAAAAAGTCCGGTTTTGCTCAGGAAAATTCTGCACACATTAGCCTCAAAGTTTTTGGTATTTCATTGCCGTGAGGATTCCGCAAAGTAGTGGCCGTTGGCTACCATTTTTCTAAACTATGGAGGGCCATCATTGCCACCCATCTTATCCTCACCATATCTTCTGATCCCCAGCAGCTTGTGTTTAATCCCAGGCTTCTTACACTGAACCAGGCTTTCATGAGGTCCACGTGGAAGGTAACAGGGCATATCATGAAGCCATGACTTTCTGCACATTTGGGCAGAACCCTCTCAAGCCTCATGAAGTCTGGAAGTCCCAGCTGAGCATGAGAGGCCTGAGGATTCCAAAATGAATGACCAGGATGACAAGATGCTGTGAGGACTAGATAGATTGCTTTTATTTTTTTAGATATTACATTTCTTATACTTTGGGGCCTGGAAAGACCATGGAGCATAATGAGGGACATTCAGTTTACAGAAAATAACTTCAACGCAAATCACATTTCCTGGGAAAAAACAAGCGAACTGGCAAATTAAATATACCCTGACCTGCTGATTTGTAACAATTATAGATTCTTATTGAAATATACTTTATTTTATTCTTGTTCTGGATAGACTTTTTCATGCAAATATTTTAGACAAAATTTTTCTTTAACAGGTTGTTGGCAGATGAATGCAAAATTAAATGGTAGGGGGTATTTCACCTAACTTTAAAGACCATTACCAAGTTATGTTTATTGGCACGTTTACAAATAATTTCTTCTTTCTACAGTATATTTCCAATTAGTAATAAAGCAAAATCAACTACCCTTAGGTGTCTGTAGCTTTTCTGACTCTTATTTTTACTAACATCCAGGCCATAAAAAGCGAGCAGAGAAAATCATAAATGCAAGGTTTGTTGTAGTCTCTAATCATCAAAGTATGCAGGTCAGCATAGAGCTATTAACTCAAAACTGTAGAACTTGACTGACTTGTTTTATGTTTCATTCAATTATAATTTTTTATCTGTTTGAAATCACTTTTGTGTTTTATATTAAGAATCTTTGGTTGAGAATTAGCTCTTCTTGAGACCAAACTGAGTAAGGAGTATGGGAGAAGTTTGCAAATCATCTCTTATTTGGGCCACGTAAGTTAATGATTTATTAACAGGGTAACTACCTCCTGGCACTAGTGACATACATGGGTTAATTTGACTCAGATAACACAGTAATGGGTTATCTTAGCAAAGAAAGGCTATAAATTGACACCTTAAGTAAGAATAGCAAAAAAGCTTGTGTAATAATAAATTCTTATTTCTCTTAAGAATGTGTTGAGTTATCAAAATGCAGCTACAAAGAAAAAAGAGGAGCACCAGCTCTTACCACTAAATCCCAAATAACATTGAATTTTCTTCTCACAACATGGAGGTGTGTGGGAGAACGGACTGCCTGTACTCTCCCTCTTCCTGGTGAACTTCATCCTCCACGTATCAAGCTCTGCACAGCCATGATTTTTTCTCCGCTGTGTGGACCACATGGTCTTTAAGACAATCATACCAAACTTCTCCACAAGCCCTCCATGGCAAGCCAGTGAAACTTCTCTACACTCAAACTTCACTCCTCATCAGCTGGATGGAACCTCTGCTCCGGGTAACCATCAATATACTTGCCTACCAACTCAAGGGGATTCACACCTCTTAGATAAGAAAAATATATTGTTCATTGCATAGAGATTCTATTAAAAAAACTACATGTTTTGGGCTCCCCCTTCATCAGGAAAGTTAAAAGTCAATTTAGTCCTCCTTTATATACTCTCGTCCCTTTGCAGGAAGTAATATTCCCTAAAGTCCCAATATTGCATCCATGTCGGGGTCCTATCGACAAACCACTCGTCCTTCAGTCACTTCGAATTAGATTATGAGCATGTGGTACCAGTTATAAGATGAGTCAGACAATCAGGCTGGTTCAATCTTAAAGCATGCTCTGGCACGTAGCTTTCTCAGCAAGAGCTCTCTTTATTATTACAAGCACAAAGTTATATAGTATACATATCAGGGTGGAGCGAGGGGCACCTAAAGAGAAACAGTATAGCCATATATGGATATGTATAGTATACTGCCGTCTGGATTGGTTCCACTGTTCCTTCAGCTCAGCTCAGCTCCCGAATGATGTAACTTTTGGCTGATGCAATCTTCTTGGAATTCAGGATCCAGTTACGTACTCCAGAGATGGGTCTCTAACTAAATGCCACGTAGCAAGGAAAGCTTATAGATTGAATATACAAAATGGAAGCTAGCACATAAGCATCACATATAAAAGTACAAAAAACATTATATATAAGTACAAAAATATATTTTAACCCTGACAATCCCCCTAAACACTAAGCTTTCCCTTGCAGGGGTGGCCTTTGAGACTGTCCATGTGTTGGGGGAGGGGAGGTGGATTTCTTCACTTATTTATCTTAGAAGCTGTCCCCTGGTAGGACGCCCCCAGACAAACAAGTCCCTACTTTAGCAGACACATGGAGTTCTCACAACCTGTCCCTAAACTAAATCTCTTAGTTGAACTTTTCCATAGGAGGTCTTGTCGGGCTTATCCGAGGGAATATATTTTTCCATGTCTTCTTTACTTGCATCATTATATAACAGGGATATGGTTTCCTGGTGTACGAAAGTACCTGACATGGGAGCCGCGCTGGTGATAGCTTTTCTGTATAGAGGTACTACACAACACAGGACCACTAAGCCCAGCACCAGGAGTCCTCCAATTACTAAGCAGGCCTGCTGGAGGAATCCCTTAAGACCTCCCAACCAACTTGAGAAGAAAGAGGTATCTACCCCTGTATTTTCCTTTACCTCCTGGGCCAGGTTTTTAATTTTCGTAAGGGCCGCCATGGTTTTACCATTAACTCCAGAATTCTGAGGGATATAGGTACAGCATTCTTCTCCTATCATCCCACATACCCCGCCTTTTTCTGCAAGGATCATGTCAATAGCCAACCTATTCTGGAGGGTCATTCTAGTGTTGGGTCCTAACTCTTCAACTATACCTTGGAAAGCGTCTCTACTATAGTTGATAAACCTTTGCTCAGTGTAATAAACATAGTTTATCCAGTCCACATTTCTGTTGATCTGTATGGCGGGAATGAGGGAGAGGAAACCTGCAGTAATCTGGTTCTGGGCTTTGTACTCGTCGGGGACCCCCCTAGGGACACCTATGGAATCTATATAGATCTTGGGGTCGTCAGCATAGCTGGTATGCAGCTGATCTAGACTTCTCTTTTTCCTAGTTAGTTCAGGGGCTATTTCTGGGTCCCAGGGTAGGATTTTGAATTGCATGGCCAGCTTCACCAATGTACACTGACCACTCCATATACCTGGCAGCTGAGATCTCAGTCTTCCGTCCCCACAGAACCAATAAATATCATACATGTATCTGGAATGATTAGTCAATAGGTTAGCATCTATAGTCTTATTGGTCTGGCAGAACCCGTCTTCAAATACCCCTAAGGAGGGACCAGTAGAGTTGTCAGGAGAGTAGCAGGTATAGTTATCCTTATTTATTATGACATCCCGAGGGGTTTGCAATTTGGTTTTTAGACTGACGAGGGGAATATAATCAGGACAGGAGGTGTCATTAGCTCCTTTCAATAACCCCAATAGACAGACTGTGGCATTGTGGTCAGCAGGGAAAGCATGCGTATATAGATAAGTGTTAGCAGCAGCGCAGGTTATACACCCCACCGATATATTTTGGGCCCTGACGTTGTACCTAACCCATTCTAACCATAGGTTTTTACGGGGGTTTATCTGGGTTTCTATGGAGAAGACTTCTTCCCACTGGAGTCCTGGTATAGGAATTACTTCACTCACTATTTGTTGTAATTTTTCACTTCCTTGAAGCTGACTAGTGATAGTGGGAGTCTGGGTAGGTTTTAATTTCTTATTCTTGAGTTCCACTATCCCCAATCTGGGATTAATTGAGCCAACATGACATCCCAAAACATATTCTCCCAAATCTCCCTCTTGAGGATTTTCTAAGTTTAAATACAAAGGGAAGCATGACTTAGTATTGAGACATGTCACTCTATGTGGGCTGGTCTTCCGAGGCGTGAATCCAGCAGTCAAAGTCATTCGAGTTAGTAGAGACCTTCCCTCCTTATCTTTCCTGACTTGAGCCTCCTTTGGTTTATATCCCCAGTCCGTGTCACCCGTGTTCCACCCCACATCTGACCAGTAATAGCAATTCTCATTCCCTGGACGAGTCACACAGAGATAGAATGTTCCCCGGTCATGGGCATCATACTAGTACCAAGTCATTTTTCCACAGCTTGCTATTTCACAAAAATCAAATCGGTAGGTCTGAATCCTTGCGTCAGTGTCTACCCAGAATATGGTGGTTGCCCAACTTGGAACAAACAGTAGATACGTGGAAAGGATATACAGAAGCAGTCTCATTCTGTTCGGCTTCGTTTGCAGTGGGAGGCGTGAATCCAGGTGTTCTTTCCCTCAAGCTTCAGTGCTGTGGGAGTGGTCAGAATCACGGTGTAAGGACCCTCGAATCTGGGTTGGAGGCAGTCTTTCCTCACAAACTTTTTCACATACACCAGGTCACCAGGCAAGAAGTTGTGCACCGTGTCACCTGTGGATTCTGGGAGAGAAGCAGACACTGTAGAATGGGTGTTAGTCAACTCTTTAGACAAAGCAATCACAAATTTTACCACTTTATCATTAGTTTCAGATAGCTCTTGGGGCCTAATGTCTCCTATCTTGGGAGGGGCACCAAACAGAATCTCATGGGGGGTCAACCCGTGTTTGGCCTGGGGTGTGTGTCTAATGTGATACAGCACTATGGGGAGCAAGTCAGGCAAAGGAAGGGGATAGTCTTGGGTCATTTTCAGAAGTTGGGTTTTGATTGTGGAGTTCATTCTCTCCACTTTGCCTGAGCTGGCTGGATGGTATGGAGTGTGTAGGCCCAAGTCTGTTCCTAGCATGGTCCACAGCTCCCTGTAGACACTTGCAGTGAAGGCTGGGCCTTGATCTGACTCTATTACTTCAGGGATTCCAAATCTGCAGGCAATCTCGGTGATCAGTTTCTTGGCCGTGGTTTTGGCAGTCATGTTAGTGACCGGATAGGCTTCTGGCCAGGCAGAGAACATGTCCACAGCCACAAGGACATATTCATATTTTCCTGCTTTTGGCATCTGGATATGGTCGACTTGTATTCTTTGCCAAGGGTAGTCTGGTTTGGCTAAATGCTGGAAGGGGACTCGTTCAGTGGCCGTTGGATTGCAGGTGGCGCAAACAGAGCAGGACTTCGAGTATGCAGCCACGGCAGATGAGATTCCAGGTGCAAAATACAACTTGTTGATGCATGCCAGAGCTTGTTTTTTTCCTCTGTGTGTGGGTCCATGCGCCCAAGCAGCCACTGCTGGATACATACGCCTGGGCAGACAAGTTTTTCCATGCACTCTGTAAAAGGGGAGAGATGCTCCTGATCTCAGGGCTCCCGCTGCTTTCCATTGCTTTATTTCTTCAATGGAGGTTTGTTTCTGTTCTTGCCACAATTTGGCTTCAAGTGGTCCGAAGGGTTTGGAATTTTCATCTAATGAGGATTCTTCCAACGTTGTTGGCTTCCTTTTCTTCTTGTCTCTTGGCCTTTCCAAGGACGATTCTCGATACTCCTGGATAGCTTCAGAGTTGGTCTCTTTGGCCATTGCTCTGGTGATAGCCATCATCTGCGAATTTCCTTTAAATTTTCTCGTGTCTTCTTGCTTCTCCTGTTTTTCCTGCCACTTTGGTGACACATTCTCCATTGCTGCTGCCTTGGCTGCTTGGTCTGCCAGATGGTTTCCTCTTGCTTCTCTTGAGCTTATTCTGCCATGAGCCCTGACCTTAATGACAGCGATCTGAGTAGGTTCTTTCAAGGCTTCAATCAAAGCTTTAATCCAGAGAGCATGTTTCACCAGTGTTCCAGCGGCTGTGATGAATCCCCTATTTCTCCATAGGAGCCCAAAGTCATTAGCAATTCCATGTGCGTACCTTGAATCTGTGTACACATTGACAGTGGTTCCAGTGGCTAGATGACAGGCCTCTATCAGGGCCACAAGTTCTGCTTCTTGTGCAGACATGGAAGGTGGTAGGGCTTCAGCCATAAGGACCTCTGTTTCCGTTGTAACAGCATATCCTGTGTGAAACTTGCCTTGAGCATCAGCAAACCGTGAGCCATCCGTCCATAATCTCCATTTTGGGTCAGCCAGCGGACGGGACACCATATTTTCAGGTGCAGAAGTGTCTTGTTCCAAAATTTTCAAACAGTCATGGGGTAGCATATTGGCATATTCATCTTCCTCTCCCCCCTCAGAAGGTGGAAGCAAAGTGGCAGGATTGATAGTGGTGCACTTTTGGAAGGAGACATTTGAAGGTAACAGCAGGGAACACTGGAGTCTGAGGTGCCTTTGATGAGTAAGGTGTCTGGGTGAAGTCTGTTGGAGGACAGCAGAAAGGTCATGGCCAGCTTGAATGACCAGATCATGTCCAAGGACAACATCAGCAGACTTGTCCAGAAGGGTATGAGCAGCATGGACCGCCTTGAGACACGTGGGTGAAGTCCTTGCAACTGGGTCCAGACGTGCCGAGTAATAGCCAAAGGCCGGTATTTGTCATTATGGTGTTGAGCCAAAACGCCAGATGCATGTCCCCCGGATTCGGACACGAAGAGGTGGAAGGGTTGAGTGTAATCCGGGATGCCTAAGGCAGGAGCAGAGATGACACTCTCCTTCAATTTGTAGAAGCACTGTTTCTGCTGTTCATAGACATCTGGATCCGGGGCATTTCGCCAATCTGGTCCTCCATTCTTGAGACTGTCATACAATGGTTGCATGAGTCTGGAGGCTTCAGGAATCCACTGTCTGCAGTAGGTGATAAGTCCAAGAAAGGTCTGCATAGCAGAGTAGGTTTCAGGGTAAGAGATTTCCCTTATTGCTTGCTTTCTTTCTTCAGTAAGATGGCGGGCTCCTTGTGAAATGCAATGTCCAAGAAAGACAACCTTAATCTGACACCATTGAACTTTGTTCTTCGACACTTTACAATTGGCTGAGCAGAGGAACAGCAGCAATGATGTTGAGGCAGGCAATATGGTTTCTTCCGTACCACAAAGCAGTAGATCATCCACATACTGTAACAAAGTTACTTGAGGGTTTTCCTGTATCCAGGGCTCCAAAACAGTCTTCATTGATTGTGTGAACTGGTTAGGAGAATTCTGACCTCCTTGTGGGGTTCTTGTCCATGTTAACTGTCCACCTTGGAAAGTGAAGGCAAAAAGAAACCTGGAGTCTTCGTGCAGAGGCACACTGAAGAAGGCATTTGCCAAGTCAATTACTGTGAACATTGTGGCTGTTGGAGGTACGTTGGACAACAAAGTGTTTGGGTTAGGTACCACAGGAGTCTCTAGGATGGTGGCAGCATTCACTGCTCTGAGGTCCTGTACCAGCCGGTATCTTGGAGGTTCTCCTGGAGCGGTCTTCTTCTTGACTGGGAACAGAGGTGTGTTACAGGGTGACACACATCTTATCAGAACTCCAGACTTCAGAAGAGAAGAAATTTGAGCACCCAGGCTATATTCTTGTGCGGCTTTGAGAGGGTACTGGGGCAAACGGGGATATTTATATCCAGGCTTGAGATGTACCTTAACTGGAGGTACCCATAAAAGTCCAACATCTTCGGGTCCCTCTGACCACAGGCTGTCAGGAAATTGAGAGGGATCCAGATAGCCAAACGGGTATGTTTCTGCTGTGGCTCCAGGTGTCTCAGGTTGTACAGTCATCATCATCAGAGGAAAGGCCTTTAGAACACATCTGTCTTCTGCCCCTTGCTGGGAATTGGGGTCTTGTAAGCAGAGTTCCATACCTTGTTCTCCAAAAGTGATGGTGGCCTTCATCCTTTCCAGGAGATCTGCACCCAATAAGTTGACAGGGCAGGTTTCAGAGACCAGAAATTTGGTCAATACTCCTGTGAAGGGTCCTGCAGACACTGGGGTAGTGAGGGGGGAAGCAGTCTGTTGACCTTCTACTCCAACACATGTGAGGGTTTCAGAAGACAGAGATACTGATGAAGGAAGGTGTGCAGAAGAGATGACAGAAGTGGCCGCCCCAGTGTCCACTAAGAACTTCAAGGGTTGATTGTCCACCTGTAAGGTGACTGTCCCACAAGCTGCAGATGGATGGGCAGCTGGGAAGGTGGACACTGGTTGGCCTCCCCGTCAGTAGCGTGGGGGTGGCCTCTCATTATAATCTTGACGTCTGTTATCGTAGCTGTCTCTAGAGCCAGGACCATTCCTGTGATTCCCACGGCGTGGACAGTCTCTGAGGATATGATCTGGGCTGCCACACTCCCAGCACAGCACACGTCCTTCGGGGTCACGAGCTGGTCTTCTGTTTCGTTGGTTGGATCTTCTATCGCGCTCATGTTCTTGTCTTCTTGGTGGGGGTGGGGGACCTCCTCCACTTCCTTCCACTAGCACCCATTTTATGCCTGACTGATTATTGGGAGGTGGGTAAATTTCTTGAGCTTGGTAGACCATGGACGGCACTGGTTTACTCTTTACTTTAAGTTTGGTGTCCTCCTTCCCATCTGCTGCTTCTTTTTCCCGTTTCTGCAATGATTTATGGAAGGCCTTGACAACAGTTGCTGCATCATCAAAGGAGGAGGATAAAATGTCAGGGCGTACTTTAAGCACTTCCTCTCTCAATTTGTCCTGTAGACCTTGAATGAACGATTCCACTAGAAGTTTCTTCTGAGTCTTGATATTCATATTAAAGCCCAGGTCTTCAAAATGCAAAAGCAGGCGAGCAGAGTATTTCTCTACTGACTCATCAGGCTCTTGCTGGACATCTTGTACTGACCCTGTCTGGTCAGTCAGTCTATCTTGGGCCGAGGAAGTCAATTGTTTGCAATATTCAATGCCTGATTCATAGGTGGTGAGTGACCCAACCTTGGTAGGATCCATAGCCTTTTCCATAGTGGATAGGAAGGGCTCAAACGTTCTGAGGGAGGTGATGCCAGACAGGTCGGCCCAGGTGGCTCCATAGATACCCTGGTTCGTTCCATATGCCGTGCGTAGTCCATAGGATACTTGTCTGGATCCGGGAGCTTGGAGACCAAGGAATCAATTTGTGTTGGTGTAAATGGCTGATACCTGATTTCTCCCAGAGGTCCAGGGACGATTTTGACAGGGGCTTCCGGTGTCTGACATGGACTTGATTGGCCCCAGCTTGGGTTGAGGGCATCAAGGGTGTAGTCAACCCAGGGCCCTGAGGTAGATTAGGCATGGCCGGAGTCATCAGTTGGATAGCTATGGGCATTGCCTTCTGAACAGCAGGGCTTCGGAGGCAGACAATTCTGACGGAATTCAGCTCATGGTCTATGGTACGGAGTCCATCCTTCAGGGCTGAGACATGTTCCTGCATGCAGGGGCCAAGAGGGTACCCATAGATACCCGAGGAAATGAGTGGTATTGATAGGGTGCGCCTGGGCATGTCTCCTGCGCTTAACCTGCCAGCATGATGGAGTACTGAATGTATAGTGGCCCGGAGGGTGGCCCGTGACTCATCTGGGTTTAGGGGATCATGGACTGGACCTACTGCATGGATGATGACATCAACAGGAAGGTCTCCTGCATGGGTAGTCAGAGTCTGACCAGGTAGCAGGGGACCATGAGTGTGTAAATGAGCCATGCATTCTGTAGTGACGATGGGACCACCAGCTTGGGCTATCAGCAGAGCCAGGCCCCCCTTGTTGGAGCAGTTCGAGTTGGCAGGACTAACTATAGCGCCAACCTGATGTGTCAGGATATCACCGTACCCTATGGACAATGTCACTGGATTCCCGTTGTGGTCTGTGTAATTCTGTGAGTAGCAGGGATACCAGTTTTCGGGTACACCGGGAGCTGGGGGCCTGATCGGGGTTTCCATGAATCTTACAGAGCGACTATCCTCTCTGGGGATGTGTGAAAGAGAGGGAGTTGCCTCAACCCTGGAGTAGGGGGTGGAGTGGGCCCTAGGGCCAGGGTTGACAATGATGGTGGGGGGAGAGATAAAGGGAGAGGAGGTGCTGGTGGCACTGGGGTGGTGATGGCTGTTGAGGGGCCCACCCTTCCCCTATTTCCTGATCCTCCTCCCCTTCATTGAATCCTGTAATGTCACGGCGGCGGCTTCTGATCACTGTCTGGAAGGCTGAAGATTCATGCATTGCAGCTATGGCCGGATTGGGGTGAGTGAAAGGGAACAACGGTGTTACATCTGGTGCCATATTGGGAGCTGCGGCCTGCACAGGTGCAGGCGGTGGCTGATAGTAGGCCCCGGATGGTGTCAGCAAGGGATATAGGCCTGACTGGGTGTGCCTAGGTGTCTCAAGATGGCTGCCGGAAGAAATGGGGTGTTGGCCATTTCCGGGTGTACCAAGATGGCTGCTGGGTGTCCCAAGATGGCTGCTGGAGGAAATGGGAAGGGCGTTGTCTGGGGGCTTCCCACTGTTGGGAATGGGAGGGGCATCGGGCTGGGCATTACACCAGGGGCGGCCCACCCCACAGACACGGCAGGTCTCCGCCCAGGGCGGATTCTGTTCACCGCACGCATGACAAGTCCAACCTCCCTTTGTTCTGAGATCGGTGCCATTATAGGGTGGTGGCTGAGGGCTTGGAACCGTGACGGGCATGAGGGGTGCTAGATCAAAGACGTTGGCACAACTATATAAGTTGTAAAGGTGGTGCACAAATTAGGGTCCCAACCCGTGTGCAATATATAGTTATAAATTTGGCACACACCAGTGGATGCAAGAAAAGTTCTATTTAATTGGAATTTACATACAGTCTCAGCAAAATCATAGCTATTGAGACAAGCGGTGGACACCGCGTCTATGCTGCAGACCCATTTAATATTTCACCAGCGTTCAAGGTGAAACCTTATACCATTTATTCCAACGGAACAACTAATTCCATCAGCAAAACTATATATGGCATACTGATGAAGGTCACTTGACCGAAACGTCTGCCATTTATGATTTTGCTGAGACTGTATGTAAATTCCAATTAAATAGAACTTTTCTTGCATCCACTGGTGTGTGCCAAATTTATAACTATATAGGGCATGAGGGGTGCGGCGGCCATTTTAGTTACATCAATAAGATCATATGCAGAGCATTTCACATATCCGAACAAAGGCTCAGCACCTTCTGAACCTCCCACACCATCTACTTCCTTCCAGCCCTCAATTTTCAAATCATTTGCTACTCTGAGATGTGCCTGTGCTTGATGTAGAAGTCTCTCATCACATAACTCTCCCTTCTTCTGTGCTACATAATCCTTCCACGCTGAAGGCTGAAGTCTGCCCGTAGTAGGCAAACCCATCATCTTATACAAACTTCTCACATTTTTAACAGCCTTCTTTCCCTCCCGTGACTGAACCAGCTCACAGACCCCCACAGCACCACCCTCTAACTTATGAGGTTTCCCAGATCTAAACATGCGCATCATGATTTAACAAAGTGCAATGGTCTGTCGCGACTCAGACCACCGATGCCGCTGGCAGGTCACCACCCGTCAACGTGGAGCCCTCCTCAACACACTGACAAGACAGAGAGTCCTAATCAATCTATCCCTTCCCTAACCGTGGGTGATGACTTTACAGCCCAGCTCACCGTAACACTCCTATATTCACAGCGGGACGTCTCCTTGTGAGATTCCCCTGTATTGGACAAAGAGCCCTCCTCAATTTGTCATTTATAAGATAGAGAATCCTAATCAATCTGTTACTAACTAGACTATCATGTGCGTCTTTTACCCCACTCAACACTTCAAAAATCTAAAATTTGTCCCAACTTTATTCTAACAGTCACGGGAGACATCTATCTACATAAAGGTACAGTGACCGGAGGAGGAGGAAGTGGTGTTGACCCAAGTACGCGCAGACATGCGACGTCACTCGGTCTCACTTGCTGGTTCGTGGCGTGGGATCGCCTTCGGTCTCACCACTCAACCGGTCACCCACCCAGACCCAATTTGGACAGTACAGCAAAGCCAACAATGACTGACGCACACAGGCAAGTGGGACACATATAAAATATATGATCTCAACTTACCGTGTTCGATGGAGGGTGATCAGTCCTCGCACTCAGTCACCGCGGGCACCACCGCAAAGTCCTCAGGACGGGTCCGGACGGGCGGCGATCCACTGCCCCACGTTGCCAGGCGCCAATTGTCGGGGTCGTATCGACAAACCACTCGTCCTTCAGTCACTTCGAATTAGATTATGAGCATGTGGTACCAGTTATAAGATGAGTCAGACAATCAGGCTGGTTCAATCTTAAAGCATGCTCTGGCACGTAGCTTTCTCAGCAAGAGCTCTCTTTATTATTACAAGCACAAAGTTATATAGTATACATATCAGGGTGGAGCGAGGGGCACCTAAAGAGAAACAGTATAGCCATATATGGATATGTATAGTATACTGCCGTCTGGATTGGTTCCACTGTTCCTTCAGCTCAGCTCAGCTCCCGAATGATGTAACTTTTGGCTGATGCAATCTTCTTGGAATTCAGGATCCAGTTACGTACTCCAGAGATGGGTCTCTAACTAAATGCCACGTAGCAAGGAAAGCTTATAGTTTGAATATACAAAATGGAAGCTAGCACATAAGCATCACATATAAAAGTACAAAAAACATTATATATAAGTACAAAAATATATTTTAACCCTGACATCCATACATCTTTTATAAAAAATAAAAACTAAAGACTATACAAAAACATTTTTTGGGTATCATCATTACACAAAGTATAGTGAATTTTCCTTATCAAATAAGCCTCATCTCTTTTAGCAATAACAAATAGACATTTTTTCTATCGATACGTTTAACCCCTTTGGTCCCAAACAGTCCAAAAGGAAGATCCAAAAAATTTCTCTTCTGCACAGAGAGTTTCATTGGCAATGTATAGAAAAACTATGCAAATCAGCTCTCACTTGTGCCATGTAAGTCATTTGACTCAAATAGCTTGTATATTGTTAAGTTATATTATTTCTCTTAAGAATATGATGACAGAATTACTGCACTTTACAGAGACACAGGATAACCTCTTAAATGTTGACTGGGACAACAAACTTAATCGACATCATACTCTTCTTATAAAGGACATGGAAGGACAGAAACCGAAAGACTGTTGGATCTGTACACACACAGTCCAGTATCTGCAAGGACTATGTCGTATTTAGCCTTACCTTGGAGCCATGGAAGGTATTAACACCATGCTGCGTACACAATGAGACATGGACTCTGATTTTCCAGGTTCCAGGA
This sequence comes from Oophaga sylvatica, assembly GCA_033576555.1. NCBI lineage: Eukaryota > Metazoa > Chordata > Amphibia > Anura > Dendrobatidae > Oophaga > Oophaga sylvatica. Next base: position 65,004,321 of record JARQOD010000008.1, read on the forward strand.
TTTCCAGGTTCATTGAGGTTCTTAAAAAGACTAATACAATACAGAGACTCCTTTTTAAATCTAGCCAACTGATTTAGTGGCCTAGTAGTGTGGATTTCTGGTATTGTACAGATTTGCATGCAGATTTTTTTTTTATTGTTTTGTTTATTGCTTAGGTAGCCATAAAAGCGCTAATATATGTATTGACTTAGCTATTGAATAATGTACAGTCATGGCCAAAAGTTTTGAGAATGACACAAATATTATATTTTCACATGATCTGCTGCCCTTGGTTTTTATGTGTGTGTTTAACAGATGTTTTTATCACAGACAGAAATATAATTGCAAACATATGAGTAACAAAAGCTTATATTGACAGTTAGAATGAGTTAATGCAGCAAGTCAATATTGCAGTGTTGACCCTTCTTCTACAGGACCTCTGCAATTCTCCCTGGCATGCTCTCAATCAACTTCTGGACCAAATCCTGACTGATATCAGTCCATTCTTGCACAATCAATGCTTTCATTTTGTCAGAATTTTTAGGTTTTTGTTTGTCCACCCGTCTCTTGATGATTGACCACAAGTTCTCAATGGGATTAAGATCTGGGAGTTTCCAGGCCATGGACCCAAAATCTCTATGTTTTGTTCCCTGAGCCATTTAGTTATAACCTTTGCTTTATGGCAAGGTGCTCCATCATGCTGGAAAAGGCATTGTTGATTGCCAAACTGCTCTTGGAGGGTTGGGAGAAGTTGCTCTTGGAGGACATTCTGGTACCATTCTTTATTCATGGCTGTGTTTTTAGGCAAGACTGTGAGAGAGACGATTCCCTTGGCTGAGAAGCAACCCCACACATGAATGGTTTCAGGATGCTTAACAGTTGGCATGAGACAAGACTGGTGGTAGCGCTCACCTTGTCTTCTCCGAATGAGGCGTTTTCCTGATGTTCCAAACAATTGAAAAGGGGATTCATCAGAGAAAATAACTTTACCCCAGTCCTCAGCAGTCCACTGCCTGTACCTTTTGCAGAATATCAGTCTGTCCATTATGTTTTTCTGGAGAGAAGTGGCTTCTTTGCTGCCCTCCTTGAGACCAGGCTTAGCTCCAAGAGTCTCCGCCTCACAGTGCGTGCAGATGCACTCACACCTGCCTGCTGCCATTCCTGAGCAAGCTCTGCACTGCTGGTAGCCCGATCCCGCAGCTGAAACACTTTTAAGAGACGGTCCTGGTGCTTGCTGGTCTTTCTTGGGCGCCTGGAGCCTTTTTGGCAATAATGGAACCTCTCTCCTTGAAGTTCTTGATGATGCGATAGATTGTTGACTGAGGTGCAATCTTTCTAGCTGCGATACTCTCCCTGTTAGGCCATTTTTGTGCATTGCAATGATGACTGCACGTGTTTCTTTAGAGATAACCATGGTTAACAGAAGAGAAACAATGATGCCAAGCACCAGCCTCCTTTTAAAGTGTCCAGTGGTGTCATTCTTACTTAATCATGACAGATTGATCTCCAGCCATGTCCTCATCAACACCCACACCTGTGTTAATGGAGCAATCACTGAAAAGAGGTTAGCTGGTCCTTTTAAGGCAGGGCTGCAATGATGTTGAAATGTGTTTTGAGGGATAAAGTTCATTTTCTAGCCAATTATTGACTTTGCAAGTAATTGCTGTTAAGCTGATCACTCTTTATAACATTCTGGAGTATATGCAAATTGCCATTAGAAAAGTGAAGCAGTAGACTTTGTAAAAATTAATATTTGTGTCATTCTCAAAACTTTTGGCCATGACTGTATGTGTGAAAAGGAATCTAAAGCTGAACCTTCCGTAGTGTATCACAGACCCCAGATAGCCATTGTTGACTGACAAATTGAGTGTCCACACTGAGGGTGGATGGGCGAAGCTGGTAGGAAGCCCCCTTATGGGTACTAGACCCATGAGACAGTAGCTCCTTTGTGGACATCAGCTGACCCTGTGGCAAAGGTTATACCATTTACAAAAGGGGGAAATTGATATAGATGGGTTAATGGTTTGCCTTTAACTGCCTTTAATTCTTCAATTGCCTTTTGCCTTTCATTGCTAGAATTTATTCCCATGAGACAGCAGTCTGTCAGTCTCCTCTTTAAAGGTCAACTATGCTTCTTATCATATATGGTCTAAATCATCTGCTGCAACATGTTCTGGGTATATGGTAAATAAAGTATGACCCTGAGGTGTTGGTGGGGGCTACATGAGCTGCATAAAAGTTACATTTGTTGTAAATGGTATAAAATACTGCCTCTTGTTTTATTATATCACATAAAGTGACTTGCTCACAACCTGTGTGCTGTCTTCTTTTTCTCCAAGCGCTTGTAAATTAAGGGCGTAAACTCCTAATTTGGCCTCACTGGTGATCTGGCATATCTGACTTTGGGTCAGAATGTAAACAGCTACGACATAACCCATATTTAAAGTCTTCTGTCAAACTAAGTTCCACTCTATATTCTGGGCTCTGTCACACCTACATTGAGAGTCTTCTGACAAAATAGTCTATATACAGTACATATTATGAGTTTCCTAACCATCTCTAATCTACCCTACATGATACTACATCCTAGTTATTAGTCACCTTGTTGACTTGGTTCTGCACATAACTGGGCTTACCTTCATTATTCTAATCTGCTCATTTTCTCTTCATTGAGCCTCTAGTCTTGCCGTGATCTGCAGCAAAGCTATTTTCCTCTGATGTGCTGCTATCACCAGTCTTCTTATGCTTAGGCTCCAGCTTCGAGGTGGACTACCACTCAAATCCTCTAAGTGCTCTTCAGCCTCTGTTGTTCCAATCAGACCACCTTGCGATGCCAACAGCATCTGTCCATGTTGCACATTTTTAAAAACATTGAAAACCTATAAGCTGCTCAGAAAGATACTCTTTAAAAATAACTTTATGCCTATAAAAATACAAATATAACAAGCATTACCATGTGACATTCCTGACATTATCATGCCATTATAATAAACGTAATATTGAAGCTTCTTGATACAGGTGCAATGTGTCATACAGTCAATCCGTGGTAATATCTGCCCAATATGAACCTGTACGGAGCTAAGTATCCTTAGCATGATTTCCAATGACCCGAGATAGTGCTGTATTGAGCAGAAATTCTATTGTAGTAGAAAAATTGATCATAGGAAATATTGAAATATTTACTGTAGCGAAACATTGGCTCTCTGCAAAAATGTCTGAGAAATGAAAGAAAACATATTTAAAAGTTAACAAAAAAGTTTAATTTACCTTCTTTTCTTTATTGTCCTAGTAATGCTTAAATGTGTATGAAGGTGAATAACATCTCCAAGACATTCATGTTATTTAAAGCTTTCATTTATTTTTGTCTTCATCTAACAAGAGTGTATATAATATAAAATGTAATTTAGAAATATCATGGCAAGAGTCTTCAGAAATTTAATTATACTGAACTATTAAGAAGACCAGCGAATAAAATGAATGGAGTTGCTGGAAACCTACATAAGACAATATTCATATTGTGTCACAGAATAGATGGAAGCAATAAAACCTTAAATTGTATAAATGAAAGAAATGTAATTATATGGCATAAAAAATAAAATCAGGGTCTTGCCCTGATGTATTAACAATGCATCGCATGTACAATGTTGCTTTGTGCCTATTTCCAGAAATTCTGAAAGGCCATTTTGATCTCGGGTCCCGTTCCTTGACCAGTTTTGCAACTTTTGAATTACTGCTAGCAATTATAACTGCTGACTTATGACCTTACTAAATCGTGAAATGTGATCAGATTATTTAGACTTCCAATAATTAGAGGAAAATACTATTTTTAGCCTCCATTTGCTGATTTTCTGAAAAGTTCTACTATAATCAATGAACTTTCATATAGCAATCACCTTCAGCCTTATTATAATTGTGTCAAGATCAATTTGTCCATATATTTTCAGGATTGGATTGGGATTTTTGGGCTGTTTTGTCAGTAAAGATAATGGCCCTACTGTAGCCATTGTTTTCCGTCAACACATATTCCAATATTCTCAAACCAAACTTGAGACTATGACGCCACATTAAATTTACCGGCTTAATACTTCTGGGTAATCTTAATACAGGCTATGATGTGTTAAGATCTTGGAGATCTCCAGCCAATCCACTTTGATCTGCAATCCCATCGTCTTGACGTTTTTTTTGGATTAATGTTCTGTTGCTATATCAGCTGTATGTCCAATGACCCTTATTACTACCAATTATAAAAGTACTTAAAAGTAGAGTTGACCAAGTTTTTATCAAAAATCTATATTATCCAAAATGCTGATTTTTCTGTAATTCTCTTCTGCATGAAGAAAATGAAAAAGTATATAAAAAAACAGAAAGAAGTCATATACATCTTAACCAATGACTACTAGAAATGAAATAGGATAATGAATTTAATTTTAAGGATCAAAATCCTATTGATTTGAATCCTCTGGGTTCTTTCCAATTAGATAATGATAGTATGAGACTGACAGTGGCATTTAGATTAAGTTGTTAGACAACACTTTTTACTATCTTGCTAATTGTATAAATTTTACATTTTTACTTTCTGTTTTTTTTTTCTGAAAGCAGTCACTTTCAATTAGCCAAGTTCCGATCTTCCCCTTATAATTGTGTGGAAGCTCATTAGCTTATAAACAATTTCTTTTCGATGCATATTTAGAGGCTGTTGATTGTGTTCACTCTCTTACCATGCATTGTCAGAATCACCTGTAGATTCATGCTCGGAAGTATTTTGCTTAAATTACTGGCAAATCACTTAAATTCTTTAAATATCAGTTGGCTCATATATTACCAGGATTGTTCTTGCAGCTAATTAAGGGAGATATAAATCAAACTAATTTCTGGCATATTGAATCCTGAATCCTATATTTTGCCTACAATGGGTGGCCATAGGGTAGTCATACCTATGCTAGGCAGAATTTACCTGTCAAAACCCAAGATAAAAACAAAATGAGCATAAACCCTCTAGTAATTAAGTAATAAATAGTGAGAGTACATGTAAGTAACATAGGTTACTTAGTTAACACTATTTAGATAAAAAAAGGGGTAAATGCCATCCCACCATAACAATGTGTACCCAATGGAATGGTCTATTCTCTAGTACTAAAATTTCACCTAGTGTCAACGACCTCAATGTAGATGGGGACAGAGAAGGACAGAGGCCGACTGTTCAGACACCTGGCCATGAGAGGCTATAAAGATGAAATACCCAGCTAAAAATGGGACAATTGACCTTTGCCAAAGGGGTTATGGCACAAAGCCATATAGTCTAAAATTTAAGGAGATATCTGGTGTAATACAATTGTTGTCAAGAATTCAGTCGGCAGCTATCTGATGTGTATTTCTAGTCTTTTGGGGCTGCAACCCATTCAATATGAAGAGGATACAACTTGGCTTGCTTCACGACCATGTCATCTCATTTTCCTCTCATCAACTGACTATGTAGAGAAATACTTTAAAACTTTTAAGCCCCTGCAGCAACAAAATCTTATAGAACATAAAATATTAGTATGCATATAACTGAGTGAATGAGTAGTAGTCTGGATAAATGAACAAGCATCTATTTGGAGGAAATCGAAAGAGAATGCCATGTTGATAGAAAAGCAAAGCAAAAGCCTGGAAAGCTTATTTTTACATACAGGAAAATTATATTTCGACCAGCAGTCAAAAATCATCATAAGCTTCTGTCTTTTGTACCTCATCAGAAGGACAATTCTTCAAACGTACAGTATTTTGTTAGGTGTCGAGCATCTAAGTCAACAATAAAGTTGCCCACCTAACTATTATGTTTTGTAGAATGGTATATTGGGATTAACTGTCGTGATGGATACAGAACATGACTCCACATTGTCCTCATTGTACATGCTGTGTGTATCAGTCTCACTTACACAGCGCATGCAATGTGGACATATTGGATGTCAAGAGCAACGAAAATGTCTATTATTTTACACTTTGAATGAAATGTATTTAAAAAAATCTCAATGTGTCATTGTTTTTTATGTAAAGTAAGGGAGCAGTTAAACAAGTTCTGTGTGTTACCATTAAGCAGATAACCCTCACCATAATTGGAGATATTGGCGCAAGAGTGAACTTGGAGGAATTTAGCACTTGGATTTCTAATTAATGCACATCACAAAAAGATCCCTTTTACTATGTGTTATTTCTTTTTTTCATTTGGTCAGAGTGAAATGTACCTTTAAATGGATTCACCAAAATGTACAAAATGCCCCCCCACAAGCATCACGAAATTCAAACAGCAGCCCATCCTAGTCACATCACATGACAGGATGGGTTGCAGTTGAAGAAACACTTCTCCCGAGACTTGTGTCTCAACTGACAGATGAGCAGTTTAATAAACAGTGATGCAGAACTTAACTGATATATGGAAAAGGGTTGTGACTGTAGAAGAAACAAATATTTTTTCTCTAAGAACAAAATACTTTTTTTCTTCTGCCTCAGTCCTCCTCGCACAGTAAGTCAGCAAGAAGATTTTTTTGTCTTATATCACAGCTCTGCTCCACCAGCTCAATAGGGTACTGCCGTGTGCTTATAATGCCACTCTTCTGTGAGTTGAGACACAGGTCTTGAATCTTGATCTGTTTCTTAGCCTGGAACTTGTCCTGACACATGACTTGCTCAGGTTTCAGGTTGAATTAGATGTTGATGCCATTTTGTCACATTCTCAGAAAACCTCTTTAAAGTGTCAAGGGACAAAGATCATGTAGAACCTTGGCCAAAGCCCTTTGGTTTGAATTAAGACAACAGATTTCTCTCAAAGGAGTCTTTTGGGTAGAATTAGACCAGACACTTTTGTGCAGCTGTGTGTTTGCCATATGAAAGAGACATAGCAAAGAATTTATGCCCTAGTATCCGAGACTTATTATGGATTCAAACAAAACTGAGCATTAAAGGGGTTTTCCAAGATAAATAAAAAATGCATGATAAATCTCCAGCATCACTGCCCTGGTGCCCCTTGCAAGTCTCTACTTTTCTGTAGAGGTCATGTGCCATCTATCCTCTAATGGCTGTAGCCAATCACTGGCCTCATTGGGCTTGTGCTGTCCACCTCAGTATTACAGCTGAGGTTAGTAATTGGCTGCAGCACTCATATGGATAGACAGCAAATGACCTCTGAAGAAAAGTCAAAAGAGGCCAATGATGAGCAGCTGAGCACTGGCACTGGAACTAAGATTGATCAGGAAAGTAGTATTGGGAGTTGATTTCCTATTTTATGGCATTCACTGTATTTTATCAAAGGTATCCTGTTTATCCTGGAGAAAAGGATTAATAAATTCATATTATAAAGTCTTATTTGTATTACAATTTGCTGCTAGAATGAAGAGAAATAGGAGATTACTGCTCAGCTGCTCCTAATTGACCTCTATTCACATTTCTTCGGCGGCTGAATAATCTATGGGTATTTAAAGGAGTTGTGACATTCACAATCCAATCAGGTGAGTAATCCCGCAAACCCGATTTTACTTTCCATGTACATTATTACCCTATGTGCACTTGTCTCCCTTTTTCTGCAATTTGATGCTAATAATATGACACTGTGATGCTGTTTTGTCTTTAATGGTCTACTCTTTGCCTAAATCACTATTTGGTTGTGTTTGGATTCAGAGGATCAGTGAATATATAAGAAAGTCTGATTTTTCTCGCCTGCTTCAATTTTGCATTTAAATTCTGTTTGAGCAAAGCATAATATGTGAGCTGTGCTTTCAATTAAGAGACACAAATTGCACCAGATAATGCATTACTTTATGTGAGAGAAATGATTTACCTGTTTTAGATGCATACTTTTGCCCCTGTATTATTATATGTGATATTACATGCTCAAAAAAATAAAGGGAACACTTAAACAACAGACTATAACTCCAAGTAAATCAAACTTCTATGAAATCAAACCGTCTCCACTTAGGAAGCAACACTGATTGACAATCAATTTCACATGCTGTTGTGCAAATGGAATAGACAGCAGATGGAAATTAATGGCAATTATCAAGACACACTCAATAAAGGAGTGGTTCCGTAGGGGGGAACATCTCAGAATCAATGCTTTCTGGCTGATTTTTTGGTCACTATTGAAAGTTGGTTGTGCTTTCACACTCGTGGTAGCATGAGACGGACTCTACAACCCACACAAGTGGCTCAGGTAGTGCAGCTGATCCAGGATGGCATATCAATGAGAGCTGTGGCAAGAAGGTTTGCTGTGTCGGTCAGCGTAATGTCCAGAGGCTGGAGGTGCTACCAGGAGAGAGGCCAGTACACCAGGAGATGTGAAGAGGGCCGTAGGGGGGCAACAACCCAGCAGCAGAACCGCTACCTCCTCCTTTGTGCAAGGAGGAACGGAGGAGCACTGCCAGAGCCCTGCAAAATGACCTCCAGCAAGCCAAAATGTGCATGTATCTGCACAAACGGTTAGAAACCGACTCCATGAGGATGGTCTGAGTGCCTGATGTCCACAGATGGCGGTTGTGCTCACAGCCCAACACCATGCTGGACGCTTGGCATTTGCCACAGAAACCAGGATTGGCAAATTCGTCACTGGCGCTCTGTGCTCTTCACAGATGAAAGCAGGTTCACACTGAGCACATGTGACAGACGAGTCTGGAGACGCCGTGGAGCTCAATCTTCTGCCTGCAACATCCTTCAGCATGACCGGTGTTTATGTTTCGGTAGCTGAGGAGAAATTGCAAAAATAGCCAAAATAGCAATACACCAGAGAGGCTGGAAACTATTGGATTGCAGGATCCTAAACTAACCGCAACACTAGAAGTAGCCGTGGAGCGTACCTACGGTGATCCAAGACGCCTCGTCACAGCCGGAGAGATAGCTACACCCAAGGCAGAAAGATGAAAGCTATCTGCCCGTAGCAGAACCCCAAAGAAATAGGAAGCCCCCAAACATGTAATGGCGGTTAGACAAGAAGAAAATACGGGGCACAGACAGAAAATAGAATGAGCAAACGCTGGGGCCCAATCTGTCTAGATAGAAAAGTATAGGAAAGAACTCTGACTGCAACCCAAAAAAAACCCTGACAAAAATACCAACATTTGATTAACAAAAAACCTGAGATCACAAGATCTCTACCACCTAAATCAGATATCTGGTGTAACACACAGCAATTCAGCAAATAAAAAGTGACAAAGGAACAGAGCAAAAGTGCAAGCACAAACTGAGCACAATTGCAGCGCCAGGCCCAAAAGGGGACCAGGCTGAAGTCTACTGCTAAGCAGCAAACAGCAAGGAAAATCCAACCAGAGGAAAAATACAGCAAATCACTTATCTGAATGAGAGCAGGAATGCAAGCTGAGCTCCAAGCAAGACCAGGAAGAGCAATTGATTACAGCAAGGCTGAAGGGAGTTCAGGTCACTTATATCAGACCATTCAGAGCCAGCTGAAGGCCATTCAGCAATTAGTTCATTACCTCAGCAACCACCGGAGGGAGCCACAGCTCAGAAGTTGCCTCCAAAGTATTCACAACAGACCCGGTTTGGCTGTGGGTCAGTAATGGTATGGGTTGGCAATTCTTTGGAGAGCCGCACAGCCCTCCATGTACTCGCTAGAGGTAGCCTGACTGCCATTAGGTACCAAGATGATATCCTCAGACCCTTGTGAGACCATATGCTGGTGCGTTGGCCTGGGTTTTTCCCAATGCAGGACAATGCAAGTCCTCATGTGGCTGGAGTGTGTCAGCAATTCTTGCAAGATAAAGGCATTGAAGCTATGGACTGGCTCACTGTTCCCCAGACCTGAATCCGATTGAGGACATCTGAGAAATCATGTCTCGCTCATCCACAACGTCCGTTGCACCACAGACTGTCCAGGAGTTGGCGGATGCTTTAGTCCAGGTCTGGGAGGAGATCCCTCAGGAGACCATCCGCTGCCTCATCAGGAGCATGCCCAGGCATTGTAGGGAGGTCATACAGGCACGTGGAGCCCCACATACTACTGAGCATCATTTTGGCCGTTTTAAGGACATTACATTCCAATTTAATTTTGTGGGTGACCCCCAAATCCAGGCTTCCATTGGTTAATAAATTTGATTTCCACTAATGATTTTTATGTGATTTTGTTGTCGCACTTTCAACAGAGCAAAGTATCCAATGAGAATATCTCATTCATTCAGATCTAGGATGTGTTATTTGAGTGTTCCTTTATTTTTTTGAGCAGTGTATATTATAGTGTATTCAATAATTTAAAAAAAAATTCAAATAAAGAATTTTAAAGCAAAAATGTCATATTTAGGCTCTATCATATCTTTATTTTCATTTACATGTTCTATTTGTGGTTTTCATGGATAGAACACATACCATTAGAGTCTATCGGGCTATTCACATGTTTGTGATTTTTGGCAGACCATGTGTCTCAGGAGTGAAGCAGACAGAAGAGGGTACCTGTTCAAAATCAATATATGGGCCTTTAACAGTTGAATAGCACATCATAATGTACAGTTCCCCTTGCTTTGGAGGTGATAGTGGGCCCTTTACCTCTTGTGCTCCTGTGTGGCCGCACAGGTTGCTCTAATGGTATGTCCTCCACGGGTGAGTCTGCGAAAAAAATCATGGAGACATGCAAGTCTAACAGTATGTCTGGAAAACAGACAGCACACAGATGACATCATTTTGCTCTTGTGTACAATCTGTGTGCTGGCCATTTATAACATTGTAATCATAATTAATTATTTTTTACATGTAAAAAACACTGACTAAACATGATGGTAAAAATTGACACACTGACCAAACACTGATGAAACTAGGATTTAAAACACTGACACACTTATGTTTTTTGCATACATGAAAAATCACAGACATCTCAATGAGACCTTAAATGGCTTCCACTACTAGGACGACCCTTTCTTGATCAAAATGTTTGCCCTCAGAAAATAATAAAGTTTCTATACACTCCCATGCCGGTGCCATTCCTGCTGGGCTTGTGTGGTTGTGGAAACAAGTGACGCCGGCATCCAATCAGCGCTAGTGTCACTGTCCACACCTGCGGACAAATTGAACCTGTCGGTTAAGTCCAGACTGCATCTGATCTCAGACTTCCTTGCATGTTCAATTTGACAGGAAGTGGGAAAAAATGATGCCAGCGCTGATTGGGTGCTGTCGTCATGTGTCACAACAGAGGAACGGTGCCGGACACCGCACTATAGGACCACGTGAAACGGATGCAGATGGGATGGCTAATGTAAAGATGAGCATGGCAGGAGCAGGTGCTGTGGTTGGCTGACATAGAGACGGTCACTGGCAGGTGCAGGCAGGACTGGCAGATAGAAAGGCAGGCGGGAACAGCTGATGGACAGGCAGGTGAATAGGAATACGAGCACTGGGACCTGAGAACTAACAAGAGCATTAGGAACAAATTTACAATGTTGCACAGATGGAGGTGCCTTAAATAATAAGATGCTGGGACCACGTGAGCCCTAAGCACAGTGCCAGGGGATCTGAGAGCAGTGAGCAGACCCCAGGCAGCTGCAGAAGGATGACGACAGGGCCGGGACTAAGATGGTGAGTATGTGTTATTTCTGCTGGAGGAAGGAGCCAGAGAGTGAAGACGCCAGACCGTGACAGGGATAGCAGAAGAAGGAGGGGAGGTGCGGGGTGTGGTGGAGAGGTGTCGGCATCTCTTTAAGGAAAAGGGTTCAGAGACGCTGGCATTATAATTTCAACTAGATGACCTCCATTTTGTTGGATTCTAAAAAAGGCAGAAGAAGAGGTTAAAAAATCACGCAGCCCCCACTTATCCTGTCAAGCACTCACTCCAGATTGGTCATTTTCTTTAGTTGGTCTTTCTAACCCATATTTGGCCTCTTCTAGCACCAGCTTTTTAGGAACTCTGCTCTGCTGATTAAGGGTCACAACATCATGATGTCTCTTGTGGCCTCAGAAGACATCATGTATGCATCTCCTGAGCTGAGTGCCCCCATGGCATAACGCTGGTGATTCCCCATTATGACATTGCTGGTATATTCAGCCAAGAGACACTGAAGATGGGCTGGCACCAAAAGACACCGAAATGACCCAATGAAGACCAGACCAAAGACGATAAATGGAGCGGGGTGTGCAGAGGGACTATTGATGGCAAGGTGTTTATAGATTTTAATTGTTTATATTTATTTTGCTCTGGCATCTGGAAAGAGCAAAATAATGCACATTCCATTCGTTTCCTCAAATAATATCATTGCAAATGAATTTATGTCCAAATTTGAGTGAGTCTCCAAATTCGAATTTTTTGAAGATTTGCTCATCACTAGGTTGGTCTATGTGATTCCTGATAAAGATAGGTAACTTTTTTAGTAAGTCACATTTCAAAGTTCAGCTTTGGTGTCTCATATTAAAGGTTTTTAACAGCAGCCTGGCAGCTGGTCATGGCCCTGTCAATATTCCATTGAAATAATAAGAAATTAACCCTAAGTGTAGAAGGATAGACAAGTCAATGAATATGTTGAGCATAGATTTTTTTCATCATAAAATATGTTTGTTTTTCCTAAATTGTTATTTACTGGGATGTCATGTGCTTTCAACTGTTAGGCTGTGGTTCCCGGTCCGGAACACAGCGTTTGGACGGGCGGAATTGCTCCGTCTAAGCCCCCCCCTTTTTTGCGCGCACTCTTTCGGGGGATGTTCAGGACACCTCCGGAAACCTCCGGAAAGAACGCAGGGCTGATAGCCCTGTGTTAAATTTGTTGTGGTGACGCACCGTCGCCGCAACACGTAGGAATGCTGGGTCTGAAAAGACGGCCGCTGTCGTTTAGCAGGTCTCCCGCCTGCGTGTTGTTCGCATAGTGGAGATGGGATTTCTTAAATCCCCTCCCTTTTGCGTAAAAATTTGGGCTCTGCTTGTTTGGGGTGGCCGGCACAGCGCCAAACCGCAGGCCCCACCGTGGAAAC
>JARQOD010000008.1:65017329-65093172 GCA_033576555.1 Oophaga sylvatica
GGCCACACAGACCCGCACACACCAGCACACACACAGGGACAAATGCACACACACACAGGAACCCACAGACCCGCACACACACATACTCGCAGACCCGGCGCACAGACACGCACAGAGTGTCCGCCCACACTTCGCCCACACACTCTTCCTCCTCCTGATCTGCAGCGTTTCTCGCACCCATTTCCGCAGCAAATCCGCAGATATTTTTACATCTGAGGTTTAGCTGCAGATGTGCCTGACTCAATGGAAGTCAATGGGTGCAGAAACGCTGCAGATACGAAAAAGAATTGACATGCTGCGGAAAATAAAACGCTGAAAATCCGTGCTTATTTTTCTGCAGCATGTGCACACCAATTCTCAAATTCACATAGACTATCATTGGCTGTGCACTACACTGCGGATTTGATGCAATTCTGCGCGTTCAAAAATGGATCCGATCTAAATCCGCAACGTGTGCACATAGCCTAAAGTGTCACAAGCAGAATAAAATATGAATGTTCTATGCATGTAATGTCAACTGAATTATGGATAGCACTATATATATATTGAGCAAAATTTTACATATCAATGGTGGTTTCAATGTTATTTCTTTCCCTATATCTTTTGTGATGATCAGCATTCACCTTCAATCTGTGTACAGTTAGGACATGATGCTCCATGGCTAATCAAAATCAGCTTAAAGTGAATAATCTGTTACCAAGTTTTTGCTACCCCATCTGAGAGCAGCAGGATGTAGATGTAGATACCCTGATTATAGTGATTTGTCACTTACTGGGCTGCTTGCTGAAGTTTTGATAAATTATCTGCTGCAGATCTAGCAGGTCTACGAATACTGAGCTTTGCATAACCCACCCTCACTACAAGTTGGCAGCTTACTATGTAAAGTGTGCATAGGCAGAAAGCTGCCAATTAGTGGAGAGAGTGGGGTTATACATAGCTCATAAATATGGAGAGCTCAGCACAAGGTCACAGCACACATCGTGACGTCATGATTAGAAATGAGCGAAAATGTTTGGAAAACGATCGCCAAACATAAATTCAGCACGAATATGGTACATTTGAATTTGTGATCGGTAACACAAGCTTTTTTCTTAAAATCGGAAAAAGTAACCTTCGGTGAAAGCCCGTAATTTGTGTGCCGTGTTCAGTAAAATCATAGAGTGACAGGTTAGAATAGAATATATAGAATAGATATATACACATAGGATAGGTAGATATATAGATGTCACACACACACACATATATATATACATATATATGTATATACTGTATATTCCATACATAGATAGAAGAAAAGCAGGCAATTCTTCTGCCGTGTTCTGTAAAATCACAGCAGGAGCCAACAGGATAGAAGAGATGGATTAAATACAGTAAATACAAATAAAATAGGTATATATATATATATATATATATATATATATAGATGTCTGTGACAAATACAATTAGTACAGTGTGTGTGCAGCTTACTGTATATGTATTAAATTAATGAAAGATTATTTTTCTGAAAAAAATGGCGTGGGATCCCTCATAAATTTTGTAACCAGCAGAAGGAAAGCGGCTGGGGGGCGATGTTTATAGCCTGGGAAGGGGGTAATGCCCATGGAGCTTCCCAGGCTATTAATATCAGCTCACAGCTGTATACTTAGCCTTTACTGGCTGTTAAAAAGGAGGACCTAAAAAAATGACATAGGGTCACCCTTATAATTAACAACCCGCAAAAGCTATGAAGACAGCTGTGGGCTGATGTTAATAGCCAAAGAAGGGGCCATGAATACAGCCCGCCAAGGCTAAAAACATCAGCTCTCAGCAGCCCGAGAAAAAGCGCATCTCTAAGATGCGCCAATTCTGGCACATATCCTCGCTCTTCCCACTTGCCCAGTAGCAGTTGCAAGTGGGATGATGGGGAGGTTGATGTCACCTTTTTATTGTCAGGTGACATCAAGCCCCGAGGTTAGTAATTGAGAGGCATCAATAAGATGCCCCCATTAATAACCCCATAGTCACAATGTATAAAAACACACACACCAAGAATAAAGTCCTTTAATTGAAAAAAATGACACACACTCCTTTAATAATCTTAATTAAGCCATACTTACAACCTCGCTGTCAAGTATAGTGTACAGTTCCTATAGCGTCTTGTGCTTGGGTGAGAGGAAAACACATGAGACACAGGTTGATATGAAATGACTTGTATTACTTCATACAAGCATGCAGAAAAGGTCACACAGTTTGCAGGAACAGAGGCAGGAGACACAGCAGGCCAGAGTAACTTCAAGCTCTACAATAACTATCCAAAGCAGGTTCAGGATCTCTTCTCTGTACCGTAATTCCTCTGCAAACATGGATTCACCAGACAGCAGGTTTCCAGAGTCCAAAAGTGTTCCAAAGTTCCTCAGTAGGAAATAGCTGGAGTCCAAAATCCTAGGTTTCCAGGAGTCAGGTCACAGGCTGACTGAAGCTTGATTCAGGAGCACTGATTGTTCAGCTGAGGCTGCTTAAGAAGCAAGAGGAGAGAATCAGGGCGGGAACATGAAAGCTGGAACCTCCATATTAACTGAGGGCAAGATAGCTGCAGCAAGACAGAAAGCAAAATGGCTGACAGAAAACTGAGTTTCAAGGAACATGTCAAAAGAGACAAAGAACCTTACATTACTCCCCCCTTAGGGACAACCTCCGGATGACCTCAGACCAGGCTTGTCAGGGTACCTCTGATGAAACTGGCGGAGCAGGCGAGGAGCATTTACATTATTGACTGGCTCCCATGAGTTGTCCTCCACTGGGTAGCCCTGCCATTTAATCAAATATTGCAACTGATTTCTGTACAACCTGGAATCTAGAATCCTTTCCACCATAAATTCTTCCTGACCATCGACCAGCACTGGG
This sequence comes from Oophaga sylvatica, assembly GCA_033576555.1. Lineage (NCBI taxonomy): Eukaryota > Metazoa > Chordata > Amphibia > Anura > Dendrobatidae > Oophaga > Oophaga sylvatica. Next base: position 65,020,213 of record JARQOD010000008.1, read on the forward strand.
TCAGGGCAAGGAGAAGAGCGTCCAGGAAACGTATTGGGTGTTGCAGCCTTTAGTAGAGATACATGAAAGACAGGGTGGATTCTCATAGTTCTGGGCAGTTGAAGACGACAAGCAACAGCACTTATAATCTTACTGATCTTATAAGGTCCAATGTACTTATGTCCCAATTTAGACGATGGAATCTTTATTTTAAGATTTCTGGTTGACAGCCAGACCAAATCTCCTACCTTGAAAGCTGGTGCAGGTTTACGAAATTTATCTGCTGCTTTCTTGTACCTTTCCTGAGCCAATTCTAGATTTTCCTTTAGAAGATCCATATTCTTTTGTAAAGAAGTGATTCTTTCAGCCACTGCCGGCAAGGGCGTATCTATGGGAAATCGAGGAAGAATGTTAGGATGATAACCTAGATTGGAGTAAAAAGGAGACTGCTTAGTGGAGGCGCTCTGAGAGTTGTTATAAGAGAACTCAGCCAGTGGAAGTAGATCCACCCAATCATCTTGTAGGTGGCAGATAAAGCAGCGGAGATACTGCTCCAGGGTCTGATTGGTTCGTTCTGTCTGTCCATTAGTCTGGGGATGAAAAGCAGAAGAAAGGTTTACTTTAATGTCCAATGCGGCACAGAAATTTTGCCAAAACCTTGAAGTGAATTGCACTCCTCGATCCGAAATGACCTCATCCGGTACTCCATGTAAGCGAAACACATTCTTAATCATTAAGTCTGATGTCTGTTTTGCAGTGGGTAAACCGACACAAGGGATAAAATGAGCTGCCTTTGTTAGATGATCAACCACCACTAGAATGGTGTTCTTCCCTTGAGAGGTTGGTAACTCCACAATGAAGTCCATAGAAATGGATCCCCACGGGCGGGACGGGGTGGGAAGAGGTTGTAACAGACCAGTTGGTGAGGAGCGAGGTGTTTTGCATCTTGCACAGACTTCACATGAAGTGACATAGTTTAAAACATCTTTCCTGTAAGTGGGCCACCAAAAGAAACGAGAAAGAAATTCTTGTGTCTTTAGAATTCCCTATGCCCGGCTATCTTGGAATCGTGGATGAGTTGCAATACTCTCAATCTGACTGTTTCAGGTATATACAGATGTTGTCCCTGAATCCACACACCATTCTTAAAAACAAGACTTACGTCCCTTGGGGGTTGAGCCAACAAAGAATCCGCATGGTATGCTTCCTTGATGTCCTTAAGTAGGTCTTGATTATGAATCACTCCCAGGAATCTAGAGTCAGGAAGAATAGTCTTAGGAGGAGTAAGTGGACGTGTCTCTGCTGAATGAATCCTAGAGAGTGCATCAGCCTTTCCATTGCGCGATCCTGGTCTATAAGAAATTACAAAATTAAATTGGTTTAGGAAAAGATTCCAGCGAGCCTGGCGAGGAGTCAGGCACTTAGCCGACCTGATAAATTCAAGGTTACGATGGTCTGTCAGGACGACTATTTGCTGTGCAGCTCCCTGAAGAAGGTGTCTCCATTCCTTGAAGGCGGCAATAATGGCCAACAATTCTCTATTGCCCACATCGTAGTTCCTCTCAGCCGAAGACAACTGCTGGGAAAAGAAGGCACAGGGATGCAAGACATTCTTCTCACCTGTTCTCTGAGAGAGTATAGCTCCAACGGCACAGTCTGAAGCATCCACCTCTATTATGAAGGCAAGCTCGGGATTGGGATGTACTAAGATAGGTGCGGTGGTAAATTTATCCTTTAAACAGGAAAATGCTTCCTGCACTTGCGGGGTCCAGGAGAACCTAGACTGTTTCCGGGTAAGTTGGGTGATAGGTGACACTACCTCAGAGAAATTCCTAATGAAACGTCTATAGAAGTTGGCAAACCCGATGAAGCGCTGCACCTCCTTCACATTTCTAGGAATTGGCCAATCCTTGATGGCTTGGGTCTTGCTTCCATCCATACTAATCCCTTGCGTAGATAGTACATACCCCAGAAATTGAATTTCGGTCCTATGGAATTCACACTTTTCAAGTTTGATGTAGAGATGATTTTGTCTTAGGCGTTCTAAGACCATTCTCACATGTCCATGATGTTCCTCTGTGGAGTTAGAAAAAATTAGAATATCATCCAGATAAATCACCACAAATGTATCTAGGAGATCCCTGAAGATGTCATTCACCAAGTGTTGGAAAGTGGCTGGGGCGGTACTCAGACCAAAAGGCATAACTAGATATTCAAAGTGTCCATAGCGTGACCTGAATGCAGTCTTCCATTCATCCCCAGGTCTAATACGGACCAAGTTATAGGCCCCACGGAGATCCAGTTTAGAGAAAATTTTGGCGTGCCGCACTCTCTCCAACAACTCAGGGATTAAAGGCAATGGATAACGGTTTCTAATAGTAACCTTATTGAGTTCCCTATAGTCTATGCAGGGTCTCAGAGATCCATCTTTCTTCTTCACAAAGAAGATGGGTGCACCTGCGGGAGATGAAGAGGGGCGTATGAAGCCTTTGGCTAGATTTTCATCTATGTAGTCCTTCAAAGCTTTTAGCTCGGGCCCCGCTAGGGGGTAGATCTTACCAAAAGGTATCTCGGCTCCAGGCAATAATTCGATTGGACAATCATATGGACGGTGAGGAGGAAGCTGATCAGCGCTCTTCTTGTCACATAAATCCACATAGTCCTGGTATACAGCTGGTAGTTCAGGGACTGACATGGTTCCTTTAAGAACAGAGCAAGCTGAAACTCCTTGACTCATCTGTTTCTCCGGAAAGTGTAATTCCTTGGTCTCCCAGTTAATCATAGGATTCTGCGCCTGTAGCCATGGTAGCCCTAGAATAATGGGAAAGTGGGGAGAAGAGATAAGCATAAAAGACATTTTCTCCTGATGATCTTTACCCATAAGGACCCTCAAAGGCTCTGTTTCCTGATCCACTGGTCCAGAGGTCAGCAGGGAGCCATCCACAGTCTCCATCTGTACTGGAGTAGCCTTCTTCACTGAACGTATCCCCTGTTTCAGAGCAAAGGACATATCCATAAAATTTCCACTTGCTCCTGAGTCGATCATAGCAGAGCTAGACACCCAGACTGAGTCAACCCAGAGTTTGATGGAAAGGAAGCAATGAGAATTGTTTCTTTTACAACTCAGCTGGGACACCGCTGAGGAAACTTGAAAAATTGCAGCGTTTATACCGTCATTGTCCCCAGAACTAACAGAGTTTAAGTCCGAAAAATCAAGATCTCTTGCAGCAGATCTCTCTGGAATCTGAGGCTCGGATATGACAGAGCTCCTCTCGCAACACTCACAGTGAATGACTGCTGCAGTAGTCTTACGAGAACGGCTGGGGCAGTTTATAATGAAGTGCCCTGACTTACCACAGTAAAAACATAGATTTTCTTTTATACGATGTTCTTTGCGTGCATCACTAACCCGTCTTTGTAAAGAGTCCACCTGCATGGTTCAGGTTCTGGTTCCCTTGTGATCCTACTCAAAGGTTCCTTAGCTGAGGAGGGAGGTAGGAAAAGGTTAGTGCGATTATTTTCGAACCATCTCTCTTGTCTGCGTTCAGTCAGACGAGCATCAATACGGATACAATAGTTAATAAAGTCACCTAACGCAGTGGGAGGGTCGGCACGAGCAAGTTCATCCTTAATCAGTGGAGACAACCCTTTCCGAAAAATAGATTTTTTGGCGGAAGTGTCCCAAGTGGTATCAAGAGCCCATCTCCTGAAATCCAAGGCATATTCGACTACTGAACGCTTACCTTGGCGCAAAGTTAACATGGCCGCTTCAGCTGTTGCACCTCGATTGGGGTCATCAAACACCTGCCCCATGGCTGAAATAAAAGCATCAAGGTGATTCAAACAATCATCCTCAGTCTCAATCAGAGGGTTTGCCCACATCAAAGCCTTATTGGTAAGCAACATGATTATAGTAAGCACTTTGGATCGTTCAGTGGGAAATTGTGAAGCATGTGCAGAGAAAAATAGATTGCATTGATTAATAAATCCCCTGAATTTCTCACGTTCACCGCCAAAACGAAAAGGAGGTAACTTGGGGATCCCAGAACTCGGGGTTATGGCAGGAGCCTGGACTCGTTCCTCTAGAGCCTCAATCCTGGCTCGTAATTCCTGGGTAGTTTGTCCAAACACTTGCAAATTATGATTAGTGAGGTCCTGTAGGCTTGCAAAACGGGTCTTTATAGTCTGTATATCTGCAAGGATTGTATCAGTCACTCCGCAGAGCTCCTTTATGCGGGCCTCCATCTTCCAGATCTTTTAAGGCAGAAGTGCTGGAAGGAGAAGAGAAAAGGAAAAAAAAAAAAAAACAATAGTGTTTACCTGTGGTAACACTCCAGAGTAACATTTAAGGGAATGCGCTCACCTGGAATGGTTGTGAGAAGTCACAACCACTGTCATCACAGAAGGTATTAAACGGACATCTGATATCCACAGTCACAGCAGACACGGCTTTCCCAGACCCAGCAGACACTAAACATTGGCTCCTGAATCTTGTCAAGTATAGTGTACTGTTCCTATAGCGTCTTGTGCTTGGGTGCGAGGAAAACACATGAGACACAGGTTGATATGAAATGACTTGTATTACTTCATACAAGCATGCAGAAAAGGTCACACAGTTTGCAGGAACAGAGGCAGGAGACACAGCAGGCCAGAGTAACTTCAAGCTCTACAATAACTCTCCAAAGCAGGTTCAGGATCTCTTCTCTGTACCGTAATTCCTCTGCAAACATGGATTCACCAGACAGCAGGTTTCCAGAGTCCAAAAGTGTTCCAAAGTTCCTCAGTAGGAAATAGCTGGAGTCCAAAATCCTAGGTTTCCAGGAGTCAGGTCACAGGCTGACTGAAGCTTGATTCAGGAGCACTGATTGTTCAGCTGAGGCTGCTTAAGAAGCAAGAGGAGAGAATCAGGGCGGGAACATGAAAGCTGGAACCTCCATATTAACTGAGGGCAAGATAGCTGCAGCAAGACAGAAAGCAAAATGGCCGACAGAAAACTGAGTTTCAAGGAACATGTCAAAAGAGACAAAGAACCTTACACTCGCCTAATTCCACTGAAGCTCTCATTCTCTTGTAATAAAAAGAAAATAAGAAAACAACACTATACCATACCTGTCTGTTGTTCTGTCCCACGCCATAATCCATGTCTGGGGAGAAATAGTTTTCAACCTGGGCATTGCCAAGATGCAACCATCCAGGCTGAGAACCACTGGTGACAGTTGAAATTCACCACAGTGAAATTCTCCCAGTGAACTTGCCTCTGCACTGTGCGACTTTCTCACGGAGCCAGCGTGGATCTCACTAAGGTCACAGCTGTTCAGCCTGGCTGGGAACGCAGCATCAGTGACGTCACTGTTAGTCACTGAGGCAGCGCTCACAGCAGTTCAGTCACCAGTGGTTATCAGCCTGGATAGACACATCTTGACACCATCCAGGTTGAAAACTATTTTTTTCCCAGACATGGATTACGGCGTGGGACAGAACAACGGACAGGTATGGTATATTGTTGTTTTTTTATTTTAGTTTTATTACAGGAGAACAAGGGCTTCAGTGGAATTAGGAATTAGGTTGTAAGTATGGTTTAATTAAGATTATTAAAGGAGTCTGTCTAATTCTACTGAAGACCTCGTGGTGTGTGTGTTTTTATACAATATAACTATGAGGTTAGTAATGGGGGCGTCATATTGATGCCTCTCTATTGCTAACCTCGGGGCTTGATGTCACCTCACAATACAAAGGTGACATCAACCCCCAACTATCACCCCACTTGCCACTGCTATAGGGCAAGTGGGAAAAGTGAGGCTAAGTACCAGAATTGGCGCATCTTAGAGATGTGCTTTTTCTGGGGCGGCTGAGAGCTGATGTTTTTAACCTGGTGGGAGTATCCATGGCCCCTCCTTTGGCTATTAATATAAGCCTGCAGCTATCTATATATACTACTCCCATAAATATAAATATTACTGAGAAATAAGAAGACATCCCATAAATTAAAAAAACAAATCTTTATTGAAAATCAAATATAAAATATAATATAAAATATATAATAAAAAGCACATTAATACTGTCCTAAGGGACGCCAAGCAAAAATACAGGAAAAAGCTGGAAGAAAAGGTCCAACAATAATGTAGAAATATAGAACCTCACATCCAAAAATTAGATAATATGGGTAAACACTCATACAATGTCTATGGATGCAAAGTATTGCTGATTGCCATATACCCCCTACCTTCACTATTGCCACAAACGGGATAACAGTGAAAGGGTTAAATAACCCAAATTTCCCAAAGTATGTTATTGGTAAAAATTACATACAAATTCAGCATAGAACGCTACACAATGTCCATAGATGCAGAGTATTATTAATCACCATATACCTCCCTCATTCACTATAGCCACAAACGGGATAACAGTGAAAAGGGTTAAATAACCAAAATTTCCCAAAGTATGTTAATAATAATTGCATACAAATCCAGCACTAAGCGTTATGCAGGAAATATTATTACTAATGCCACTAAATCCTGATGATAAAAAAACGAAAGTGTGTGCATGAGATTTCTGAAATCTCATAGGCTTTGCTGGTACTATAAAAAGCAGCTGAAAATTAGCATAAAAATGCAGCAAAAAACACAGCAAAAACACCCAGTGTGAACTTACCTTAACACTGGGTCGAGACTGATGCGATGTTTTCTCGCAAAGCACTCGCCCGTATTATAAGGTAGTGTGACGCCGGCCTTCATCAGCCGCTCCTACGCTGTAAATAAATTATTTTTAAAAATACCTGCGTGGTTCCCCTGTATTTTTGATAACCAGTCAGGCAAAACTCATAGCTGGGGGCTGCAACCCTTAGCTGTCAACTTCATTCTGGCAGGTCTAACAAGAATAGAGGGGTCCCCACGCCATATTTTTTATTTAAATAAATAATTTAAAAAAAAATGGTGTGAGGTCCCCCCCATTTTTTACAACCAGCCTTACTAAAGCAGACAGATGGGGGCTAGTATTCTCAGGCTGGTATGGGGCAATGGATATTGCCGCCCCTCAGCCTAAAAATAGCAGCCGACAGCTGCCTAGAAAAGGCACATTGATTAGATGCGCCAGTTCTGGTACATTGCCTGACTCTTCCCACTTGCCCTGTAGCGGTGGCAAGTGGGGTTCATATTTGTGGAGTTGATGTCACCTTTGTATTGTCAGATGACATCAAGCCCACAGATTACTAAAGGAGAAGTGTCTAGAAGACACCTGTCCATTACTAATCCTATAGTTACATTGTTTATAAAGACACAGCCAGAATAAAGTCCTTTATAGAAATTAGACTAAACAATTTTCCATTTTATTGAAAAATAACAAACACAGTTATACTCACCTAACACCTAATTCCACCAAAGCCCTCCTTCTCCTGTAATAAAACTAAAATAAAAAAAACAATATACCAGACCTGTCTGTCATTCTGTCGCACGCCGTAATCCATGTCTGGGGAATTTATAGTTTTCAATCTGGACGGTGCCAAGATGCGAGCGTCCAGGTTGAATATTGCATATTCGGCGATCGTGAGCCGAACCGAACATTGAAATATTCGCTCATCTCTAGTCATGATGATTGCTTACTCAGAAACACTCTGGGGATTTAACACTTGGCAGAGGTAATATGATTCTCCAAGAATTGGACAGAGGAAGGGACACTGCAGAGTGGTTGTGCTAGAGAAGTGAGCAGTATGGTGAGTATAAGTATTTTGTGTAATTTCTACATCTTACATTTATTGTTTTCTGGGATCTGGTAAGACCCAAGAACATAATAGAATAACTTTTTTGCAATTCAGATTTTCTGGAAAAATCTGTGCAATTTGGCTCATTCAGTCAGATTAGCTCATTCATTGTCAGATTCGTTCATCTCTAGCTTTGGATATGGATATATGTCTGTTTCCAGTCAGAGTAAGAAAAATTAAACCTATTAGCCTATTTTAATATGAGTAAAGAGAGGTTACCAATACCATGTAATTGACCAAATCATGGTTTTTGAAAGCCAATGTGCTTCAGAAAACATGTGACATCACAAATACCACCCTATAATTTGTAACACCAGCAAAGCTATAATCTATTCGGCCAGTGTTTTCCTGCTCTAATTGTATAAATAGATATCACATCTGTCACAAGAACATAACACACAGCTGTTCCAAAGCTAAACTTGTGAGTTGACAGATGTTTTTGCTTTCTTTTTTTTTTAACTAGGGTAACTGAGTGAAATTTGTCTGTGCTGTTTGCATTGAGTTAGTATATAATCATAAGTTTACATTTCCCGGCAGCGTCGGACTGGAACACCTTGGGCCCACCAGAGAAAATCATTCTTGGGGCCCACTATGTAGCTACATAGAAATAAATACAAGACCACCAATTGTGCAGTAAAACACACTCAAATCAGGGTATAATATAAGGTAGTACATGTCTTAATTATGTAGCAGGAGTTGGGGTAGCCTCCCTCATAGATTATAAAGCAGCCCCCTCATAGGGGATAATGCTGCCCCCCTCATAGAGGATAATGCTGCCCCCCTCATAGGGTATAATGCTATATATATATATATATATAGATAGATGATAGATACCATATATACTCAAGTATAAGCCGACCCCTCTAATTTTGCCACAAAAAACTGGGAAAACGTATCGACTCGAGTATAAGCCTAGGGTGGAAAATGAGATTATGCCCCATATGCTGCCCCATGTATTATGCCCCACAAGATGCTCCATAGATTGTGCCCCATATGCTGCCCATGTATTATGCCCCCATAGATAATCCATAGATTGTGCCCTCATAGATGCTCCATAGATTATGCCCCCATAGATGCTCCATAGATTATGCCCCCATAGATTATTCCCCCATAGATGCTCCTTAGATTATGCCCCCATAGAAGCTCCATAGATTGTGCCCCCATAGATGCTCCTTAGATTATGCCCCCATAGAAGCTCCAGAGATTGTGCCCCCATAGATTATGCCCCTATAGATGCTCCATAGATTATGCCCCCATAAATGCTCCTTAGATTATGCCCCCATAGATTATGCCCCCATAGATGCTCCTTAGATTATGCCCCCATAGAAGCTCCATAGATTGTGCCCCCATAGATTATGCCCCTATAGATGCTCCATGGATTATGCCCCCATAAATGCTCCTTAGATTATGCCCCCATAGATTATGCCCCCATAGATGCTCCTTAGATTATGCCCCCATAGATTATGCCCCCATAGAAGCTCCATAGATTATGCCCCCATAGATGCTCCATAGATTATGCCCCCATAGAAGCTCCATAGATTATGCCCCCATAGATTATGCCCCCATAGATGCTCCATAGATTATGCCCCCATAGATTATGCCCCATAAATACTCCACAGATTATGCCCCCATAGATTATACCCCCACAGATGCTCCACAGATTATGCCCCCATAAATGCTCCACAGATTATGCCCCCATAGATTATGCCCCCATAGATTATGCCCCCATAAATGCTCCAGATTTATGCCCCCATAGATTACGCCCCCATAAATGCTCCACAGATTATGCCCCCATAAGTGCTCCTTAGATTATGCCCCCATAGATGCTCCATAGATTATGCCCCCATAGATGCTCCATAGATTATGCCCCATAAATGCTCCACAGATTATGCCCCTATAAATGCTCCACAGATTATGCCCCCATAGATTATGCCCCCATAAATGCTCCAGATTATGCCCCCATAAATGCTCCACAGATTATGCCCCCATAGATTATGCCCCCATAGATGCTCCACTGTGCCCCCATAGATGCTGCTGCAAAAAAAAAAAAGACATACTCACCTCTCGTCGCTGGGGGCCAGGTGCTGGTGTCCTGGGCACCTGCGATATTTACCTGTCACCGGGTCCACTGCTGAGCGCCGCTGTCTTCGGTCCTCCAGCAGTGAATGCTCAGGCAGGGGGCGCGGCGCTCACTAATGACGTCATTGCGCCCTCTGCCTGAACATTGCAGCAAGAGAGGACGCGATGACACAGCGACGCTCAGCGGTTGGAGCGGGTGACAGGTAAGTAATGATATTCACTGATTCCCACGCCCATGTGGGCGTGGGAAGCAGTGAATATTCATTTCTCTTTAGCAGCGGGGACAGGGGCTCCTGCCTCCTGTCACCCGCTGCTGCTCCGCTGGCACGGGTCCCCCATGGCAGCTGCGTGGTGTGCCGCTATTAGCGACACGCCACTGGCTGGGGGCCCTTGGAGCAGCGGGGGGCCCTAGGCAACTTGCCCCTGTATGCCAGCAGGTGCCAGGGCCCCCCAGATGCCAGGGCCCACCGGAGAATCCTCTGGTTCTCCGGTGGGCCAGTCCGACCCTGTTTCCCGGTACAGTTACTACCATGCTTATATTTATTGCTTTTTCTTTTCATAGTCATTCCTGAGATCATACGTTTGCAAATTTACTTCATTTTAAAGAGGATAGAATTTGTTCTGGCTTCGATTTTGAAAAAAAATTGCTTTTCCTTTTGTGCAAATTCTGCACAATTTTGCTGAGTTGTATAAGGTCAGGAAAAAGGTTGAAAAATAATTTAATACTCACCTTGTTGCTCACCTATCCTACCAGCGCCACAGCACATCCTCTGGTCCACTTCTACTGGTGCTCAATGTCCTCTTTGACATCATTATCACCGTGTTTATAACAAAAGACTGACTGGCACATCCAAACCAGTGTGAACAGGTGCATACCAAGAACAGCTACCTCCATATACAATGTTCAAAAAAAGCTTGCATTCTATCATGCTAAAGCATGTCAATGTGAAATATGAAATATGAATAGCAATATGGCTTTTGAATATTAGGAAAAAATGAATGAGACGCTTTGCACAAAATTTGGCCAAATAATGTCTACCCATCAACCATTGTCCAGGTGGTCTAAAAACTGATGGATCCCTGACATGTGTGAATACCTCTCTTAGGCTGATGTCTGAATTGCTGGGTGGACACCTCTCGGTAAAGCCTGCATTTATGGGTCGGTAGGGACATGCTGTAATTAAAATCACCACATGGTGAAGGGCAGAGTGCTCAGTCAGTAAGCTAACATAGAAATAACAAAAGATTGACTGGCACATCCAAACTAGTGTGACTAGGTGAATACCAGGAGCAGCTAGTTCCATATACAATATACAAAAAAAAGGTTGCACCCTATCGTGCCAAAGCATGTCAATGTGAAATATGAAATATAAAAACTGTATTGCTATTCACCTTGTTCAGTGCTCTGAGCAGTTCAGTCTGGTCTCTACTTCTCTACAACATCGTGTAAAACTCTGACGCCATGGCATGCATCACCCTAGGTTTTGTCACCTGCTTCAAGAAAGCACATTGTGGCAACAGAGCCCTATGTGACTCTGGAAGGCCTGAATGACACGACACACTGTGAAAATGGCGGAATAATATGTTGCATGTGATGGAGAAGTAAAGAAGAGGCCTGGAAGGGGCTGAATGGAGGATCGTTTGTGCAACTGTGGCAATAATGAGTAATTTTTGTTATTTTTTTTCACCCTTTTTCTTGCAAAAATATTGTCAGAAAAATACATTAAATTATTGGTAAAAAAAATTATTCAATCATTCTAGTCTTAAAATGTGAGGCATATTCAAATAAAATCTGTCTGATATTATATATATATGTATATAATCTACACGAGGGATCTGATTCACTCATCTCAGTGCCGGTCTTGTAAAATTTTAATTTACGCATTGATATCGACAGTTAATGAACTGGTACATTATTTCCAAATTAGAAATCGGAATTATGTAGATGATTCTTTTTTGTTTCTTTTAGATCTTGGTGGAAACACTAATAGACGCAACATAAAGGAACATGGATTTCCTAAGCAATTAAAATCAATATAATACTGAATAACACAAGCAATTATATGAGAATGTGTAACAGTCTTAGCAATTATATATTAAAACATAAATTAAAGGAATTCCCAGTTGTATGCACAAATATAGTGTGTAATTATGGCTGTTTTCACATCTACAGAGCCTCTGCTGTACATATCTACACATGCTCCACAAGTTGTTCCCATCCATGAATGTTTTCCAGTCCCTATAACAAAATAGGAATATAGAAGTGTTACAGATTTGAACATAGCCTAAAAGTTTGACATTTTTTGTTATACTTTTGATTTCAGTTCTTCACCATCTCAGATTTCTGCTTGCGGTCAGTGAGTGTTAACATTCTCATTTATGTCCAAAAGCTAAAACCCATATTTAACCCCTTGATGACCCAGCCTATTTTGACCTTAAAGACCTTGCCATTTTTAACAATTCTGACCAGTGTCCCTTTATGAGGTAATAACTCAGGAACGCTTCAACTGATTCTAGCGATTCTGAGATTGTTTTTTCGTGACATATTGGGCTTCATGTTAGTGGTAAATTTAGGTCGATAATTTTTGCGTTTATTTGTGAAAAAAATGGAAATTTGGCAAAAATTTTGAAAATTTCACAATTTTCAAATTTTGAATTTTTATTCTGTTAAACCAGAGAGTAATGTGACACAAAATAGTTAATAAATAACATTTCCCACATGTCTACTTTACATCAAAACAATTTTGGAGACAAATTTTTTTTTTTGCTAGGAAGTTATAAGGGTTAAAAGTTGACCAGCGATTTCTCATTTTTACAACAAAATTTATGAAGCCATTTTTTTTAAGGACCACCTCCCATTTGAAGTCACTTTGAGGGGCCTATATGAAAGAAAATACCCAAAAGTGACACCTTTCTAAAAACTGCACCCCTCAAGGTACTCAAAACTACATTCAAGAAGATTATTAACCCTTCAGGTGCTTCCCCGGAACTAAAGCAACGTGGAAGGAAAACATGGACATTATAATTTTTCCAACAAAAGTTTTCTTTTTGCAACAATTTATTCATTTTCACACAGCGAACAGGATAAAATGGATCCTAAAATTTGTTGGGCAATTTCTCCTGAGTACACCGATACCTCATATGTTGTCATAAACCACTGTTTGGGCGCACGGCAGGGTCCGGAAGGGAAGGAGCGCCATTTGACTTTTTGAAGAGAAAATTAGCTCCAATTGTTAGGGGACACCATGTCACATTTGGAGAGCCCCTGTGTGCCTAAACACCCCCACAAGTGACCCCATTTTGGAAACTAGACCCCCCAAGGAACTTATCTAGATGCATAGTGAGCACTTTTAACCCCCAGGTGCTTCACAAATTAATCCGTAAAAATGAAAAAGTACTTTTTTTCCCAAAAATTTTCTTTTAGCATCAATTTTTTCATTTTCACACGGGCAGCAGGATAAAATGGATCCTAAAATTTGTTGGGCAATGTCTCCTGAGTACACCGATACCTCATATGTGGATACCCAAAGAGAAATATGGACCATAAGCAAAATTTTAAATAAAAAATATATAATTTTTATTATCACATTATTCAGAAAACAATATAATACAGGAAATGCCACAAAATATGACAAGGGAAAAGGCAATGCCTAAATCCCACATCCAGTGCAAAGTAGCAGACTAAATAAATAAATGCAAAGAATGCATATCAATGAGAAATGTCCCCTGATAAATCAATTTCTACAGAGAATAAAGTGCATAGTGCATAAATCTACACAGGGTACATACTGCTGGGCTGCAATAGATGTAATCACTATGGCTCACTAACAAGAAATATAACCTTAGTAGGTAAAATGCATAATGCAAAAATGTAGTGGATACACAGATGTATACCATTCCAATATGTCCCCCACAGCTATGATATTGCTGATAGTAAAAATGCCTAATGAAACAATCAATAAGGGATAAATATAACCACAATAGATGAAATCACCAAAGTTCAGTGCAATGTAAGGATTACCACCTGATCAAAGTAAAGTGCATAGTGCATAATATCAGGCACAAACTAGTCAACAAAGGGGTTATATTAAATATGACTGAATTTTAGTTAATATATAACATCAGTTAACTAGTATCCTCCAAATAGAAAAATGGCAGCAGTACATACACTGCAATAATTAATGAGGGACATAAATGACAGTATACATAGGTATATCTAACATAGACCAGCAATATATTAAATAAAGGTATGCAGATAATAAAGGCAGCTTGTAAAAAAGTCTGACAAAGTGTAAACTTACTGAATAGTGGGTTGAAGGACCCCTACGCGTGTTTCGCACAATGCTTCCTCGGGGGGCGCGATGTCAGTGTGCAAAAGACGGGTTTTTATATATCCATTGCAGGAAGTCATAAGCGGTCATTGCTGGCGCTTCTCACCATGCAGCGAGGACCGGAAGTAGGATTCAGCATCCCGTGTCACAGACACCTGCCCACCTGCTTTGTCTGTCTGGTTGAGAAAATAGCGCGGGAGCTCACGCATTTTTTTAAACGAATTTACACCTTTCATCAACCCCTAGCTGTATGAAATTTTGCACACATACACTCATGTAATTGTTAGTGAAAAACATATATCAAACTACTTGAAATGACATGGTTAACTGTATGTAAACCATGTGTAATTTCATGTCGGGTCTGTAATTTCACAAAAGCCCGCAATTGAATTAGCGGCTGTTATACTATGTAGAAGTGTTTGAACTATAAATATATATATATATATATGTTTCACAATGACATGTATATATATATGAGGTGTAAATTCGTTGAAAAAAAATGCGTGGGCTCCCACGCTATTTTCTCAACCAGACAGACAAAGCCATCGAGTGGGGGCAGATAATAACCCAGAGAGGGACCATTATTTTTGGGCCCCCCCGGCTACTAACATCTGCCCCCAGCCACCCCAGAAAAGGCAAATCTATACTTAGATGCGACCTTTCTGGCACTTAGCCCGTCTATTCCCATTGCCCTGTAGCGGTGGCTAATGGGTTACTAATGGGTTAAAGCCACCTTGCTATTGGAAGGTGACTTTAAGCCAGGTTAATAATTGAGAGTTGTCAATTAGACAACTCTCAATTATTAATCCTATTGTATGAAATAAAAATAAAACACACACACTTTAATTAAAGATCATTTTAATGAAATAATCACACAGTTTTTGACCATCTTTTATTTTACAGGTAATCCGTGCGAAGCCCTTGTTTACCTGTAATAAAAATAAAATAATAACGCAACATTATTCTTACCTGTTCGGTGCTCTGTCAGGTCCCACGCTGTAATCCTTCACAAAGGGTTAAGTGGCTTAAAGCTAGCAGCACAGCTAATACTGGCTGCTCAGCTGTAAGCCCCTGAATGAAGGAGTTCCTCTCCCGGCGACAGGAGAGGAAGTGATTAGTGTGGGAAGCTTAATTGATTGCTTCCCCGGCTAATCAGTTCAGACTCCCTCTGACATCACTGATGCTGTGCGGTGTCCCCGGCTGACCTGAACTGATTAGGGCCCCGTCTCACATAGCGACGCACCAGCGATCCCCACAATGATATGAACTTGTCAGGATCGCTGGTGTGTCACTACATGATCGCTGCTGAGCTGCCAAACAGGCAGCTCAGGCAGCGATCAGTACAAGCGACACTGCGGGTACCGTCGCTTCACGTCAGCCCAGGACACCTAATGCATCGTCAGTGATGTCAGAGGGAGTCCCGGCTGACCTGAAGTGAACTGATTAGCCTGAGAAGCAATCAATTAAGCTTCCCACACTAATCACTTCCTCTCCTGTCACCGGGAGAGGAACTCATTCATTCAGGGGCTTACAGCTGAGCAGCCAGTATTAGCTGTGCTGGTAGCTGTAAGCCACTTAACCCTTTGTGAAGGATTACAGCATGGGACCTGACAGAGCACCGAACAGGTAAGAATAATGTTGCTTTATTATTTTATTTTTATTACAGGTGAACAAGGGCATCGCACGGATTACCTGTAAAATAAAAGATGTTCAAAAACTGTGTGATTATTTCATTAAAATGATTTTTAATTAAAGTGTGTGTGTTTTATTTTTATTTCATACAATAGGATTAATAATTGATAGTTGTCAAATTGAAAGCTCTCAATTATTAACCTGGCTTAAAGTCACCTTTCAATAGCAAGGTGACTTTAACCCATTATTAATCCATTAGCCACCGCTACAGGGCAATGGGAATAGACGGGCTAAGTGCCAGAAAGGGCACATCTAATTATAGATTTGCCTTTTCTGGGGTGGCTGGGGGCAGATGTTAGTATCCAGGTGGGGCACTAAATAAATGCACCCTCCCTTGGCTAATATTATCTGCCCCACTCGCTGGCTTTATCTGTCTGGTTCAGAAAAGAGTGCGGGAGCCCATGCATATTTTTTAACGAATTTACACCATTAATTAACCCTACATGTATGAAATTTTGCACACATACACTCATGTAATTGTTAGTGAAAACCATACCATATATCCAACTACATAAAATGACATGGTTAACTGTTATGTTTCGGTAGCTGAGGAGAAACTGCAAAAATAGCCAAAATAGCAATACACCAGGGAGGCTGGAAACTATTGGATTGCAGGACCCTAAACTAACCGCAACACTAGATGTAGCCATGGAGCGTACCTACGGTGATCCTAGACGCCTCGTCACAGCCGAGAGATAGCTACACCTAAAGGCAGAAAGATGAACGCTATCTGCCTCGTAGCTGAACCCCCAAAGAAATAGGAAGCCCCCAAACATGTAATTGCGGTTAGACAAGAAGAAAAATACGGACACAGACAGAAAATAGAATGAGCAAATGCTGGGGCCCAATCTGTCTAGATAGAAAAGTATGGGAAAGAATTCTGACTGCAACCCGAAAAAACCCTGACAAAAATACCAACACTTCTGATTAACAAAAAACCTGATATTACACGATCTCTACCACCTAAATCAGATCTGTGGTGTAACACACAGCAATTCAGCAAATAAAAAGTGACAAATGAACAGAGCAAATGTGCAAACACAAACTGAGCACAAATGCAGCGCCAGGCCCAAAAAGGGGACCAGGCTGAAGTCCACTGCAAGGCAGAGAACCAACAAGGAAAATCCAACCAGAGGAAAAAAAAACAGCAAATCACTTATCTGAATCAAAGCAGGAATGAAAGCTGAGCTCCAAGCAAGACCAGGAAGAACAATTGCTGGTGCAAGGCTGAAGGGAGTTCAGGTCACTTATATCAGACCATTCAGAGCCAGCTAAAGGCCATTCAGCAATTAGTTCATTACCCTCAGCAACCACCGGAGGGAGCCCCAGCTCAGAAGTCACCTCCAGAGTATTCACAACAGTTAACTGTATGTAAACCATATGTCATTTCATGTCTGGTGGCTCTGTAATTTCACAAAAGCCGGCAATTGAATTAGCTGCTATTATACTTTGTAGAAGTGTATGAACTATAAATATATATATATGTGTCACAATGACATGTATATATATATATATATATATATATATTATATTCTATGTGTATATCTAGTGTTTACAAGGAAAGAAAGGTTTTATTTTAATTCCGATATTTCTGTCCCATTGACTTTCATTGGTTTCCGGTATCGGAATCGGCGATATCCGATTCTTTTTGGGTATCGGTCCGATCCAATCCGATCCGATATTTCTTGATATCGGAAAGTATTGCTCAACACTAGTAATCTGAAAATGACCTTTTGTTTGAATAATTTTTTGTGCTGATTGTATTTTTTCTATATTCTTTCAATTTTCCATACCACTATCTAAAAAAAAGCAGACATTTTGCAATTTTTGCACTCGCCGCCAAACTTAGAATCAGGTCCATGTAGTCTACTTTGTACAGCTAACTTTTCAACTATTTCATTATCATCACAGTATTACAATAAAAAGTTCTATACACAGTAGAAAACATAGAATTCACAGTTCACAAATGGTGATGTCACAGCTCACCTCCACCCCCTACCTATACAATGCCTACCTTTGCCCAAATCACAGCATGCTCAGATAAGATTTCTATACAAGCAAATAAGGTCTATTGCGGATAATGTGCATGTTAACAAGGAAAAGTGGTGGCAAGTACGAAAATTGCAATATTTTGATTTTTTTATAGTGATATGGCAAAAAAAAATCACAAATCAAAAAATACATCAAAATCTGGGTACAAAAATAAGCATTTTCTGATAACAAATGGAGAAAGTAAAATCATCAAAGTACATCAAACACTAATACTGTATATGTTGAAAGCGATCTACAGAAATATTGATCCATGCAGACATGATAACTTCTTGCAGTTGCTGCAAATTAGGTGAAGACCTGGTTCACCATTCTGATTCGCTCTATAGGATTAATATTTTGGAACTGCAAAGGATAAGGAACTATTTGTCGTGTTCCTGGAACTCATCCATGACTATCCATGTTGGTGACATAATGCATTGTGCTGTTGGGTGATATTCTCTCATTACTGTAAAGCATAAAAATGCATATTTGACCTATCGTTTTGATGGTTTTAGAATATAAATTGTCTTTATGCTTATAGTCTATAGAAACACGAAGCTTCTACCTTAGACGACTCCCACACATCCACATAGTACATAGCATACTTATAGTTTTTAAAAGCTTTAATTGCATCTTAAACTATTGAAATCATTTGCAGGTGTACTCTCTGAATGAATATTTCTATTACATGGCCTCAGATAAAAAAGGCATATAAACTTTTCATTTTAGGATTTGCTTGATGTAAATTATTAATTTTTTTCTTCCTCTTGAGCATTGAAAGTTCACTGCCTTAACAACTCCAGTTTTTATGCCTGAGGCCAATGCCACCGTTCTTTTCTACTGAACAGATTTTCAGAAATAAGCACAAAACCTTAAAACTATCAGTAAGAAATACGGACATATTACAATACAGGGTTAAGTATTTTCATCTCACCAGATTTTTTTTTTGTTGCTAATTTGTGACATATAAACATTTCAGATAAACCAACTAAATCAATAAAAAGTGAAAAAGTACAAACAATACGAGTAATTACAACATTTATTGGAGACAGAGACTTTTTCAAAACCAAATCAACCTTGTGAAATAGTCATAGACCCATAAACATCGTTATTTGTGCCATCAATGAAAGCAACAACGGCCTTGAAAGGTTTGCGATAAACTAGAGATGATTTTTTACATCACTTTGTAAAGAATTTGTAAAGAATTTTCTTTGCATGAATGTCTTAGATTTTAATTACATTATATAAGCTTTGAGCTTGATTATGGTCTCAACAAAGCATCTCAAAGAAATATTCAGGACTCGGCCATTCCAAAACCTAAATTTTGTTTATTTTAAGTCATACAGGGGCTGATTTTCTTCTTGTTTCAGAGTGCTGTCCTGTTTCATAATTCAACAGGCTTGCACTTCAAATATTAAACTGGGGGACATTCTCCTTCAGGAGTACTGGCTACAGATGAGAAATTGTGATTCCATCAATTATGACAACCTGTTCACATCCTGTGGAAGCAAAGCAGCTTCAAATCATCCCATAACATCCATCATACATGACGTTTGGTGTGAGGTTCCTACGAATAAATATAGTGAAAGTAGACATCAGTGAATCAAATTCAACTTGAATTGTACCAAAAAAATTATTTTAATGAAATTTTTTGTGGTTCTTTTCAGGCAAATTTAGCAAAATGGCAGTTGTCCGTCTGTAATTTTGTTAGATCATAGAGGGCTAGGGAGATGTTTAAAATTATAAAATTAATAAAACATATACTTATCCAGCCCTCATTTATCATAGTCTGTCTAGTCTTTCCAGTCATCAGGGGATAATCCACTTCTTCTATTCTGGCTGTGAGTAAGCTCTGGAACATACGCAGTGTACGTTGGGGCTTACTTGCAGCTAGAAGTGCAGGCCTAATGTGAACACAGGTCAGTGACGTGATGTGATGATGGACTGAACAGCGGGCATGGGGGTAGCCAGAGAGGTGAGCATTAAGGTGAGTATGTTTTTTTTTCTTAAGCTTTTGTTAGTCCTCTACTGTTTAGTAGAATGGCAACCACAGCTGGCAGCCATTTTGCTGAATTTGTGCAGAACGAATTACAAAAATCCTTTTTTTTCCAGTACAGTGGGCACAGAAAGTATTTAAACCCCTTTACATTTTTCACTCTTTGTTTCATTGCAGCCATCTAGTAAATTCAAAAACGTTCATTTTTGTTCTCATTGATGTGCACTCTGCACCCTATCTTGACTGAAAAAAAACAGAAATGTAGAAATTGTTGCTAATTTATTAAAAAAGAAAAACTGAAATATCACATGGTCATAAGTATTCAGACCCTTTGCTGAATATTGAGTAGAAGCATCCTTTTGAGCTAGAACAGCCATGAGTCTTCTTGGGAATGACATAACAATTTTATCACACCTGGATTAGCAGATCCTCTGCCATTCTTCCTTGCAGATCCTCTCAAGCTCCATCAGGTTGGATGGTGCAAGTTGGTGGACAGCCATTTTCAGGTCTCTCCAGAGATATTCAATTGGGTTTAGGTCAGGGCTCTGGCTGGGCCAGTCAAGAATGGTCACAGAGTTGTTCTGAAGCCACTCCTTTGTCATTTTAGCTGTGTGCTTAGGGTCATTGTTTTGTTGGAAGGTGAACCTTCGGCCAAGTCTGAGGTCCCGAGCACTCTGGAAGAGGTTTTCATCCAGGATATCTCTGTACTTGCCCGCATTCATGTTTCCTTCAATTGCAACCAGTCGTCCTGTCCCTGCAGGTGAAAAACACCCCCATAGCATGATGCTGACACCAACATGTTTCACTGTTGGGATTGTATTGGGAAGATGATAAGCAGTGCCTGGTTTTCTCCACACACACCACTTAGAATTACCACCACAAAGTTCTATCTTCATCTCATCAGACCAGAGAATCTTATTTCTTATAGTCTGAGAGAACTTCATGTGTCTTTTAGCAAACTCTATGCAGGCTTTCATATGTCTTGCTCTGAGGAGAGGCTTCCGTAGGGCCACTCTTCCATAAAGGCCTTACTGGTGGAGGGCTGCAGTGATAGTTGACTTTGTGGAACTTTCTCCCATCTCACTACTGCATCTGTGGAGCTCAGCCACAGTGATCTTGGCATTCATCTTTACCTCTCTCACCAAGACTCTTCTCCCACGATTGCTCAGTTTGACTGGATGGCCAGGTCTAGGAAGACTTCTGGAGGTCCCAAATTTCTTCCATTTAACGATTATGGAGGCCACTGTGCTCTTAGGAACCTTGACTACTGCAGAAATTCTTTTGTAATCTTGGCCAGATCTGTGCCTTGCCACAATTCTGTCTCTGAGCTCCTTGGCTAGTTCTTGTGACCTCATGATTCTCATTTGGTCTTACATGCACTTTGAGCTAACTAGATAAAATTCCCAAAAAAGGAATTAAAGGGAAAAACTCTCAATTACACAATAAATACAAAAACCTCCCAGCAGGTGATATGTGACACAAAAAGAAGGTCAAAGAGTATAAAAACAAGTCAAAGTTTATTCAACAAAAAGTAAATAATAGAATAATAAAATAATATCCAATCAGAGTAGCACAAAAGAAGGATTTTGGGGTAATAAGTATGTAAGTATAGCAATATATATATTTCTTTAAAGAAAGGTGACTTATTCAGAAATACATGTCTTACTGCATCCATGTATCCCCCATTAAATATCAGAATATCCTATTAGGACATTTGTAACAGAGGGGTTTGTAACAGAGATGCAACATAAGGTGTAACAGTGTATATATGTACAAATAAGCAAAAATTTAGCAAAAAAAATACCATATAAGTAATATATTATTTCAAAAAGGTGACATATGCAAAACTACACATAATAATAATTCTATATATCTTCTGATAAAGTCACTATGTCCCAACAGGGGTCATATATAAGAAAAGAAATATAGCATGTAGCATAAAGTGCAATAGTGCGTACCAGTGTGCAAATCAACAAGGATAATTAAAGTGCTTATGAAAGAGTTAGCTCCGTGATATAAAGTGCAAAAGTGCGCACTATAAAATTAATGCAGATATCAATCAAAATAAAGAAATAAGGGCTATAACTTACATAATGTCAGTAATTCAGACCCCTGCCTGCCGCCTCTAAGTGCCGTCTTCATCGGGAGACGATGCACTGTGAGCTGTGAGGTCTTATATAGCTATTTGTGTGCCTTTACAAATCAAGTCCTATCAGTTTAATTAAACACAGCTGGACTCCAATGAAGGAGTACAACCATCTCAAGGAGGATCACAAGGAAATGGACAGCATGTGACTTAAATATGAGTGTCTGAGCAAAGGGTCTGAATACTTATAACCATGTGATATTTCAGTTTTTCTTTTTAACAAATTTGCAAAAATTTCTATATTTCTGTTTTTTCAGTCGAGATGGGGTGCAGAGTGTACATTAATGAGAAAAAAATGAACTTTTTTGAGTTTACCAATTGGCTGGAATGAAACAAAGAGTGAAAAATTTAAAGGAGTCTGAATACTTTCCGTACCCACTGTACAGTATATGGGTTTTTGTAAAATTTGAAAAGAATATAATTCCACTAGAATAAATTCACCTCTATCAATTTGTGACCCTTTTCTAAACAAAGTCTAATATCGTAGTTTGGCTTCTGAATTTGAATCTAATTAAAATGTGACTTTGTTCGCTGCTTTTAGAGACCTTCTAGCTGCTTTACGTTGCCAGACAAGTGCTATTTGCTGTAAGTGATGTTTAGATTTAACATGTCTGGCAGTAATCATGACAGGTGTGGCTAGTGAAATGGAATCCATTTGCCAATTGAGTTTGGTTAACAGGTTAATTTATTATCTAAGGACGAAATTACTCTTGTCACAGAAGGCCATGTAAGGGCTAAACAGCAGTTTTTGCTTAAATAAAACCATCAATTTAAAACAGTATTATGTATTGTTTGGGTATCTTTGCCTGATATTAAAAGTGGTTTCAAGATCTGGAATATTCAAGTGTAACAAATGTGCCAAAATAAAAATGTTTCCACTGCACTTTATGTATAAAGAGATGTAAAATAATAGTCATAGTGGGGATATCCTTCTGAGCACAGCAGCCTATTGACTGCATTGAGTAGACAGATGCAATACAACATTTATAACAATGCACCTGTATGAAGGTTCTTAAGGTGGCAGGATTCAGTGATAAAGTTTTTCAGAATTTTAAATACTGCATCGAGGTGGTGGGGTAATGTTGGGGGTCTGCACATTGGGCTAGTGTGTGGCCTGATAAATACTTAAAGACGTTGCCACCACTTTAACATTGATGACCTATCTTTAGGATAGAATAGGTTATTAATGTCTGATCAGTAGGGGTATGACACTCAGCACCCCCACCGATCAGCTGTTCTCCATGTCCGCTAGAACTGCTCAGTTGCAGAGTTGCACAGTCAAACAGAATAGTGGCCATGACTGAGTACTGCAGATTCATCCCTCATTGATTTAAATAGGGGGCAGATGTGCAGTACCTGACCGCGACCACTATACAACTGATGGAGGTGCACTGTGCAGTTCCAAAATTGGGCAGATCCAGATGCCGCCAACACCGGAACAGCTGGAACTGCTCAATTAGATATTGATATAGGAAAGATGTGTATCTTCGTACCGTGTTAGCCAGTAGATAGAAAAATATTTAGACTTGAGAGTCCTCAGTGGTTGATACCTTTTAATGGCTAACTGAAAAGATGGTAACAAATTGCAAGCTTTCGAGACTACTCAGGTCTCTTCATCAGGCATAGACTAATACAACATCTGAAGAATCACATATTTATACACAAAATAGCACAGAAAAAATGCAATAGGTAGGACAAGTGACATGAAGCAGAACTGTCATTATGGCAGAGGGATTAACATAAATATGACTAGTTCATAGATAAGGAGTGAAGGTTTTATTACCCTCTGATTGGGGTCTGGTATTGTGTTGTGATGACCCTAAAAGGTCAGGGAGGCAGATTCCTTAATTGTTGTAGAACGACATAAAACTCTGGGATATATTCATCCCAGCACTAAGAGTGTCAAAGGTCATCATAAGTTTATATTCCCAGACTTTTCTATCCTTCTCAGATTTGAAGTTAGATTTTAATACAAGTAATTCCATATCTGTCATGCTATGACCGGGCATACAAAAGTGTTTGGCCACAGGTAAATCCATTCTTTTTCTCTTATCGTGTGGCGATGAGAATTCATCCTTGTTCTCAGTTTTTGCCCGGTCTCCCCCACATACAGACCCCCAGTTGGACATTTAGTACATATAATTAGGTACACCACATTAGATGTGATGCAGCTGAAAGTACCTGGTATCTTGTAGTCCTGATGGGAGTTGGGGATCTTTATCCTGTCCGTGGTCATTATAGATGTACAGGTTTTGCATTTCTTTTGTCTGCAAGGAAAGGTTCCTGCAGCTGTTGGGGAGGACATCTATAATGACCACGGACAGGATAAAGATCCCCAACTCCCATCAGGACTACAAGATACCAGGTACTTTCAGCTGCATCACATCTAATGTGGTGTACCTAATTATATGTACTAAATGTCCAACTGGGGGTCTGTATGTGGGGGAGACCGGGCAAAAACTGAGAACAAGGATGAATTCTCATCGCCACACGATAAGAGAAAAAAGAATGGATTTACCTGTGGCCAAACACTTTTGTATGCCCGGTCATAGCATGACAGATATGGAATTACTTGTATTAAAATCTAACTTCAAATCTGAGAAGGATAGAAAAGTCTGGGAATATAAACTTATGATGACCTTTGACACTCTTAGTGCTGGGATGAATATATCCCAGAGTTTTATGTCGTTCTACAACAATTAAGGAATCTGCCTCCCTGACCTTTTAGGGTCATCACAACACAATACCAGACCCCAATCAGAGGGTAATAAAACCTTCACTCCTTATCTATGAACTAGTCATATTTATGTTAATCCCTCTGCCATAATGACAGTTCTGCTTCATGTCACTTGTCCTACCTATTGCATTTTTTCTGTGCTATTTTGTGTATAAATATGTGATTCTTCAGATGTTGTATTAGTCTATGCCTGATGAAGAGACCTGAGTAGTCTCGAAAGCTTGCAATTTATTACCATCTTTTCAGTTAGCCATTAAAAGGTATCAACCACTGAGGACTCTCAAGTCTAAATATTTTTCCAATTAGATATTGATAACTTATCCAAAGGGTAGGTCATCAATGTGAAACTAGTGGACAATCTCTTTATAGATGCTTAAAAACAGATCATATAGCATGATTGTCATTTATGTAAGAATCTGTGTAAAAGAGATTCATACTCGCGATATGTGTTCAATATTACAATATTAGATAGGTGGTGGTTTGAACCCTAGCTCCCCACCAGCCAGCAGCTACCAAATATAAACAGTGTACAGAGAAGAAGACCAAAGCACAACAGCCACCATTTTCTACAATAAGAGCTGAGCTGCAACACTCCACAGTGTTAGGGCTACTTACACTGTTGACATGTGTCCTCCTCCAGAGGTGATAATAACAGCTAATCAGTGGGGGTGACAGTTTTAGTTAATATGCACATAAGCCCATGTAGCATATGTGCATGTAGGTAGTGGGAGTCTATTTTTATATAGTGTGTAAAAATATAGTCATCTGAAGAAAGGATAACACATTTTCTTTTTTTATGTCTTAGCATATGTGGATTAAATCAATATTTAATCTTCAAAAAGTATAAAATTAAAATGATATACTTGTGCATAAACAGCGATAAGTTGACTTTACAGTGATCCACTTAATTTAATTATTTCACAACTTTGACATTTCTTTCCAAGAGTGAAAGTAACACCTAATCCCTGAAGAAGGAAACCGTGTTTCCGAAACGCGTAGGAACTTGTTTTGGTCCTTCCTACAATCCGTACTCTCTTTCCTACTGCTCTTCACGTCTAATCACGTGAGCAGTTTCATCACGGCAGGTCCTGTGTACTCCTGCGCTTCGAGTGCGCTTATACAGACCAGGACACAGGGCCACCACTCATCGGATTTCCTACCACGAACATCGGAGGTTGTTACTGGATTTTATATTCATTTGTGTCAGCAGGACAGCTGGCACTCTTTCCTCCAGAGGATCACGTGGTCCCACGTGTTCTAACACGTCACGGCAGGTCCTTCACTATGCTTTTCTTTCAGTGAGGATTTACTTGCTGCCGCCGGCATTCCACGGAGGTCCCAGGAGGGCAGTTTTCATTCTCTGGACTCATCGAATAAAGACAGGCCATAGGAGGCTGAAAAAGGACTCTCTGCAAGCAACAAGCCCATCGGGGCACTCAGGTACTACCTGCCCTTGCAGGTTTACTATTACTGACTATTCAGCATCTGACTATTGAGCTGTCACCGGCCGGGACAGTCTCATTCAGTACTTTACCTTATTATTATTTTTTATTATTTAGGATCATTTCATCGGCTTTTTGCTCTATATATACATATATTTTTTTTCCCTTGTTACATGCACAGCGCATGTACCAGTCAATTCATCTCCTTATTTGTCTTGCTTTACTCCGTTTAGCTCTCACTCACATTCAGTTGCATACTTTCTTGGGATTACCGGTTATTATATCAGGTTTTTCTCATCACTCCCTTTCACGGGGTCTAGCACCATACTGCTTTATCATTTAGTTTACTTATAATAACATAGTTTTAGGGTGTTTTTTAATAACAATATTCTTTGTGCATTTTTTAATATATTCATTTTTTATGCATTATATCTATTTGTGTGGGCTGTTTTTTATGTGCGCAAACTATTCCATATGTATTTTTGATTATTTTTATTGGCATCTTATTGTGGTAGTGTCACTGTTTGCAGCACTCTCAAACATACTAACTGAAGCGCCGCTGATTCATTTATTATTTCCAACACCTAATACCTGTCTGGTATTGCACAATTTTGGCAAAACATCTGGCACAAGGAATTTCTTAAAACTGTCTCTACCAGACTTTGACATGATTTGGGAGATCATTTTTTTTAGGGTAGGCTTCTGAAAAAAAATTTCAGCTGTGTGATGTTTGAAGTCTTTTTTTTGCTTCGCATGCTCAAAATTTTTTAAATGAAAACTTTTAAGCCCCCTGACTGTCTCAACCACTATTTTATTGTTATGGGTATAGATTTTTGTATTCTAATACAGTGTTTTATGTGCCATTTTAATGCTGCAATGTTTGAAGAATTAACTTTTAATATGCAGCGTTGCATATACTAATGAATCAGGACTAGCCCAGAGGATTATCTTGTCCCCCGGACTAGTCCTGCTTTGGCTCTTTTAACCATGTTTCCCTGTGCATGATTGTCAACCTGAAAGTGGTCCTACCATGACAGGAATTAAATTTAGAATGGCAATCTCTTCCGCCAAGGCCTGATTAGAAGATCCAATACATTACTAGTTCAGGGGAAGAGATGCTTAATTAACTTATGATGGTGCAATATAGAGTACATTAAGAGACCAAATACGGTATGGATATGGTTTTATTTGTCAGTGCGTTTCGAGGCAATCATACTGCTTCATCAGAACAAACCCCAGTTATCATTGTGTTTTGTCCTGATGAAGAGGTATGATTACATTGAAACACGTTGACAAATAAAACTGCATCCATACTGCATTTGGTCTCTTAATGTATATTGGATCTTCAACAGCGCAAGTTTACATCTTCTCACATTTCCGAGTTTGTACCCTATCTTTTTGGTGGATCTGCAGCAGCAGTTTTCAAACATGATAACAAAAATTGTTGTGACTGTCACAACCTCTCCAGGTGAGCAAAGCCCATTTTACTCTTTCCCTTTTAATCCGGATATGACCCTATTGCATTTAGTGTCATTCAAGTTTCTATTCTATTAACTGCAGAATAAAAGTTAATTCTTCAAACACATAAAACATATCTTATTGGATTAAATAAGTACTCATCCACGCAGCTAGAGTAGCATCGGGGACACTCAAGGGACCACCTGATGGGTTCCCTTTAAAACTTCATTAAATGGTCATTGATGTTTCATCAAACTTTGCATAAATCAATAGCACAAGTCAATATAAGAGAATTTCTAAAATATCTTGCTTCTTTCTCCATTTATGAGCCACTTCTTTCTCTTTATACCTCCTAAACTAAACAATCACTCACAAACTGTAACTTTCCCTAAAGAATCAAGTTACTTGGTGCTGATAAGTCAATACAGAGAGAAGGAAAGGAGAAAAGGGGAGAAGATGACTGGAGAGAGAGAAACAAAGATAAGATGTTGCTATTTAAAAAAAAAATTTAAAAGGAAAATTTTGTCACAAGTGAAATTTTTTTTGGACCAATTTACATTTTTTTTAACCCCTTTCCAACATCGGGAGTACATTTACGCTAATGTCAGACTCCCTCCCTTTGATGTGGCCCTGAACAGCTTTTAACCCATTGAATATCGCTGTCAAATGCTGACAGCGGTATTTAACATGCACATCCGGCAATCAAGCCAGAAATCCGCACACCAGTGTCCTCTGTCACGTGATCGCAGATCACCGGTGGGTTGGCATGACAACTGGAGGTCTCATGGAGACCTCTATGGTTGTCACTGCTGGCTTGCTGTGAGCGCCTCCCAGTGGTTGGTGCTCATAGCAAGTGAGTAATTCTACTACATAGAGGCGATCTGACCATCGCCTCTATGTAGCAGAGCCAATCAGGCTATGGCAGCTTCTAGTCTCCATTGGAGACTATTGAAGCATGTCAAAAGTAAAAAAAAATGTTTTTAAAAAAATAACAAAATAAAAAAAATGTAAAAGTTCAAATCACCCAGCCTTTTGCCCCATTCAAAATAAAACAATAAAAAAATCAAACATACACATATTTGGTATTGCCGCGTTCAGTATCGCCAGATATATCAATAAAAAAAGGATTGACCTGATCGCTAAACAGCATAGTGAGAAAAAAGTCAAAACGCAAGAATTACGCTTTTTTGGTTGCTGCGACATTGCATTAAAATTAAATAACGGGCGATCAAAAGATTGTATCTGCACCAAAATGGTATCATTATAAATGTCAGCTCAGCAGGCAAAAAATAAGCCCTCACCCAACCCGATGTTAGGGCTGGCGGAACGCACAAAATAAATATAAATAATAAGTGCGTTCGCAGCCCGGGGTCCACCGTGCAGACAGAGCCTGCTGCTAGTAGAATGGCGGAATGGCGAACTCTGTTACTTCACAGAGTCACAACTGTGGACACTGTGGCCCTATATGGCGGTATAAGCGAACTCTGTTACGCCACAGAGTCGCTAAGGTAGAAACGCAGAAATATGGACTGTGTCCTGTTAACTCCACAGGTATGCACAGACAACTGCTGTGCGGACAGCAGTCCGTAGTAACGCAATCATCAATGCAATCAGACAATCTCCTCACCGGAGAAGCCGGTATTCTAGGGGCTTATTTCAGCCGAGCCCTAAACCTGTGCATACAATCTCCTCACCGGGGAAGCCGGTATTCTATGGGCTTATTTCAGCCGAGCCCTAAACACGTGCATACAATTTCCTCACCGGAGGTGCCGGTATTCTAGGGCTTATTTCAGCCGAGCCCTCACACATGCGTGCAAGATCACCCTGGCGCAAAGCACATAATGTGATTGATACTAGCGCATGGCGGCACGACCATGCCACCCTTTTATAGTAGCAACTACAGGGCCTGCCAGATAAGGACCAATAGGAAACTGCTCCAGAACACAAGTGGTTTCAGGACCTTCCTGGCGGACCAATAGGAGCTGCTGCAGTACCTGAGCATGTGACCCCTGATCTCCAATGAGAGATCTTACTCTGGGCATGCTCAGAAGGGGAAAGCAAGGACTTTGTCCTAAAGACGTTTGCTTGCCGCTAACCAGTACTGGCTACAATAGCAGAGCCTGGAGGAGCAGCAGTAATCCTCTGCACAATGTTAGACTGGGTGAGATGCTGGGACCGACGCCTATGCTGAGCAGAGTCCACTGCAGCCGGAGACGGATGGGAGACCGCAGCAGGGATGGCTTGAGATTCCCCTCGTGCAGGAGTGAGAACTTGACCCCTAACACCCAAGATCATGAAAAATGGAGACACTACAGGTATCGGAAAATGGCTCAATTTTTTTTTAACAAAGTTTGGAATTTTTATCACCACTTAGATAAAAAAGAACCTATACATTGTTCGTGTCTATGAAGTTGTAATAACCTGGAGAATCATAATAGCAGGTCAGTTTTAGCATTTAGTGAACCTAGTAAAAAAGCCAAAGAAAAACAACTGTGGGATTGCACTTTTTTTTGCAATTTCACCGCACTTGGAATTTTTTTCCTGTTTTCTAATTTACGACATGGTAAAATCAATGGTGTTTTTCAAAAGTACAACTCGTCCCGCAAAAAACAAGCCCTCACATGGCCATATTGGCAGAAATATAAAAAAGTTATGGCTCTGGGAAGAAGGAGAGAGAAAAACGAAAACGCAAAAGTGAAAATACCTCCAGGGGTTAAGGGGTTAAACTCTTAAATAAAAAAAGATACATTTACTGTCTGCATAACCATACTGACCTGGAGAATCATACTACCAGGTCATTTTTACTATATCGTGAACATGATAAAAAAAATGGTAGAAAATAGTGGAATTGCAAATTTTTTGCAAATTGTATGCACTTGGAATTTTCTCTGCTTTCAGTGCATCACATGATAAATTGAAAGTTGTCATTCAAAAGTACAATTTGTCCCACAAAAAATTAGCCCTCTATTATGCTGGCCACTCACACACCTTCTTAGCATCACCCTACTTACTGTGTGTTTGCTCTGCTCCACCAAGTACCTGACCATCAAACTGCTCCTTATGGGCGTGCAATCTAACTCTGCAAGAATTTGTATCCACTCTGGTCTGCATATATTTGCTTTCCCAGCCTGCTAGCAGGTGATATCAGGCGACTCCACACTACATTCTTCAGCAAAATGTTGGATCCTAGACTGCTAGTACCTAGTTCAAGAACATATCCGGGTGAAGTATCACTGGATGCGCTGCTGATGAATTATATCCGACAAATATTTTCCTTGAAAACTTTATTTTAGCAAGTTTACAAAGTCAACGTGTTTCGAGGTCAACTTAGGACCACTTCATCAGGAAAAAAAACTAGTTTATCCTTGTAGTAGATGATCTTATTTATATGTGGTCCTTCTTTAGAAAAAAACGTCAAATCAGGCACATGATAATGTCAGAGTTTATTACATTATAAAAAGCTTAAAACAAATATAAAATTATCTCACTTATTTTAAAATAGAAATATATTCTATCTATTTCCATATATATTCGTTTTAAGCTGTTTAAGATATGTTCTTTCTCTAAGTCATTTGGACTCATGTCCTGCAGCAGGTGATATATGCATTTGATACATGTTGCTTTGTTGCTACACCACCAGGTGAGCAGATCTATGTTGGCTTCTGTATTGTTTTAACATTTTAAACCCTATTGTGAACTCTTCCTTTTCCCAGTTTTCCTCACTACTAGTACCTAGTTCATGCGTACCTTTGTGTTCTGTCTCCCATTATTGACCAGGTCTGTTTACTCACTTTGTTTCACATCTACATTCCTGAATCCGGATTTGAATAGTGAATCCGTGGTGCCTGCAGTGTCCTCGGACTGTCTAACTATGATTCAGTCTCGCCCTACAGTACCTCATACTTGCATCAGTGACCATATGGTCAGCTGCTGCATTCCCAAGGACTGCCCAGGAGTGGTACCTGGTGTCTACAGACAGACCATCCTGTCCTTACCATCAGAGATTCTAGTGAAGACCAGGCAGACACTT
This sequence comes from Oophaga sylvatica, assembly GCA_033576555.1. Taxonomy (NCBI): domain Eukaryota; kingdom Metazoa; phylum Chordata; class Amphibia; order Anura; family Dendrobatidae; genus Oophaga; species Oophaga sylvatica. The sequence continues at coordinate 65,051,890 of JARQOD010000008.1, forward strand.
AGTCATACCTCTTGAGGGAAAACCTGGCCCATGGCGTACTAGGTCCACACCCACCAGCATTAATTACATTGCATTCGGGCCATGGACCCCACTGATAAATCTGGACCCCAAATCTGGTGTACAAGTTTTGTACAAGGAGGTCCGCTCTCAGCATGATCTTCAGGACCAGTTGATGCAGGCCATTAATCTGGTGACAACCCAGCTGCAGGATCTGTTCATCGTAATGTACTCCACATGTCTGGCCAACCCTCCTTTGGACATTCAACCTCTCCGAGGGAACTGCCTATTGCTCCAATTTTTGGTGGATCTGCTAAGCTACAGCTTCCACTTCAACCCTGCTATGATGGAGTTCCCAAGGAGAGATTAATTTCACACTCTACACTCACCTCTTTCCTTTGGGACAGACCAAGATAGCAATTATGGTCTCTCTTCTATCTGGATAAGCCATGACCTGGGAATACTCCATTTGGGAGCATGGAAGTCTGGAGATCTGTGATGTTGGGAGGTTCCTAGAGATGTCCTGTGTGGTATTCAAGGTTCCAGGCCCTACGTCTTCAGTTGCTTCATCCCTGTTATCTCTAAGGCAGATCATGGATACTGTGGGCCAGTATTGAGTACACTTCGGAACCTTGGTAATGGAGCTGGCTTGAAAATAAAAGGCCCTGGTGCCCCCTTCTGGCAGGTCCTGTCTGTTCGAATTAAGGATAAATTGGCTGGCAGAGACCTACCATCCATGCTGGATGCCATAATGCACTTGGCCACTAGGAATACCTGCCATAATACATACCTGGCCACTTCCATGAGTATACTCAGGAACAAGCTTTGGTGTCTCCTTGTTCCGGAAGACCACCCAGACACTCAGACAGGTTCCAAACTTCCTGTTCACTTTGCTATCACAAGGCATACTGCCAGCCGCTCAACCAATGCATGTTGAATTGGCCAAACTTTCTTCACAGGACCAAAGAAAGCAAGGGTACAGGGAGAACATTTCTATGCACTGTGGAGGCAAGGAACATTTTGTTAGTCAGTGCCCTGTAAGACCTAGGGTTAGCCAGAGAGACGGACCTGCCTTACTCCGAGGGTTATGACACCATCTGGATTGTAGTAATGCGGTTCTCTAAAATGGCTCACTTCATTCCTCTGGCCACCCTTCCCTAAGCTCACCACACAGTTCCTTCATCATGTGTTTTGTATCCACGGTCTTCCTCTCCACATAGTCTCTGATCGTGGAGTGCAGTCCACTTCAAAGTTGTGGAGAGTTATGTGCAAGCTGCTGAATGTCCAGCTGGACTTTTCCTCAAAATACCATCCACAGACTAATAGGCAAGTAGTATGGATTAATCAGATTATTGAGAACTACCTTCACTATTTTATCACTGCCAGTCAAGATGACTGGGTACAAGTACTCTCCTGGGGGGGAGTTTTCCTATAAAACTATGTTAAGAAGTATTCTGGAGCATTTCTATTCTTTGTGGAGTACTCCCAGCATCCTCAAGTGTCCACTCCTATGTCTTCTTCCTCCAGCACCAGCAGCTGATGACTTGTACAGCAACCTTCTACAGATCTGGCAGCAGAATCAGGCTTCTATCATTAAGGCACTATCTCGGTTGAAGACTCATGCCCACAAGAAGAGAGGTTCTCCACCTCAGTATCTTCCTGGAAATAAAGTCTGACTGTCCTCTCAGAAAATTCACCTAAAGGTGCCATCATACATGTTCTTCCCCTGGTACCTTGGTCTGCACAAAATTATCAGGTAACCTAATCCAGCTACCTACTGCATTCTACTCCCTGTGAATCCTCAGATCTAAAACGCCTATCATGTCTTGCTCCTGAAGCCAGGGGTCTTGAATCGCTTTTCCAAGGTTCATATTCCTGCCTCTATTTCTGTTTCTGAGGGGCTTTGGAATGTGTTCAAAGTCAAAGACATTCTGGATTCCAAGAGAGTTCAAAGGAAGAAATTCTATTTAATTGATTGAAAGGCCTCTGGCACATGAGGGGGCGTAAAGGGGAGGTACTGTTATGCCAGCCACTTGCACGCCTCCTAAGCACCGCTCTACTCACCTAGTGTTTTTCTCATCTCCACTTAGTAACTGACCATCGCTCTGAGTTGCCTTGTGCTGGTTAGTAATAGGCAGGCGCTGCCAAACTGCAGGAATTTGTATTCACTCTGTTATGCAGAGATTTGCTTCCCCAGTCTATCAATTGCTAGCAGGTGGTAGCAGGCTACTCTACCCTCCATTCCTCACCTGAACATTGGTTGGTAGCCTTTTATACCTGGTACCTTTGTATTCTGTCTCAAGTTATCAACCCTGCCTGTTTACTCACTTTGGCATCTCCATTCTTGATTCTGGTTTTGAATAGTAGACTCATGCTGCCTTCCTTGACCTTGGACCATTTGACTATGCTTCAGTCTTGCCCTCCTGTACCTTGTACTCTCGTCAGCTGCTGCAGTCCCTAGGACTACCCTGGAGTGGTACCTGGTGTCTACCGGCAGCCCAGCCTATCTTCATCATCAGAGGCCCTAGTGAAGACCAGATAGATACTTAGTCCCATGAGGGTAAGCCAGGCTCATGGTGCAGTGGGTCCACACCCACTAGAGTTACACTCTCATAAAGTTATGTGGATGGATAATTACAGTTATGGCTCTTGGAAAAAGGAGAGGAAGAAGCAAAAATTAAAAAATGGAAATTGACCGCAGCAGGAAGGGTTAAAATTAGAGATAAAGCCATCATAGCGCAAAGCCAAAATAATAGGCCACATACAAGTCATATAATGTAGAAAAATAGTGCTACACTTTATGTACACAGACATGATAGTTTACCTAGAAACAACAGACATAACAAGTATGCTTAAAGCATCTCAGTGGGATTTAAATCTGTGCCTTGATATCTCTAACGATCTACTAACTGCTAAATCTAATTGTCACTACTCCCTGCTGATTTTCCGGGATCTCTCTGCAGCATTCAACACTGTGGATCACCAGCTCCTCCTCACTATGCCATGATCTATTGGGCTCAAGGATACTGCTCTTTCTTGTTTCTCATCCTACCTCCCTTATTGCTCCTACACTGTATCTTTTGCTGACTCCTCTTCCTCTCCTGTTCCCTTTTCTGTAAGGGTTCCTCAGTGTTCAGTTCTAGGCCACCTCCTTTTCTCTATATATACTGTCCCTATTGCAGTGCTACAAACATCCAGTGACTGTCTTTTTTGCTGTTTCTAACACCATGTCCTCACTCTATCTGAATCTGTCAAAAACCGAACTCCTTGTGTTTGCTCCCTTTCTAGAACTTTCCTAAACCCAATATTGCCATTTTCATATGTGATTCTGCCATTGCTCTCCAGTAGCAAGCGCTATGGATTGTGGTTATATTTGGTTATATGTTAGTTCTTTCCTTCACTCCACACATCCAATCACTTGCTCCTTCATGTCACCTGCACATCAAAACACCCCTAGAATTCGACCTTTTCTTACCTTTGACTCTGCAAAAACTCTTACTGTTGCTCATTCATTATCATCTGGACTATTGCTACTCTTTATTATTGATTTCCCTCTTACTAAACTCTCCCCTCTCCAATCCATCCTGAATGCACCAGCCACAATCGCTACACCGATTCCTCGACCCTGTGCCAGTCATTGCACTGGTTGCCCATCTGCTACAGAGTCCAATATAAAGTTATTGCTCTTACCCACAAAGCTCTCCACAGTTCTGCACCACCCTACACCTCCTCCCTAATTTGTCTACCAGCCTCAATAATCCAAACCTTCCACTCCCATCTCCAAAACTTCTTGCTTGCTGCTTCAGTTCTCTGGGATGCGCTACCCAGAGTAATTTGATTAATCCCCAGCAATTTTAAGTTAGCCCTAAAAACACACTTCTTTAGACAGATCTATGGCCTCACCTTACTTAACTATTTCCATTTTAACTTTACAAAATTTTCTTCAAAATCTGGTCCCTTGCAGCATCCGTTTACAGGCCATCTATGCACTTAATAGCACTCTGTGTCTGTACTTGAACACATACTGACTGATGACCTGTTCATGCAGCGTTAAGTGAATTCTATGTTTATTATATTGATTGCTGGACCGTACATTACAAGCATTTTTTAGCATTTACCTTTTGTGTCTCCCCTTTTTCCTCACAAATTGTAAGCTTGTGAGCAGCAGGGCCCTCGTTCCTCTTGGTATCTGTTGAATTATAAGTTATTTAGTAATGTCTTTATTGTCTGTACAATTATCCTCTAAATTGTAAAGTGTTGCGGAACATGTTGGCGCTATAGAAATAAAAAATATATATTATTATTATTATAAACACAGACCATTTTATGAAATTCCTGACACAAATCATCAAGTAAAAAGGGTATTTTATGCCTCTTCATTTTTCAAAGCAAAGGAAAATTTAAACAATGCATAATGTACAAAAATTTCAAGATTGTATGTGTTAGGGGTCAGGCAACAGCTGGATTTGAACCTGAGGCATCAGTGGTCCCCAAGCCAGGATTCAGCCAGGGCAGATGCTGCTTAGCCTCACTGGTGATCCCAACACCTAGCCAGTACAAGCTGTCGCCAGGGTCTTTGGTAATTGTAGCCTTAAGCATGGGTTTCAGAAGGAGACAGGGCTGTTACAGCCTAAGTCCAGAAATGCCTGCACTGAGCATGTCCGTGACATGGCGAACCCTGATTGGTGGTTAACGTCAGCTGATCCTCTGACCTGGCACTGCCTGATTGGTCACGGGTGACGTCATCAGTGATGCAATTGACGAGATGGCTGGTGGCGGAACTTAGCCCTTAAATAGTTTGTCTGTCCGCGGTGCGGCGCAGTCAGATCATGCTAAAATAGGCAGTGCTCTTGTGTGGACGTACCAGAATCTAGGCTCCTCGTGCTCTCTAGCTTTACTCTCCGGGACCTGCCGATGCCAGAGTACGCTTGGCTAATTAGCACAGGTCCTTCAGGCAGGTTTAGCTTAAGCCAGTCTTGCTACGAATATAGGGTAGCTATACACCCTGAGCAGACTGCGGGGCACGTAACCTGGGCATCGCCTGCCAAGCTGAATAGAGAGTTGCTCAGTCCAGTCTCACGCCGGCTGGTAGCACGTACGCCTGGCGTTAGTCGCACGCACTTCCTAGCGGCTGGCACGTAGCTTCTGTGCAGTCAACAGGGCTACGTCTATACCAGCTTGCAGCACATAGTGCAAACCTAATATCTGGCAAGTGGCTTCTGTGCCATTAACAGGGCTACATCTACGCCAGTCGATAGCACATCTCCCATGACGTTAACGGAGATTATTATTATTATTATTTTTTTCTATAGCGCCATTAATTCCATGGTGCTGTACATGAGAAGGGGTTACATACAAAGTTATAGATATTGTTTACAGTAAACAAATTTACAATGACAAACTGGTGCAGAGGGGAGAGGACCCTGTCCTTGTGGACTTACATTCTACGGGATAATGGGGAAGAAACAGAAGGTCGGGGGTGCGGCAGCTCTGGTGGTGGCGGCGGCGATAGTGCCAATTTTACATCTCCCCTAGTGTGAAGTAACACTGGCGAGATCTAATACTATATTTCTGTTGTCAGTTGTTACCCTTATACCCAAAGGGTGTTCTGCAGCAGTGACATAAACTGCATCATGGACCCCAGGTTCGGTTGCAATCCATTATATAAAAAGTTGTTGCAACTGAGCTCATAACAGTATGAGTATGACATTGGACATATATGGAAATATTTGTAAAAAAAAAGATTCAATTTTTTAAACAAAAATATAAAGATAAAATATTTAAGTGGACAGAATCCAATGTTTTAACATGTTAAAATTAACCATTAAAATGTATCACATAATAATAACAGCAAATTTTGTACTAAAGGTATAATTTGTGATATTATTATCTACATACAGTATTTGGAACATTTTTTTCCATCAAATATATTTAAATATTTCCATTAAATTGTACTTTTCATCTTTTATAAATTTAGAAAAATAATTAGTAAGTTTGCTTGCAAACTTTTCCATGTCTTATCTCTGGAAAATTAGTATTCCATTATGTTTGCTCCAAGAGAAAACAAGCTGATTAGGCCCACTTTTATTTTGAAGTCTTTGAAAAAATGAAGTACTTCATAGAATTTTTTGTGACATTACATTTGTAATGCTTCAGGATCTCCATACCCTAAAATCTTAATTACAATATGCAAATTGAGCCCTGATAATACATTTTGAGACAAATCATAAAAGAAAAGAGAATAAGTAATGAGGACTTGTTCATGCATTCTTATTTGGAATGGTAAGTAACTGTGTACTGAATGTTATCCACATGCCCAGTATATTATAAATGTGGAGTCTATTACCTATTACCTATCATGTATCTAAGAATGTACCTACACTTAGAAAGGTTTGTCCTTCAAGGGGTTGTGTGTGACCACAGCCTTGAGAATCCTCACTTTGCATGCTCTGCTCACAGTGAGGACTCTCCGATGCTGGCGCCAGGGTGGCAAGCGCATGACCTCAAGTATACGATGTGCAAACTCCGTGTTAGGGTCTGCGGAACGCACCAAATATAAGATGTAGAGAGGTGCGTTCGCAGCCCGGGGTCCACTGTGCAGGCGGAGCCTGCTGCTAGTAAGATGGCGCAAGAAGCGAACTCTGTTATCCCGCAGAGTCGCCAAAATAAACGCCGTAACGCGCTGTGGCAATATGTGCGAACTCTGTTATTCCACAGAGCCGCTAGAAGGAGTGCCGCAGTGCTATATGGCGATGTGTGCGTACTCAGTTAACACCACTGAGTCGCAAAGTAAACACGCTAGGGCGCTGTCTAGCATTGAAAGCGAACCCTGTTGCGTCACAGAGCCACTGAGACAAACTTCTGTGTCCTGTCAGGCACCCAGGTACACAGTTGACTGCTAAGCGAACATAGAAAGTGATCATGCGCTAATGTCCTCGCAGGAGTCACCCACAATCTATGGCGTCTGAACGCCAGGCCCTGAATACGGCAATCAAACTCCTCACCGGTTATGCCGGTAATCTAAGGCATCTAAGACATCGACCCTGACCAGCTAGCATACCAAGCTCCTCACCAATTAGGTCGGTATTGTAATGGCGTATTTCAGCCGCCCTAACCACACACACGCATGACCATACTGGCGCAAAGCATATAACGGTTGATACTAGCTTACGGCCGTGTGGTAAGGACAGTCTTTTATAGCAGCCACGAGAAAAAGACCTTCCAGGAAGGACCAATGGGAAGCTGCTTCAGAACATCAACAGCCACAGGACCTTCCTGAAGGACCAATAGGAGTGGCAGCTGTATCTGAGCATGTGACCCCCAATCTCCAATGGGAGATCTTGCCATGGGCATGCTCAGATGAAGCAACAAAGGACTTAGTCCCAAATCTGCCTGCTCCAACACTGGTTGCAGCAGCAAGTCTCTGCACAGTACTGGGCGGGACAAGATGCTGGGACCGACGTCTCTGCTGAGCAGGAACCACTGCGGCCGGAGACGGATGGGGGACCGCAGCGGGAACAGCTCGAGATTCCCCTTGTGCAGGAGTGGGAACTCGAACCCTAACACTCCGGGTGACATTCTGAGTAGATAGGCACTACCTCAGTCAGAGCACATTACCGCCACTCCCTGTGCTGGCACTAGAGATTCATCCCATGATATAGTGCATACGATGTGAGGATTCACAAGCCTGCAGTCACATAGATTTACTGCAGACTTGTAGTTTAAGACCATATATTATGAGCAAAGCATACAAAACTTTTTCATGCTGCTATACTAGCTGCTATTACTACCTTTTGTGGTAGGACATTCTACAACCCGACTTCCCTAACTATAAAGAACCCTTTCCTATTTAGCTGCCGGAATCGGCTTTCCTCCACATGTAATGAATTTCGCCTGCTCCTTTGTAATGTCCTTGGAAGGAATAAATTACGTTCCAGTTATTTTTATTGATGAGACACATATTTCTACATAGAAATTAGATTCTCTGAGGCGTCTTTTTTTCTAAGATGATCAAGCCCAACTTTTCTAACCTCTCATTAAGAGAGATGTTCAATCCCAACTAATTAGTTGGCCACCTTTGAACCGACTGTAGATTACCAAAACCCTTCTTACAATGTAAAGCCAAAAACTAAATCCCATTTTCAAGATGAGGTTACAATGGAGTTATAGAGCGGAAGTATCAACTGAGATCTCAGGTTTTTACCTTTGTTTGCCCTAAAATCTTATTTGCTTTTGCAGCCATTAAATTCTGCTGCTCAGCTTTCTTTCACCCAGAATAGTCTTTCTTCTGCGCTGTAGTACCTAGCATAATATCATTTAATTTGTGCAGCAATTCGATTACTGTGGGATTGGTGCATTAATTTACATTTATTAACATTAAACTTCATCTGTCATATTTTTGCCCAGTTTATCTAGATCACGCTTTACTATTAAACAGTGTAGCTCAGTTTTTATCATATTGCACTGCTTATACCCACACCACTGACATTAGCCAAGCGATGGATTTGAAGAAGACAAAGATAAATTAAAATAACAGTAATTTCCACTAAAGATGTGTGAATATGTTCAAGGTAAATTCAATTTTACAAAAAAATAGAATTCTACAAGTGACTGCCTTTTGCTGAATTGTAGTAAGCAAAATGGCAAAAAAAAAAACATTTTCATCTTATCACATCTCTGTCGAAGCACAGTAGCACGCCAACAAATTCTCCACATGGCCTATGGCGTTTACTTCCCCTATCTCCACATGGTCTGGCATAAAGTAGGCCTCAAATGTCATGATTTTTTGCTGCCAAGGTCTTTTTCGACAGTTCGGTCAACACACATCATGATGTCAAGATGCTCATTGTAACATAATGACGTGCACCATTGCATCATGCCAATGTGACTTTTGAGGCTTTTTGAGAACTAAAACAAAGTAAAGATTGCAGAAGAAGATGCAAGAGGCCACACAAAAGCACTGGATGGCAAGCTATGGCGAATGGACAGATAAGCAGTGAGGTGAGTTTTGCTATATTTTTTTTCACCCTATGGTTCTTATGCTCATGATCATAATAAGGAACATTTGGTTTCTTTTAAGTAACTTACAGTGGAAACTAGAAGTTTACATACACTACATAAAAAGACACATATGCATGTTTTTCTCAATATCTGACAAAATCAGAATAAACCTTTCCTTTTTTAGGTAAATTACAATAATTATTAATATTTGCCAAATGCCAGAATAATGAGAGAGAATGATTTAAGACATTTTTATTACTTACTGCAAAGTCAAAAATTTACATACATTTCATTAGTATTTGCTACCATTGCCCTTAAACTGAATGACTTGGATGAAACGTTTGGGATCTCCTTCCACAAGCTTCTCACAATAGTGGGTTGGAATTTGGGCCCATTCCTCCTGACAAAACTGGTGTAACTGATCCAGTTTTGTAGGTCACCTTGCTTACACCTGCCTTTTCAGCTTTGACCATAAATTTTCAATAGGATTAAGATCAGAGCTTTGTGATGGGAACTCCAAAACATTGATTTTGTTATCCTTAAGCCACTTTGTTACCATTTTGGCAGCATGCTTCGGGTCATTGTCCATTTGGAAGAACCATTTCCGCCCAAGCTTTAACTTTCTGGCTGACGTGTTGAGATGTTGCTTCAGTTTTGCCACATAATCTTCTTTTCTCATGATGCCATCTGTTTTGTGAAGTTCATCAGTCCTCCAGCAGCAAAACAACCCCACAACATCATGCTGCCACCCCCATGTTTCACAGTTGGGATGGTGATCTTAGGCTCCCAAGCTTCTCCCTTTTTCCTCCAAATGTAACAATGGTCATTATGCCCAAAAAGTTCAATTTTAGTTTCAGCAGACCACAGAACATGTCTCCAAAAAGTAAGGTCTTTGTTCCTGTGTGCAGTTGTAAACATTAATCTGACTTTTTTATGTTACTTTTGGAGCAATGGCTTCTTCCTGGCAGAGTGTTCATTCAGCCCATGTTGATACTTGTTTGACTGTGGATATTGACTCAATCTCACCAGCTTCCACCATTATCTTCACAAGGTCTTTTGCTTTTGTCCTTGGGTTGACATGCACATATCAGACCAAAGCACGTTCATCTCTGGGACACATAACCCGTCTCCTTCCTGAGAGGTATGATGGCTGGACATTTCCATCTTGTCTGTACTTGCATATAATTGTATGTACAGATGAACGAGGCACCTTCAGAAGCTTCCAAACACATGACATCATCATATGGGCAGTCCAGAATTGTTTAAAGGCATAGTAATCTTAGTGTATGTAAGCTTTTGACTTTGCAGCAAGTAAAAATACCTTAAAACATTCTCTTTCTCTCATTATTCTAGCATTTGGCAAATATTAATAATCATTGTAATTGACCTAAAATGGGAAAGGTTTATTCTGATTTCATGCATGCATATGTTTCTTTTTATATAGTGTATGTAAGCTTTTAGTTTCAACCGTAAATGCTAATCGAATTTCCCTGCAAAAATTTGAACAATCTGCCGAATCAGAGTCTCGGCAAATTTACTCATCTCAAATCTCCAGTATCTATGGTAAAATAGTGACCAGGAGATAAAATTATTCAAAAGTGTTTCAGCATGTTTAATGTATTACACATTTCATGTTTTCTCCAGTTATCAAGCATGTACTAACATACGTTGTGGGAATAATTTCCACCAGACAGCAGAAATTAAATAAAAATTCAGCTTGTGGAATACTAATAAAGACAAACTTAATTAAACTATAATATTCTGACAGAAGGTGGCAAATCATGTGATTTTAGTCATTATGAGATATTTTGCAATCATAAAATAAAGCGGTTTTGTACAGAAAACATTCAATTGAAAATTATAGGACATTTTCCATATTTACAAGACACAGGATACCATATTCTTGTGGCTGATATTTTTCTTACCCGTTTGCTAGTGTTGTCTTAAAAAATCTAGTTTTGAAAAAATGTACTATGCAAGCCAAGGAGCTATGTTAACTTGTAAGAACCATGATACAACATCCATTTACAGGTACAAAAAATGCTATTTTTCATACTAAATGCATTTAAATGTTAGCGTAAATTGCAACAAAATCTGTATTTCATGAATTGCACCATATTTATGATGGGTTCTAGACACTTTCCAACCTTTCCCAGTAGGGGTGTGGCCTCCTAGTTAAAAAGGTTATACCTTACCCAAAGGGGTCTAGTTTAATGCACTACGTAATGGCCAAAAATGAGTTAAAATTGTGGTCCACATTTTCAGTACAAAGTAAGTCAAATTGAAAAGTTAAATTAGATAGATTTATCAAACTGCATGAACCACTATGATAAATATAGTGCATTTTAAGACTGTCTAGTCTTAAGGTACTGCCACACTAAGCTATCCCGCTAGCGATCTCGTTAGCGTTGCATACTAATGAGATCGCTAGCGGGATTGTTTCTATATCGCTAAATGCTGCCGCATTTAGCGATATAGTTAACGACGCTATCGCCGTTAGCGATCTTCTTAACGACTTTAGCGGTACAAAAGTACCGCTAAATCGCTAAGAAAAGGTGCCACACAGCGATAAGATACTTACCCAGCGGGAGCGCCAGCGATGAAATAGGGTCCGGAACGATTCCAGCGACGAGCGAGATCACAGCAGGAAGCTCGTCGCTGGCAGCTGCCGCACTGAACAATATCGCTAACGGGATCGCTAAATAGTGACGTTTTTTAGCGATCCCGTTAGCGATATTGTTTAGTGTGGCATACCCTTTAGTTTGCACTAAAAGTTAGACATTTTTCATAAATATTCCATCATTAGTAAAAGCTAGACAGTTGCACCAGATTGTTGTGAGCTGACATTGTGGAATATTAACCCCTTTACTCCCGAGGGTTGTTTGCACGTTAATGACCGGGCCAATTTTTACAATTCTGACCACTGTCCCTTTATGAGGTTATAACTCTGGAGCGCTTCAATGGATCTTGGCGATTCTGAGATTGTTTTCTCATGAAATATTGTACTTCATGTTATAACTTGCATTTATTTATCAAAAAAAACAGAAATATGGGAAAAATTTTGAAAATTTAGCAATTTTCAAACTTTTAATTTTTATGCCCTTAAAACAGAAAAATATGTCACACAAATTTCTTACTAAATAACACTTCCTACATGTCTACTTTACATCAGCACAATTTTAGTTGTTTAATTTTTTTTGTTAGGAAGTTATAAGGGTTAAAAGTTGAACAGCGATTTCTAATTTTTACAACATCATTTTTTTTAGGGACCACATCACATTTGAAGTCACTTTGAGGGGTCTATATGATAGAAAATACCAAAAGTGACACCATTCAAAAAACTACACCCCTCAATGTGCTCAAAACCACATTCAAGAAGTTTATTAACCCTTCAGGTGCTTCACAGGAATTTTTGAAATGTTTAAATAAAATGAACAATAACTTTTTTCACAAAATATTTACTTCAGATCCAATTTTTTTATTTTATCAAGGGTAACAGGAGAAATTGGACCACAAAAGTTGTTGTGCAATTTATCTTGCGTACGCTGATACCTCATATGTGGTGAGAACCACTGTTTGGGTGCACGGCAGAGCGCAGAAGGGAAGGAGATCCGTTTGACTTTTTCAACGCAGAATTGGCTGGAATTGAGATCGGACGCCATGTCGCGTTTGGAGAGCCCCTGATACGCCTAAACAGTGGAAACCCCCCACAAGTGACACCATTTTTGAATGTAGATCCCCTAAGGAACTTATCTAGATGTGTGGTGAGCACTTTGAACCCCCAAGTGCTTCAAAGAAGTTTATAACGTAGAGCAATAAAAATAAAAAATCATAATTTTTCTACAAAAATGACCTTCTCGCCTCCAATTTTTAAATTTCCCAAGGGTAACAGGAGAAATTGGACCTCAAAAGTTTTTGTGCAATTTGTCCTGAGTACGCCGGTACCCCATATGTGGGGGTAAACCACTGTTTGGGCGCATAGCAGATGCTTTTTATTGCAAAAAAGTTTTTACATCACCATATTTTGAGAACTATAATTTTTCCATATTTTGGCCTACAGAGTCATGTAAGGTCTTGTTTTTTGCGGGACGAGTTGACGGTTTTATTGGTGCCATTTTATGGTGCATAACATATTTTGATAGCTTTTTATTCTGGTTTTTGGGAGGCAGAATGATCAAAGACCAGCAATTCATGAATTTCTTTTGGTAGGGGCATTTATATTGTTCCACGTGTGGTAAAATTGATAAGGCAGCTTTATTCATCAGGTCAGTACGATTACAGTGATACCTCATTTATATCTTTTTTTATGTTTTGGCGCTTTTATACAATAAAAACTATTTTATATAAAAAATAATTATTTTTGCATCGCTTTATTCTGAGAGCTATAACTTTTTTATTTTTTCACTTGTTTTTTGCGGGACAATATGACGTTTTCAGCAGTACCATGGTGTTTATATCTGTCTTCTTGATTGCGTGTTATTCCACTTTATGTTTGGCGGTATTATAAGAAAGCATTTTTTTTTGCCTTGTTTTTTTTATGGTGTTCACTAAAGGGGTTAACTAGTGGGACAGTTTTATAGATTGGGTCGTTACGGATTACGGACACGGGGATACTAAATATGTGTACTTTTAATATTTAGATTTTTTTCACTAAAATATTTATTTATTAATATAATAAATATTGATTTTTTAATTATTTTTTAAATTATTTTTTAAAATATTTTTACAATTATTTAAAACATTTTTTTTATTTAATTCTTATTTTTACACATTGTCCCACTATGGGACACTCATTTTCTGCAGGCTGATCGCTTCTATAGCATGCAGATGAAGCAGCATCTGCATGCTATAGAAGCTTGCAGCGCTGAAGCTTCTCTGTGCACTGATCTGAGACTTCCTAACATGCATTGCGCATGTCAGGAAGTCCTTTTGACCTGGAGACCCGGATGTCGTTGTACCAACATCCAGGTCTCCATAGGAACGATCGGGACCCTGCCTCATGCCGCGGGGTCTCCAATCCAAAAGCAGAGGGGCTGTCAGTCCCTCTGCAGCCACCGAAATGCTGCGATCATCTTTGATTGCAGTGTGCTGGGGTTCAAGTGCCAAGAGAGGTCCGTGCCAGCTCCTGGCACCTAGTGCCGGGTGTCAGCTGTGAGAATCAGCTGACACCCGGCCACAATCGGCCGCGCTCACCCTGTGAGCGCGTCCGATCGCTTCTAATAGCATATGACGTACTATACCATCACTGGGACTTAAGGCCCAGGTCACATAGACGGGATAGTACGTCATATGGTAGAAAGGGGTTAAACATTTAGGCTATGTAGTGTTAAACTATATGGCAGAAAATATCCAAAAATGACACAATCTAAAAGCTGAACTCCTCAAAGTACTCAAAACCACATTCAAGAAGTTTATTAACCCTTCCTGTGCTTCACAGTAACTAAAGCAATATGGAAGGAAAAAATTAACATTTAACTTTTTTCACCAAAAATTTAATTTACCTCCAAAGCACTTATTTTCACAAAGATATCAGCAGAAAATGGACCCTAAAATTTGTTCAATTACTGTTGAGTACGCCGATACCCGATATGTGGGTAAAATCCAATGTTTGGGCGGACGTTAGATCTCAGAAGGGAAATAATACTGTTTGACTTTATGAACACAAAAATAGCTGGAATTGAGAGGGGATACCATGTCACATTTGGAGAGCCCCTGATGTGCTTAAAGAGTAGAAATCACCCACAAATGACACCATTTTGGAAACCAGACCCTTTAAGGAATATATCTAGATGTGTGGTGAGCACCTTTAACCCCCAGGTGCTTCACAGAAGTTTTAACTGTGAAAATAAAAAAATCACATTTTACCCACAAAAAATGTAATTTTAGCCCAATGACTTTAATTTCACAAGGATAACAGGAGAAAATGGACCCCAAAATGTATTGTTCAATTTCTTCTGAGGATACCGATACCCCATATGTGAAGGAAAGCTACTGTTTGGGCGCACAGCAGGGCTTGAAATAGAAGTGACGTTTTGGAACATAGACTTTGATGGAATGGTCTGCGGGCATCATATCACGTTTGGAGAGCCCCTGACATGCCTAAACATGAAAAAAACACGTTACATCATTTTGGACACTATACCTTTTGTGGAATTTATCAAGGGGTATAATGAGCATTCTGAACCTAAAAGTGCTACACAGAATTTGATAACATTAGGTTGTCATATTTAAAATTTTCATTTTTTTCACAAAAATTTAGTTTTTTCCCACATTTGTAAATAATTTGTTGTGCGATTTGTCCAGAACACAACTATACTCCATATGTTGTTAAAAAGTTCTGCTTTGGCACATGGTAGGGCTAGGAAAGGAAAGAGCACTATTTAAAAGCTCCGGTGAGTGTCCAGGATTGCAGAGCGGCGTTGGAAGAAAACAAACTTGCAAGACGACTTCACTGCATTCAAACAGGCAACACTCGCTTTCAAATTTGCCCTCACTTCTGCTAAACAGACCTACTTCACAACCCTCACATCTTCACTCTTCTACTACCCCAAACTGTTATTCAAAACTTTTACTTTTAACTCTCTCCTCCGCCCACCACTGCACCTCCTACCTCCCTCATCTTTGCTGAGGACTTTGCCACACACTTCAAAAATAAGATCGACCAAACAAGGCAAGTCTTCATTGTTCAACCACCACAACCCCTTTGTAAACCAGACCAATGCCCAAACCCCATCACCTCCCTCTTCAACATCACTGTAGGGGAACGTAATTGTCTCCTCTCCAAATCGCACATCACAACCTGTGCACTCGACCCCATCCCATCCCACCTCCTCACCAACCTTACCACCACTATTATCCCACCTCTTCAACCTATCACTAACTTCCAGTACCTTCCCTTCTGCTTTCAAACATGCCACAGTCACGCCTATCCTAAAAAGCCAACCCTCGACCCAACCGATATGTCCAGCTATCGCCCAATATCGCTGCTCTCATTCGCTTCCAAACTCCTGGAGCAGCATGTCCACGCTGAACTTTCCTTCCACCTCCCATCTAACTTGCTCTTTGACAATCTACAATCTGGTTTCCGCCCCATCACTCCACTGAGACAGCCCTGGTCAATATTACTACTTACAGCCAAAGCAAACAGACAATACTCTATACTCTTGCTTCTAGAACTGTCCTCTGCTTTTGACACAGTTGACCACTGCCTTCTACTATAGATCCTCTCCTCCTTTGGCATCAAGGTCCTCCCTCTATCTTGTTCTCCTCATACCTTTCCAACCGCACATTCAGCGTCTCGCACTCCCACACTAACTCCTCGTCCCACTCTCTCTCTGTTGGAGTCCCCTAAGGCTCTGTTCTAGGACCTCTACTCTTCTCAATCTATACACTTGGCCTGGGGTGACTCATAAAGTCCCACAGATTCCAGTACCATCTTTATGCTGATGACGCTCATATCTACCTCTCTGGCCCAGACGTCACCTCTCTGCTGTCCAGAATCCCGGAGTGTCTATCAGCCATATCCTCCTTCTTTTCCTCTTGTTTCTTCAAACTCAATGTGGACAAATCTGAACTCATCATCTTTCCCCATCTCATTGATCTTCCTTACCTGATCTATCTATCACAAATAACGACATCATGCTTTCCCCGTACCAGAAGTCCGCTGCCTCAGAGTAACCCTTGACTCTGCCCTGTCCTTCAAACCGTACATCCAAGCTCTTCCTACCTCCTGTCACCTCCAGCTCAAAAATATTTCCAGAATCCGTCCTTTCCGTTACTTCCTAGCTTCACCCCTCTGCAGATCTCTTCACTGGCTCCCATTCCCTCAGTGTATACAGTTCAAATTACTAATACTGACCTACAAGGCCATCTATAACCTGTCTCCCCATATGTCTCTGAACTAATCTCCCGATATCTTCCCTCACGTAATCTCCGATCCTCCCAAGACCTCCTTCTCTCCACCACACTTTTTCGCTCCTCATCCAACTGCCTCCAAGACTTCTCCCGAATATCCCCCATCCTCTGGAATTCTTTGCCACAACACGTCCGACTATCAACCACATTCGGATCCTTTAGACGGAACCTGAAAACCCATCTCTTCAGGAAAGCTTACAGCCTGCAATGGCCCTGCTACCTCCTCACCACTACCGGAGATATCGCCTTAACCATCACCGGAACTGCTGCAACCCACCAACCTGCTGTCTCCTTCCCCACCATCCTGTAGAATGTAATCACAAAAGGGCAGGGTCCTCTCCCCTCTGTATCAGTCTGTCATTGTTAGTTTGTTTACTGTAAGTGATATATGTAATTTGTATGTGTTAGGGTTCAAGTTCCCGCTGCTGCACAAGAGGAGTCTCGAACCAGTCCCGCTGCGGTCCCCCATTCATCTCCGGCCGCAGTGGAGCCTGCTCAGCAGAGACGTCGGTCCCAGCGCCTTGCCCATTCCAGTACTGTGCAGAGACTTGCTGCTGCCTCTCCTGGATCTGCTATTATAGCCAGTACTGGAGCAGACGTCTTTGGGACGAAGTCCTGCGTTTCCCCTTCTGAGCATGCCCAGGGTAAGATCTCTCATTGGAGATCAGGGGTCACATGTTCAGGTACTGCAGCAGCTCCTATTGGTCCACCAGGAAGGTCATGAAACTACATGTGTTTGGAACAGTTTCTCATTGGTTCTTGTTTCTGGCAGGTCCTGTAGCTGTTGCTATAAAAGGGTGGCATGGCTGGGCCGCCATGCGCTAATATCAATCATTATATGCTTAGCGCCAGTGTGGTCATGCGTGTGTGTGGTTAGGGCCCCGCTGAAATAAGCCCCTAGAATACCGACTTAATCGGTGAGGAGTTTGGTATGCTAGCTGGTCAGGGTCGGTGTCCTAGATGCCCTAGATTGCCGGCATAACCGGTGAGGAGTTCGATTGCCGTATTCAGGGCCTGGCGTTCAGACGCCATAGATTGCGGGTGACTCCCGCAAGGACATTAGCGCATGATCACGTTCTATGTTCGCTTAGCTGTTCACTGTGTACCTGGGTGCCTGACAGGACACAGAAGTTTGTCTCAGCGGCTCTGTGACGTAACCGGGTTCGCTTTCAACGCTAGACAGCGCCCTAGCGTGTTTATTTTGCGACTCAGTTGTGTTAAGTGAGTTCGCACACATCGCCATATAGCGCTGCGGCACTCCTTCTAGCGGCTCTGTGGATTAACAGAGTTCGCACATATTGCCACAGCGCGTTACGGCGTTTATTTTGGCGACTCTGCGGGATAACAGAGTTCGCTTCTTGCGCCATTTTACTAGCAGCAGCCTCCGCCTGCACGGTGGACCCCGGGCTGCGAACGCACCTCTCCACATCTTATATTTGTTGCGTTCCGCAGACCCTAACAGTATGTAATCCCTTCTCATGTACAGCACCATGGAATCAATGGTGCTATAGAAATAAATAATAATAATAGATTGTGAATGACATGTTGAATTTGAAGACCCCTTGACATGTGAAAACATCAGAAATCACCCACAAATGACCCAATTTTGAAAACTAGATCCCTCAAGGAATTCGGATCATAAAGAAAAATGGTGCAGAAAAGACCATAACACAAGAAGAAGGAATTCAAAAGTAGAAATCTTTATTAGCAAATAACATGTAAAATATTAACAAGTAAAAAACAGCTGGATCAAAAATGAAAAGGCACTAGTCACAGCATAGGGTATACAAATAGATGTAAGTACATTGCTTCCATAAATGTGCACTTAGCATAATAAATAGACATATGGCCTAGATACAAACAAATAAAAGTAATGTGATGTCAAAAATGTAATGAATTTACCAATGTAAATGTGGGCATAAGTATTATGCAAGAAGTATATATAGGTAAGTTATGTATAGAAAGATCTAATTATAGAGTAATATTAGGTAATGACTCTGAGCACAATGACAAGTAAAGTGCAAGTGCAATAAAAGCAAACTTAAGTAAAAATGTGCAATTACCCAAGCTGAGAAAGTGTGCCGGGTCCCCTATGCATGTTTCCATGCTTGCCTTCTTCCGGGGAGAGGTATTTTCTCAAATTCAGCTGAGAGCAGCTGAACAAAAATGTCAACATTAGGACAGAGAGAAAGGGGAGGAACCTTTTGAGATATTTTCTTTAAAAAATGGTGGAATCTTACCAAGTGGGGGGTATCATGCCTGAAATTAAGTTCCTTCAGAATTTGTAGAGCCTCCTGTTCCTCTGACAGTGGAAACTTTTGTTGTATCTCTTTAATTCGGCATCAGTTTCATTTTTGGTCCAGTTGTTTTTTTACTTTTTAATATTCTATATGTAATTTGCTAATAAAGATTTCTGTTTTTTAATTAATTCTTATTTTATGGTCTTTTCTGCACCATTTTTCTATATGATCCATGTTGTTATAGTGCATGACCTTTTGTCCAATATTCATTATTATTCTGCATAAATTACAAACTTATACAAACTGTTCATATATGCCCACAAGGAATTCATCTAGGGGTGTAGTATTTTGATCACAAAGGTGCTTCATAGAATTTTAGAACATTGAGATATGTAAATATGACATTTTAGTGTAAAAATGAAATTTTTGTATTTGCTGTAAATTGGTCAGGAACAGAAGAGATAACAGATGAAAGTAGACCCCATAAATTATTGTGCAATTTCTCCTGAATTGGATGCTACTCCATATGTTGTCAGAAATTACTGTTAGGCTACATGTCAGGGTGAGAAGGAAGAAGCGCTATTTTAACAGCAACCCAGCAATTCAGTTGTAGTTTTTATTTTTTTGCGTCTTTCACAGTGCGGTAAAAGTAATAAGACCGTTTTGTTCATTGGGTAGGTACAATTATAGCAATAGCAGATTTATATTTTTTATGCTTTGCTCTTTTTACAGACTAAAAACAATATTTTACAAAAATGAATTAGTTTTTGCATCATCATATTCACAGATCTGTGACTTTTTTTTGCCGAATGAGCCAAATTAGGGCTCATTTCTTGTGGGAAAGTTTGGTGTTTTCGTTTTTGTATTTGTTTTACATGTGACTTTTTGATCTCTTTTTATTCACTTTTTTGTGAGTCAGTATGATGAAAAAGCAACATTTTTGGCATGTTTTTTTTTTTTTTTGGCGTTCACCAAATAAGATAAATCACGTGCCAGTTTTATAGAGTGTGTCATTCTGGATGTAGCAATACCAATTATGTGTATGCTTTTATGTTTATTTTTGTTCTATTACAAACGCTGTATTTTGAATAGCGAAATGGATTTTAATGAATTGTGTTCACTTTTATTGTGTTTTTTTACTGTTTTATTTCACTTTTTTTTCTTAGTTCCGCTGTGGGACATGTAGAATTTTTATTTTGATCTCTAGTTTCATACACTGCTGTGCGTGAGACTGTCAGTGTCATTTTTCTAGGTGACTCCCCTCTACATTCTATGTAGACAAACGAATGTAGAGAAAAACTGTAAGATAATGTTAGAAATTATTGTTTGGTTTCTGTTTTTATTATTATTCTAATTTTGCTTATTTATTATTGATGACTCTTGATTATATTTTATATCCCTAGACTTTGGTCTACACATGTAACATGCAAGGAATTTTACAGTTACAAGACAGTGAAATAGTCATGAGATTTATATTTAGAGTTATCATCATCTTCTTGATACAACAGAATTAAAATTATACTATTTGTTGAAGCTAACAAACATTCTTCCTCCGAAGGATAATAGTATGTACTATTCAACATGCATTCATTTTCATTACTTCACATTGAGGATTGCCCTGCATACCTGACACTATATATATTTAAATTTTAGATCAAACAGAAAAGCCTAAAAGCTCAAAGCAAAATGCATTTGAATTCATTTGAATTTATTATCTTTCCAAAAAGTTATTTTTTGTCATTCAAGACAAATTACTTTATATTTAAATGTATTTAAATGTTGCACAAAATTTTTACTACACACTTACAACAATTTCTATACAAGGATGATTCTAATTAATTTATTTCAATATGGCCAAGGTCGTACATATGACCACGTGTGTATGCTATAAAGCATCTTGTTTGGTAAGAACATCTACAGTGTTTTTTCTTCTCCAAAGAAACTACATTTTTTAAAAAAACAAGGGATCTGCTAGGTGTGTATCCAACCATCTTTGAATATCTATATTGCAAACAGCATTAGTAATGTCAAAGTGACCTCACTTAATAACACATTGCACCGATAGACTTTTCGTATTTTGTTACATTAAAAATCCCCTTAGTCATTTGTGATTAGGCAAACCATTCTGTGCAGAGCATTGACGCAAACTGATGGCGTTGCTGTCAGAGGTAACATCATCCTGCTCGGTTTGAAACAATCAATATGCCATATATTACATAGCACCCTCAGCTTCCTTCTCACTAATACATTTGTCAAAGGCAAAGAAGAGCAAGAGTGGTATGTGTTTGACATTACTACACATGATGCTAGTGATGGTAATGCCGCTGCTAGTGAATGCCACATTCTTAGCTGTGGTAATTTCTATTCTTTTACACTACCCTGTGCATTGCTATTGCCACTCTTTATTTTACTATGCATTTTGATCAACATTGTAATCAATTTTTGAAGGTCTTTTCAATCCTAATTATTCAATTTTTCCCCAAAATGACATAATAAAAAATGCTTAGTATGTGGGTACAGTAAGTAAAATGGGACAGCAGGCCACGGCACAAGTGTTATGCATGTGGTTGTCAGAGCGAGTAGTAAAACAGGAGTGCAAAAAGGGAAAACAGTTAAATAACTACAATGTTTACATTTTCCTATTTTTAACAAAATTCAACCCATATTACATAATAAGAAATACTACGTAGGCACTCATTTATAAAGTCAGCAACTACAACAGGGTTCTGTATTGATATTTTGTCTAAAGATGTTATATTTTACAAGTAAAATGGTGCAAAAAAAAGAAAACAAAGTGTGTGTGTGTCTCAAACTTCTAAGGTAAACAGTTGCAGATCAATGTCTAGATTTTGGCGTAGTTTCTACTGTCATTTTAGAAAACAATTTTTCCCCTTCACAAAAATGATTGCTTAAGATAGCAAATGCCAAAACTCAGTATATTTGCTTCAAAAAAATATGCACACCGCATCTGACTGACACTAATTTCAGATTTTTTTTTCTGTAAAAACGACTGTGCTGGCTTGTGTCTGCTTCTTAGTACATTAAGAAAGACTAAAAATATCTACTTATAATTTAAATGCAGCAGAACAGATACCAACCATGCCATATCAGTGATCAATCACTCTAGCAAACATATTTTAATTTTAATTTGCCGGGACCTACAGATATAATAAAATTTAACGTAATAATCTGTACAATGGTGAATTAAATACTGCTATATACACAAAAAAAAATGTCACTGAAGAAGGTTCAAAAAAGAAATACCAAAAGATAAATCATAGAAATGTATTAACTCCCACAACAGTGTACCAATTTTGTTATAAAGAAACAAAATGTCATTGTGAGGGCCCGATTATTGCCATTATCTGCCAGCTTTAGGGGCTTATTTAGACCATGCTCAGAGTATGGTCTAAAAGGCAATCTGTCAGTGCAGCACTGACAGGTATAATGCATTAAAAAATATTAAGGTCTGCACCATTGGCCAATCTATGCGCTAAGAGCCTTCATTTTTCATAGCAATTTTTTGCAGATACATATCTCATATATTCATATATACATCATATAGCGCTTTTTTCATTTTTTTCTGTGCAGTAATGCAGTTCCTATGCTTTAGAGTAATTATT
This sequence comes from Oophaga sylvatica, assembly GCA_033576555.1. Taxonomy (NCBI): domain Eukaryota; kingdom Metazoa; phylum Chordata; class Amphibia; order Anura; family Dendrobatidae; genus Oophaga; species Oophaga sylvatica. Next base: position 65,074,664 of record JARQOD010000008.1, read on the forward strand.
CTTGGTTATGGTGCAAACCTTAATATTTTTTGATTTATACTTTTTTTGTTTGGCGCCTGTTCACAATAGCTTGGATGTGCTGGTCTTTGTTCTCTATAGGTATAATGCATTGCAATGCTGGTGCATTGCAATGCATTATACCAGCGATCAGAGTATTAGCAGATAACGTCACATAGAGGGACTAAGTTAAAAAGTTTTAACCGTGAGAAAGGCTTTTATTAACCGAAACGCGTAGGTTTATCATTGGGCTGCTGGATGATGAGTACACCGTCTACAGTTTTTTAGATGAAGAATTAAATGGGGATTTTACTTTTATTTTCTACACAGTCCCACTGGAATAATTCTTTCCTGTTCTGTCTCCTGAACTATTCCATGCGGGACAATGAACTGCTTCCACTTGCTACTTTAACGGTGAGCTGACTCTCTCTCTCCTTGACTCCTTTGTTTTCCAATAAAAATATCAACTCATCAAATAAGCTCTCACATGACTCTGTTGGCAGAAATATAGGAAAATTATAGCTCTCAAAATATGGTGATGCAATTATTTGTTTTGCAAAAAACACTTTTAAGTGTGTGATAGCAGCAAAACATAAAAAATATAAATCTGGTAATGCTGTAATCACACTGACTGAAAGAATAAAGTAATCTAATCACTTATAGAGATGAGCGAAAGGTAAAGTTTGGTGTCCGTACCAGATACCTAGTGTCCATTCACTGACCCCGAACACAGACACGGACTGGTACCGAACCAAACTTTTTTTTATAAAGTTTGGCCGGACCAGAACATCAATGGGTCTACCCATTCCAAACCACTTCTAGCTCACGGGAAATGGCGTTAAAAAAATTGAAAGCAATTTTAAATCTTCTGTTGATTTGTACATTCTGCCACCTTAAAATAGCAGTAAAGCTCAGCTCACAGTTATCCTGCACTCTGCGCTGAGCGCTTATTCCGGGGATTCCACGTAAATCTCTGAAATACATGATTCAGATGGAAACCCGTGGAAGATTCCCTATAATGAGCCAAATGTGCTGTGCACAATCAAATTTTTTCTCTTGGACCAAGCTGGAATAAGTCAATTATGACATTGATCTCGGTAATGTAAATCAATGAGCGCCTGGAAAAAAATTGGACTAAACTGAAATGACCACCGAGTGAAGTCCAATTTTCATAGCCTGATAGAATGGAGAAGACCGAGACATTTTTTTCTCCATCTTCTACTCATACGAGAAAATTGGATCACGTTCTAATATATTCTAATCAAACGCTGATCAGAGATTGATTAGAGTGTGATTGCCATAATTGGCCCAATTCTTTCAGATAAGAGAAAATATGCTCGTGTGACCCTAGCCTTTGTATTTTGTGCTTCTATCAGGCTACGTTCACAAGTTCAGAATACTGCTGTGTGAACATAGCCTAATAGATTAAGAGGAGACGACTAGAAAATAAATCTTTTTTTTCCTGTTGATGGCAGAACATTTAAAATCTTAAGTCAGTTTTGCGATTTACCTAGGAAACTCTGAAAATGACTAGACAGATGGGGAGCAAGGAAGTCTTTTATTTAAAAAAAGACTTGGACAGAATTTAATAAAACTACTGCTTAAAGCTTTAAAAGCAAGAGAAGGAGCAGGAGACGATATCCTTTCTTTTCCTTTGACAAGTTAATTTATAAACTTTATGAATTGTCACATTCTTCGGCAGATGACACCATTCAGCTCCAAACGACAGTGAAAGCATAGCATCTAAAGCCAATATTGTTCAAAATCATTCAAACTTCTATTTTCTGTATGAAAAGCAAATTACATGCTGTTCATATCCATTTTATCCAAAAGGGATGTTGAATTAAATGGTAACACATCAAAGGCATACCAAATCACCTAGAGATCTACCAGCTTGCTCTTATAGACTTTAGCCTTTGTTGTATTATTTTCGAACAGAAGCCGAAGCTTTGTTAGCATAGCTTGAGTCTAATTTATTCACACTTAACTTAGTTCACTATATATATATATATATATATATATATATATATATATATATATACAGTACAGAGCAAAAGTTTGGACACATCTTCTCATTTAAAGATTTTTCTGTATTTTCATGACTATGGAAATTGTACATTCACACTTAAGGCATCAAAACTATGAATTAACGCATGTGGAATTATTTACTTAACAAAAAAGTGTGTAACAACTGTAAATATGTCTTATATTCTAGCTTCTTCAAAGTAGCTACATTTTGCTTTGATGACTGCTTTGCACACTCTTGTCATTCTCTTGATGAGCTTCAAGAGGTAGTCACCGGAGATGGTTTTCACTTCACAGGTGTGCCCTGTCAGGTTTAATAAGTGGGATTTCTGGCCTCATAAATGGGGTTGGGACCATTAGTTGTGTTGTGCAGAAGTCTGGTGGATACACAGCTGATAGTCCTACTGAATAGACTGTTAGAATTTGTATTATGGCAAGAAAAAAGCAGCTAAGTAAAGAAAAACGAGTGGCCATCATTACTTTAAGAAATGAAAGTCAGTCAGTCAGAATCATAGAATCATAGAATGGTAGAGTTGGAAGGGACCTCCTGGGCCATCTGGTCCAACCCCCTGCTCAAAGCAGGATTCTCTAAATCACCCCAGACAGATGTCTGTCCAGCCTCTGTTTGAAGACTTCCATTGAAGGAGAACTTACCACCTCTCGTGGCAGCCTGTTCCACTCCTTGATCACCCTAACTGTCAAGAAGTTTATTCTAATATCTAATTTTTCTAATAATAATAGAAAAATTGGGAAAACTTTGAAAGTGTCCCCAAGTGCAGTTGCAAAAACCATCAAGCGCTACAAAGAAACTGGCTCACATGAGGACCTCCCCAGGAAAGGAAGACCAAGAGTCACCTCTGCATCTGAGGATAAGTTTATCCGAGTCACCAGTCTCAGAAATCGCAGGTTTACAGCAGCTCAGATTAGAGACCAGGTCAATGCCACACAGAGTTCTAGCAGCAGACACATCTCTACTAGTGTTGAGCGATACTGCTCGATATCTAAAAATATCGGATCGGAATGGTATCGCCGATATCACTAAATATCGTCGATATCCGATTCCGATACCGGAAGTCCAATGTAAGTCTATGGGAACCAAATATCGACATTAAAAAAAACCATTCTTGCCTTGTTGGTTAATTGTACATGAAGGAAAACAACAAAGACTAATGTAGAATGTATTGTGGGAGGTTGAGGAGACAATAAAGGCATACATGTTTAACCCAATGCATTGGAATAGCATTAATATATATTTTTTTGGAAATACGTTTGGATTGACTAACAATAACAAATTGACAATGTTGTTAACCTTTTTTCTATTTTGGCAAATATGTATGTTTCACAACTTCCATGCTCTTCACCTTTTTAACTTTTGCCAGTGCCACACTTTCTCCTTCATAATCTTCAGCAGCAGCATCATCTTTCTCATCAAATTATTCTTCATCTTCACCTTCTTAATCTTCTTCTTAAACTTCTTGCTATTCATGTTTTTGTTTACATTACTAATATTGTTATTATTAAACTAATTAATCTTCTTCATATTCAAATTCTTCATCTTCTTCCTCTTCATCTTCTTCATCATATTCTTATTTGTGACAGAGATTCCTGTACTTGTAATCTGTAAAAGTATGAATTGTTCATCCTTCCGTTCTTGCTGTCACAAAAGATTTAAATTACAACAGTATTTGTCCGTGTTCAGTTTAGCCTGCAGCAGCAGGCATTTTCCAGGGGCACCACGAGGAGGAACGGACTCACCCCCATACACTGCTTAGTCTTCTTCTGCTTAGAATTTAGAGCATATATTTTGCTCTTCATTTTGGTCTTATACTTCATGTTCTTCTGCTTTTTGATCTTCTGCTTATTGTTCTTCTGTCTCTTGTTCTGTATCTTGTAGTTTGTCTTAACCTTCTTCGTCCTGTTGGTGATCTTCTTCTGGGTAATCTTTTATTTTTTCTTTGTGATGGTGTTCAGGCTGGTTGGCTTCATGCTCGTCGTCCTTGTTGTCGTCATCTTCTTCTGGGTGGTCTTTAAGGTCGTCTAATTTCCGAGAAACAGCTGACGTTACTGGAACCCTGACGGGTATCAGATGGAGCAAGAGACAATGGAAGTAACGAGGACCAGCTGACTGTGCTGGAACCCGGACGGGTAGCAGAAGGAAAAGAGGCAATGTCACAACCGAGTACCAGCTGACGTTACTGTGACACGGTTACTAAGCAGGAGGTACCTGTGCTCCAAAACACTACCAAGGACCAGCAGACGTTGGTGGAACTCGGATACGGAGATGGAGGCACCTAGGCCAAAGGCACTGGGGAGAACCAGTTGACGGTACTGGACCCCGGACGGGTAGCAGAAGGAAAAGAGGCAATGTCACAACCGAGTACCAGCTGACGTTACTGTGACACGGTTACTAAGCAGGAGGTACCTGTGCTCCAAAGCACTACCAAGGACCAGCAGACGTTGGTGGAACTCGGATACGGAGATGGAGGCACCTAGGCCAAAGGCACTGGGGAGAACCAGTTGACGGTACTGGACCCCGGACGGGTAGCAGAAGGAAAAGAGGCAATGTCACAACCGAGTACCAGCTGACGTTACTGTGACACGGTTACTAAGCAGGAGGTACCTGTGCTCCAAAGCACTACCAAGGACCAGCAGACGTTGGTGGAACTCGGATACGGAGATGGAGGCACCTAGGCCAAAGGCACTGGGGAGAACCAGTTGACGGTACTGGACCCCGGACGGGTAGCAGAAGGAAAAGAGGCAATGTCACAACCGAGTACCAGCTGACGTTACTGTGACACGGTTACTAAGCAGGAGGTACCTGTGCTCCAAAGCACTACCAAGGACCAGCAGACGTTGGTGGAACTCGGATACGGAGATGGAGGCACCTAGGCCAAAGGCACTGGGGAGCACCAGTTGACAGTACTGGACCCCGGACGGGTAGCAGAAGGAAAAGAGGCAATGTCACAACCGAGTACCAGCTGACGTTACTGTGACACGGTTACTAAGCAGGAGGTACCTGTGCTCCAAAGCACTACCAAGGACCAGCAGACGTTGGTGGAACTCGGATACGGAGATGGAGGCACCTAGGCCAAAGGCACTGGGGAGAACCAGTTGACAGTACTGGACCCCGGACGGGTAGCAGAAGGAAAAGAGGCAATGTCACAACCGAGTACCAGCTGACGTTACTGTGACACGGTTACTAAGCAGGAGGTACCTGTGCTCCAAAGCACTACCAAGGACCAGCAGACGTTGTGGAACTCGGATACGGAGATGGAGGCACCTAGGCCAAAGGCACTGGGGAGAACCAGTTGACGGTACTGGACCACGGACGGGTAGAAGAACGCACCCATGAAAATGTAAGTTGACAGGACGCAAGCCGTCCGCAGTTACCGAATCACACAGTCCTACAGTGGGTGCTTGTCCTATTGTCACAATGGAAACCGCCTTTATTTACATATCCCACAGCACACATAGGAATCACCTAAACTGCAGGCACCATAGAGTCGGCTAACCCGAATGCAACACGACAGCACAACTTATTGGAGGATAATTGACGTTCACACTGCCAGGAAACAGCTGTCGTGCTGTAACCAGGCTGGCCAGGAGTCAGTACCCCTGCCAATTACTTACGAGCAACAAATGGCGGTGTTGTAGCCCAGGGAGTAGAGTTCAGGTGGTAGAAAGATGAACATAACAGGAGACATGGAAAACGTTGCCAAACAGTTATTTAATCTGAAAATGGACAGGCAAATTCAGGTGAGATCCATGCCTTGTTCATTTTCAGAAAAGTAAGCCGGTCTACATTCTCTGAGGATAGTCGCATGCGACGGTCTGTTACTACACCACCTGCAGCACTAAAGACACGCTCAGATAATACACTGGCAGCAGGGCAAGCCAGCACCTCCAATGCATACTGGCTAAGCTCTGGCCATGTATTCAACTTAGAGACCCAAAATTTGAAAGGGGAAGAGGCATCTGGGAGTACGCTTAGAGGGAAAGCCAAGTAGTCTGTCACAATCTTACGGAAACGTTTCTTCCTGGTGACTGGAGCCGTCTCGGATGGTGTAGACCTTGCTGGCGCTGTCACAAAACTTTGCCACATTTGTAACATACAGTTCTTGCCCTATGCAGAGGCGCTACTTCTGCTCCCTCTTGTTGTAGAGGTGTCTACACTGCCTCGACGCACAGAGCTGCTTTGTAAAGCAGTAGCAGCAGCAGCAGCTTTCTCGGCTGGAATGTACAACAGTATGGATTGCACCAGTGTGTCTTGGTACTCCTGCATTTTACGGTCCCGGTTCACCGGTGTGATGAGGGTTTGTAAGTTGTCCCGGTAGCGAGGGTCTAGGAGGGTGTACACCCAATAATCTGACGTGCTGAGAATGTGGGCGATGCGGCGGTCGTTTCTCAGGCACTGAAGCATGAAATCAACCATGTGCTGCAGACTCCCAACTGGCCAACAAAGGCTGTCCTCTGGAAGAGGCGTCATCTCTGCCTCCTCTGCATCACCCCACCCACGCTCTACATACTGACTAGAGCGTTGTGTACCTCCCTCTGTAGGGATTTCTTCCTCCTCCATTGACTCCTCCTCCTCCTCATCCTCCTTACAAAGTGAGCCCTGCCCAGCCCTTTGTGAGGAACCACGTTGCGCTGACTGTCCTGAAGGTAATTGAATTTGTGACTCCTCATCCTCCACCTCTTCCAAAACCTCTTCCTTTAGTGCTTTCAGTGATTTCTGAAGCAGGCAGATAAGGGGGACAGTCATGCTGACTAGTGCATCATCTGCACTCGCCATCCGCGTTGAGACATCAAACGCACGCAAAACGTCGCAGATGTCCTTCATAGAGGCCCACTCAGTAGTGGTGAAGTGTGAACGGCGCAAATTGCGAGTTGATTGCGCCTGTTGCAGCTGATACTCCATTACTGCTGGCTGCTGCTCACACAACCGCTCCAACATATGTAACGTTGAATTCCACCTGGTGGGTACGTCACATTTGATGCAATGTTCAGGAAGGCGAAATCTGACTTGCAGAGCTGCAATGCGCGATCTGGCCATGCTGGAACGTCGCAAGTGAGCGCACTCTAGGCGGACCTTGTGCAGCAGTGCATCAAGATCCGGGTAGTCCCTCAAAAAACTCTGCACGACCAAGTTGAGCACATGTGCCAGACATGGTATGTGAGTGAGGTTGCGAAGGCCCAGAGCTGCCACCAGATTTCGGCCATTGTCACACACTACCAAGCCTGGCTGGAGATTAGCTGACAAAAACCACACGTCGCTCTCCTGCTTGATGGCATCCCAGAGCTCCTGCGCTGTGTGGCTTCGATTCCCCATGGAAATTAATTTCAGGACGGCCTGTTGACGTTTGGCCACGGCTGTGCTCATATCGGTCGCAACAGGCAAGCGTTCACGGGTCCATGTGGAGGTATACCGTGACGGCTCGTGCAGCGATGATTCTGAGGAACTGGAGTAGGAGGAGGAATCAATGTGTACAGACTGGATTCCTGCAATCCTTGGAGTTGGCAGAACACGTACAGCACCACTGGCAAGATCTGTACCCGGCTCCACAACATTGACCCAATGGGCAGTGAGGGAAAGGTATCGTCCCTGGCCATGGGTACTGGTCCACGCATCGGTGGTCAGGTGGACCCTGCTACTGACGGCGTTTAGTAGCGCATGTTTAATGTTTCCCTCAACATGTTTTTGCAGAGCAGGGACAGCTTGCCTGCTGAAATAAAATCGGCTTGGCACATTAATTGTGGGACTGCCAATGCCATAAAGTTCCTGAAACTGTCAGTCTCCACCAGCCTGAATGACAGCATTTCAAGGGACAGGAGTTTTGCAATGCCAGCATTCAGAGCCTGTGCTCGTGGATGGTTTGCCGAGTATGGCCGTCTTTTATCCCATGCCTGTGGTACCGATGGCTGTTTTTTGTTCTGGGAGTGTGACAATGACTGTGAACTTGCTGCTGTGGGTGGAATAACAGTTTGTCTATGGACAACAGTGACCAAGGTTCTTCCATGGAGATCCTGTGAGGAAGCCGAACCAGGTGTGTGTGAGCTGGAGGTAGAGGCTTGAACACGACCTGAAGATGTAGGTGCTGCTGTAGGTTGGCCTACATCTCCATGTTGTCTTTGTAACTCAGCTACGTGCTTTGTCCGTACATGTTTCCACATATTTGTGGTATTCAGGTTACTGATATTTTTACCTCTTTTAACTTTTTGCTTACACAGCTTGCATTGAACATAGCAAATATCATCTACAAGTCTGTCAAAAAAGGACCACGCAGTGCAAGTCATGGGAGCGCCAATTTTGACATTTCTAAGAGAACTGCTCCCAACAGGTGCCAAACTGGAGGCTACAGGCAAGCGAGTCTGCAGCCTACCTCTCCCTCCTCTTTGTACCGTTGGGACAATCTCTTCCTCAGAGCTGCTCCCACCACCTTCCTGTTGCTCACGCCATGTTGGGTCTCGGACTTCATCATCTCCACTACCCTCTTCCAACACCTGCTGCTGTTGGATGGTCTGGGCAGCACCATGCTCCACAAAACCTGGCACCTGAGTCTCATCATCATCATAAGATGCGTTCTGCAGTGTGCTGTCCATCGGCACTGGCTCACCCGCCTCTTCAGATTGAGAGAGACACAGCTGTTGCGCATCACTGCATACTCCCTCTTCTTCAAATTGCAGAATGCTGCTTGCCTGTGCCCGTGTTTGCGAGCCAACAGATTCTGAGAACAGAAGCAGAGACTCAGCTGGCTCCTGTACAGAACTCTCTGACTGCCTGGGCAATTTGACAGGCGGTGAACAGACAGATGGTTGCTCAACAGTGTTGTGTTCCTGAGAGGAGGTGGAAGGAATTGAAGTCGATGCATTGGCTGCCATCCAACCAACAACGGCTTCAATTTGTTCTTCCCGCAGCAGGGGGGCACGCCGAGCTCCTACCAAAGTGCGCATAAAGGAACGCTCATGGGTAAAACTGGTGGATGCTGTGTCACTGAGGGCGGCAGCAGCCACAGAATCCCCACGTCCTCTCCCTGCTGAAACTCCACGGCCACGACAACGTGCCTTACTCACTGACTTCTTCATCTTGGTAGATTGATAAAGAAAGTCAGAAAAGTTATAAGGCCTAAGTGTGGTTATTACGCAGAGACTGAAGTGAACACTGAAACACAACTGTTCACAATCTGTGAAAGGCTACTCCTTTGTCTACTTCTATAGTGTTTGCAACCAATGTATTGTATACGGATGGAAGCGCGTCACACTAATAGATTATATTTTAAATGGAATGGAGCAGAACCAATTGGAGATAAATGAAAAGGATGAGGCACTGAGACACGCTCAGCAGAGTACAAGCAGCGGTGCTTGAACAAGTAACTGGAGCGTGATGTGCACTCAAAAAATAAAAAACACAGACTGAAGTGAACACTGAAACACAACTGTTCACAATCTGTGAAAGGCTACTCCTTTGTCTACTTCTATAGTGTTTGCAACCAATGTATTGGATACGGATGGAAGCGCGTCACACTAATAGTTAAATTGCATGGAGCTGCAAGAATTACACTGAAGAAAAAAAAAGAGTCTGTGAGTGACACGTGCAGATGCCTACAGACAGCGTTGCATGCAGAGCAAACTGCAGCGTCACCTGCACTCACACACACCTTGCAGAGCTGTTAAAACAACACTGCAGGCAAAAGGAAGCTTTACACAGCGGTTGGTGCTAGCCTGCCTACAGCACAGTACACTAAATCGCAATCTCTAACTGTCCCTCAGAGTCAGCACAGCAGCGTTCTGTCCCTTACTGAATTCACAGCACAGTGACGCTAAAATGGCGGCGGCGCCTTTTATAGTGCATTCTGACATCATTTCAGCATCCAATCACAGCCATGCCATTAGTTAACATGACCGCAGCAGTACAGGATGTGCCCACACTTCTTAGGATTCCTCATTGGCTGACTAAAATCACATTGCCTCTCAAAGAATTATGGGAACTTCCGATTCCGGTATACGATATATGGAAAATATCGAAACTAAGTATCGAAAGGCCGATAGAGCTAATATTGGCCGATACCCGATACTTGCGGTATCGTATCGCTCAACACTAATCTCTACAACAACTGTTAAGAGGAGACTTTGTGCAGCAGGCCTTCATGGTAAAATAGCTGCTAGGAAACCACTGCTAAGGACAGGCAACAAGAAGAAGAGACTTATTTGGGCTAAAGAACACAAGGAATGGACATTAGACCAGTGGAAATCTGTGCTTTGGTCTGATGAGTCCAAATTTGAGATCTTTGGTTCCAATCACCGTGTCTTTGTGCGACGCAGAAAAGGTGAACGGATGGACTCTACATGCCTGATGCCCACCGTGAAGCATTGAGGAGGAGGTGTGATGGTGTGGGGGTGCTTTGCTGGTGACACTGCTGGGGATTTATTCAAAATTGAAGGCATACTGAAACAACATGGCTACCAGAGCATCTTGCAGTGGCATGCTATTCCATCCGGTTTGCATTTAGTTGGACCATCATTTATTTTTCAACAGGACAATGACCCCAAACACACCTCCAGGCTGTGTAATGGCTATTTGACCAAGAAGGAGAGTGATGGGGTGCTACGCCAGATGACCTGGCCTCCACAGTCACCAGACCTGAACCCAATCGAGATGGTTTGGGGTGAGCTGGACCGCAGAGTGAAGGCAAAAGGGCCAACAAGTGCTAAGCATCTCTGGGAACTCCTTCAAGATTGTTGGAAGACCATTTCTGGTGACTACCTCTTGAAGCTCATCAAGAGAATGCCAAGAGTGTGCAAAGCAGTCATCAAAGCAAAAGGTGGCTACTTTGAAGAACCTAGAATATAAGACATAATTTCAGTTGTTACACACTTTTCTGTTAAGTATATAATTCCACATGTGTTAATTCATAGTTTTGATGCCTTCAGTGTGAATGTACAATTTTCATAGTCATGAAAATACAGAAAAATCTTTAAATGAGAAGGTGTGTCCAAACTTTTGGTCTGTATTGTGTATATATATATATATACATATATATATATATATATACATATATATATATGTATATATATATATATATTGTAACATGGTCGCGGGACTGTTTTCTTGAGGGGAGATATGTAACATCACGGTTATTAGCTGTGGTGATGTGAGCTCAGAAGCATGCTCCAGCACATATAATGCTGAGAAAGTTATCAGGCCATTCAAGGGCCAGGTTTTACGAGCAGTCATAAGAGATGGGTGGGAATGACTGCTCACATATCCCCACCCCAGGGGCGAGGTTTGGCAGATAAAATGGAGACCGAGTGTCTCATTCAGTGTCTGGATCTGGAGATGTGTGATCTCCTGTGTGTTGGTCTGTGTTAAGGCCTTAAGAACCAGACACTATCCTAAGCAGGAGAACCCGTGATATTGTATGGACTTTTTACTTTGTGTTCTCACTTTGTGCCGGTAAAGGTTGTTTTTTTGTTTGGTTCCCTGAGTGATTTTTGCAGTCTTAATAAACCTGCCTGAACATTTTTCATGAAGCCGCTTCCCGTGCCCACCTTAACCGCAGTACAGTGAGTATAAAACCCTAAAATATTTATAATAAAATGAACAGTATATATGCTGATGTGAGAAAAAATGCTGCAAAATTAAAATGTTTTGGAAAATAGCAGCGTTAAAGGGAATCTGTCAGTAGTTTTTTTGCTATGGAATCTGAGTGCAGTGCAATGTAGAGGGAGAGACCTTGATTCCAGCGATGTCTCACTTACTAGACTGCTTGGTGTAGTTTTGAGTTAACTCCTGCTTTCTCTGCTTTAGATGTAGCAGTGCTATAAATGCTAAGCTGAATATAACCCGCCCACACCTCTGATTGGCAGCTTCCTGTGTACACTGTATAATGTCAACAAGCTGAGGGCGGGGTTACACAAGTCAGCTAAAATGATTGGCACATGACACCTTTAAGACCTGCAGTGATAATTTCCTGCTGAAAAAACACTGATTATATACATAGAAGTGCAGTATTGCCCGAAATGGCTGTCGTCCAGTGTGTCTCCACTGACAGCTCTCCTGCTTTGTATGTATAATCCACAATAAAAGGACATATAATGGGATGGTGAGTGCATTGCATCTTTTTACACTTTGGATGTGAACATTTGTTGTAGAGGCTGTGCATGATAACTATGATCTCTCAAAATTTACAAGAAAAAAATCCTTATTTATAAGAATGCAGATTTTTTAACATTTTATTCACAGCCTCATAAAAATGTAAGCCAGTGGCCACCATGTGGACTCACCAATACAGCCCTTTCACTGCTCACTACCCACTGTCCGGTCCACACAGCTGCCTCTTCTTATCCCACCACAAGCCACATCTTCTGTGCTGTTCACATTAGGATGGGACTTTCAGACATGACCAGGCTTTAGAGCAGTGTTTCTCAACTCCAGTCCTCAGGACCCACCAACAGGTCATGTTTTCAGGATTTTCTTAGTATTGCAAAGGTGATGAAATTAATGCTTGAGCAGGTGATAAAATTATCACCTGTGCAATACTAAGGAAATCCTGAAAACATGACCTGTTGGTGGGTCCTGAGGGCTGGAGTTGAGAAACACTGCTTTAGAGGTTACTTCGCATCACTCCTTGTGATGTCATTGACATGTGATGCAGAGTGACTGCTGAGGCCTGGTGTCATCAGGAAGTCCCAGGTCTAGAGGGAATAGCTTGAAGATGCAGCATTGAAAAGAACATGAAGGGATAATGGACAATGCTGCTCTCTGCACGCCATAGATTCCTAGGGGTCTATTGTCTCTTATATTGTAACTCTGGTTTGTTTACATGTGACTCTGACTTTTGGCCATGACCAGGTTCCAGGGGTCACTGTGAGTTGCATGTCCATGATGTTACAATATACAACTCACAGTGACCTCCAAGGCCTAATTAAGGCCAAGAGTGAACAGACTTGGAGATGTGGCTTGTGAAAATGGAGGAAGAGCAGATAGTGGGGAATGAGCACTGTAGAGGCCTGGACAGGTGAGCGGTGAGGTTGTAACATAGTGTGGGGCGGCAGCTGTGGGAAAAATACTCGTCTTTTGCATCCTGGCATGCTACATGAAAATGAGGGTCCTTGCTGGGTGTGTGAACTTTTGCAAGTTGCCGGTGACTTTGGCTGCTCAGAAACAGGTTTGCAAAGCTCAATGAGGGAGATCACCACTGAAGAATAAATTGTCTTTTACTGAACAATAAATTTGTGGGAATTATATACAGCAGGTAGCAGGTGCATAACTTCAAGAATGTTTCTTTTAGTACATGGAACATCTTTATACACATTCGTCCCAGAATGACTGTTATGTCTTGCTTAGTCCTTTGTTTTCACCACAACCCAGAGCAATACTTCATGAGCTTCCCTTTCCCCAATAACGATACTACAGTCAGTAAGTGAGAGTCCTGTACATCAACCATGGTTCCGCATCTTTTTCCCCTTAAGGGAGCTACTCTGCCACTATGGCCATTACTCAACTTTTCTGCTTGTTGACGCCTTCGAACTACTTCCCGGGGCACTCTATTCATCTTACATTCTCTGCTCTGATCCGTACCATTACCTTCTGGACTTGCAAGCTCAATATTGTGTTGCTAAGTTTCCTTCCACCAGCTCCCGTCTCCAGAGAGTCACTCACACCTTCGGTCACTTTCTCTTGCCTCCTGGATCTCTCTATCCTTTACCTTGATCTCAACTCACTCCAGGGACACTCATGTCATATGGATCTGCTTATTTATCAGACCCTAGGTCTGCTTCTGCTGCAGGCTTGGCCCTATCTGATTTCCTGACAGTAAACTCCCTATGTGCCTTCACTTTAGCCCCTCGCACTCCGAGGTAGTCTCAAATGCACTGCAACAATGCACAAGTTTTCAAGGGGGAAAAAGGGCAGAACTTCCATCTGCTTACAAAGTGAGTATACGTTTTTTGTTCTTTAACATCCTATGTTTATTATGATCTGTTGTCTGGAGAAACGTTGGAACATGCTAAGGGACATTAATTAATGGAAAATAACTTTGCTTTAAATTTGATTTTTCCAGGAAAATATGCACATTTTGGTGATTTCTAATTTTGTGAGATACACTCATCATAAGCTTTGTAAGAAATACTCCTTTTTATGCATTTTAGCTTTTATAATAACTGAAAATAAGCTCTGTCCACTCTGATTAAGTCAGAAACTTTCTGAAAACCATTTTTGACTTCTAATTTTTTTATTAGAGTCTTTAGGAGTACATGTATTATTTCAGGCCTCAGTGAAATTGTCACACCTTTAATATGAAATCGCATATAGAAGATATATAACCTTGGGAGACGTTAGTAATAAAGTCTCCAAACGAACATTAAAATAATTCAATGAGGAAGAAGATACCAAATAATTCAGTGTCTTATATAATTTATTTTTAAGGAAATTGTATAAAATGATAAGCCTTGTAATTGAGATTAATTTCAATCAGATTGGGCATTAAGGGACTGTGGTATGGAGATAACTCTGAAGCTACATCTAGTTGGAGTATTGTAATAGAAGGTGAAAAGGTTTTTGCTATGTAATTTGAGGTAGGGGCTGAGGCATAGATTTCAGTGATGGGTCACTTAATAGGCTGTGTGATATTGTTTCAATACAATGACTGTTTTATCACCAGGAAATTATCACTGCCTGGATTACAAGTCACTTGAGCCCAGGTCCGATCACATTTCCCCCATGGGGAAATTGCAAATCTGCCAGTGTAGTGCCTGTGCATTATAGCATCTATATAGTGTGCCCAGCTCGTGCTTCTGGAGACATGCACCCTTGAACTTAATCAGGCTCTCATTGCTACAGAAATGCCTAACATGTGGACATTAAATGTGATTTAGGCAGACTGTGGCTCAGAAAGGAGGGGGACATTTGGATTTGGGAGCACAGAATTTGCTTGTGGATGGGTCTTCCATCATGACAATGACCCAAAACACACAGCTGGGGCAACTAAGGAGCTGCTTCGTACAAAGTATTTCAAGGTCCTGTAGTTGCCGAGCCAATCTCCACAGCAGAACCCAATAGAAAATCTTTGGAGGGAGCTGAAACTCTATGTTGCCCAGATGCAGCCTTGAAACCTGAAAGATCTGTATGAAGGCGTGGGCCAAAATCACTGCTGCAGTGTTTGCAAACTTGGTCAAGAACTACAGGAAACATCTGACCTCTGTAATTGCAAAGATTTTGGTACCAAAAATTAAGTTCTGTTTTTCTATTTTTATCAAATACTTATTTCATGCAATAAAATACAAATTATGAAAAAGCCATACAATGTAGTGTTGAGCGATACGATACTGCAAATATCGGATATCGGCCGATATTAGCTGTATCGGCCTTTCGATTCCGAATACCGATATTTTCGTCATATCGGATACGGAATCGGATTTGTCACTGTCACTGTGAGTGTCCGTCGGTCGGGTCTGTCAGGAGTCAGCGGCACTTACCTGGCAGAAGATCTCCGGCGGTCACGTCCTGGACTGCTTGATGGCCGCCATTATCTTCTCCCTGGCGGTCACATGCAGTTTTTCGCGATAACTGCAGTGACTGCTGGGTAATCCCGGCCGTAAAGCAGTCAGTCCGATGACGTCACCGCCGGGGAAGCAGGTAATCAGCTGTGCTGCGCCGGGATGACAGGCTCTGCCTGTCATTCTGATGTAGCAGAGCTGGATCGTCGTGGGACACTCGTTACTATGGACTGCGTCGGACAGGTGGTATACTGCTGTTTTTTTTTTTTAATTTTTTTACAGGAGATCGATGGCGTCGCAGGATGAGACTGTAATAAAAGTAATGAAAACTGTGTTGTTTTTTTTATTAAATTAAAAAACTTTTATATGAACATTCACCCGTCCGGGTACATCAACAATTTAACTATTTACATAGTTATTTATAATTCTTTGGCAGGGGTGTTCCAGGTACCACCTGGTACTCTTCTGATGCTTGCCAAACATCCGAGACACCAAGGACCACCAGGACCTGATGACGTCGTGTGGCCTGTACAGTCAAGTCGTGACCCGCTATCTGTGTCTGTGTGGCCACCTCTTTCATCTCCCTCCGGGTCTGGAGCCCTATGTCCCGGACTGAACGAACCCTAGGGGGCCTAACAGGCGCCGGGTACGGGCCAGCTATAGTTATCATGTCCATAGTTGGGGCTGCTGAGGAGACCACTGAGGGAGGCTGGGAGATTTACGGCGTGGGGTGGGCACTTGTGCAGAGGCCTGGATGTGGGAGGCTGAAGGCTCGAGGGTCTCACAGGTTCCTGACACTCTGGGGAGTAGGGGTCGCACCTGGTAACATTTAGGGCGTACCATCCATTGTAACCCCAGTGTCGGGTGTAAGTCACCAAGTCTCCTGGCAACAGGTCCCTCCCCGGGTGTCCTTCTGGGAGGTGAGTCTCCACGTCCCGCCGGGTCACAAAGACTTCTAAATAAAGTCCAGGCTCCTGGATGAAGCCCCAACCACCTTTCAATTTAAAGCTCCGTACTGCACCCTTACGCCGCGGCTCCCTCAGGGTTCCTTTATCTTTTCTCATCCGGTCCTTATCTGCCCGGTCCTTCTTCGGGTTACGTTGCCGAAGTTTTTGGGATTCTCGCTGCTCCCTTTGTCGCTCTGCTTCCCGCTCCCAACGTCTCCACTCTTCCTCCTGACGCCGGTTGTAATTCTCCTCCAGCATCTCCATGTCTCCACCATCAAACTGCAGCTTATGATGTCCAGTTTGCGGCAGCTCTCCTGGCGCCCCCCAGTCCTGGCGGCGCTCACCTGCGGAGGAAGCAGCCGGCTCTGGAACAGATGACAGTTGGGGCTCCGGTACAGACAGGTAGACCTCTGGTGCCTGCGCGGCCTCCTCCATGAGGACGGGTGTCGCTTCTTCTGTCTCAGCGACGGGGGCAGACAGCGGGATCTGGGGTGCTGCCGGTGCAGAGTTTTTTGCAGGAACGGGTGCCTCCACTGCGACAACGTCAACCGGATCACATTGCAAGGGCTGGGATGCCCGCACGGACTCCTCTACTAGAACGGGTGCCTCACCTTCCGGTGCAGACACTTCAGGTAAGAGGGATTGGCGCCGCTCCAAGTTTAGTTTTAGGCACGCCAGCTGGCTTCCATCCTGGCGACCTCTCCCGGTGCCGGGCCAGGCCTCTTAGGGTATCCTCCGCTTCTTGCAGCGTAGGAGGGTTTCCAGGCTGGGTGCCCAACGGTGGTTCCGTGGCGATCGGGTCGCTTCCGTGGGGGAGAGCTCTGACTGCTCCATCCCTTCACACTTCTGCTCGTGTCCATTAGCCATCTCTGCCAAGTCACATGTGTCATTAGCATCTGGAGAGGGCCCCTCTTTTGTAGTGAGGCGGGACCCTCGTGTTAGTTTCCGCACACTGAGGAGGATGAGGAGGCGGAACTGAAGAGCTGTGGGGCACGATCTTACATTGCAGTACCATTTAGAGTGGTCGGCCATCATTTTCACGCCACTGAGTGAGTGTACACCCACGAAGAGCACGCCCTTCTTCTTTTACCAGTGCCTCGTCGTGACGCAGATATGGCGGAAAAATGGCAAATACATTCTCTGATGATTTTAGCAATTCTCAAGCACAAAACCAGTTCAATTCAGGCACACAGGACTCGCTTATAGCGAGCTACAGAATCCTGTTCTTGACGCCCAGTTGAGTCGCACAGAGCCAGAGGTTTTGGGGGTACTCGGCACCGAGCCCGTCGACTTCTATGGGGTATGTCACGGCTTTACCCGGCAATTGAATCAGAGTCTATTTTACTATGTAGAAGTGTATAAACTATAAATATATGTATATATATATAGTCACAATGACATGTATATATATATTATATATATATATATATATGTATTCTATGTGTGTATATTTTGTGTTTACAACGAAAGAAAGGGTTTCTTTTGTTGCGATTTTTGTTCCATAGACTTACATTGGACTTCCGGTATCGGAATCGGATATCGACGATATTTAGTGATATCGGCGATACCATTTCGATACGATATTTTTAGATATCGAGCAGTATCGCTCAACACTAATACAATGTGATTTTTGGATTTCTTTTTTAAGATTCTGTCTCTAACAGGTGAAGTGTACCTACGATAAAAATTACAGATCTCTCCATTCTTTGTAGGTGGAAAAACTTGCAAAATCAGCAGTGTATCAAATACCGTATTTTCCCCGGTATACACTGTATATGTTATAGAATTGAGCGTAATAGTACCTTTCTATATGTTGGACTGTCTGATATATTAATGCTTATTTCTTTTTGCATTTATCATATTGGCAGATTATCAGTTTGCACTTAGCACTTCCATTATTTACTATTTTTTAATGTATTGGTTTAACATGTGAGTCTTTTTGAACTGGACACTTTCAAGTATTTGTGTATTTTGTTCTATTTTTTAATCTAGGACTTATACCAATTTCCTCTTATTGTGGTCAGTGTACAAATTTATTACTGTTCT
>JARQOD010000008.1:65093272-65118469 GCA_033576555.1 Oophaga sylvatica
AAAAAATGATATAAATGAGGTATCGCCATAATCGTACTGACCCGAAGAATAAAACTGCTTTATCAATTTTACCACACGCGGAACGGTATAAACGCCTCCCCAAAAGAAATTCATGAATTGCTGATTTTTGTTCATTCTAACCTCCCAAAAATCGAAATAAAAAGCGATCAAAAAACGTCACGTGCTCAAAAATGGTACCAATAAAAACGTCAACTCGTCCCGCAAAAAATAAGACCTCACATGACTCTGTGGGCCAAAATATGCAAAAATTATAGCTCTCAAAATGTGGCGATGCAAAAACTATTTTTGCAATAAAAAGCGTCTTTTAGCGTGACAGCTGCCAATCATAAAAACCCGCTATAAATAGTAAATCAAACCCCCTTTATCACCCCCTTAGTAAGGGAAAAATAATAAAATTAAAAAAAAGTATTTATTTCCATTTTCCCATTAGGGTTAGGGTTAGGGTTGCGGCTAAAGTTAGGGTTAGGGTTGGCGCTAAAGTTAGGATTAGGGTTAGGGTTGGGATTAGGGGTGTGTTAGGGTTAGGTTTGTGGTTAGGGTTGGGACTAGGGTTAGGGGTGTGTTGGGGTTAGGGTTGGAGTTAGAATTGGGGGGTTTCAGCTGTTTAGGCACATCAGGGGCTCTCCAAATGTGACATGGCGTCTGATCTTAATTCCAGCCAATTCTGCGTTGAAAAAGTCAAACGGTGCTCCTTCACTTCTCAGCTCTGCCATGCATCCAAACAGTAGTTTATCCCCACATATGGGGTATCAGCGTACTCTGGACCCCAAGAGTTATTGTGCAATTTGTCCTATTTCTTCTGCTACCCTTGGGAAAATAAAAAACTGGGGGCGAAAATATCATTTTTGTACAAAAAAAAATATTTTTTTGTTTTTACGGCTGTACATTATAAACTTCTGTGAAGCACTTGGGGCTTCATAGCGCTCACCACACATCTAGATAAGTTCCTTGTGGGGTCTATTTTCCAAAATGGGGTCACTTGTTGGGGATTTCCACTGTTTAGGCGCATCAGGGGCTCTCCAAATGCGACATGACGCCCCCAGACCATTCCATCAAAGTCTGCAATCCAAAACGTCACTACTTCCCTTCCGAGCCCCGACGTGTACCCATACAGTAGTTTTCTCCCACATATTGGATATCAGCGTACTCAGGACAAATTGGACAACAACTTTTGGGGTCCAATTTCTCCTGTTACCCTTGTAAAAATAAAATATTGGGGCAAAAAATCATTTTTGCAAAAAAAAAAAGGATTTTTTATTTTTACGGCTGTGCGTTATAAACTTCTGTGAAGCACTTCGGGGTTCAAAGTGCTCACCACACATTTAGACAAGTTCCTTGTGGGGTCTATTTTCCAAAATGGGGTCACTTGTGGGGGGTTTCCACTGTTTAGCCGCATCAGGGGCTCTCCAAATGCGACATGACGCCCCCAGACCATTCCATCAAAGTCTGCAATCCAAAACGTCACTACTTCCCTTCCGAGCCCTGACGTGCGCCCATACAGTAGTTTCTCCCACATATTGGGTATCAGCGTACTCAGGACAAATTGGACAACAACTTTTGGGTTCCAATTTCTTCTGTTACATTTGTGAAATAAAATATTGGGGGCGAAAAAATCACTTTTGTAAAAAAAAAAGATTTTTTATTTTTACGGCTGTACGTTATAAACTTCTGTGTAGCACTTCGGGGTTCAAAGTGCTCACCACACATCTAGATAAGTTCCTTGTGGGGTCTATTTGCCAAAATGGGGTCACTTGTGGGGGGTTTCCACTGTATAGGTGTATCAGGGGCTCTCCAAATGTGACATGACGCCCCCAGACCATTCCATCAAAGTCTGCAATCCAAAACGTCACTACTTCCCTTCCGAGCCCTGACGTGCGCCCATACAGTAGTTTTCTCCCACATATTGGGTATCAGCGTACTCAGGACAAATTGGACAACAACTTTTGGGTTCCAATTTCTTCTGTTACCCTTGTGAAAATAAAATATTGGGGACGAAAAAATCATTTTTGTAAAAAAAAAAAAGATTTTTTATTTTACGGCTGTACGTTATAAACTTTAGTGAAACCCCTGGGGGTTAAAAGTTCTCACCACACATCTAGATAAGTTCCTTGAGGGGTCTAGTTTCCAAAATGGCGTCATTTATGGGGGTTTCCACTGTTTAGGCAGATCAGGAGCTCTCCAAACACGACATGGCGTCCAGCCAATTCTGCGTTGAAAAAGTCAGACGGCGCTCCTTCCCTTCCAAACTCTGCCATGCACCCAAACAGTGGTTTACCCCCACATATGGGGTATCAGCGCACTCAGGACAAATTGCACAATAACTTTTGGAGTCTTGTTACCCTTGGAAAAATAAAAATTGGGGTGAAAAGATCATTTTTGTGGAAAAAATATGATTTTTAAATTTTACGGCTCTACGTTATAAACTTGTGTGAAGCACTTGGGGGTTCAAATTGCTCACCAAAGATCTAGAAAAGTTCCTTAGGGGGTCTAGTTTCCAAAATGGGGTCATTTGTGGGGGGTTTCCACTGTTTAGGCACATCAGGGGCTCTCCAAATGCAACATGGCATCCAATCTCAATTCCAGCCAATTTTGGTTGGAAAAAGTCAAATGGTGCTCCTTCCATTCCGAGCTCTGCCGTGCGCCCAAACAGTGGTTCCCACCCACATATGGGGTATCAGCGTACTCAGGACAAATTGGACAACAACTTATGTGGTCCAATTTCTCCTGTTACCCTTGAGAAAATAAAAAATTAGTGACTAAAATATAATTTTTGTGGGAAAAAAATAGGATTTTTTATTTTCATGCCCGGGCATTATAAACTTGTGTGAAGCACTTGGGGGTTCAAAGTGCTCACCAAAGATCTAGATAAGTTCCTTAGGGGGTATAGTTTCCAAAATGGGGTCACTTGTGGGGGGTTTCCACTGTTTAGGCTCATCTGGGGCACTGCAAACGGAACATGACCCCCATCAACGTCTGCATTCCAAAACGTTACTACTTCCTTTCCAAGCCCTGCCGTGCACCCAAACAGTTCCCCCCCACATATGGGGTATCAGCGTACTCAGGACAAATTGGACAACAACTTTTGGGGTCCAATTTCCTTGGGAAAATTCAAAATTTGGGACTAAAAAATCATTTTTGTGGAAAATTGTTTTTTTTTTTTTCACACCCAGGCATTATAAGCTTTTGTGAAACACTTGGGAGTTCAAAGTGCTCACAACAGATCTAGATAAGTACCTTAGGGTGTCTAGTTTCCAAAATGGTGTCACTTGTGGGGGTTTCCACTGTTTAGGCGCATCAGGGGCTCTCCAAACACGACATGGCGTCCAATCTCAATTCCAGTCAATTTTAGTTTGAAAAAGTCAAACGGCGCTCCTTCCCTTACGAGCTCTGCCGTGTGCCCAAACAGTGGTTTTCCCCCACATATTGGGTATTGGCGTACTCAGGAGAAATTGCACAACAACCTTATCTGTCCATTTTCTCCTTTTACCCTTGTGAAAATAAAAAAAAAGTTTGTAAAAGATCATTTTTGTGGCTAAAAAGTTAAATATTCATTTTTTCCTTCCACGTTGCTTTAGTTCCTGTGAAGCACCTGAAGGGTTAATAATCTTCTTGAATGTGGTTTTGAGTACCTTGAGGGGTGCAGTTTTTAGAATGGTGTCACTTTTGGGTATTTTCTGCCATATAGACCCCTCAAAGTGACTTCAAATGAGAGGTGGTCCCTAAAAAAAATGGCTTTGTAAATTTTGTTGTAAAAATGAGAAATCGCTGGTCAACTTTTAACCCTTATAACTTCCTAACAAAAAAAAATTTTGGTTCCAAAATTGTGCTGATGTAAAGTAGACATGTGGGAAATTTTATTTCTTAACTATTTTATGTGACATATTTCTCTGTTTTAAGGGAATAAAAATTCAAAGTTTGAAAATTGCAAAATTTTAAAAATTTTCGCCATATTTGGTTTTTTTCAAAAATAAACGCAAGTTATATCGAAGAAATTTTACTTCTAACGTGAAGTACAATATGTCACGAGAAAACAATCTCAGAATCGCGAAGATCCGTTGAAGCGTTCCAGAGTTATAACCTCATAAAGAGACAGTGGTCAGAATTGTAAAAATTGGCCCGGTCATTAACGTGCAAACCACCCTTGGGGGTGAAGGGGTTAAAGTGTCCAGTGGTGTCATTCTTACTTAATCATGACAGATTGATCTCCAGCCATGTCCTCATCAACACCCACACCTGTGTTAAAGGAGCAATCACTGAAAAGAGGTTAGCTGGTCCTTTTAAGGCAGGGCTGCAATGATGTTGAAATGTGTTTTGGGGGATAAAGTTCATTTTCTAGCCAAATAATGACTTTGCAAGTAATTGCTGTTAAGCTGATCACTCGTTATAACATTCTGGAGTACATGCAAATTGCCATTAGAAAAAGTGAAGCAGTAGACTTTGTAAAAATTAATATTTGTGTCATTCTCAAAACTTTTGGCCATGACTGTATATTGGAGCAGACATATGCTCTTTAGTTAAATATTTCATTATCACTATAGGCTCCATTATCCAACACTTTTATAGTGTTTTAGGAGGTTGAATCTTCTTATCTATAGGTCATATTGGTTTAATATTTTATATAGAATTTGTTCGCTTTTATATGTGTTATTTTTCTTATTAATTTGCATGAATTCAAGTTTTCGAAATATTTTTTCTGAGGAAAGTAAAGTAATCGTTTTAATTTTATTTTATTAAAAAACTATATTATTAAATATCTGGTAGATGGCACTCCAGAGTGAATCAAGAGGTATGATACCATGTAAAATATGCAAGGGGTGAAATAATTATTGAACACGTAACCAATTGTCTAAGCAGATATTTCTAAAGGTGCCATTGGCATGGAATTCTCACTATTACTTACGGATATTTTAAGGGGTTACATAATGTATATAGTAAGTCTATATGAAAATTCGTTAAATTAACGTGCTGTGGATTTTCACTGGAGATTTTATCACTTGCACTGAAAAGGTTGAAAGCTGTGATAAATCCACAGCTTTTCCACAACAAATCCTATGGGTAAATTCACTCATAGTGGATTTTGTTGTGGAAAGTTCAGCAATTGTTCCCTTCATCTGAAACGGTTCCGAATTGAACACATTTTTAATCATAGAAATTTATGCTGCAAAATGTGCTGCTTGGGAATTCACCCTGGAGTTAGGTCTTTTAGATGCCAGTGTACCAGCTGAGATTTTCAAATAGAAGATGTTTCAAGAACATGCCGTTGGTGTTTTTCCCGAAGCATCTTTCAGGTCATTTTTGGCGGTGACTTTACTCTTTTTTTTTCACTACTTATAACTTCTTCACGTATTTGGAAATCTGAAGTTGTTAAAAGAAACTAAAAATCCTGAATATGTGCAAAGCAAGTCGTTTTTATACTGCATGCCTATGTCATTCTTTTCTAAGTTTATAAGTGCTTTTTAGATGTCATGTGCAAATTCTCTCAGGATGCTTTTTTTGGGGGGGAAATACTGCAATTTTTTTTGCTAAACTGGATACAACGAGAATTTTCCATTCCTTTTTGCTATTAAAACACCACTCTAGCATTTTTTTATTGCATGGCTCAAGTGATGCTTTAATGGTTATTCCACTGCCCTTGTCCTATAATTTCCTGCCACTGCCTTCATCATTATCCAGTGTCGCTCCCGTCAGTCTGCATCGAAAAGCGACCTGTCGGCAGCTCCAGCGTTTCATCGAGCTGTGCAGAGTCATTTTTCAATACAAGTGGATCGCCCGCCAGGGCAGTGGGATACACGGTACCGGGCCAGTGTCTTAAAGGGATGTGTCACGGCAGCAGTGACCTGGTCGGTGGCCCTAGGCATCCAATAAAAGGGGAATATTTACAGGGGATAATAGAGTTTGTAGTAGAGTCTTCGTGACGCCACCTGTGGTTTCTGGTCAGAGGTGACCAGCGCTGCAGTGCAGATCCTCTGAGACTGATGGTGATGCAGCAGAGTTGGAATAGCTCTCCACAGGCAGAGCTTGTTGTCTCAGGGCAGAGAGATGTTGTAGAGAGTAATGATGCTGGGAGATGTAGCAGAGTGGAGTGTGTACCGCAGGAAGAATTTGAGGAGACAGCCAGATGCAGTTTCCAAGGCTTTACTCACAGTTCAGGTGCATGCAGTACAGGTGCCCGCTTGATGCTACGTCCTCCAGGTGAGGAGTCCAGCCAACTCCCAGGTAGATGGAGAACACCAACCCAAAGCTCCCTGTCAGTATATGCCTTCCCTTGCCGTCTCACTGTGCTGATTCCCACTCCTTCTTCCTTCCAGCACCTCACAAAGCAGTGTCCCAGTCTGGAAGCTGCGAATCCTGTTGGACAACGTGACCCTGTAATTTCTTTGATTCTATATAGCTTTCCTTACCGGAGAAGATGCTTGTCGTTTTGGCTGTGACTCCTAAAGTTGTCACAGCTGTTGGCTTGCTAGCTGAGTCCTAAAGTTCTCCACTAAGCTAGGGCCAAGTCACTTCTGCGACCTGGATTCTCCCAGCTGGCTTTCGCCAGTCCTGGAACGAGCCCCACGGGTAGCCTTCTGCTCAGCCGTGTCTCAGAGAAATCTCTTTTCCCTTCCAGGGAACCTTCCTTCTTTCTTTCTCTCTGTGAGCAGCTCCTCAGGACTTGGAGCCTGCTGCACGGTTCTATCTCTTTCCCCTCTCCCCTACGGGAGAGCTGTCTAACACATCTGTCTTATTCCTCCCCGAAGGGAAGACTCTCCCTTACATCGCTCTAACTCCTGCTTTGACTCACAAGCTCCACCCACCATCTAACACCCTTTGCTAGCTGCAGATATTCTAGTGGAACTCAGCTAGTGTGTGTGACGAATGCAGTATTGCCAGAGCCAGGTTTAGTGTCTCCATCTTACCGGAAAGGTGGGATACCACATCTCTGTCTGAGATGCAGTACCTCTGTGGCGACTGGACCCTCAGGGGTGCCACATACCCCCCCTGTTAAACGCAGCACGTCCGCGGGCTGAAACAGAGTAAATGATGTTACAGAAAACATACAAAATTTTTGAGAGCACTATTTCTTAAATTTGCATAATAACATTAACTTACATTATCTACTCTAAAAGTGCTTTTGGCAGCAACCGTTAAACTTTCAAGCTCGCTACCAGGATAGGGCATAATTTCCCTGCAGAAATACTATCATATTTACATTTGCTTCTTTTCCTATAACAGTACTGTCATTATATTAACACTCATTCTTTTCTTCTAGTGCAAGCCCCATCTGGGGTGTTCTCTGGGTAGCAACTGTTGCTACAAGGTTAGCTACCTAATCTGGACATCTTGTTCCTGCAAAAATACTTCCTTACTATTATTCTTATAACATATTTACAAAAGTGCTCTTAGTTCTCAAGTAACTGTCTGTACATATCTATATCAAATGGTACCTGTTACCAACAACTATTAGACACATTATCTACAAGTGCTCTTCAATAACTCTGCAATATAAAACAATTCCTACTTTCACTGTAAGCATAATATACAAATATAATAACATTTTTTATTATTACACAATCATAGGCTGTCATCATATGAGGTAGGTGGCAGATACTTTCCCAGCCGGGGTATCTTCTAGTGTCCTTGTGCTTGTGGAGGACCCACTCAAAACCTCCAATGTTGGTCTTGGGTGGGCTGCAAGACATAACTGGTCTCCTTCAAAAGACCTCATCTTCGGCCACACCTAACGGGTTTTTCTTTAGATTGGTAGTTGTGCAATGATGGGACTTACTTTTCTAAAAGTGCATGTAAAACCAAGAGGAAGCACCTAAGGAGGTGCAGAACTATGTACAAGGAAAATTCCGGATCACTCACTGTCCACGATCTCTGAATCCGTTATTAAACTAAGTGCAGGAACTGGAAAAAGTAGTTAAACATTTTTGGTAAACTATGTACAGTCCCTTGCCTGAAGGGAAAAGAACAAATGAGGATTTTCTTTACTTAGCTGGAGACTGTTGGGTGGAAGCATTCAGCTTTTGTTGCTTCCAGGGTAGAAGTTGTTTGCCGCTTTTATCCACCACAATGGGAGCCGTTGCATACGATGGCACTCCCAGAGTTGCAGTGGTGGTAGCCTGTACAGCTACATGATGAACTTCATCAGACTTCTTTGCAGCGGCCGCCTGTTTAGGAGCCGAGGATGTTGGTGCCGCGGCTGCCACATGTGTCGCTGCGACTTGTGATGAGGCCGTCGTGTCTGCTGCCCCCTGGCGATGGCGTGGTGCCAGTTCATCTGGGATCCTGCGCACATGGAGACCATACCATCCCCTCGCACCAAGATGGCGGGTGAAGGAGACAAGCTCTCCTGGAAACAGATCCCTTTCTGGATGCCCCCGTATGAGATGGGCCTCTACATCTCTCCGGTTTACAAACAGATCTGGGGCTTTACGGAAGTCCTGGATGAAGCCGAATCCCCGCTCCAGGTCACAGCTGAGGAGCCGACCCCACCCCATAGGGTTTAGGTACTCCAAGGATCTCTCCCTGGTCTGGTGTTTGCCCACGAGGTCCCTCTCAAGTAGAGCCACTCGCTGGGCATGCCGGTTTCTTTCCTTCTGCACCAGCTTCTCAATCTACTGGCGGCAAAACTCCTCTGTCGTGATCGGGAACCCATCAGGTCGGTTCTACCGGAGTCATCCCATCTCAGGACCTCCGGCTTGTGCTTTACCATGGGAGGCGGATGTGGTATTGGCACGGGCTCCAGGAATCTCCACGTGGAATGATGTCGCGGTCCCAGGCGATATCCAGTACTAGCTGGCCTGCTTTCGGGGTTGGCAGCAATCCTATGTGGCCCAACCAGTCCTCCCATGACCCAGGGGCGCTATCAGTACGTGCGCTCCTGGGGCTACTGTCCTCCGTCGTCACCTACGGTGATGTGGTGGCGGTGACCAGCGTTACCGGTGGTGAAGGTACCGGGTTGATGGTTTCGGTGGCGGCGGGTTCTGACGACGTGGATCCCGGAGCCTCGGGCACCGGTGGTGTGGGTGCCCGGGTATCAACGGCTTCTCGCTTCGCGGCTGCCTTCTCCGTTCCAGCAGCGCACGTTTCTCCTTCAAGCGATGAGCCAGCTCCTGTATCTCCCACTCCACACCGGCCACGTCAACCTCCTCCTGGGAGCTGGAGCCTGTCTCTTCAGAGCCGGGGCAAAGCTTCTCCTGCTTCCCGCACTCCTCAGGCCTCCCTCCGCTCTCCATGATGGCTGCCCGGTCAATTGCCTTCTTCTTGGCTCGCTTTCCCCGCCGCTGAGTGTCTCTCCACCCCCGAGGGGCAGTGTCTCTTCCCTTTGCCGCCATACCACGCTAGGACACGAACTCCCCTAGTGGTCGGCCACAATGTTGTTACATAGAAATACAGGCAGGGAAGGTTCATTTCTTTTTGCGCTCTTTCTTGTGTACCGCCCACGATGGCATGCCTCACTGCACACCTCGTGGAGCAGCCATATCCGCCATTTTTACAGTCCAATTCACAATTCAATGAGTCTAATCATTTGCACATTCTGCTAGGCACACAGGACCCTTGTTCAAGGGTCGGTTCATCCTGTTTGTGACGCCAAGTATGGATCGCCCGCCAGGGCAGTGGGATACTCGGTACCGGGCCGATGTATTGAAGGGATGTGTCACAGCGGCAGTGACCCGGTCCGTGGCCCTGGGTGTCCAATAAAAGGGGAATATTTACAGGGGATGTTAGAGTTAGTAGTAAGGTATTCGTGACGCCACTTGTGGTATCTGGTCAGAGATGACCAGCGCTGAAGTGCAGATCCTCTGAGACTGATGGTGTGATGCAGCAGAGTTGAAATAGCTCCCCATAAGTGAAGCTTGTCTCAGGGCAGTGAGATGGTATAGGAAGTAATGGTGCTGGAAGATGTAGCAGAGTGAAGTGTGTGCTACAGGAAGGACTTGAGAAGACACAGTCAGATGCAATTTCCAAAGCTTTACTTACAGTTTTTGCAGGCAAAGTATCCAGGGCATTGAGTACAGATAGTTGTTGTGAATACTTTGGAGGCAACTTCTGAGCTGGGGCTCCCTCCGGTGGTTGCTGAGGGTAATGAACTAATTACTGAATGGCCTTCAGCTGGCTCTGAATGGTATGATATAAGTGACCTGAGTTCCCATCAGCCTTGCCGGTAATCAATTGTTCCTCCTGGTCTTGCTTGGAGCACAGCTTGCTTTCCTGCTCTCACTCAGATAAGTGTTTTGTTGTTTTTATTTCCTCTGTTGGATTTTCACTGCTGGCTTGCTGCTTGCAGTGGACTACAGCCTGGTCCCCTTTTGGGGTCTGGCGCTGCAATAGTGCTCATTTTGTGTTTGCACTTTTGCTTTGTTCCTTTGTCACTTTTTTTTTGCTGAATTGCTGTGTGTTACACCAGAGATCTGATTTAGGTGGTAGAGATTATGTGATCTCAGATTTTTTTTTGTTAATCAGAAGTGTTGGTATTTTTGTCAGGGTTTTTTTGGGTTGCAGTCAGAATTCTTTCCTATACTTTTCTATCTAGACAGATTGGGCCCCAGCGTTTGCTCATTCTATTTTCTGTCTGTGTCCGTGTTTTCTTCTTGTCTAACCACCATTACATGTTTGGGGGCTTCCTATTTCTTTGGGGATTCTGCTCCGGGGCAGATAGCTTTCATCTTTCTGCCTTTAGGTATAGTTATCTCTCCGGCTGTGACGAGGCGTCTAGGATCACCGTAGGTACGCTCCACAGCTACTTCTAGTGTGGCGGTTAGTTTAGTGTACTGCGATCCAATAGTTTCCAGCCTCTCTGGTGTATTACTACTTTGGCTATTTTTTGCAATTTCACCTCAGGTACCGAAACATGACAGATAGTGTTGGAGTAGGTCAGCCTGAAAGCAATTTGGAATCCCCTGATTTCAGGTGGGATGTGAGGTCTCCTTTCTAGCACTGTTCTCTGAGGCACTGGCTGCTATAAGCTCCGTCCAAGCTCCTCTCTCTCTCTGTCTCTTGTCTAAGTAGAACTTCACTCTTATAACAGGCAGCTGTAACCTGCTTCAGGAATCACTCTCTTATGGAGTCTCCGGCTCACATGTGCTGCTGCTTTGTAGAAGAGTCTTAATTGGGACAGAGGACCTGCTGTCCTCTGCCCTCCGGATTCTGCTGCTGGGACTTTACTTCACCCTCTCTGCCTCAGACTCCGGGGGTCCGGTTTCTGGCACTCAGACCTGGGGATGAGCTCTCTATAGCCCCTCTTTTCCCCCAGCTTGTCTCCACACGTCTTTCCTCTCTCGTCCCTCCAGCCAGACTCCTAACTCCTCCCCCAGCCAGAATATTTCAGAGAAGCTCTCCTGAAAATCAGGTGTTAGAGCTCATCCTTCTGGTCTGGAGTAAGAAAGGTGTTGTATGCTGTGTTAACTGTTAAAGGGATCCTTCCTTGCTTTCAGGCATGATATCACTCTCCCCTGGAGGGAGGCAAAGTCACTTTGGCAACCAAACTCCTGGGGTGCCACACAAGTCTATGAGAGCCATGCTCTGGCCTACTTCTGACTCTCATAGACTTGGATTTAGAGCTTGTGATATAGCTTCTGATTTCCGGCAAGTCAGAAGCTCTGCTCACAAGATGACGTAGCTGAATCGGAACGGTGCTGAAAAAGGGTGAAGACGCCAAAGGTTGAGCATATTACCAGGGGCAGGGGACTTGCCACTCAAGTGCTGAAAAAAAATGCTGGAGTGGTGCTTGAAAACTGATGTGGAAATTTTCCAAAACCACTGCAGTGCATAAATCTATCTTCATCTGGGTTCTTCGAGCAGTGTCAACAGGCTGAAGTAATTTTATATGTAGAAATTGAAATTTGTAGTGCTGTATGACTTGGATGAAAAACCAACCCTTACGCTTCATATTAATCTGGTATGATAAGAGACTCTTTAAATATAATACCCTAGAATTTTACTTTTTTTTTGTATCAGGATAACGGAACAATCCCTGTAATGCAAAAGAGATTTCTTCCATTTCTCAATTTTACCCTTTGTTGGATTATAAAAAGTATCACTGTCTCTCGATTTCTAATTTTGGATGAAATGTAATTTTATCCTTGTAAAGTTTGCATTATAGCAACTCCCACACCAGTTAATACATTCAAAAAACATGGAGAAAGAAACCTATCTGCACAGAAAAATGTGTGTGGTAGGAACATGCTGAAGAGAAAGATAAAATAAGATTATACTCTATTTAGAAATTGTGTTTGCAACTTTCCCACTTCCTAAGTGGCAATTGACTATAGCACCTTGAGTACAATGAGAGCAGCTTTATACTATTTTATTTGTTTTTTTGTTATACAGTTTTTAGGTTTTATTGAAATTATGGATAAGTGGATAAGTCACCAGATTTCACATTATAACCTGCATAGATTGTTACATTGATCTGTTATACATGATGAGGTTGGTGTACCTACTTTTGAAAATTCATATTAAATTCATGGTTATATTATCCTTTTTGAAAGGCAGGCCAAGAGATCAAAGAGGAGAGTATCATGCACTTGGGTTTCTCAGAAAAAAAATAAAGAAAATTCAATTGTCATTGAATAAATTTGCTGTAAACATAATTTCCATGAAAAATTTGAGAATTTGAATCACAGCAGATTCACACACCTCTAATAGAGACATGTTATTGGTAAACATAATGGTTAGGGTCCATGACATCACCCAAGAAAGCCTAGCAAATACCAGTGCCCAGTAGCATTTTCTTGGCTTGTCACAATTTTTCAGAAACAATCCTGGGAAATTTTTGGTATACAGATCTGAAACAGGTATGTTTTACACAAACCTTGCCCAAAAATTGGCATTTCCTTTTAGGACCAGGGTTGGTACTAAGGGGACTAGGGTTAACACAGCATCAGCTTTAAAAATATTTTAATAATGCTGAGCATCTGGCCTTTTTCTCAACATTTGCAGTTGAATAGAGGTGGAAGGGAACCAGCACAAAAACACTTTTCAAGAATAACGGTTGGCATGTAAGTTGGCATACATCTGTCAGCTGGTACACTGCATAAGGAGCTATGAATACCACTCAGCAGTCCCAGTCCTGCCCTAGAAGTTAGGCTTTATTTAAAAAAAAACTATTGTCACACACCATTAAAGTGGCATCAATTTCCACAGAGTAGAAAAAGTATAATAGGCCTCTGACATACCTTCTACTACAGGCAACCCAACAGATGGAGATCGATCTTGGAGTCAAAAATTTTTTGTAAGATCAGCAGCAGAAGCCATGAAGAAGGTGTCACAGACAGCAATAACAGAACATCAATGCATGAGACTGAAAACATCATCACCTAGAATGCGCAGTCTGGGACTGGGGTGCAAAAGTCATTGGAGAATCATGACAATTAGGCTGTCTAAATTTTCAGGCGACAGCTGGATTCTCTTATCCGTCAAGACACCACCAGCAGAGGTAAAGATGTGTTCTGAGAGAATACTGGCTGCCGGGCATACAAAAAACTCCAAGGTGTGACAGGCGAGCTCAGGTTACTGTTCTATTTTTGAAGACCAAAATGCAAAATGGTCCAAACCCCCCGATGGCATTTGTATTGAGCTCCAAATACTCCTGCACCATCCTCTCCAGTCATTCACAATGTGTCAGAATTGTACTCTGTTCTGCTGGTGCATGGGCTGGTTTAAAAAAATGTGTACAACAAGTCACAGAAATTGCTTATGCCACTTATACTGCTGCTGCTGGTAATGTTTTTGCTATGACGCCTTGACGTTCCTGGGGTTGGACGTCTAAAACTGCGATTCATACTGTGTGCCTCACTGTTGTCTTGGAAAAGATCACTCTTAAGATTGTCTACAAGCGTGTTTCGATACTCCAGCATGCGTGTGTCCCATACCAGGGGGGCAGCATCTGGCTAAATTTACTCTTGTACCATGGATCTAACAGAGTGGCTACCAAGTAGTGAGTTTAACTCTAGGAATACGGATATTATGTTGAAGATAGTGCAGCAAGAAGGTGCTCATGTGTCGGACACTTCCATGATGTCTAAGTCGATGGTGTGTAGGTGGCGGGGGTAACACTCAAGGTTGCTTCCTCCGTCCCCTCCCACCAACCACGGAGAAGGGATCATTATCCTCTTCATTCGCTGACTGTTGCTCATCCATCACCTCTTCCTCCTCGTCCTCCTCCATTTGTTCCTCAGCTCTTGCACCTTCACTAACAGTTCATATTCAAAGTGTGATCCAGCATGTAGATGACCAGAGTAGTGATGCTCATGATGGCATCATCAGCGCTAACCGTCTTAGTAGCCATTTAAAAACTGCACAGATACTTCATCTGTGCACACTCCTCAAGCATGATTTGCACCAAGTCCGTAGTGCGTTGGCCCAGGCTATGCAAAAGGACATACTGCACCAGGATTGGTCATTGCAACGTGTGCAAGTTGATGACCTGCGGGGTGTGATCGTCTGATGTGAGCACACAGCAACCGCGCTTTTCTGGCGCCATCACCAACAGGAGGTAATTTCTTTGCACTTCATCCACCACTTTTAAGATTGGTGATTTAGATTTTCTTGGATTTGTGTCTTAGTAGGCTTTACCCTGACAGCTATTTTTAGCTACATAGGAGGATATGTTGGGGAGTTATTTCCATGTGCAAGCCTCTATAGTATTTAATGTGGGTTTTGGTGCCTTTATCGGGTTCCCACCTTTTTAATTTACGCGTGGTTATATTTCTTGTATTTTGTATTCTGTATCTTGAGATTTAATAAAGTTATATATTTTTCCTATATGCTGTGTGGAGTTCAATGTATTTATCGGAAGTGTTTCTGCAGCTTCGCATCCAGGCTGGCATAGTGGTGAGAAATTGCTGTACCACCAAGTTGAGGATGTGAGTCATGCAAGGCACGTGTGAGGTTGCCCCGGTGTAGGGCCACCACCAGGTTTGCACCATTAATGCACATGGCCTACCCTGGCTCCAGGCTCAATGGAAACAGACTTTGCTCTAACTCGGCCTGTATAGCTGTCCATAACTCTCGAGCTTTGTGACTGCGATCGCCAAGGCATATTAATTTTAACACTGCCTGATTGCAGTGAGCCATGGCTGCACAGTACAGAGGTAGTTGGGAATTTATGTGCACTGTTGAAACATGTATCTGATTAAGGAAGAGGTTGAGGGCACAGGTGGAGGCTCTAGAGGAGGTGGAGAAGCCAGAACAGTGTTAGATACAAAGGTTTTTCTCACAAGCCTTGGGGATTCAAAGGCTTGTGCAGCAGCCTCTTGGCCACCTGCCCCCACAGCCACCAGAGTCACCCAGTGCCCAGTCAGTGAAATGTAACGCCCCTGCCCATGTTTGCTAGTCCAAGTGTCAGTGGTGAAATGCACCCTAGCCGACACAGATTTTTCATGGAACCGGTGATGTTGTCTGCGACAGGCTGGTGTAGTGCAGACACAGCTTTCTTAGAGAAATAATGGCTACTGGGCAACTGGTAGTGGGGACTACGATGGCCATCAACTTTCTGAACCAGTTTGTATCCACCAGGTGGAAAGGCAGCATTTATGTGGTCAACAGATTGGAAATGGTGGAGCTTGAGCTCTTAACTTTGGTATATGTAGTAGGAAACATTCTTTTACGTGACATCAACTGTGAGTCCAAGGGCTGGCTGCTGCACTGAGAGAGCATGGAGTACGGATAACAGGACAAACTGTTGGACTGAAAGTGAGGTGCAGGCTGGGATGTTATAGTGGATTGAGAAAGATGTGTTGTGTTAGGCGACACAAAAATGGCAGGAATGTTCACTTACGTAACAACAGACGGGTACTCACTCACCTGACTGTAATGGGTAAACAAGTGGAGTTTCTGCGGCCGGAGACCTGTGTGAGAAGATCTGACACGGTGACGGAGGAGGAATAAGCAGCAGATGTGGTTGATGGGATGGCCGGTGGTTAGCAAGGTCCACTATTCTGCATTTTAGGAATGTGAGGTTCCCACACTAAGGCATGTTGATTGTGCATGTGATGGTTCATGCATGTAGTTGTCAAATTATTGCAACTTTTTCCTCTACTGAGCTTTTTTTCAAATTTGGCAGATAACGTGAGTTGGGTCATCCTTTGTGGTCTCAAAAAAGGCCCAGGCTAGGCAACCCTTGCCACCTCCGTGAACTGCACACTTGTGAATGGTGCTGGTGACAGCCATAGTTGTGGCTGAGGATGCAGTTCCTGTTGTAGATGCATCACTTTGTGTCTGTGTGGGAAGCTGCAACGTAAACTCTTTGTCTTCCTTCTTCTCTACTTCCTCTGCTGAGCTACTCAGCTTCGTTGGTGTGGGTTCACACCAAGTTGGATCTACAACTTCATCATCATCCTCTCTGTTCTCACACTTCTCACCCTGAGAGTCATCCTCCTTCTCTTCATTCTCTGACACCACAGTACAGTCCACATGCACCTCTGCTATCTGAGTCTCATCAGGATTACCTCCACCTCCGTCTGGTGACAAAGGTCTGAATTCTGCTCAGACCCTACTTTGTCCAGGCCTGGATCCAACATGAAAAAATTTTGGGCATCAGTCCAGATGCTTTCCTCCTCTGGATTCTGTGAATCTTTGGAGTAATAATAATAATCTTTATTTATATAACGCCAACATATTCCGCAACGCTTCACAGTTTAACAGAGTAGACCTTTTATGCCCATGGAATAGAATGTGTGAACAACTCTGCAGAATGGCCCATCTGAGGTTCCCCACAGTCAGTTGGGTGTTTGGAAATGTGTGACACATGGAAAAACAAGGGTGATTGGGGTGCCACCTCAGAGGATTGTACTGTGTGTGATGTTAAGGTGGAGGGAGAGGAGGATGCAGTGCTTGCAATCCACTGGAGCACATGCTCTTTCTGAGCCTCATCTTCAAAGCATACCGCTGTGCAGCTGCCAAAGAAAGGGAGTCAAGTAACCTGTCCAGTAACAGATGTTACAAATAAAAACAAGAAAGACAAGCTGATGGAGCGCCAGGCTGGCAGTCAACAGAGACATATATTGAGAGGGGTCCAATGCAGCTCCTGCCAGGTGCCTCAAGTGAGGAAAAACAATAAAATGCAGGAAACTCCGGTCACAGGGGAGCGCAAAGGACACAGATGAATGTCATTGCCACCTGATGAAGACGGAGCTTTTCCGTCGAAACGCGTTGTGAATTTAAATTTTTAAAAATAAAGTTTTAATTTTTTCATCTGTGTCCTTTGCGCTCCCCTGTGATCGGAGTTTCCTGCATTTTACAGTAACAGATGTTGTCAGTGGTCTTTGGATAGAATGAGATGGTGTTTGTTCAGTTCTCGACCTTTCTGCAGCTTTCGACACGGTTGACCACCGTCTCCTACTGTCTAGGCTCCAGTCACTAGGAATTAAGGACACTGTTCTCTCCTGGTTCTCCTCCTATCTTTCTGACCGCTCCTTCAGTGTTTCGTTCTCTGGCTCCACATCATCTCCTCTTCCTCTCACTGTCGGTGTACCCCAGGGCTCAGTCCTTGGCCCCCTTCTATTCTCTCTCTACACGGCCCCAATTGCACAGACCATCAGCAGATTTGGCTTTCAGTACCATCTTTATGCTGATGACACACAATTATACACGTCATCCCCCGACCTTACCCCCTAACTCTGACATTTCCCTCTCCGTGGGAACAGCAGGCTCGCTGTCTGGGTGTTATGTTTGACACCAATCTCTCCTTCACCTCCCATATACAATCTCTTGCCCGCTCTTGCCGCCTACACCTAAAGAACATCTCTAGAATCCGCCCTTTTCTCACCATGGAAACAACAAAAACCCTCACTGTAGCATTGATCCACTCCCGCCTGGACTACTGCAACGCTCTATTACTTGGCCTCCCCATTACTCGACTATCCCCTCTCCAGTCCATCCTTAATGCAGCAGCCAGGGTCATCCATCTGGCTAATCGGTACTCGGACGCGTCCGCTCTTTGCCAGTCCTTACACTGGCTGCCCATTGATTATAGGATCCAATTCAAAGTACTGGTTCTCACCCACAAATTTCTCCACAGTGCAGCACCCCCCTACATCTCCTCCCTCATTTTTATCTATCAGCCTAACCGACTGCTGCGCTCTGCAAACGACTTTCGACTAACCTCTGCACTAATCCGTACCTCCCACTCCCGACTCCAAGACTTCTCCCGCGCTGCGCCATTCATCTGGAATGTTCTACCCCAAGAAATTAGGACTATCCAAAATTTGCATGGTTTCAGGCGCTCCCTCAAAACACATCTGTTCAGAGCGGCCTATCACATTCACTAATCAAAGTCATTCTATGTGTAAGTGTGTGTGTGTGTGTAGCCCATTCACTATCTCCATCCATCCCTCACTCCCTCAAGATAGCTGGACCATCATTGTAAATGCACCATTGTATATGCACACCTGTACTTTGTATCTCCCCCACCTCATTGTAGATTGTAAGCTCTCACGAGCAGGGTCATCTTATTTTGCTTAAATTATTGTATTGTTAACGTTGTTACTTATGACTTGTGTTTTGAAACTGTTAAACTGTAAAGCGCTGCGGAATATGATGGCGCTATATAAATAAAGATTATTATTATTATTATTATTAGTTGACAGTTCATTAACATTAACACCTAACCCACATACACGTTGAACACCAATCCTACTCTTCCTTACACCACAACCTCTCTTTTTCCCACTCATGTTGTTTGTACCCTTCCCCTCTTTTAAACTGCTGTTTCACAACCTTAGCCCCACATTTTTCAGTTACCTGTAACTAAAAGAACAATCACTATTTATTTTCTTAGATAGAGTGCCTTAAAAACACTCTTATACCTAATGATTTTGATGAGCAAATGTGGCCTCCTGATTCCTCTCTGCAACTCAGTTTTATCCCAAACGATTTGGATTAGCAAATAGGACCTCCTGGCTGAACCCCTATATTAGGCCTAACAATTTTTAAGTGGAAATCTGGCCTTCTGATTTCTCACTAAAACACAGTTTTATCACAAATGATTTGGATTAGCAAAAGTGCAACATAGGTTTTGCAAAATCTAGATTTAGATGCTGGAAGATTGATTTCACACAGAACAGGATCCTATCTAGCTAACTAACAAGTTCACTTGCAGCATCAGCATTAGCAGGAGCGGCTTCTCTGCACTATGAAACTGAGAAAATGGTGCCAGAAAAACAAGATGTCCACTTTTTATATGGCCAGGGACATGTGACTTCGGCAGTCAATCACAGAAGACCTTTTGTCATGACGTTGTGGATGGTTTCTGCACCCTGATTGGCTGCTGGAATGTACACAAATTAATTATTAACCCCTTACTGTCCAATGACGTGCACAGTCCGTCATGGTAAGGTGTCAGTTCCGGCACCAGGACGGACTGTGCACGTCATCCCTTTGATCTACCACTGCGTGTAAACACGCAGTGGTAGATCAGTGCCGACAGCTGTCACAGACAGCTGACAGGCACGGCAAGTAGTGCGGGGACCTTTGCCGTCGGTCCCCGCACCTACAGCTCTGTGCTTGGTCAGTCAATCTGACTGACCAAACACAGCAGCGATCGCGCAGGAGAAGCTGAAATTTCAGCTTCTCCTGTGCGATCAGTGCAGGAGCCGGTGCTGCAGTGGCCAGGCTTCCTGCACTGACAGCCAGGAGCGGCGCCCCCACCGCCCCTGGCTGTTAACCCCCTGACTGCTGCGATCGAGCGCGATCGCAGCGCTCAGGGGGGAGGCAGAGGGTCGGGAGCTCCCTCTGCCTCAGATCGGCGCCCTGCAATGTATTTGCAGGACCCGATCTCTGCCTTGATGACCTGGGGGTTGTCATGACAACCTCCGGGTCATCTAGCTACGGAAAGCTGCTGTGATCATGCTCACAGCAGCTTTCATCATAGGTACAATGCATTGCAATGCTGGAGCATTGCAATGCATTGTAACTGCAATAAAAAGTAAAAAAAAGTGAAAGTCCCATAAAGGGACAAGTTAAAAAAAATAATTTTTTTAAAAAAATTGTAAAAAAAATATTAAAAAATAATTTAAAAAAATCCCCTCAAAAATACACATTTTTATGTAATAAAAAAAATAAAAAACAAATAAAATACACATGTTTGGTATCGCCACGTCCGTAAAAATCCCATCTATAAAAGCGTATCCCTAGTTAACCCCTTCAGTGAAAGCCATAAAAAAAAAACACAAAAAAGTAGTAAATTAAACTTTTTCCAAGCGGTATCATCATACCGCTTGGAAAAAGTGCAATAACACGCGATCAAAATGTCAGATATAAATAAACATGGTACCGTTGAAAACGTCATCTTGTCCCGCAAAAAACAAGCCACTATACAGCATCATCAGCGAAAAAATAAAAAAGTTATAGCTCGCGGAATAAACTGATGCAAAAATAATTATTTTTTCTATAAAATTTTTTATTGTGTAAAAAACGCCAAAACATAAAAAAATATATAAATGAGGTATCGCTGTAATCGCAGTGACCCGAAGAATAAAGCTGCTTTATCAATTTTACCACACACGGAAAGGAGGAAAAAAAAAACAATTCCTGAATTGCTGTTTTTGTTCATTCTGCTTCCACAAAAATCGGAATAGGAAGTGATCAAAAAACGTTATGTGCCCGAATATGGTACCAATAAAAACGTCAGCTCGTCCCGCAAAAAATAAGCCCACAGATAACTCTGTCGGCCGAAATATGGAAAAATTATAGCTCTCAAAATACGGCGATGCAAAAATTTCTTACAAAAAATTATTCCAAAAAAAAGCATCTTTTAGTGTGTGACAGAAGCTAAACATGAAAAAAGGGTATAAATCTGGTATCGCTGTAATCGCACCGATCCAAGGAATAAAGTCGCCTAATCACTAATACCGCACGAGGAACGGCGTAAAAAAAGAAAACCAATTCTTCACTTTTTGTGGATTTGTTCATTGTGCCTCCCAAAGATCGCAGTAAGGTGATCACAGTGGTTCCCCCCAC
Source organism: Oophaga sylvatica (assembly GCA_033576555.1). NCBI lineage: Eukaryota > Metazoa > Chordata > Amphibia > Anura > Dendrobatidae > Oophaga > Oophaga sylvatica. The sequence goes on from JARQOD010000008.1 coordinate 65,114,243, forward strand.
ATATGGGATATCAGCGTACTCAGGACAAAATGCACATCAACTTTTGGGGCCCTATTTCTCCTGTTACCCTTATAAAAATAAAAATTTGGGGGCAAAAAGGTAATTTTCGTGGAAAAAAAATATGATTTTTTTATTTTCACGGCTCTACATTATAAACTTCTGTGAAGCCCTTGGGGGTTCAAAGTGCTGACCACACATCTAGATAAGTTCCTTGGGGGGTCTAGTTTGCAGAATGGGGTCATTTGTGGGGGTTTCTACTGTTTAGGCACATCAGGGGCTCTCCAAGCGCGACATTACACCCGCAGACCATTCCATCAAAGTCTGCATTTAAAAACGGTGCTCCTTCCCTTCCGAGCTCTGCCATGCGTCAAAATAGTGGTTCCCCACACATATGGGATATCAGCGTACTCAGGACAAATTGCACATCAACTTTTGGGGCCCTATTTCTCCTGTTACCCTTTTAAAAATAAAAATTTGGGGCAAAAAGTTCATTTTTGTGGAAAAAAATATGATTTTTTTATTTTCACGGCTCTACGTTATAAACTTCTGTGAAGCCCTTGGGGGTTCAAAGTGCTTACCACACATCTAGATAAGTTCCTTGGTGGGTCTAGTTTCCAAAATGGAGTCACTTGTGGGGGGTTTCTACTGTTTAGGCACATCAGGGGCTCTCCAAACGTGACATGACACCCCAGACCATTCCATCAAAGTCTGCATTTGAAAAAGGCGCTCCTTCCCTTTCGAGCTCTGCCATGCGTCAAAATAGTGGTTTACCCCCACATATGGGGTATCAGCGTACTCAGGACAAATTGCACAATAACTTTTGGGGTCCTGTTACCCTTTGGAAAATAACAATTGGGGGTGGAAAGATCATTTTTGTGGAAAAGATATGATTTTTTAATTTTACTGCTCTACGTTATAACCTTCTGTGAAGCCCTTGGGGGTTCAAAGCTCTCACCACACATTTAGATAAGTTCCTTGGGGGGTCTAGTTTCCAAAATGGGGTCACTTGTGGGGGTTTCCACTGTTTAGGCATACAGGGACTCTCCAAATGCGACATGGCGTCCAATCTCAATTCCAGCCAAAAAAGTCAAATGGCGCTGCTTCCCTTCCAAGCTCTGCCATGCGCCCAAATAGTGGTTTACCCCCACATATGGGGTATCAGCGTACTCAGGACAAATTTCACAATAACTTTTGGGGTCCTGTTACCCTTTGGAAAACAAAAATTGGGGGTGGAAAGATCATTTTTGTGGAAAAGATATGATTTTTTAATTTTACAGCTCTACGTTATAACCTTCTGTGAAGCCCTTGGGGGTTCAAAGCTCTCACCACACATCTAGGTAAGTTCCTTGTGGGGTCTAGTTTCCAAAATGGGGTCACTTGTGGGGGGTTTCCACTGTTTAGGCACACAGGGGCTCTCCAAATACGACATGGCGTCCAATCTCAATTCCAGCCAAAAAAGTCAAATGGCGCTGCTTCCCTTCCGAGCTCTGCCATGCGCCCAAATAGTGGTTTACCCCCACATATGGGGTATCAGCGTACTCAGGACTAATTGCACAATAACTTTTGGGGTCCTTTTATCCTTTGGAAAATAAAAATTGGGATGAAAAGATAATTTTTGTGGAAAAAATATGATTTTTTAATTTTACGGCTCTACGTTATAACCTTCTGTGAAGCCCTTGGGGGTTAAAAGCTCTCACAACACATTTAGATAAGTTCCTTGGGGGGTATAGTTTCCAAAATGGGGTCACTTGTGGGGGGTTTCCACTGTTTAGGCACACAGAGACTCTCCAAATGCGACATGGTGTCCAATCTCAATTCCAGCCAAAAAAGTCAAATGGCGCTGCTTCCCTTCCGAGCTCTGCCATGCGCCTAAATAGTGGTTTACCCCCAAACATGGGGTATCGGTGTACTCAGGAGAAATTGTACAACAAATATTATGGTTCATTTTCTACTGATACCCTTGACAAAATTTAAAAAAATTGTGTCGAAAGAAAAATTTTGGAAATAAAGTTAAATGTTCATTTTTTCCTACCACATTGCTTCAATTCTTGTGAAGTACCTAAAGGGATAATAAACTTCTAGAATGTGGCTTTGAACACGTTGAGGGGTGCAGTTTTTAGAATGGTGTCACTTTTGGGTATTTTCTATCATATTGACCCCTCAAATTCACTTCAAATGTGAGGCGGCCAATAAAAAAAAATGGTTTTGTAAATTTTGTTGGAAAAATGAGAAATTGCTGGTCAAGTTTTAACACTTATAACTTCCTAAGGAAAAAAAAATTTGGTTCCAAAATTGTGCTGATGTAAAGTAGACATGTGGGAAATGTTATTTATTAACTAATTTTTCTCTGATTCTCTGATTTAATGGCATAAAAATTAAAAGTTTGAAAATTGCAAAATTTTCAAAATTTTTGCCATATTTCCATTTTTTTTCATAAATAAACGCAAGTTATATTGAAGAAATTTTACCACTATCATGAAGTACAATATGTCACGAGAAAACAGTCTCAGAATCGCCAAGATCTGTTGAAGCGTTCCAGAGTTATAACCTCATAAAGAGACAGTGGTCAGAATTGTAAAAATTGGCCTGGTCTTTAACCTACAAAATGGCTTGGTCGTTAAGGGGTTAAAAAAGACAAAAAAAAATTACACTCCGTAGCTCCTCTGACCTAGACACACCCCTTCTCGTCATCAAACATGTCCCTCCGCCCCCGTGCTCATCATACAGCACCACTATCCTAGGCAAAGTAATAACAAAAGTATTAGTGGAAATGCGATGATTTACCGAACTGTAACCAAATTTTGCTAACTTTGAGTAAAAATGCTTGTGAAACCGAACACGAATCCGAATGTGCTACGTTCGTGATGAATTTTAAATTGGCAAACATTTTCCAAACAAGTTCGCTCATCTCTAGTCGGCACTAATCTCTATTTTTTAAAAACAGGGATTTAGACACAATAACCATAGTGTGTCATGGTGGTGCTACATAACGAAAAAAAGTGCATAGAAATCCAGATATAGAGAATCATAGAATCACAGAATCATAGAATGTTTGTTAGAGTTGGAAGGGACCTCAGGGGTCATCGTGTCCAACCCCTTCTCAATGCAGCGCAAGATTCACTAAATCATTTCAGACAGATTTCTGTCCCGCCTATGAAGACTTCAATTGAAGAACTCACCACCTCTTGTGGCAGCCTGTTCCATTTATTTATCACCCTCTCTGTCAAAAAGTTTTTTCTAATATCTAATCTGTATCTTCTCCCCTTCAGTTTCATTTCATTGCTTCTCATGTTTCCATGTGCAAATGAGAATAAGGATGATGACTCTACACTGTGACATCCCTTCAGATATTTGTATACAGCTATTAAGTTTCCTCTTAGCCTTCTTTTTGCAAGCTAAACATTCCAAGATCCTTTAACCATTCCTTGTAGGAGCTCACCATACTGATAGCTCGTCTCTGAATTTGCTCCAGTTTTTCAATGTCTTTTTTAAAATGTGGTGACCAGAACTGGACACAGTATTCCAGATGCAGCATGACAAAGAAGGATAAAACCTACAAAGAATTTGTGCAAAAATTACATAAATACAAGATAAGTATATATAAAATTGTATATTTTATTAAACTGAATAAATACCGTATATACTCATGTATAAGCCGACCCGTATATAAGCCGACCCCCCTAATTTTGCCACAAAAAACTGGGAAAACTTATTGACTCGCGTATAAGCCTAGGGTGAAAAATTATTATGCCCCCATATGATGCTCCACAGATTATGCCCCCATATGCTCCACAGATTATGCCCAATATGCTCCACAGATTATGCCCCCATATGCTCCAGATTATGCCCCCATATATTTCACAGATTATGCCCCCGTATGATCCACAGATTATGCCCCCATATATTCCACAGATTATGCCCAATATGCTCCACAGATTATGCCCCCATATGCTCCAGATTATGCCCCCATATGCTCCATATTATGCCCCATATGTTCCATAGTGTAAGGTTCTGTGTACATGTTCCTGAAACTCAGTTTGTTCGTCAGCCATTTTACTTTCTGTCTTGCTGCAGCTATCTTGCCCTCAGTCAGAATGGAGTTTCCAGCTTGCATGTTCCCGCCCTGATTCTCTCCTTTGCTTCTTAAGCAGCCACAGCTGAGCAATCAGTGCTTCAGAATCTAGCCTGCAGTGAACCTGTGACCTGACTCCTAAAGCCTTGGACCCT
>JARQOD010000008.1:65118569-65190524 GCA_033576555.1 Oophaga sylvatica
TCTTTAAAGGCTCTTCAAAGATTCTTGGCTTTTGCCAATTTTTATCGTAAATTTATTGGTAATTGCTCTGTTATTATTAAACCATTAACTGATTTGACCAAGAAGGGTTCTGATGTGGTGAATTGGCCTCCTGAGGCAGTCTCTGCATTTCAGGAACTTAAGCAGAGATTCACTTCTGCTCCTGTTCTACGGCAGCCTGATGTTTCTCTACCATTTCAGGTGGAGGTTGATGCCTCTGAAATTGGGGCAGGTGCCGTTTTGTCCCAAAGAGATCCAAAGACCTCTAAAAGTAACCCTTGTGCCTTTTTCTCTCGAAAATTTTCTTCCACTGAACGTAATTATGACGTGGGTAATCGGGAGTTATTAGCCATGAAGTGGGCTTTTGAAGAGTGGAGACATTGGCTGGAGGGAGCCAAACATCAGGTGGTGGTCCTTACTGACCATAAGAATCTAGTTTATCTGGAACCTGCCAAGCGACTAATTCCTAGACAGGCCAGGTGGGCCTTGTTTTTCACACGTTTTAATTTTGTGGTTTCATTTCTTCCTGGCACTAAAAATGTTAAGGCGGATGCCCTCTCGAGGAGTTTCCTGGCGGACTCTCCTGAGTTATCTGATCCTTCTGTTATTTTGAAAGAGGGTGTAGTTCTTTCCACCATCTCGCCCAATTTGAGACTGGCTCTGGAGGGGTGCCAGGAAGATAAGCCCGAGCGCTGCCCTGTTGGGAAATTGTTTGTCCCGGACCAGTGGAAAAAGAGAGTAATGTCTAAGATTCATTGTTCCGCGTTGGCCGGTCATCCCGGAATTTTTGGTACCAGGGACTTGGTTAGTCGGTCCTTTTGGTGGCCTACCTTGTCTCGTGATGTCAGGGAGTTTGTGCAGTCCTGCGGGACTTGCTCTCGCTCCAAGCCTTGATCTCGTTCTAGTGGTTTGTTGATGCCATTACCGGTGCCCAAGAGACCATGGACCCATATCTCTATGGATTTCATTTCCGACCTCCCTGTTTCTCAGAGAATGACCGTCATCTGGGTGATTTGCGATAGGTTTTCCAAGATGATACATCTTGTGCCATTACCTAAGTTGCCTTCCTCCTCTGAATTGGTGCCTTTGTTCCTTCAGCACGTGGTTCGTTTACACGGCATTCCTGAGAACATTGTGTCTGACAGAGGAGTCCAGTTTGTTTCCAGATTTTGGAGGACCTTTTGTTCTAAAATTGGTGTTCAATTGTCTTTCTCCTCAGCGTTTCATCCTCAGACCAATGGTCAAACTGAGAGAACAAACCAGACATTGGAGACTTATCTAAGATGCTTTGTGTCTGCTGATCAGGATGACTGGGTCTCTTTTTTGCCTTTGGCTGAGTTTGCTCTTAATAATAGGGCTAGCTCTGCCACTTTGATGTCTCCATTTTTCTGTAATTCTGGGTTTCACCCTCGATTTTCTTCTGGACAGATGGTGGCTTCTGTCTGCCCGGGTGTTGACTCTGTTGTGGAGCGTATGCAACAGATTTGGGACCAGGTAGTGGAGAGGTTGTCCCTCTCTCAGGAGAGGGCCCAGCGGTTTGCTAACCGGCATAGGACTGATGGTCCTCGGTTTAAAGTGGGGGACTTTGTCTGGTTGTCCTCAAGAAATATTCCTATGAGAGTGGCATGTCCTAAATTTAAGCCTAGGTTCATTGGACCTTATAAGATCATGGAGATTCTTAACCCTGTTTCTTTTCGTTTGCTTCTTCCAGGGACATTTAAGATCCATAACGTGTTCCACAAGTCCTTGTTGAAGAGGTTTGTTGAGCCAGTGGTTCCTACTACTGTGCCTCCTGACCCTGTTTTGGTTGAGGGCAATCTGGAGTATGTGGTTGAGAAAATATTGAATTCTCGTTTTTTCTAGACGGAAACTCCAGTATTTGGTTAAATGGAGAGGTTATGGTCAGGAAGACAATTCTTGGGTGTTTGCTTCGGACATCCATGCTAGGAGACTCATCCGTGTGTATCATAGAACTCATCCTGACCGACCTGGTTGCTCAAATGAGGGTTCGGTGACCCCTCCTCAAGGGGGGGTACTGTTGTGAATAGGCTGGAAATGAGTTCTGAGCAGAAGCTCCCTCTGTGGTTACAAACGGTACTGGACTGTCCAGTGAAGATTGTGAGGATTGGGAGTCAGGTGTTACTGACTGGTCTTATATAAGGGAGTCACCTTCCCATCAGGGTTGCCGGTGATCAATTGTTCTGGTCTCAATCCTTGATTCCTGTTTCCTTGGTAGCCTGCTGTGTCGTGTCTGAATCTCCTGCTAACAGATAAGACATTTTTTTCTTTTTGTTTTTGTGCTTGATTTTTGCATTTTGTCCTGCACTTCTGTGGGGGCCTTCAGGGTCCCCCCTGGGGGCTTTTTGCCTCTCAGTTCAGTTCAGCCACTGATGTTTGTACATTTGCTTTTTCCAGTTTTTTTCAGTGGCTGCTGTTTTGTTTTTGGTTACACCAGAGAACTAATTTAGGTGGTAGAGGTCATGTGATCTCAGGTGTTTTTTGAAATTAGTAGTGTTGGTGCTTTTCAGGGTTTTTTGGGATTGCAGTAAGTGCCCTTCCTATCCTTTTCTATTTAGTAAGTTTGGGCCCCAACGTTTGCTCATACTATTTTCTGTCTGTGTCAGTATTTCTTCTTGTCTAACCGCCATTACATGTTTGGGGGCTTTCTATGTTCTTTGGGGATCTGCTCCGGGGCAGATAGCTTTCCTCTTTCTATCTTTAGGTGTAGTTAGTTTCTCAGGCTGTGACGAGGCGTCTAGGACCAACGTAGGAACGCTCCACAGCTGCCTCTAGTTGTGGTGGTTAGTCAGGGTACTGCAATCTCATAGTTTCCAACTGCTCTGGTGTATTTCCTTCTTTGCCTGCTCTCCTCAGCTACCAAATCATAATAGTGGGTCTAGAATGGTGACTGACCAACAATTAGTGTTAGCTAAAATACATACAACATGAGTGTCATGGGGAGGGCAACGAAACATAAGCTCAGCCATGTGTGACAGACTGCCAACAGCCCAGACTTCCCTATTCCCACCAAGAGGATGACTGTCTATTTTCTTCTCCTCGTCCTCCTCCCCCTCATTGTCCTTCTCATTCTCCTCCTCATTCTCCCTACACCTCAAATGCACTTCTTACACTGCAGTATCAATATAGCAATGTGATTTCTAACCAAACAATTCTGGATTTTTTGTTTTTATGCACAACTGGTGCAATTTAAATGCCATATAATATTTCACTGATGAAAATATTTGCAGTATTACTATGGCAGGAAAATGTGCCCACCTCAGATGGACTCCTTACACTGCAGTATCAATATAATGATGCTATTTCTAACCAAGCAAGTCTGGCTTTTTTGTTTTGATGCACAACTGGAGCAGTATAAATGCCATATAATATTTCACTGCTGAAAAAACTTTGCAGTTTTACTATTGCAGGAAAATTTGCACACCTCAGAGGGACTTGTTACACTGCAAGAGGAATATGGTGATTCTATTGATAGCCAAATTGGCTGTATGTTTTTGACACACAACTGCTGCAATTATAATGGCATATAAAATTTCCCTGCTCAGAGCAATATGCAGGATTAAGAGCAAAAAGAATATTATTAGCCATGAGAAGAGTTTTGGTATCAGTTGCAGCAGAATGGAAGCGCAATTAACTCTATCCTGTTCTACACTATCCCTTCAGCACAATCTCTCCATCCAGCCAAGATGGCTATGGCATTACAGTGACTTTATGTAATCCCCACACATGTATATTGGCTGTCTAAAAAGTGCCAAACATGCGAGGCGGGTACTCGAGCTTGCACTCCAGCATTCAAAAAATACTTGCCGAGTAACGAGCATCTCGAGCACACTGATGTTCAAGCGAGTAATGATCAGTGACGATCATGCTTGCTCATCACTACTACTTGATAGTAGGGGGCCCTGTTGAAAATTTTGCATTGGAGCCAATGATCCCCAATTACGTCACTGGTTCATGCCACTTTCTTTTTCTAAACACAGCATTTAGATATGGTAGTTTTTTTCCATAGGCTTCTATATAGAACTTTAAAAAACACAAGAAAAAAAGTGCTTGTATTAAGTGTAATAACTAGTGATGAGCGAGTATGCTCCTTGCTCAGGTTTTCCCAAGCACGCTCAGGTGATTTCCGAGTATTTTGGCGTGCTCGGATATTCAGTTTGTGTCGACGCAGCTGCATGATTTGTGGCTGCTGGACAGGCTGAATACATGTGGGGTTGCCTGTTTGTTAAGGAATCCCCACATGTATTCAGGCAGCCAAACAGCCGCAAATCATGCAGCTGCAGCAACAGAAACTAAATCTCCAAGCACGCCCAAATATTCGGAGATCACCCGAGCGTGCTCGGGAAAACCTGAGCAACGAGAATATTCTCTTATCACTAGTAATAACATGAAAAACTCCAACAAAAATACTTTGAAAAATACTATAAAAAATCATTGACAATTTATGGCAATTGTTCCATTTCAGCTGCAGGACTAGAAGGCAATAATCGTTTATATAGGTTAAAGCTGTTTTTTTTTCCAATATATTGGAAAGCCAAAAAATCGCTTTTGGTGTTGATATCCATATCAAAAGAGTAACATAATGCACTTCTGAATTACTGAAGCCACCATTAGGGGGACCTTTCTGAAGACAGATTTAATAGCAATTAATAGCAATTTAGTGGCTGCAATTATCTTGCATTCCAGAAATTTCATCTGCACACGCAGAAAGTAGTAATGAGGGGAATACCAGAAACATTTTCACACGCACTGGATTTGTTGCAAAACTTTCTAAAAATCAGTTCCATTGACCTGAATTGGCCTGTTTTTGCATTTAGTGAATGAATTAATGCAAAGAATATTCAGTTAAAAGAAACAGTTGCAAAATTTATTCTGAGTGTAACTCTTCCCTAAATGTACCTCTGCATTAAAGAGGCTCAACTAAATCATTATTTCTGCTGACAAATTTCTTATTTCCAATAACCAGCAGTATTATGAATTCAGCTGTTGTATAATACAGACTATACCTTTCACCAGCATAAGATGTTATTTAATATATTTGCAAATTTATCCAACTTTTTACATCTATTAAGTCTACTATATTCGAATTGAAAGATAAGGGATTTAGAGCCAAACATGTCCGTTAAAGAGATGCACGTGGTGATAACTGATCTACACTTTACATTAAAGTGGCTACTTGAATACATTATTTAGAATTAATTAGCGTTATTGCATCTCAATCATCATTATAAGAACCTAAATCACGAGACAGAATCATAACCTTTCATAATGAACGAAAGGAGAAAACCGGTTAAATCAGAAAATGGGATCGGATAATATTAAGACAGTAATTGAGCCCAACAGTAAGTATGTACTTATAGAAGGAAAAGGATGATAAGTGTGTGAGACTGAAATCTATACATTCGAGTGTCTGATGGAGAGGAGAATGTAACCAGCACAAGTCCTCTTGACAGTTGCTTACTGCATTGAAATACATTGAAAAATACAGAATTAATCAAGTCACTGTACTATATGATTAGATTTCGTACTGTATATAGGAATATAATGGAACAAATTGCATTTAAAAAAATACAAATCTAATAGTTGCAGACAGAAAATTGTAAAACGGTATTTGTTTAGGCTAAATATCCAATTTGTTTGCAAATTCATGCAGCCAATCAAGTGAAAACGCTCAGCAATGTGAGCCGCCGCTATCTCTACGCTTTATTCCGTGCGCATTTTCAGACGGTTACATGTATTTGAATTATGCAGGCACTAAGAGTCATTAAGGAAATTGCAAACTGTAGCCGAGCACACAGAATTCATTTCATGATATCAAGCAGCCAGTGTGTCCCACTTATACTAATTTTTATGGCTAAATGTAAGGCATAGTGTATGAAATCGGATAAGCTTGTACATAAGATTATGTGGACAGTGGCATGTTATAAATTTACAAATATAACGAAAATGTTTCCAAAGTGTAAATCAAAGGGGAAGAGATCAGATAATAAAACTGAAGTGCAGGATGAAATTTGCCATTTCGTTCTGCAGAAGCCAAGAATTAAATACACAGGTGCCTTTTGTCTAATACTTCCAGACAATTCAGATCGAACATAGACTGTAATGATGACCCTCTAATTATGCAGAACATAGATTAAGGTTATGTTTTAATTAACCCTTAAAAATTGACCGTATTGGCAAGTGGTTGACTAAAAGTCAGCTCCAAATGGGGTTCTCTTTGAAAGCTCCTTTGGGGTAATGTTGAAGTGGTGCCTATTGTTGTGATATAATCTAGATCCAACAGAGGATTATTTGGAAATGTGTTCAATTACTTACAAATATACAAAAAAGACCTATGTCGTACAATAACCAGTTCACATATGTGAAAATTCCTGCAAAAGAAAATGAAGAGGAGTTGAGCAGAACGCACTAAATTTGATTTGGGCAGATTTTCTTAAAATCATAGAAGTATGGGTTCAATTTGCTTCAAATACATTTTCTGCAAATTGAATCTGCTGGGAATGGGTTAAAAAAATTAAACTATTAAACTCACTTCTCCTCAACCCAAATAAATCCCACAGTCCAGTCCTCCGATCGACTCCTCTTGACCTTCTTCTCCTTCTGGACACTTCTGGGTCTTGTCTTTTCTGGTACTGGTGCTAACTGGACCCAACATGGTTAGTGTGTGGTGCAAGGCAAATCATTCTTGTTAATTGCGTTCATTGTATCTCACGTGAACATGTCGGACCTAGTCATTGGCAGGTGCCTGAAAAGTGAAAACCATCAGATAACGGTAGTTCACATGTGAGTTCTATCCATGTTTTTCATGGTCAGAACTTGTACTTAGTATAGACTATAGGGATGTTCTCATGTCTGATTTTGTTACGGAGCCATGAGTCAAAATTGACAATGCAAGTTTATGTGAAAAAAATCAAACAGCACTTTGAACTATGTTTTTCATGGACTGCTAGATAAGAAAAGGTATAGAAACTTTGTTTTCTGTCTCATCCGAGAAAAACTGCTGAAATTGGAATAAATTCTGATCAAAAATACAGATAAAACTCGGTCTGTTTTTCTCATTCTTGAAAAAGAGAGATATATGAATGAGGCCTTTAGCATCTGGAAGGAGGAAAAGGTCAAAGAGGAGCCAGTTGCAGGAATGGGTGGTAAGACAGGAATAGGGAGGGCCAAGGACAATAATCAAACAAAATAGAGGACTGTCAGCCACTGCCCTCATGAAATCACAACAAATTCAGATCCTGGCAAATCCAACTTATTTGTTACAAAATCAATTTGCTTCTTTCTAAAGAAACAAATCCTCAGAACCTCTTTGGACTTTATGAGATCCGAAGTCCAGGCTCAACGTGGGAGGCCTGGAGATTTGAGTCTAAGTGGTGAGGATCAGAAGACTCAATGAGGACATATCAGATGATATTGAGGAGTGGAGGGACCAAAGAGGTGAGCGGTAAAATGAATACAAGGCTGTTTTTATTTTTAACCTTTTCATGGCTCTTTATCTTTAAGAAAAAAATGTTGGCCAGCAGCTGCCATTTTGCTGAATCCGTGCGAAAGCAAATTACCAAAAATAAAAACAATATGATACAGAAGGGGAAAATTGATCTGCACTAAATGCATTAATCAGCATTATATATATTTACAATGGAGTGAGATTTTTTATTTAATGATAGGCACTTTATCACATTTTTTTTAATGAGCCCTTAAATTATTATACAAAATTTGCAAATGGAACAGGGACTTGTTAAGCAGACGGATAAAATTCAGTAGGCACTGTATATATATGGTAAATTAAAACACAGTTCATGTACAGGTTGAGCATGAAATGATTCACACAACATAAGTAATCTCCACTGAGATCAAATTAGCATAAGAAATGCAATGCAACTGGTAAGAAATAGCATCATTGAAGTCAGCATAAGTGTGACCCAAGAGTACAGCCCTAATGTGTAAGAAAAGGTAAATTAGAACAGGTAATTGAACCGCGTAAATCCCAAAATTATAGACTCCTGCTTGAAACATATAAATGCTTAAGAACAGTAGTTCTAGAATATAAAAACAGATGAATTCTTATTTATTGGAATAAAAAGCTACAAGTCGAAAAGCTTTTTGTCTATGCCGCATTCTTCAGTTGAAAAATCTTTCTATTTTTCTTTGCTATTTCAAGAGTGCTCATAAAACCAATGGAAAAGAAGAAAGTTACATTTTTTAAATTTCTTAAACAATGTGAGAAAGTTAAGTTATGGTATACCAACCATAGAGATAGATCACGTCATTGCTATAGACTTTTTGGTGAGCAGTTACCTGACACTGAGCTGCTCCTGTTGCTTCACCTCATATCCTGAAATTATGAAATTCAGCTTCTCCGCAGCCCTATAAGATAAAACTTAGTGGATACAGATTTTTGCAGCCTCCAATGACTTCAGTGGGATCAGTGAACACTAGAGATGAGCGGATCAGCAAAACTTATAATTCGCTTCTTTGCGCAGATTTTTCCTTGAAATTCTCTTTGCAGAGAAGTTAGAATCCACTTATTGAATATTCTTTATTATACTCTGAGGTCTCTCCAGATCCCAGAACATAATAAACTAAAGGTGTATAAAATAAAAAATACTTATACTCACCGTACCGCTTACCTCTCAGGCCCATTCCATCTTTACCATCACCCATCCAAATCTCACTGTATGTTTTTATCGCTGCCGCAAGTTCTGAATTCCTAGGCCTGTCATGCTAGACCAGGTTTTTCAATACGTATGAGGCCCAGGATGTTTCTGTGCAACTGTGCATAAGGTCTTAACATCATGACATCACAATGTACGCTGTGACCTTGTGTGCACATGTGCTGAAGTGTTCTGGGCCTCATCAGAGCCAGAAGTCCTAGCTTAGTGTGAAAAGGTCCAGGCATTCAGCCCTTAGCGGCGGTGATAAGCAGATGCGACACAGACAGCGAGGACAAGACAGGTGACGGTGAGGAGCAGAGGGGTTGAAGAGGTGAGTGATAAGGTTACTCTAAGTACTTTTTTTAAAATATTTTGATGGTCCTGAATGGTCCTGCAAAATGGCCCCCGCTAAATCTGCATGGAAGCAAATTACAAAAAGATCTGCATTTTGGTGAATGTAGATTTTTGTAATATTTGAGAAGACTTAATGTCCTCTTGAATATATTCACTTATCTTAAGTAAATATCTACAAGGTGGGCCATTTATATGGATGTACCTAAATAAAATGGGAATTGTTGGTAATATGAACTTCCTGTTTGTGACACATTAGTATATGGGAGGGGGAAAACTTTTCAAGATGGGTGGTTACCATGGTCTCCATTTTGAAGTCAGCCATTTTGGATCCACCTTTATTTTTTCAATGAGAAGAGGGTCATGTGACATCAAACTTATTGAAAATTTCACAAGAAAAACAATGGTGTGCTTTGTTTTAACGTAACTTTATTCTTTCATGAGTTATTTACAAGTTTATGACCATTTATAAAATGTGTTCAAAGTGCTGCCCATTGTGTTGGTTTGTCAATGCACCCTTCTTCTCCCACTCTTGACACACTGATAGTAACACCAAGCCACCAAGGTCTCCCGATCTGACCCCATTAAACTTATCTTTGGGGTCTTCTGAAGGCAATTGTCTATGCTGTGAAGATACGAAATGTGCAGCATCTGAAACAACGCATACTGGAAGCATGTGCTAGCATTTCTTCGGCAGTGTTTCTATCAGTGTGTCAAGAGTGGGAGAAGAGGGTTGCATTGACAATCCAACACAATGGGCAGCACTTTAAACACATTTCAAAATGGCCACCATGGTCACCACCCATCTTGAAAAGTTTTCCCCCTCCCATATACTAATGTTCCACAAACAGGAAGTTGATGTCACCCACCAATCCCATTTTATTTAGGTGTAACCATGTAAATGGCCCACCCTGTATATTTAATTAGCTCCAGCTAGTCAAGGCAGAAAAACAGTATGAGCAAATCTGTATATTTGTTTATACTGATGGGTCTGCCTTACCTTAACATTTTTAACTGAACTAATTACCCATTATACAAATTCAATACATTCTCAATACAAGCAAGCACAAGCAAAACCTGGGATAAGCCACTCAAATCACAGCCACTGGCTGGCCTCATACAGACATCAATAACCAACATCTCCCTACAGAGTAACAAAAATTATGCTTTTTAGCAAAGCTGTTCATCCTGCACCACTCATCATTGGATATGTAGAAGCAAAAGGAAATGTAAAACAAGGACTAAAGATGAGAAAATTGAATTCAACTAAAATTTTACAAAACAAAAATAGATTAGCCTGAATAAAAATATGCTCAAATGTAGGACACCAGTATTCCATTTTTTTCCCAATTTAAATTTCATTTAAGCCATTTACCACTCAAGGCTGTTTGCACCTTCAGACCAAATTTTACAATTCTAACCAGTATCACTTTATGAGGTTATAACACTGGAACACTTCAATGGATCCCAGTGATTCTGAGATTGATTTTGTGGCATATTATACTTCACTTTAGTGATAAAAATTCTTCGATATAACTTGTGTTTAATGGTGAAAAAAATAGAAATTTGGCAAAAATTTTGAACATTTTGAAATTTTCAAACTTTTAATTTTTATGCCCTTAAATAAGAGTCATATCACCAAAATAATTAATAAATAACATTTCCCACATATCTACTTTACATCAGTACAGTTTTTGAAACATAATTTTTTTGCAAGGAAGTTATAAGGGTTAAAATTTGACCAGCAATTTCTCATTTTTTCAACAAAATTTACAAAACCATTTTTTAGGGACCACTTTACATTTGAAGTGACTTTGATGGTTCTATATGGCAGAAAATACACAAAAGTGACACCATTTTAAAATCTGCACCTACGAAGGTTGTCAAAACAACACTCAAGATGTTTCTTAACCCTTCAAGTGCTTCAGAGGAATTTTTAGAACGTGGAAGGAAAAAATGAACATTTAACTTTTTTTCACAAACATTTAATTTAGACCCCATTTTTTATTTTCACAAGGGTAACAGGAAAAAATGAACCTCAAAATTTGTTATGCAAATTCTCCTAGCACGCCGGTACCCCACATGTGGGAGAAAACAACTGTTTGTGCGCACAGCAGTGCTTGAAAAGGAAAGAGCGCCATTTGACTTTTTAAAAGCAAAAATTTGCTGGAATAATTAGCAAACGCTATGTTACATTTGGAGAGCACCTGATGTGGCTAAACAGTGGAAATCCGCCACAAGTGACAGCATTTTGGAAACTAGACCCCTCAGGGAACTTATCTAGATGTGTGTTGAGCACCTTGATCCCCCAGGTACTTCACAGAGGTTTATAACGTAAAGCCGTAAAAATATAAAAAAATTACATTTTTCCACATAAAAAATTCTTTTAGTCCCAAATTTTTTATTTTCACAAAGTAACAGAAGAAATTGGACCCCTTTTATGTGCAATTTCTCCTGAGTACGCAGATGACCCATATGTGATGAAAAACTATTGTTTGGGAGCACAGTAGGTTTCATAAAAGAAGGAGTGACATTTTGGAATACAGATTTTGATGAAATGAAATGCAGGTGTCATGTTGCATTTGGAGAGCCCCTAATGTGCCTAAACAGTGGAAACCTTCTGCAATTGACATGGTTATGGATACTAGATCCATCAAGGAATGTATCTAAATGTGTGGTGGGAACCTTGAACTTCCAGGTGCTTCACAGAAGTTTATAATTTAGAGGAAATAAAAAAAAAAATTCCCACAAAAATGTTTTTTTAGCCCAATTTCTTTCTATTTTCACAAGGGTAACAGGAGAAAATAGAACACAAAAATTTTCATTCAATTTCTCCTGAGTACGCTGATGCCCATATGAGGTCAAAAGCTACTTTTGAGGCACAGTGCAATTTCAGAAGGGGGAGCAGCGCCATATTGGAGTTCAGATTTTGCTGGACTGGTTTGGGGGTGCCATGTCACATTGGCAGAGCCCCTGAGGTGCCAGAACAGCAGAATCCTCAGTAAGAGACACTATTTTACAAACTACACAATGCAGTGATCATATTGACACCACAGGTGGGTCACAGAATTTTATACCATTGGGCAGTGAGGAAAAAAATAATTACATTTTTACCACCAGAATTTTGTGTTACCCCAGATTTTACATTTTCGCACTGTGAAATCTGTTAAAATGGAACCAAAATTTGTCCCACAATTTCCACTGAGTGTAGAAATACCCATTATATGGCTGTGCAGTACTGCTTAGCCACACAGCGACACTTAGGAGAGACGGAGCGATATTTGCCTCCTGGAGCACAGATTTTGCTAGAATAGTTTGTGGACTTTATATACAGAGTCCCTAAGTGCTAGAAGAGCAGAAACCCCTTAAGTGACATCATTTTGGAAATTATACCCCTTTGGGAATTTATCTACAGTATGTGTAGTGACGGTTTTGACTCCATGGGTGTTTTCCAGAAACAAGCAGCATTGGATTAGTGAAAATTGCAAACTGCTGTTCTAGTAACCAGTACATTGTAGTGACCAGTACGTTATGCCCAACTCCTGCTTCTGGAGACACACACCCATAAGTTAGCTCTCATCACTACAGAAATGCAAACATTTGGATGTTTAATATGGTTTAGGCACACTGTGGAGCTCAGAAGGGAGGGGGCATTTGGATTTGGGAGCACAGAATTTGCTGAATTTCTTTTGGGGGAGGAGCCATTTCGCTTTTCCAGTGCCTTTGTGCTACCAGTAATGTGGAAGCCCCCTATATTTCTATTGACTGATGATGGACCTGAGTGGGGACTTTTTTGTTGATTGAGTTGAAGCTTTTATTGTGAACATTTTACATAACATTTGGGATCACATTTATCCGGTGCTCTACACTGAGCACTTTCTTAGGGATTCCATCTAAATCTAAGAGTGACGTGATTCAGTTGAAACCTCTGAGGGATCTATTCACTATTATGAGGAAGCAGAGTTACCTCTATTCAGCTATGTCTTTTTTTAAGAGTGCACAAAATTATGGCAAACTGCGTTTTTATGCATGCCTAAAAAGACGGACATCATAGACCATACAGCATCCATGGTGTCTCCATATGCCTCATTATAGGGGAGCTTCCACCAGGGTTTCTATCTGAATCATGTATTTCAAAGATTTACACGGAAACCCAGGTGTAAGCATCCAGTGTAGAGCGCAGGTTAAATGGTAGTCGAACCTTATTGCAATCTTTGGGAGGCAGAATGAACAAATCAACAGCAGGTGAAGAATTTGTTTTATTTATTGTTTATGCTGTTCCTCATGCGGAATAAATTATTAGGTGACTTTATTCTTTGGGTTGGTGCAATTACGGCAATACCAGATTTGATCTTTTTTTATGTTTGGCTGCTGTCACACACTAAAAGATGTTTATTTTTGCAAAAAATAGTTTTTGCCTCAGCATATGTTGAGCGCTATAATGTTTCCACACTTCGCCATCAGAGTCATATGAGGTCTTGTTTTTTGCGGGACGCGTTCACGTTTTTATTGAAACCATTTTCAGACATTTTTGAGAGGCTGAATAAAGAAAAAACAGCAATTCAGGAATTGTTTTTTGGGGACTTTTTTATGCCATTTCACGTGTGGTGAAAATGGCAGCTATGTTCTTCGGGTCAGTACAATTACAGCGATACCACATTTATATTGTTTCTTTTATGTTTTGGCGCTTTTACACAATAAAAACTATTTTATGGACAAAATAATTATTTTTGTATTGCTTTATTCTGAGACCTATAACTTTTTTTCACTGATGAAGCTGTATGTTGGCTTGTTTTTTTGAGGGACAAGATGACATTTTCAGCTATACCATTTTTATTTACATTCATCATTTTCATCTCATTTTATTTCACTTTTTGCTTGGCGGTACGATGATAAAGCATAATTTTTTGCCTCATTTTTTTCTGTGTTCACTAAAAGGGTTAACTAGTGGCACATTTAAATAGGTCGGGTCGTTCTGTAAGCAAATATGTGTCTTGGCAGAATCTCTGGCTGTCTTTCTCTCTCTATAGAGGCATGTAACCTCTTTTTAAACTTAACAAGTGTCCTTCATTCTGTATTAACATAAAGGGTAAGAATAGAGATGAGATCAAGTAACATTACTTTATTTAAAATATTTGCATAGTTTTTCCTTCTCTGTTTTTGAAGTCACCAAACTATCTGGCCTACACAATGCATAGTTAGCATATCAGTTAACATCACTAGTCATCAAGAATAAGAGTACAATATGCTATATGAAATGTCAATATTTCAGGCTTAAGGTACTGTCAAACTAAGCGAGATCGCTAACGAGATCGCTACTGCGTCACCGATTTTATGACGCAGTAGCGATCTCGTTAGCGACTTAGCTGTGTGTGACATATAGCGGCGATGTGGCCCCTGCTGCGATGTCGCTGATCGCTTATGAACGTTCTGAGCCGTTTTTTGGTCGTTGGTGTCCCGCTGGTGAGCTTGAATCGCTGAGTGTGACACCCTTTATGAACGACTTTACCAGCAGGCGGGACTAGGTTTTCCCAACGACCGCAGAGGTCGTTATACAGATCGCTGATCTCTGATGAGATCTTTGTGTTTGGAAGCTAACTAGCGATCACATAGTGATTGCACCAACGATCTTGCCAGGTCATGTCGTTGATCTGTTTTCTTGACCAACATATAAATTCAAAAGCCAACATACTGATAACTGTCTATTATTCTTTATTTGCTAAAAATAGTCGTCTGGTTAATTAAGATACAATGCTGTGTCTCCACAGAAGTAAATGGTGAAAACACAGCAAAAATGTACAGAGAATTGACATGCTGCAGATTATTTTCTGCACCAAATCTGCAAGTCAAAAATACTTAACGTGTGCATGACACTTGAGTTTTCTCATTCACTTTGCTGTCATCAGGTTTCGCTTCAGGTTTTGTCTTAACTCCACACCGAAAAAACGTGACAAAAACGCACCCAATCTGCAATGCGTCTAAAATTTTAAACTACTTTTGGGCAACAAAATATACCCAAGAATATATTAAACTCTATGTATGAGTGATATAATACTGATAATATTTTTAACAAGTTTCTTGAGCGTTATATACCAACGAAATGTACTCCAGACCATGGCTTAGTCAATGGATGAGCAAAATAATACTGATAACATTTTGAACAAGTTTTTTCAAGTTTTAAAAACAATGAAATGGACTCCAGATCACGGAATAGTGTACGTTAGGCGTTGGGATTCTCCCGCTGCGCGGGATAGATCCCAAGCATTATCTGGTACTGTGGTCTCCCATTCAAGTCCAGGCACTGCGATTGCTGCTCAGCACAGACATCAGTCCCAGCATTTTGCTCAGGCTCGTGGTATACGTTTGGTTACTGCTGGCTCTTTAGCCAAGTCTATGGTAATCAGTGATATGCAGGTACAGCCTTGCACTCTGGAGTCTAAGTCCAGAGATCACCTTACTGAGCATGTCCGTGATGTGGCATCATCTCATTGGTGGTCGGACGTTAGCTACTCGGGTGAGGTGGCAGTTCCAGATTGGCCCACAGGCGATGTTTCAGCAAACTGGACATGAGTGTTTGGGGTGGAACCTGGCATATAAAAGGATCCCAGCGGTGCATGCAGGCACGCTAGTGTCATTAATGTTTTGGTGTGAGTGGATGGTTACTCTACCACTCTTTCTGCAAGTTATCTAGTGTCTGTCTATGCTCAAAGACTGTACATTTTGGCAGGCAGATAACACACTTATTGTTAGAACCCTCTTGTTAGATTTTGTTTCAGTTTGCTGGTCACATGACCTTTTTACCCTATTTAGTCTGGCTCCTGCCCTTCTGTCTTTGCTGGACTTCATTGTATTATCTACTCTTAAGCTAGCCGGGTGCTTAGGTGCCTTACTCTGTCAGTTTTGCTTGATCTTAGGATCTCTTAGTATTTGTTTTCTGTTTTATATTCCCTGCTACACTTTCTGTTAGGAGGTGTCCACCTTTTTCACCCAGTCCCTAGATCTCGTAGGGATTCCTCCCTCGCAACTATAGGTCTTCGTTCAGACTAGCTGAGGACTTTAGCGGGTCTGGTCGCAGGATCAGGTTCCCCGTTACATCGTAGGGATCCAGCTCAGTCCTATTGTAGGGACAGAATTCCCACCTTTCCTTAGTGCTTGTAGCAGATCATAACAGTAAGTCCAGCCCAAAGAAAAAAAATAAAAAATCTCTAAGGAAAGATTTTCTGTTTCATCATGGTCTCGGTTCAGGATTTGGTTCAACGCCTGCACGGACTTTCTCTGGAGGTGACTGAGATAAAGCAACACGTGAGTTGTTGTTCTGGAGCACATTTCGTGGAGCCAAAGGTACGTTTGCCTGATTTATTTTTTGGTGAACAACAAGATTTTTTTTCTTTTAAAAATGCTTGCTTGTTGTATTTCCGTTTGAGACCCAGATCCTCTGGTGATGAATCACAGCGCATAGGGTTCATAATGTCACTTTTGCGCAAAGAACCTCAGGACTGGGCCTTTTCTCTGCAGCCTAGTGATCCATGCTTTAGATCAGTGGATAGTTTTTTTTCTGCTTTGGGGTTATTGTATGACGATCCGGATCGTGTTTCATCAGCTGAGACAGAATTGAGACGTTTGAGACAGGGATCAGGTAATGTGGAAAAATATTGTACTCACTTCCGAAGATGGTCCACTCAGGTGGGCTGGAACGATTCAGCTTTGAAAAGTTTATTTCTTGCAGGGTTAAGTGAAAGGGTTAAAGATTTGCTGATTGCTTATCCTATACCTGGTAACTTGCAAGAGGCTATGCAATTAGCCATACGGGTGGATAGGAGACTGCGTGCAAGGGTTAATGAGAGTAAATCTGCCTTGTCAGCTCCAAGTTTGGAGAAGGAATGTACTGACATTGCAGAGCCGATGGAAATTGGAGCAATGGCACCTCACTCTCGAGAAAAAGAACGCAGATTTGCTAAGGGCTTGTGTTTCTATTGTGGTAAATCTGAGCATTTTATTAAGAACTGTGCGCTTCGAATGAATAAAGAGAAAAAAAAAATGAGGTCAGTTTTGCCCGCATAGCTTGTTTAAACAACAAAGGTGTCTTTCTTTCTGCTACCACTGCTGGTGAGGAGGAATTAATGGAGTTTCGGGTATTTGTGGATTGTGGTTCAACTCTCAATGTGATTGATGGGAAATTTTTGGAAAAACTAAAATTAAAACCCAAACTTCTGTCTTCCCCTATTAATGTGGTGTCTGTGGATGGTTCTCACTTGAAAAATGTTACTCACCATATCTGTGAATTTCCTCTTACTATTAATGGTGTTCATCAAGAGAATTTGGATTTGGTAGTTTTGAATAATTTGCCCTCATCGGTGATTTTGGGGTTACATGGTTAAAATTGCACAATCCGGTACTGGATTGGTCTACCAATGAAATTAAGTCCTGGAGTCCTAATTGTTATGACAAGTGTTGTAACGGGCGTATTGCTGCTGTAGTTAAGGGGGAGTTACCTGTACCTATTCAGGATTTTTGGAAAGTTTTTTCTGATAAGGAATCGCAGGTATTGCCTCCTCTTAGAGATTATGATTGTGCAATTGAATTTGTCCCTGGAGCGACTCTTCCTAAAAGTCGTTTATTTAATCTTACTATTCCTGAGAGAAAGGCTTTGGAGGAATACATACAGACAAGCTTGGCCGCCGGTCACATTAGGCCTTCCAAATCTCCTGTGGCGGTTGGATTTTTTTTTGTTAAAAAAAAGGATGGCGGTTTGCGGCCTTGTCTAGACTTTCGTGAGATTAATAAGATTACTGTACGCAATCCTTACCCACTGCCATTGATTCCTGATTTGTTTAATCAGTTAGTGGGGGCCAAGTGGTTCTCGAAAATTGATCTTCGAGGGGCATACAATTTGTTGCGCATGAAGGAGGGGGATGAATGGAAGACTGCGTTTAACACTCCACTGGGTCATTTTGAGAATCTGGTCATGCCCTTTGGACTTTCCAGTGCTCCGGCATTTTTTCAGAATCTTATTAATGACATCCTTAGACCTTTGATCGGCAGAAATGTGGTTGTGTATTTGGATGACATTTTGATTTATTCATCAGATTTGGAGTCTCATTGGAGGAGTGTGCGTGAAGTATTACAGTTACTGAGTGATAATTCACTTTTTGCCAAACTAGAAAAATGTGAGTTCGCTGTACAGAGACTTAGTTTTTTGGGCTACATTGTCTCCAGTGAAGGTATTGAGATGGACCCTGTGAAAGTGCAAGCTGTGCAGGATTGGCCTAGACCTATTGGTGTGAAATCAATACAGAGGTTTTTGGGGTTCGCCAATTATTATAGAAAATTCATAAAAAAAATTTCTGTGATTTCCAAACCTCTGACCGATCTCACCAGGAAAGGTGCTGATGCGGTTCAGTGGACTACTGAGGCCATTGAGGCTTTTGTGTTGCTAAAGGAGAGGTTCAGCTCTGCTCCATCCTTACGCAGCCTGATGTGACTAAACCATTTTTGGTTGAGGTTGATGCTTCTTCTGTGGGGGTCGGCGCGGTGTTGTCTCAGGCAAAGACGGATGGAGTACATCCCTGTGCTTTTTTTTCAAAGAAATTTTCTGAATGTCTGAACTAAATTATGATATCGGTAATCGGGAATTGTTGGCAATTAAACTCGCATTTGAACACTGGTGTCATTTTTTGGAGGGAGCGGAATTTCCCATTCAAGTCTTCACCGATCATAAAAATCTGATCTACCTTGATGCTGCCAAACGCTTGAATGCCCGTCAGGCTAGGTGGGCACTGTTTTTCTCACGGTTTAATTTTACCGTTACTTACATCCCAGGTACTAAAAATGTTAAAGCTGATGCTTTGTCTCACAGCTTTTCTCCTATGGTGGGTACTGAGGAGGAGGAGGAAAACATCTTGCAAGAGGGGGTTGTTATTGCTGTTTTGGACTCCGTGTTGGAAGATGAGATTCTTAAAGCACAGGAGAATGCCCCATCTAACACGCCGCATGGGAGGTTGTTTGTGCCTGGTACCCTGAGGAGAGATTTGTTTGTTGAATGTCATGACTCTCGGTTGGCAGGTCATCCTGGAATCTCTGAGACCAAGAGACTTGTGGGTCGCAGTTTTTGGTGGCCAGGATGGCAGAAGGAAGTCATTAAGTGGGTGCGTCAATGCACTGTGTGTGCTAGATCTAAGTCTTCTCATACTCCTGCTGCGGGGTTGCTTTGCCCTCTGGAGGTCCCTAGTGCACCTTGGACACATTTGGCTATGGACTTTATTACTGACCTTCCCCCCTCTGAGGGTTTCACTGTCATCTGGGTGGTCGTGGACCGTTTTAGCAAGATGTGTCACTTGGTTCCTTTCATCAAACTGCCCTGCGCTAAGACTCTCGCTAAGGCCTTTGTCAAGGAAATAGTCAGACTACATGGCGTTCCTACTGACATTGTTTCGATAGGGGACCTCAGTTTGTGGCTCGTTTTTGGCGCGCTTTTTGTGACAGGTTGGGAGTTCATTTGTCGTTTTCTTCCGGATATCATCCTGAGTCTAATGGCCAGACAGAAAGGAAAAACCAGGATGTTGAGCAGTTCTTGCGTTGTTTTGTGACTGATAATCAAGAGGGGTGGTCTGAGTTTCTGCCACTTGCTGAGTTTGCTCTTAACAACCATACATCCGCTTCTGCTGGTTGTTCGCCTTTTTTTTGTTGTACTGGGAGACACCGTCTTTTGGGTCATTTTCCAAGTTGGGATCGGCTGTACCTGAAGAGGAGAATTTTTCTGGTGTTTTGGAGAGAGTTTGGACTGATGTGCGTGGTAATCTTCAGGAAGCTAACAAAAGATCCAAAGTGTATTTTGATAGAAAACGACAAGAGGTGTTGTTTGCTATTGGTGACATGGTTTGGTTGTCCTCTAAGAATCTGCGCTTGAGGATTCCGTCTAAGAAATTGGGTCCCAAGTTTGTAGGGCCCTTTAAGGTGCTTCAGGTTATTAACCAATCTGCTGTTAAGTTGGAGCTTCCTACCTCCTGGAAGATTAATCCGGTGTTTCATGTTTCTCTCTTGAAAAAAGCTGAGGTCTCAGATGGAGACGTCTCGGCCACTGTTCCCCTGGTGGTGGAGGACGGGCAATATGAGATTTCCCGCATCCTAAATTCTAGACGGTATAGAGGGAGTTTGCAGTACCTCGTCGCTTGGAAGGGTTATGGACCCGAGGATAACTCATGGGTGAGGGCGGATGATGTTTCTGCGTCTAGACTTGTTAGAGCGTTTCTCAAGAGGTTTCCGGATAAGCCTAAGTCCTAGGGGATCCGGAGGATCCTCTTAGAAGGGAGGGTACTGTTAGAACCCTCTTGTTAGATTTTGTTTCAGTTTGCTGGTCACATGACCTTTTTACCCTATTTAGTTTGGCTCCGCCCTTCTGGCTTTGCTGGACTTCATTGTATTATCTACTCTTAAGCTAGCGGGGCTTAGGTGCCTTACTCTGTCAGTTTTGCTTGATCTTAGGATCTCTTAGTATTTGTTTTCTGTTTTATATTCCCTGCTACACTTTCTGTTAGGAGGTGTCCACCTTTTTCACCCAGTCCCTAGATCTTGTAGGGATTCCTCCCTCGCAACTATAGGTCTTCGTTCAGACTAGCTGAGGACTTTGGCGGGTCTGGTCGCAGGATCAGGTTCCCCGTTACATCGTAGGGATCCAGCTCAGTCCTATTGTAGGGACAGAATTCCCACCTTTCCTTAGTGCTTGTAGCAGATCATAACACTTATGTGGTTTTGTACCCATGGCTCAACACCTGAGTCTCTAGCCTGCTACATGTTTAGGGTACCAGTCAGGTACAGGTTCAGTAGTATCAGGACTGGCTAACTTTTCGCTTGGCTTAACATCTGTTTTGTTCTTGTGTTCAGTTAGCACAGTTCAGTTACAGAGCAAGCACAATCCTTTTGCTAAACTCCTCTGTTAAGGCGAAAGAGTATTGTACCTAGCATCATAAGCGTTCTTTCTCTTGGCTCTGCATCTGCTTCCTTCGTTTGTGCAGTTAGCACAGTTTAGTTGCAGAGTCAGCTCAATCCACATGCTAAACTTCCCTGTGACATTAACAGGATGTAGTAGGTTGCATAGTAGGGGCAGTACCTCTCAGTGAAGTAACTGAGCTTGGTACTCAGTGTTCCAATCACACTATGTGGCATTAACACAGTGTGTTTAAGGTGAATGCTCACTGTTTTGTTCCATCATTGTTCAAACTAGCAGCAGGTTAGGTTACATCTCTGCACGGTGGACCTCGGGTTGCAATTGCACTTTATTTTTATATTTTATTTAGTGCGATCCACCAATCCTAACAGTGTATCATTGAGCAATATAATAACATACAACAACATTTTTAACAAGTTTTTTGAGGCTTTTATAGCAACAAAATGTACCCAAGAAGATGCAAAACTATGGGACAGCAATATAATACGGATAAAATTTTGAACAATTTTTTTGAAGCTTATAAATCAACTAAATGTACCCTAGCGATGTAATACCCTATGTGTGAGCAATATGTTACCAATTTACCAATAAATTTGGAACAAGTTTTTGGACACTTTTATAGCAACTAAATGTACTCTAGACCACGGAATAGTCTACAAGTGAGCAAAATAATACCGATAAATTTTAAACACTTTTTTGAGGCTTATATAGCAACGAAATGTACCCAAGAAAATGTAATACCCTATGGATGAGCAATATAATACCAATATATGTTCAATCAAGTTTTTTTGAGGCTTTTATTGCAAATAAATGGACTCCAAACCATGGAATAGTCTATGGGTGAGCAATATAATACCGATGAATTTTCTAACAAGTTTTTTGATGGTTATATACCAACGAAATGGACTCCATACCATGGATTAGTCTATGGGTGTGGAGTATAGTAACAATGAATTTTGAACAAGTTTTGTGAGGCTTATGTAGCAACGAAATGTACCCAAGAAAATGTAATACCCTATAGGTGATAAATACAATACGGATACATTTTGAACAAGTTTTTTTAGGCTTTTATACAAATGAAATGTACCCAAGAAGATGTAATACCCTATGGGTGAGCATTATGATACCGATAATTTTTTGACCAAGTTTTTGAGGCTTTTATACCAATGAAATGTACTCTGTACCACAGAATAGTCTATAGGTGAACATTATAATACCAATACATTTTTTACCTAGTATAGCAACGAAATGTACCCAAGAAGATGTAATACACTATGGGTGAGCAACATAATACCAATACATTTTTAACAAGTTTTTTTGAGTGTTATATACAAAGGAAATGTACTCCAGACAATGGAATAATCTATGGGTGATCAATATAATAACAATATAATTTTGAAAAAGTTTTTGGAGGGTTACATACCAACGAAATATACCCAATAGCTTGTAATACTATTTGGTTGAGAAATTTAACTCAGTAACATTTTTACATTTTTTTTTAGTCTTATATATATCACAAAACTGTACCCCAGAACATGGAATAGTGTATGGGTAATAAATGTGAACAAACTAGCACAATTTTGAAATACTTTTTTCTACTGTTATATACCACCAAAATGTGACTAAAAGTACATAATACTGTATGGATGAGTAATCTAATCCTGAACTATTTTTCTACGCTTTTTGTAAGTTTGACATTCCACCATAATGCAACAATAACGGTGTTAAACTGCATGGCTGAGTCATTGAATCCATAACAACATTTTGAACGAAAATATATTTGAAAGTGTAGTTGACGTACTAATACAGTCATAAAGGCTTTGGAGAATGTGCAAAGCCAGACAGAAAAATATGATGAATGTCACCCACAGACCCATGAAAGATAACAACTGGCAGACCACATTAAAATATTAAATATTGCAAACACTTTATGTGCTGATGTCATGTGGTGGTGTGGAAAGTGTGGGCTAATCCAGGCTTTGTTCATTTTTATAAGAGTGAGCCTGTTTGCATTCTCGGTTGACAGGCAAAAGCGACTGTGTGTTATGACACCCCACGACACTAAAAACCTGCTCAGACAAGACACTAGGATAGGGCAGCATGACACCTCCAAGTCATAGAGGATCAGGGTGAGGATTAAGTGATTCAGACTTTAGGCTGATGAGACTGGACTATGTGGAAGCTTGGTGCTGCCAAGCCTGCTGGAAACATCATCTGCTATCCAACCAACCACCTGTTCACCCTGCTCTGGCTTCACAAGTGGTGTACTGTGCCTCCCTGAAATTGGAACAGGAACCTATGTGTCATAGGTGGGAGTGTTTCTTGTGCTCCACACCTGCCCCATGTCCTTGGCATCGGCATGCACCATCATCAGCATTTCCACTTTTGAGTCCCTTAATGCACTCCTTATGCATTTTGCAATTGCTATGTCTCTTGAAACCAAGTTTATTTTTAATAAAATAAAAAACTTGGTCCCCTGAAGCAAAGTGTTTTTTGTGACTTTACTACATCGTACTGTAACAGAAAGAATGAAAAAGTGTATGGATGACAATCAAGTTCAATCCATAAACATGTTTCAATGCTTTTCCTAAGTTTTGGAGATCACAGAAATATTCATAGACCACGTAACACTGTATGGTTGAGAAATGGAAGCCTAAAATATTTTTAAAACTTTTGTTCACTTTTAGAGATCACATAAACTATTACAGACCATGTAACACTGTATCTCTGAGAAATGTTGTTAGGGTCTGCGGAATGCACCTAATAGATATAATAGAGAGGTGCGTTCGCAGCCCGGGGTCCACCGTGCAGGCGAAGCCCGCTGCTAATAAGATGGCGAAAGTAGCGAACTCTGTTATCCCGCAGAGTCGCAAAAATAAACGCCGTAGCGCGTTGTGGCAGTAAGTGCGAACTCTGTTAATCCCAGAGCCGCTAACGGGATGCCACAGCGCTATATGGCGATAGGTGCGAACTCACTTAACTTCAGTGAGCCGCAAAGTAAAACGCCAGGGCGCTGTCTAGCGTCTAAAGCGAACCCTGTTACGTCACAGAGCAGCTGAGAAAAAGTACCGTGTCCTGTCAGGCTCTCAGGTACACGGTTAATTGCTAAGCGCGCATAATACGTGGTCATGCGCTAATGTCCTCGTGGGAGTCACCCGCAATCTATGGCGTCTGAACGCCAGACCCTGAATACGGCAATCAAACTCCTCACCGGTTATGCCGGTAATCTAGGGCATCTAGGACACCGACCCTGACCAGCTAGCACACCAAACTCCTCACCGATTAAGTCGGTATTCTAGTGGCTTATTTCAGCGGGTCCCTAACCACACACACGCATGACCACACTGGCGCATAGCATACAATGGTTGATATTAGCGCATGGCGGCCCAGCCATGCTACCCTTTTATAGTAACAGCAACAGGACCTTCCAGGAACAAGGACCAATGAGAAACCTGTTCCAGAAGACTAGTAGTAACAGGGCCTTCCTGGCGGGCCAATAGGAGCTGCTGCAGTACCTGAGCATGTGACCCCTGATCTCCAATGAGAGATCTCACTCTGGGCATGCTCAGAAGGGAAAATGCAGTACTTTGTCCCAAAGACGTCTGCTCCAGCATTGGCTATAATAGCAGATCCAGGAAAGGCAGCAACAAGTCACTGCCCAGTAGTGGAGTGGGCAAGACGCCTGGACCGACGCCTCTGCTGAGCAGGCTCCACTGCGGCCGGAGATGAATGGGAGACCGCAGCGGGACGGGTTTGAGACTCCCCTTGTGCAGCAGCGGGAAATCGAACCCTAACAAATGTAAACCTACATTTTTAAAAGCTTTTGTTAACTTTTAGGCTGTGTTTCCACGTTACGGAAACACAGCGCTTTGGACGGAGTGGAAAGTCCGCTCCGCCCAAAGCCCCGTCCCCTAGAGAACCGCGCTCATTCCGGATGTGTTCAGGAACACATCCGGAACACATCCGGAATGACCGCAGGGCTACATAGCCCTGTGTTATTTCCCTTGCCGCGACGCAGCGTCGCCGCAAGGGAATAGGACATGCTGCGGTCTAAAAAGACGCGCCGCATGTCCGGAAATGCAGGTCTTCCACCTGCGTGTTTTGCAGCATAGTGGAGACGGGATTTCTTGAAATCCCCTCCACTATGCTGTAACATCTGGACGCTGCGTGTTTGACGCTGCGCCAACGCACAACGTCAAACACGCAGCTAATCCAGACTGTTTCCTGAACGTGGAAACATACCCTTAGAGATCACAAAAATGTTCACAGACTGTGTAACACTGTATGCCTGAGAAATGAATGCCTACAAAATTTTTAAAAGCTCTTTTAGCTGTTTTACAGATCACAGAAATATTCACAGACCATGTAACTCTGTATGTCTGAGAAATAGAAGCCTACATTTTTAAAAGCTTTTGTTCACTTTTAGAGATCACAGAAATATTCACAGACCAAATAACACTGTATGTCTGAGAAATGGAAGCCTACAAATTTTTTTAAAGCTTTTTAGAAGTTTTAGAGATCACAAAAATGTTCAAAGACCACGTAAGACTGTATGTCTGTGAAATGGAGGCCTGAAAAATTTGTAACAGATTTTGTTAAATGTTAGAGATCACAGAAATTTACTCCACACTTCTGGATAGTGTATGGCTGAGAAATGTAGCCCAGAAAAATGTTTCATGGATTTTTGGGTGTGTTATATAACACAAAAAAGGACATCAAAGCACATAATAATTGATGAATTAAAATATATTAACATTTTTCCAACACCCACAAAAAAATGCAACTATATATTTGCCAATGGACTGCACAGGCCTAATCCCTGTCTACTGACTGGATTCTGTCACTATTTCTACTCCTATGACTCTCTCTCTCTCACTAGGCCAAATGCAGATTGTATGTGATGCAAATGATTAGTCCTTAGAAGGGCTGCAAGTATGATAGCTCAGTTTCAGCACCAGTATCAACACTACAGGCCTCTGATTCATTATACTCTGCACACAGGCCTAAACAAGCACTCTCTACCTCCAATAAGAAGTGTCACAGTGCTGTGCAATGGTGTCAGTGTGTCAGCCGGCGCATGTCCTTTTATTATCTCTGTTGATGTCAGACAGACAGCCAATCACAGTATTGCAACAACCACGATGGCTACGGCATTACAGCAACTCACAGGCAATCCCTGCATGCTTATTGACACCAAAGATGCGGGGCGGGATTTGAGTTTTACATCGAGCACTGCCCATTGTTAGCTGGCCAATGAGCACACCCAAGCCCTGTGATACTTGAGTGATAACTGTGTATCACCAAGCACACTCGCTCACCCCTAATATTTATCTTTTACATAAAATTGTTGCAGTCTTGCATCACCTATTTTTTATTTTTTTTTATAGCGGAACTATATAGGCTGATTTAATTAAAACAAAAAAGTGTAATATATATATATATATTATATATATATATATATATGGGTCTGTTCTTTGTAGAGTGGTGATAATTAAAAGAATAAATAATAGCACTTCCTGAAAATATTCAATGTACCAAATGTCAGTATAGAAATACATATTCAATGTGTAGATTATTGAAACTGTCCAGTTTACAATGAGGTGAGATGTTATTATGTGTGGATCATGAGACGTGAAATGCCCTTTTTCAAGAATGGAAATGACACTGTGAAATAATAATGAAAACAATACCGTAAAGAGAAGAAATCTGTCATTTCTTCAGAATAGAAAAATGTCATCTAATAATATTAGTGATGCCAATCTAGTCATGGGCCCCAGTGATGTTTTATTATGCACGCACAGCTGTTCTGTAACATGATATGTGGAATTGCCCTTGAGAGGAGAGAAATTTAACTACAGAATTAATCATCAAACAAATGGATGTAAACTACAGCAATGTATTAGGACACAAAAGGAATATAAAATAACCCTGGGTATCAATGGCGTGTGTGACTAGAATACAAGTGCTGTTTAAAGCACCACTTCAGCATTTTTTTTTTTACTTTTCCACTGTAGTGCTATTTTCCTTACCCCTGGTATTATACTGACCAGGCACCATCTTCATCTATTATTGATGCAGCTCCTGGCTGTCTACTTTTGGTTGTAACCTGCCAGCTTGCTTCAGTGTTTGGTGGGCAATCCGGGAATCACTACTAAATGTATTACTAGCTAGACTGCAAACTGTAAATCATGCGCCGGGTGAAAATTAATGAAGCCATCAGTTAAAGCCACCTTCCCAATAACGTGAGTCATTTTCACCCATTGAGTTATGGTTATGGACCCAAATAAAACCTCTGAATGTGTCCATAGTAGCTGCACCAAGACATTACCTGCATGTTTTTTAAAAGAGTATTCACCAGAAAGTGAGAAAAACAGTATTTTTACCTCAACACCAATATGGAATTTTCTTAGCCTGGTTCAAGCATCACTGATAAAGCTACGATAATTTACCTTATTGGAGTAGAGTTCCACACAGAGGCACCTACTATGAGTTGACCTCAGATTATTGTTTGATTATTGTTCCTTCCAACTTCTTTCTCTAAAATATTGCTGCTCGTTTTAGTACGTATTCATTTATTAGTAATACAGATAAAATAAAAATATGAAAAAACAATTTACTTTTTATATGAGTAACTGGTGTAGTAAGTTGACTTGAATAACTTTCTTACTGACTGTTTATATCTTTAGGATTGACCACTTTATTTTCTCGAATTGTTACTATTGTATTGAGGCAACATGTGTTTTGCGGTTTTCCATGCTTTTACTGTTTCACGCTCCATCAGACTTTTTATTCTATACCTTTGCTGGCTTTGTATGTTTAAATGTATTTCTCGGGGTATATGAACGGATCAAGTACTTTGCTCTTTCAAAGCTTTGATAATCTGGACTTCTCTTTTGTTCTTCACCTTAGTCTAGAGGTGATATATACTATATCAATAAATGAAAACCTATCTGCTATTTTATTTTAGCTCAGTTTTCGAAAAGTTCATTCAGAAAGTAAGAAAAACAGTATTTTTGCCTCAACACTAAAATTGTATTTTGTTAGCCTGGTTGAAATATAATAGATAAATATACAGTACGGCAAACTATGTTGTTAGAATAGTATTCCAGCACAGACACATCTATTATGCTGTATTTATCTTTATGCTTACATGTTGTCCACATATTCTATACACCGGGAAAATATTTACACCCACACTGAATGTATTTGCAGGTTGTTACATCTGTGACTTATTCCAAAACAGTGACTTTTAGGTATATGTTTAGACAGCATAAGTCAGCATAATTATCTAATACACCAGAGAGGCTGGAACCTATTGGATTGCAGTAACCTAAACTAACCACACAACTAGAGGTAGCCGTGGAGTGTTCCTACGTTGATCCTAGACGCCTTGTCACAGCCTGAGAGATAACTACACCTAAAGGCAGAAAGATGAAAGCTATCTGCCCCGGAGCAGATTCCCAAAGAAAATAGGAAGCCCCCAAACATGTAATGGCGGTTAGACAAGAAGAAAGCACGGACACAGACAGAAAATAGAATGAGCAAACGCTGGGGCCCAATCTGTCTAGACAGAAAAGTACAGGAAAGAATTCTGACTGCAATCCAACAAAACCCTAACAAAAATACCAACACTTCTGATTGCCAAAAAACCTGAGATCACATGATCTCAACCACCTAAATCAGATCTCTGGTGTAACAAAACGCTATTCAGCAAATAAAAAGTAACAAAAGAGCAAAGCAAAAGTGCAGACACAAACGGAGCACAATTGCAGCGCCACCCCCCCAAAAGGGGACAGGCTGCAGTCCACTGCAGGCAGCAAACCAGCAGAGAAAATCAAACAGAGAAAAAAAAACAGCAAACACTTATCTGAAGGAGAGCAGGAAACTAGCAGTGCTTCAAGCAAGACCAGAAGGAACAATTGATAACCGGCAAGGCTGCTGGGAACTCAGGCCACTTATATCCTACCATTCAGCGCCAGGTGAAGGTCATTCATTAATCAGTTCATTACCCTCAGCAACCACCGGAGGGAGCCCCAGCTCAGAAGCCACCTCCAGCATATTCACAACAGAAGACTCAGCCAGAAGAAAGATAGAAGATGGAATTAAGAAGGTAGAAGAGCCAATCTGAGAAATGGCAGTAACAGGAGGAGTACAGGGGAGCTGAAGAGAGACGCGTATAAGATTTTTTAATCCCTTTCCAGTCTCCTAATGTACAACATAATAGCAGCTGGTAAAAGGATTCTCTCAAACTGAATCACAAACAATGTAGATCCTGATGATGAATCAATTTTTTTTAAATAAAATTCTAGGTAATTTTTATTCTCCTCAAATCCGTTTTCTCATCTTTAGATAGTGTCAGTATAACAGTAGTGTATTGTGAAAGAAATAATAATAAGCTAATTTATTCCAGTAGGATTGAATTCTTTCATAAATTTGTATTTGGCCAGCTGACCATCATTTTTCTGAACCGTATATGGCCATACCTTAGTACTCACTTGTTTTCTTGCCACCTGAGGACAGAATATACCTCTGTTGGCCTTGTGAGTGTGAGCCACCCTCGAAGCAGCTGCCAAGAGTGAAGCAGGCTCAACAAGTTGCATATGAATGCAGAAAGAAGAGGTTGGTAGGACTGGACTGCGGAAGGCTGGGTTCAATGGACAGGTGAGCATTATTTTTTTTATTAGGTTCTTGGGTGTGGAAGCACCCTAGAGCATAATAAAGAGCATCATTCAATTTGCATTGAATAATTTTATATACAAATCGAATTTCCATGCTACATTTGCGTAATTTGCCAATTTAGAATCTTCAAATTCGATCATGTCTAGTAAGAAAGTTTCAATTCCTCAACCAGTGGCTTGGTGACTAGTAAAAAGTAAAACTCAATTTTCAAAAAACGTAGACTCTGTTGTTAACTGTTCTTCAAAGATCAATGTCCATAAACATAGCTTGTTTTACATTGAACAGTAGAAATGTTACTATAAAGAAACCAAAGTAATTTTTCTTTTTTCCCCCAACACATTGAGAAATGAGTTGTGCAAGCTGTAAACTGACAAAAGCTGCATGCCACCTGGAAAGATGAATAAGAAATTATAAATTGCATGAAAATATTCCCAAAATGGGAAAGCGTAGTAGAGCGGGAAGTACGATTTAATCAAGTTTTAAGAAATGCAAAATATGTCAGGTGGAGCTGTGGCACTTCAGAGTTATTACTGGCACTTGAGATGTTCCTTCTTAAGCAAGGGTAGGATCTTTTGGTGGTGCTACAGAGATTTAGATAATTGAGCAGGAGCTCAACTCCTGCTGACAAGCAATAGATTTGCATAACATATCTTGGAGAGAAATATAAGAGGGGTATTCTGGGAATGTACATCCTGAATAGGGTTGACCACTTTATTTTCTTAGTGCAGCTTTCCTTACAAACTGCACAGCACTTTTCTCCATACAATAGTTGCTGGATAAATAACAGGTGATCAGAACTCTCCATCAACCTCCTCCAATAGAATAACAGCTTTCCTATGTAAGGTAATTTATAATTGGAGGAGGCCAATGGACAGGTCTCGTCACATGCTCCTCCTCCACCAGTAACCATTGTAAGGACAGAAGTGCTGGTCAGTTTGTGAGGGAAGCTGCATTAACAAGAGAAAGTGGTCAGCCCCTTTAAGAATGAGTGGAAATGATTGGTGAAGGTGACAATCTGCAAATTTTCATTCCTTTTCTGTCAAAGGAATGCTTGAGTTGTACATTCTTGAGCAAGGGTGGGAATCTTTGGTGGCAATCTAGAGATTTACAATCATGAGCAGAAGAGGAGGCTATTAGTTTTACTCTATAAGTTTAGATCCTTGAGCAGGAGTACAGGAGTAGAAACTATTGGCGGCAAACTTTATATGTACATCCTTTACATGGGAAAAGAATTCTAAAGATGAACATCTTTTAACTAAAGGTAATTTTGCTTTTGAGTTTTTGTTTTTTGCTCACCTTCTGCTCAGAGCCATACTTTTTTATTTTTCCGTCAATATGGCCATGTGAGGGCTTGTTTTTTGCAGGACGAAAATGGAAAAAAAAAATCCAAGTGCGGTGAAATTGCAAAAAAAAGTGTAATCCCACACTTGTTTTTTGTTTGGCTTTTTTACTAGATTCACTAAATGCTAAAGCTGACCTGCCATTGTGATTCTCCAGGTCATTACAAGTTTATACACAACATTTTAAGGCAATCACTTCAATCAAACGATTCCTGTAACTGTCAATGAGACTTCTGCACCTCTCGACAGGTATTTTGGCCCACTCCTCAAGAGCAAACTGCTCCAGAAGGCTCATTGACAGTTACAGGAGTTGTTTGATTGCAGTGATAGCCTTAAAAGGTTGTGTAGCAAAATATTAAGTTACGGGTACCATAATTTCTGTCCAGTCCTATTTCATGAGTTTTATTTTTTTTAAAGTTCTGTGGAAGCATGGCTGAAAAGCAATGTCTGACTTTCATTTGTTCATTTCCATAGATTTTTTATTTATTATTACTTTTGTCAGATTCAAGTTGTTTCTGTGACAATTGTTGGTTTTTCTGTCATTATACAAGGTACCAACAATTTTGACCACGTGTGTATATACTAAAGGACTGTGTTATAGATAATAAGTAAGTACACTATATACTAAGGGACTGTGTTAGACATAAGTGAGAACACTATATACTAAGGTACTGTGCTATACATAAGTGAGTACACTATATACTAAGAAACTGTGCTATACATAATAAGTGAATACACAATATACTAAGGGACTGTGCTCTGTATAGTAAGTGAGAACACTATATACTAATGGACTGTTAGACATAATAAGCGATAATAAAGTCTTCCTCCACCTCCCCCTGTTCCTAAGTCCATTATAAATCCACCTTCCTCCCATCCCAATCCCCCACACTCCTCATTGTCCTCCTCATCCCATTATTGTACTCTCCTCCACCCCATCATTGCTTTCTCCCCCACCATCCCATCGATTGGCCTTTCTACTACACCATCATTGCCTTTTCCCCACCACCCCATCATTGCCCACTCCACCACCTCCAGCATTTCCTCTTCCCCATCCCCCTATCATTCCCCTTTCCACCATCATCATTGTCCTTTCCACTAACACCTGTGAGAAAAGGAGAAAAAAAGACAAGACCAATAATGGTATGCACAACCACAATGTAAAATAGAAAAACCTTTATTGCACCGCAAATATAAGCAACCATTAAAACCAATTAAAAATACGGATACATAGCAATCAAACTACACCCTCTAGTATGAATCAAATCTGTGGAAAATCCACCATCAATAACAATGATAGTTGAGCTAACTGATACATAAAGCACATATAGAAGTCAGCACATGATACAAAAAGAATGATATTCATATATGCAAACCATATGTCAATGAAAAGTTCTGACAATGATTACAAATATAGCAATTATTGAATAAATGGGGTATTCAAATGTTTTATGATGCATATAAACCCCAAAAACAATAAAATATAACTTTTATTATCACTCTAAAACGGGACATACACCATAAACACAAATATACAGAGTTACACTGCCGGCTTCCCATTCTGTTAAGGGAACTATCTTCATTGGTTGTGCATGCATTAGTGGGGAGCACCTATTGCAAGGGCACTACAGGAGCCCAGGGACAGCCGACGTGACCGGGGGCACCACTCTCGTTGGGACTGTCTTAGGATGCCAACCTCCTCATGCTAGGCAGGTGTACAGCTCAGGGTATCAGTGTTTTAGGGTGAAATCAGTGTACTCTTTTTAATGTGTGGTGTTTTTTTTGTATGTCCCGTTTTAGAGTGATAATAAAAGTTATATTTTATTGTTTTTGGGGTTTATATGCATGATAAAATGATTACAAATATGCCATTATAGCAATAGTACCAAGTTGTATGGCCGCATGTGGAGTGCCATAAGTGTAGGTTCCATGATGATAACCTATAGTAATATGAGCAGAAGGCTAACAGTTATCTGTATAAAATGAACCAATATATAAGCACACCACCAAAGACCAAAAGATGATAAGATCCTCTTGCATTCACAAGAGGAAATAAGTATGCAATCTGATAACTGACGATCTAATGCAGGTGAATAAAAAGGGCATAATAGCCATGAAAAGTATAAGGATAAACCCAGTCACAATAGTAGCTCAAAAAGAGGCTTATAATGTAGCCATATAGATGCGGGTCCACAATGAGAGGAAAAGGGGGGTGTGGGTCTGTATCATTAAGACGTGTACTACCTTATGTTATACCCTGATATTAGCACGTTTTACCGCACACTTGGTGGTCTTGTATTTATTTCTATGTAGCTACACAGTGGGCCCCAAGAATGATTTTCTCTGGTGGGCCCAAGGTGCTCTAGTCTGACGCTGCTCCATTGCAAGCCTTGATCACAGTCGCTGGTCTTGATGAATCGACGACTGGATGCCATTTTAAAGATGGTCACCTTTGAGGTGAAGTGGTAACTCTTTGTAAGGCCGGGGTCACACTTGCGAGAAACTCGCACGAGTCTCGCACCTCAATACCAGACACTGCCGACGCCAGTAGGGACCGGAGTGTGCGGTTGCATGTATTTTTATGCAGCTGAATGCTTTGGTCCGAGTGCCCTGTATTGAGCTGTGAGACTCATGCAAGTTTCTTGCAAGTGTGACCCCCGGCCTAAGTACTATGTGATTTTTAACTATCACCCATACCAAAGCTCAGTTTTTCAGCGTTCCATGCACATTAGGTTTCCATTTCTTGGTAATCAGCTGATGTGACTACCTATTATATTTTGTAGGTGCAAGAGAATGCTGAACTCAAAGCTTCAGATTCTTCTGTTCTTCAGATTTTTTATGTTGTAATGCCGAATTTTAAGATATCTTTCACTTTGTTATCTAGATCTAAATGATTGAAATGTAAACTTAAATGCTTCTTAACTGCAAATCTATCTGTAGAACAAGCTACAAAACAGTCCTTGAAGACATATTTAACAGCATGTGCATAATATATTTTTGCTCTCCCGAGTTTTTCTTCTTTACTCCAGGATTAGACATGTTTCATCAAAGCTTATAAAAACTTCTAAATTGTCCTGAAGGAGTTGGAGATATGAGATCCACCTGTCCTTGGCTTCAACCCTTCTGCTGATATTAAATGAACTTCTAAGAAAGTCTGTGACTGGAATACGTATTACCTGCTCTAAAAGACATATGTCAGTTGTGCAAGCTTGCAAACTCACATACTGGCAATTTATTACCAGCAATGAATTCTACAGGCTAAACAATATTTTGGGTTCTTTTTTTCTTTATATAAAATCTATTGCATTGATGGCAGTGTCTACTGAAATGTCCAGTTTATTGCTGTACATTTTGTAACATTTTTTCTCTGTTAAATGCCTGAATCTTACTGAAAACATATATATACAGTATATGATATTTACTCCAATTATAATATATACAAAGGGGTACCCCCCAAAAAAATTACTTATTTAAATTATTTTTTTTAAAGATAACATCTTGAAAACATTAATCCCCTTCCAAATACTATATGTTAGATGACATGCACTTGCCCAACATTTTTTCCACTGTACGAAACATTTTTTATATTCTTCTGAACTAATGCTGTTAAATCCCTAGAGCTATTTTTTCTTAACCTCTTCTACGTCCTGAAAACGCTTTCCCTTTAGGGTTTTCTTCATTCTTGGGAATAAGAAGAAGTCGCAGAGGGCTAGGTCGGGCGAGTAAGAGGGGTGAGAAACTGATAGCATGCCTTTTAATGCCAAAAATTGGTTGATTTTCAGCACTCTTTGGGCAGGCATGTTTTCATGTTGAAGCAGCCAGTCCCATGATTGCCACAGTTTAGGCCATTTTTTTCTCACTGCCTCAAGCAATCACTTCAACACTTGGAGAAAGTATTGTTGGTACACTGTTGTGCCCCGTGGAATAAATTCAACATAAACGACTACTTTGATGTTGAAAAAAAACAACCATCATGGACTTCAAATTTGATTTCACTTGATTTTCTTTTTTTTGGTCTGAAGCTATTTCCACCAACTGGACTGCTGTTTTGGTTCAGGATCATAGGCATAACAGCAATATTCATCCACTGTGATGACTTTTGTCAAAAAATTAGGGTTACCCCTTACTTGCCTAACCTAGCCCCATGCGACTTCTTGTTATTCCCACGAATGAGGAAAAATCTAAAAGGAAAGCGTATTCAGGACATTGAAGAGGTTAAGAAAAAAAATTGCTGTAGACCCTTAACAGCATTAGTTCAGGGAAGGGAATTAATGTTTTTCAAGATGTTATCTTGAATAAAAAATGTTTTTAATAATTCTCCTTTTTTCTGGGTACCCCCTCGTAGGTGTTTTATAATATGTCTACAGGCTTATGGGGTCACTAAAAGGAAATCTGTCATTTAATTCATGCTGCCCATACTATGGGCCTGGCCTGGCTACATGATTCAGACTAGGTAAGTTTGTCTCTGAAACAGTCCCGGCGTGCAGAGCATTGAGTATTCCAGCAGCTGCCCTTCGGCTTGCAAGCAGCGCATGACGTACCGTCGAAGTGGAATGCAGTGAACATTCATTTCTCTTTATCAGCGGGCAGATGACTTAGCCGCAGAAGACAGCTCCTGCCTCTGTGACCTGCTGCTCCGCCAAAACCGCTCCACCACCTCCCCACCACAGCCAGAGTCGGTACATCTGGACTCTAAGACACCCCCATTTTCCTCCACATTTTTGGAAGAAAAAAAAGCGTCTTATAGTCCGAAAAATACGGTAACCTTGCCTAGCTACAATCGTGCAGGCAGGCAGACATGTGGTTTGGGCAGCACGAATCAATTGATAGGTTCCCTGTAAATATTGAAGAGGATGTCTGATTTTTACAATCACTTTGAGTTCTAAATATCCTATGATGCACTGCAGAAAAGATGTGGATTCCAGTCCGCGCTGCCCAAATAATAGATTTCCAAGACGTAGTAGCAGTTAAGAAGTGGTTTAATCTACGCGTTTCAGGGTGAATACCACCCCTTCTTCAGGATATTACCACATATAGCTTACCTAAGCTTACCTAAGCTATATGTGGTATTTTCCTGAAGAAGGGGTGGTATTCACCTGAAACGCGTAGATTAAACCACTTCTTAACTGCTACTACGTCTTGGAAATCTATTATTTGGGCAGCGCGGACTGGAATCCACATCTTTTCTGCAGTGCATTGAATTGTCGGGTCGTTGACCGACCTGTGGATCTGCGGCAGCCTCTCCTACATGTGCTTTAACCACCTAATACCAGGTGAGCAGCTTCCTACTTAAAAAAGTGATAACTTACTATTGGATAAGACCCTATTGCGCTTTGTATCTCCCTTGCTTTTTCTATTAAATATCCTATGATTAAATATTTTGCAGAGTTTGTAGAAAGATAGCACAATTTCTTACTATTTGGACTGGTCTGATCAGCCATGATCTGTGCCAAAAGCATGCGGAAAGTATTCAATTTTTAGGACTGCCATTGCGCTATCACAAAAGAAATTAGGTATCATATAGGGTCAATAAAAATGAACTGGATGTCCAAGGAATATAGAAATGTGCCAAATCCTCAATAGTGAGCGCCCCGAAGAGGTTAATTTCTTCTATTTATGAATAATTCCCCTTTAACTCTACATAGACACTGCTGTTTTGTGACAGAAAAAAATATCCAAGGCATACATCAACTCATTATTACAACTATATATATACCTATCAATGGACTTCTATATTGTAAAACAAGCATTATTGTCTATCTTGTATCATTGGCAGTGCTCCTTACTGTACAGGATAAATAGTGCAATCATTGATATAAAAAGTGCCAAAGGGCATTGACAGCTAGATTACACAAAAATGCTTTTGAAAGTTGTTAGACTTTTTTCCTTATTTCTGCTCTGCAGTCATTTCTACGACTCTGAATTCAGAGTAGACTGTTCACTAATACTAAAGCCTTTGTTGGGACTTCAGTCAACTAATCTTCTTCATATGCATATTAACAATGTCTACCACAGAAAGATGTTGATGAACATGATTTAGCTTCAGCCATGCAAGCTTAAAACAAAACAGTAACCAGAAAGGCTCTTTTGAGTTTGATTTTGAAAAGGCCACTACATTAACGGCCTTACCATAATATATTATTGATGCACCACAATGGTATCTTAATCTGGGTGTCATAGGGCTCACCTGCAGCCCTCAGCTGTTAGCGTTATATTGTCTGGTTATCAAAAATAGAGGGATCCCCACAACATTTTTTTAAAATTATTTAAATATATTGTTATGGGTCTGCGGAACACACCAAAAATATAATGTAGAAAGGTGCGTTCGCAGCCCGGGGTCCACTGTGCAAGCGGAGCCTGCTGCTAGTAAAAATGGCACGAGAAGCAAACTCTGTTATCCCGCAGAGTCGCCAACATAAACGCCGTAATGCGCTGTGGCAATGAGTGCGAACTCTGTTACTCCACAGAGCCGCTAGAAGGAGAGCCGCAGCGCTATATGGCGATGTGTGCGCACTCACTAGACACAACTGAGTGGCAAAGAAAACACGCTAGGGCGCTGTCTAGCGTTGAAAGCGAACACTGTTACGTCACAGGGCCGCTGAGAAAAAGCACTGTGTCCTGTAAGGCTCCCAGGTACACAGTTAAGTGCTAAGTGTACATAAAGCGTGATCATGTGCTAATGTCCTCGCGGGAGTCACCCGAAATCTATGGCGTCTGAACGCCAGACCCTGAATACGGCAATCAAAACTCCTCACCGGTTATGCCGGTAATCTAGGGCATCTAGGACACCGACCCTGACCAGCTTCCATACCAAACTCCTCACCGATTAAGTCGGTATTCTAGTGGCTTATTTCAGCCGGGTCCCTATCCACACATACACATGACCACACTGGCGCATAGCATACAATGGTTGATATTAGCGCATGGCGGCCCAGCCATGCTACCCTTTTATAGCAACAGCTACAGGACCTTCCAGGAACAAGGACCAATGAGAAAGTGTTACAAACACATGTAGCTACATGACCTTCCTGGCGGACCAATAGGAGCCGCTGCAGCACCTGAACATGTGACCTCTGATCTCCAATGAGAGATCTCACTCTGGGCACGCTCAGAAGGGAAAACGCAGGACTTTGTCCCAAAGACGTCTG
Source organism: Oophaga sylvatica (assembly GCA_033576555.1). NCBI lineage: Eukaryota > Metazoa > Chordata > Amphibia > Anura > Dendrobatidae > Oophaga > Oophaga sylvatica. The sequence continues at coordinate 65,156,722 of JARQOD010000008.1, forward strand.
CTCCAGCACTGGCTATAATAGCAGATCCAGGAAAGGCAGCAGCAAGTCACTGCACAGTAGTGGAGTGGGCAAGACGCTTGGACCGACGTCTCTGCTGAGCAGGCTCCACTGCGGCCAGAGATGAGTGGGAGACCGCAGCGGGACGGGTTCGAGACTCCCCTTGTGCAGCAGCGGGAAATCGAACCCTAACATTACCCCCACTCCTAGGGCCCCCCTTCTTTGGGCCTCGCTGCGCTCAAAGGCAGCGATGAGCTGCGGAGCGTGAACATGCTCGGCAGGCTCCCAGGATCTATCCTCAGGCCCATAACCCCTCCAATCCACCAAATAAAATTTTTTGCCTCGTACCACCTTTCACCCAACAATGGCGTTCACCTCATGATCGTCGGTAGATGAACACGACGTCCCGGCAGATAACTCGGAAAACCGGGAAATGGCCACGGGTTTCAAGAGGGACACGTGAAAGGTGTCAGTGATACCAAGGCGAGGCGGAAGGGCTAGGCGGTAAACCACCGGGTTCACCTGCTCAAGAACTTTAAAGGGGCCCAAAAAGCGAGGTGCCAACTTGGTGGACTCTACCCGTAGCCTGATGTTTCGGGCAGAAAGCCACACTGGGTCACCCGGGGCAAATGTAGGAGCGGGGCGCCGATGGGCATCGGCCGAAGACCTCATCCTCTCTTTGGAGGCCTGAATGGCATCCTGAGTGCGGTCCCAGATGTCCCGTGCCTCCACAGCCCAGTCTGCCACCCTGGAATCGGCGGAAGACACGGGCATAGGCACTGGTACCCGCGGATGCTGACCGTAGTTCAGGAGGAATGGGGTCTGTCCGGTGGAGTCAGCCACAGCATTATTTAGAGCGAACTCAGCCCACGGTAGCAAGGATGCCCAGTCATCCTGCCTGGCAGAGACAAAATGTCGCAAGTATGTGACCAAGGTCTGGTTGGCCCTCTCTACCAACCCATTCGTCTCGGGATGGTATGCAGAGGAGAGATTCAACTCAATGCTGAGTAGACGACACAGCTCTCTCCAGAACCGAGACGCAAACTGGGGACCTCGATCACTGACAATTTTGTCTGGCATACCGTGTAGGCGGAAAATATGCCTAATGAATAATGCTGCCAAGGCCCGTGCAGACGGTAACCGTGGTAACGGCACTAAGTGCACCATTTTGGAGAAGTGGTCGGTTATCACCCAGATGATGGTGCAGCCCCGAGACTTGGGTAAGCCCACCACAAAATCCATCCCGACCATCTCCCAAGGCCTGTCTGCCACCGGTAAAGGAAAAAGTAACCCAGCTGGCCGTTGTCGAGGGGACATATTCTTGGCGCAGGAGACGCACGCCTGAACGTATTCCCTGACGTCACGGGCCATCTGCGGCCACCAGTATGTCCTCGCCAGCAACTCAGAAGTCCTTTTGGTCCCAAAATGTCCACCAACCCTGGACGAATGTGCCCAAGAGAGTACTTCCTGTTGCAAATTGGTGGGCACAAAAGTCTTGCCCGGAGGCACAGACTCAAGCGAAACCGGAGCCACCGTTCTTAGGCTTTCTGTGGGGACAATCAGCCGAGGCTCCTCCTCCACCTCCTCAGAGGACACCACGGAGCGGGATAGAGCATCTGCGCGAATGTTCTTCTCACTGGAGAGGAAATGGAGGGTGAAATGGAACCGGGGAGAAAAACAAGGACCATCTGGCCTGATGGGAATTTAGCCGCTGGGCTGTCTGCAAATACACCAAGTTCTTGTGGTCTGTGAACACTTGGAAGGGGAAGCGAGCCCCCTCCAGAAGATGTCGCCACTCGGAGAAGGCCAACTTCATAGCCAGTAACTCCCTGTCCCCGATGGAATAATTCCTCTCTGCTGGTGTAAAGGTTTTGGAAAAGGAGAAGCAGGGATGCTTCCGACCCTGGGCATCCTTTTGAAAAAGGACTGCTCCAGCACCAACAGAAGAGGCATCCACCTCTAAGATAAACGGTTTATCGACATCGGGGCGATGTAAGATGGGAGCACTGGCGAAATGCGACTTGATGGAGGAGAACGCCTAGGTGACCTCCTCTGACCACAACTTGGGATAAGCTCCCTTCTTGGTGAGGGCTACCAAGGGAGCTACCAAAGTGGAGAAGTGGGGAATGAATTGGCGATAGTAGTTAATGAACCCCATAAAGCGCTGCACCGCCTTAAGGGAGTGGGGTTCTTGCCAATCCATCACAGCCTGTAGTTTGGTAGGATCCATAGCCAATCCCTGGGTGGAGATGATATAGCCCAGAAAAGGTAGAGACTCCTGCTCAAACATGCACTTCTCCAACTTCGCATATAGAGAATTTGCTCGCAAGAGGTCGAAGACCTTGCAGACATCTCTCCGGTGGGAGGCCATATCTGGAGAAAAGATGAGAATGTCATCCAGATAGACTACCACTGAGGTGGTCAACATATCCCGGAAGATGTCGTTCACAAAGTCTTGGAAGACAGCTGGAGCATTACAGAGCCCAAAGGGCATTACCAGATATTCATAATGCCCATCCCTGGTGTTAAATGCCGTCTTCCACTCGTCCCCCTCACGGATGCGAATCAGGTTATACGCACCCCGCAGGTCTAGCTTAGTAAATACCCTTGCTCCCCGAAGCCTGTCAAAAAGCTCAGAGATTAGCAGCAAAGGATACTTATTTTTCACGGTGATAGCGTTGAGACCCCTATAATCAATGCACGGACGTAGTTCTCCGTTCTTCTTCTGCACAAAGAAGAACCCCGCTCCCGCTGGTGACACCGACTTCCTAATGAATCCCCTTGCCAAGTTCTCCTGAATATATTGGGACATGGCCTCTGTTTCAGGAAGAGAGAGGGGATAGACCCTTCCTCTAGGAGGCTCAGCTCCAGGCAAGAGGTCGATAGGACAGTCATAGGGGCGATGAGGCGGAAGAGTCTCCGCAGCCTTCTTTGAGAAAACGTCGGCATAAGACCAATAGACCTTGGGAAGAGGAGAGAGGTCTATGGGTATCTCAGTGGTGTTGACCTGCACGCTGTCCCTAATGCATCTGCCTATACATAAATTACCCCAACCCAGAATTCTCCCTGAAGCCCACTCAATATGGGGAGAGTGGTGGCGGAGCCAGGGTAATCCCAACAAAACCTCATCTATACCCTCAGGGAGGATAAAAAATGATATATTCTCCTGATGGGAAGGAGACATAGACAAGGTGAGTGGGACAGACTGATGGGTGATTTGTGAGGGCAGAATTGCTCCGTTCAACACCCGAACCGATACTGGTTCAGCCAGCAACACCAAAGGCATGGTGTGGCGAGAAGCAAAGGAGGATGACATAAAATTTCCCTCTGCCCCAGAATCCACACACAGCTTGACGGGTAGGGTGGTAGAACCGTGGGTAATTATCCCCTTGAGGAGCACTTTAGGGGCAAAACTCATGGCGTCCAATGACCCTGTTCCTACGGTTACTGGGCGCGACCGCTTATTCAGCCGCTGTGGACATCGGTTGGCAAAATGTCCCTGCTGCTGGCAAATATAACAAATCGGGGATGGACGAGTGACCCGAGATTTAGATCCTGCAGGAGCAACCTCCTGAAGGTCGGGCGCCTGAACAGGCGACTCCAGAGGGTTGGTGAAGGTAGGAGCCAACTGGACCTCTGCCTACACTGGACACGTTCCAGCCTCCGCTCGTGGAAACGGAGGTCGACGCGGGTGGAAATAGCGATAAGCTTCTCCAGTGTGGCAGGAATCTCCCTGGTAGCCAAGGCGTCTTTCACATGACCCGCCAGTCCTCTCCAGAACACGGGAATGAGGACTTTATCTGGCCACTCTAATTCCGAGGCCAGAGTCCGAAATTGGACAGCAAAATGGCTGACCAAAGCCGAACCCTGGGTACTTGCCAGCAGTTTGAGCGCCGCATCGTGGGTGACCTGAGGTCCTAGAAAAACCTTTTTCAGAGCCTCCAGAAAACGAGAAGCGCTCTGCACCACACGGTCGTCGCGCTCCCACAGCGGCGTTGCCCACTCCAACGCTCTGCCCGACAGAAGAGCTATCACAAAGCCCACTTGTGCCCGATCCGTGGGGAAACGTGCAGCCAGAAGCTCGAGGTGTATGGAGCACTGACTTACGAATCCCCGACATTGCTTGCTGTCACCAGCAAACTTGTCTGGAAGCGGGAGGTGGGACAATGTAGGGACAGAGGTGGCAGAGGACAAACTGACTGCAGCTACACTAGCAGCCTGAACAGCGACTGCGGTAACATCCACAGCTGAGGTTGTGCGCTCAAGAGCCGCCAACCTACCCTCCAGCTGCTGGATGTACAGCTGTAATCGCTGTTCATCCGCCATTTTACTAGCCAGACCCTGGCGCTAATATTATGTTATGGGTCTGCGGAACACACCAAAAATATAATGTAGAAAGGTGCGTTCGCAGCCCGGGGTCCACCGTGCAAGCGGAGCCTGCTGCTAGTAAAAATGGCGCGAGAAGCAAACTCTGTTATCCCGCAGAGTCGCCAACATAAACGCCGTAATGCGCTGTGGCAATGAGTGCGAACTCTGTTACTCCACAGAGCCGCTAGAAGGAGAGCCGCAGCGCTATATGGCGATGTGTGCGCACTCACTAGACACAACTGAGTGGCAAATAAAACACGCTAGGGCGCTGACTAGCGTTGAAAGCGAACCCTGTTACGTCACAGGGCCGCTGAGAAAAAGCACTGTGTCCTGTAAGGCTCTCAGGTACACAGTTAAGTGCTAAGCGTACATAAAGCGTGATCATGTGCTAATGTCCTCGCGGGAGTCACCCGCAATCTATGGCGTCTGAACGCCAGACCCTGAATACGGCAATCAAAACTCCTCACCGGTTATGCCGGTAATCTAGGGCATCTAGGACACCGACCCTGACCAGCTTCCATACCAAACTCCTCACCGATTAAGTTGGTATTCTAGTGGCTTATTTCAGCCGGGTCCCTATCCACACATACACATGACCACACTGGCGCATAGCATACAATGGTTGATATTAGCGCATGGCGGCTCAGCCATGCTACCCTTTTATAGCAACAGCTACAGGACCTTCCAGGAACAAGGACCAATGAGAAACTGTTACAAACACATGTAGCTACATGACCTTCCTGGTAGACCAATAGGAGCCGCTGCAGCACCTGAACATGTGACCCTGATCTCCAATGAGAGATCTCACTCTGGGCACGCTCAGAAGGGAAAACGCAGGACTTTGTCCCAAAGACGTCTGCTCCAGCACTGGCTATAATAGCAGATCCAGGAAAGGCAGCAGCAAGTCACTGCACAGTAGTGGAGTGGGCAAGACGCTTGGACCGACATCTCTGCTGAGCAGGCTCCACTGCGGCCGGAGATGAATGGGAGACCGCAGCGGGACGGGTTCGAGACTCCCCTTGTACAGCAGCGGGAAATCGAACCCTAACATATAATTTAAAAAAACCCGCCCAACAATCTTTTTTCCTAATCCTATCTGACTATGCAATGTAGCACAGCAAAGGTGCATTAATATATTTAACTAGTGCCATCTTCCCCAGTTTCTTTTACCAAAAACATTACTTGAACTCTGACTAGAATTGCAAATCCTTGTCTTCCTATCATTGTTATATATTTTTAATACTGTGTAATAAAAGTCAAGTTTGCATACAAGGATTTTTCTTTGATTCTTCATTCTTCTTGCAATGGCTGTGGACCTAGTGGGAGGCCAAACTGAGCAAGCACAAAACCTGGTGCATGAGATCCATCAATCTACTGAATTGAAATCAGACTGGCCCGATCACGCATGGATTTTTGTGTGTGGATTAGAAGTTGCATTCTCATTGTAAGTCTGTGGATCTTTATTCTGGATCTCCATAGGCTTATATTGAGAAACCAGAACTGTCCTTTACAGCAGTGCCTGTGTAGGGGAGTGGGCCCCCGCTGTGTGCCCAGGCCGGAACCAAGGGGGCTCTCACATAAGTTCTTAGGGAGAAGGTGCCCAGGGAAAGGAACTGGAGGGAGACCCAGAGATTGTTCTGGAAGGTGCAGGGGCGGGGCCAATATAAAAGGAGCACAGGAGACCAGCAGGGGGAGTTGACGCAGAGACAGACAGGAGGAAGGAAGAAGAGACCTGCTGGGGAGTGGAGAGGATGCCCAGGCCAGCTGCCACACGTGAGCAGACTCAGGGACTCACGTGACTCAGGGAGAGGATAAACCCGAGCGGTGCGCAGAAGGAGAAGAACTGTGAGGCATTCACCTTACACTGCCCTGAGTCTGCGGCTGCAGCCTATACTCTGCCAGCCACGGCCTCCTCGGTCTTGCTCCAGCCCGCGGTTGCGCCCTGTCTGCCTCCAGCCGCGGCCACCGCCTCACTCCAGCCCGCAGTTGCGGCCTGTCTGCCTCCATCCGCGACTGCAGCTGTCCCACTTCAGCCCACGGCCTGTCCCGTACCATCCGCGGCCGCCACTGTCCCACTACAGCCCGCGGCTGCAGCCTACACAGCAGAGTTCTCAGCTGCCGCCATCTCGCCCCCGGAAGGGGCGGACTCAACGCCAGTGTGCTTCTCCAGGGCCTGTTGCGCCCCATCTGCACCTGAGTGTAGGAACGCCCGAAGTCTCCAGCAACTCCTCGTCGGCTGGGCCCAGCGGCTGAGACGCCACACGGACATCTATCGGACCACGACTCTGCAGGACTATATAAAGGTTCAGTTTAAGCTTGCTCCGTCTCCATCTCGTCACTGCATCCCGCGTACCTGCGAATACCACACCTGTATGAGGCAGCAAATAAGAGAAGTGCTCACCTGACCTACAAGAGAACTGGAGCTGCGCTGGAAACTAGGAAAGACAACAATCAGTACATATATTAATGCTTCTACACCTACACTACATTACATACATAGAAAGGATTTTGAAAAAAACATTGTTGGGAAAGTTTCCTTAAATGGAATATTAATTACTATATGGGAGACTTGTTTATTTCCAAAGTCTGGTGGGAACTAGTTTGCTTGAAATCGGCAAACATCCAGTTAAAAGTTTGTACGTCATTAAAGGGTATGCCACACTAAACAACATCGCTAACGGGATCGCTAAAAAACGTCACTATTTAGCGATCCCGTTAGCGATGTTGTTGTGTGCGGCATCTACCAGCGACGTGGCCCCTGCTGAGATCCTGCTGTGATCTCGCTCGTCGTTCTCATCGTTCCGGACCCTATTTTTATCGTCGGCGCCCCGCTGGTAAGTATATATCGCTGAGTGTAGCACCTTTTGTTAGCGATTTAGCGGTACTTTTGTACCGCTAAAGTCGTTAAGGAGATCGCTAACCGCGATAGCGTCCTTAACGACATCGCTAAATTAGGCTGCTACTAGCGATATAGAAACAATCCCGCTAGCGATCGCATTAGTATGCGTCATTATCGTGATCGCTAGCGGGATTGTTTAGTGTGGCAGTACCTTAAGGCATAATGGAGGTGTCAGTATTGAGTGTCATCTTTGTTTCAAATAGGTAGTTTAAAAGTGATTGACAGCTTTCCAGAATTGTTGTATCTTTGCTACATCATCGCCAACACAATTTTGAACAAGTAGGATACCTATATTGGAATCTATCAGGAATAAAGTACCATCTAAGATGAGTTGTAATTAAAGATTTTTGGTATGATATCCCGAGAACAGTCTAATTGATTTATTTGTATGCTGATTGGAGCTGATATGTGCCCATGTTCAGCAGAAAAGGCACTAAGCAACTATAATTCTCAGGAAAGCATTTATGTGTTTTTCTATACCTAAACCCTACTATCTAAGATGCCATAAAAATTACATTTCTTTGGTTGGTTTATTTACCACATTGAAATATTGTTTTAAAAGAAGGTGGTATCAGTACAGGAAGGGTTAATCAGATGACTTTATACCTCTTTATCAAAGTTAGTTTTTTTCTTACATTCTTTGTACCTGACTTAAAACTTATCACATACTAAATTACTTACCATTATTCACACCTTCCTTCCCAATCAACTACACCTGTTTTTCCTTTTCTTTGAGCTTATGTAGAAAACGCAAATTGAGATTTTTATCTGCACTTGAAAAAGAAGGAAAATTACACTTTTTTTTCTCATTTCAGTGAAAACCTTTTCTTATTCTTGAGAATATTCTGCTGGATGTAGGTACAACGTTTTCAATATTCTCTTTGGAAATTACCATAGATTGTTATTATTAAATGTCTCGGAAACCTTTGACAATGGCGGGTGAGATGAGATGATGCATATGAGCTCCAAGATTGACGTACGCTTCGCTTTTCATCTTGAAGAGCCAGTTCTTTTCAGCAGAATTTATAGGAAAAGTTATTGAGTAGCAAGTTCATATAAACAGAATATGGGAATACTCTGAGCCATCTGCACAACCTCACAAGATCTCCTTCTCTACTTCCCTCTTATCTCCTCTTCCCACAATCGCATACAAGATTACTCCAGCGCATCCCCCCTACTCTGAAACTCTCTACCCCAACATATCAGACTCTTGCCTACCATGGAAACCTTCAAAAAGAACATGAAGACCTACCTCTTCCGACAAGCCTACAACCTGCAGTAACCACAGATTGGCCAAACCGCTGCACGGCCAGCTCTACCCTCGCCTACTGTATCCTCACCCAGCCCTTGTAGATTGTGAGCCCTCGCAGGCAAGGTCCTCTCTCCTCCTGTACCAGTCGTGACTTGTATCGTTTAAGAATAATGTATAACCCTCCTCACATGTAAAGCGCCATGGAATAAATGTATACTAATAATAAATAATAATAATAACCTGCTACCACCATAAGTGGGTTGATCACATGTATATGTTTCCTAGTGACTAGGGGTCCTAGTGGTCCTGGTTGATGCATGGTACTTCTTGTAAGGACTGTGGTGATTCCTAGTCTTATTAGTAATTCCTATTGGCTAAAGTTTAAGATGTAGGTCATATAGACATTTTTTTTTAATTTCTGGGAAACCCATCCTGAACTAGGACAGCTTCATTTCACTATTGACCTGTGACTCTCACTGTGAGATACAAACCACAGATTCATGTTATAAGCTAATGACCAGAGTCAGAACAAAACTCTTCTGCTTTTCTCCTCTCCTTTAAACCAGGGGTGGGGAACCTCACGCCAGCAAGCTGTTTACAGCCCTCAATGACCATTTATCTGGCCCCCGGGAAGATGCCTGTGGACTTTAGTGTTTGGGATGGCAACTATATTTTGATATTCGCCGGCCTGTTAATTTCTTCTTGTTCTTTGAGTATGCGCGCAGAGTGTTGACTACAGAGCGCTGTGGCGCAAGCAATGAAAGATTACGGCTTGACATCAGTGCCAGCATCAGGATGCACTTTGTGGTCGAAGTTAGAGCTCAATTTGTATGGCCCTCAAAGGATGGTATAAATATCCTAATGGCCCTTGGCATAAAAAAGATTCCTCACTCCTGCTTTAGACGTCGAAACATTATGTGTTTTCTTACTTTCTTCTAATGTTTTATGGTTCTTAAGATTTGTTATGTTTCGTAAACTGGTATTAAAACTAATGGGATACAAACAAAGAAAAAATGTTGGATTGAATAATTTCAGAAAAGTTGTAAATTCCGTAGAGACTTAGAGAAGTTCCTTCACTTACATTGGCATTGCCCAGGAGAAAAGAAGAAACGTAGGAAACATATTGAAAATTTAATCAAAACAGTCTTGAGGGTACATTACTGGCTTCATATGCTAACTGCTCTCCTGAGTATACTTGACAAACATCTCAGTAAACACTGTCATAAATTAGTTTCTTATCCTTCTTGTGCTGTCCTCTACCGTTTTGCCTTGTAATGGAAAAACAATCATCTATCACAATAGGGACAATAGATTTTCTTACAGACACAAGGAAAAGTTGCTGACACATTGTGACATTGGATTGTTTGAGGACACATACTTCACTTTGTTCATTTTTATTTCTAGTTTAATATAAGTACATTCACAGACAATAACAGATGTAGTAAATAATGGTGATTATTAAATAACACCAGCACTTGGACTGGAATTGAAATTCAGCCCTGACATTTAAAAGTAGACAGGTCAATGCTTCCACCACCCACACTGGCTTCCAAAGATGGGGAGTCCCTAAGGGGGACTGATGTTCAGGAAAATCAAAGCTTACTATAATTTAAATAGAATTCCCAAATGCATGCTCAATCTCTTTTCTCCTGATCAATAGGCTAAACTGGGATACTTCACAATAAAGATAAACTGATGTATGGCATAACCAGTGCAGGACGCAGATCAGCACAATTACAATCACCATAACTTTACTGAACACAACCCAGTATGTGAATATAAGAGCAAATGATAACATCACACTATAACCTTATATTAGCATCATATAATGACCAAATAATACCACCATACTGATCCATATCACCAGTACCCACCATTTTGCTGGAATAGTTTGAGAAATAAGGGGGTTGACGTGGCTCCAAACTCCTCAGATCTCAATCCAATCGAGTATCTGTGGGATGAGCTGGAAAAAAAGTCTAATCCATTGAGACCACACTTTACAATGTATAGGACTAAAACCATTTGCTGCTAATGTTTTGATGCCAGATGCTGCAGGGCAAGTTCAAAAAGCTCTACTCCCATCAAAGGTTTTAGCCACTTAATATATTGCAGGCATCATATTATATGGGACTATGTATTTACAATTGTCTATTTTGCCTTTCTACCCAGCTAATTATTCTCTTTTCCATTAGATCTATGATATTACATGTTTTAAAACTGACTAGCTGAATACTTATAAGCTCTATGTAGGAACAGGAGGTCAATTTTCCTTGTATGAGTCACTGCAAATGGCTCTGGCAGAGGGAGGAGGAAGAAGCTGGGTCAGGAGTTAAAGAGGGGAATGAGTACACAGTGCTATATAATATGATGATTGCAATATATAAAGAAGATAAAAATTTTGATGGGAAGAGTGCTTATTTCAGAAGGCTTGTGCTGTTTTGATGGCACAAGGGGGAACAGCTTAATATTAAGTTGTTTCATGTTCTGGCTAATCAGTGTACTGTATATGTAGATGGCTAGAAATTAAATACATACGGTAATAGGAATCTTATAGCCGGATTAATTGTAAACCTATCATTCAAGTTATGTCATATGTCTCCTAATACAACTCTATTTTGAATATCATATGTTATTGACCTATAATAACATATGGGATTGCAGACGAAGATAGATTCCCTTGGATACCAGTATAATTTATCAACAGACTATTTAAAGATAGATGAACAACTCATTTGGGTAAACAGATTACAGTACAAATCTAAAATATATACAGTACATATACGGTGGGGAAAATAAGTAGATTTTGCAAGTTTTCCCACCTACAAAGAATGGACAGGTCAGTAATTTTTATACTTCAACTGTGAGAGACAGAATCTTAAAAAAAAATAACAGAAAAGCACTTTTTATGATTTTTACATAATTAATTTGCATTTTAATGGGTGAAATAAGTATTTGATACAATAGAAAAATAGAACTTAATATTTGGTACAAAAACTTTTGTTTGCAATTACAGAGGTCAGAAATTTCTTGACCAAGTTTGCACACACTGCAGCAGGGATTTTGACCCACTCCTCCATACAGATCTACAGATCTTTCAGGGCTATCTCTGGGCAACTTTGACTTTCATCTCGCTCCAAAGATTTTCTATTGGGTTCAGGTCTGGAGACTGGCACGGCCACTCCAGGAATTTGAAATGCTTCTTATGGATCCACTCCTTAGCTGCCCTGGCTGTGTTTTTCAGGTCATTATCATGCTGGATGACCCAGCCATGACCCATCTTCAGTGCTCTTATTGAGGGAAGATGGTTGTTGGCCAAAATCTAGAGATACATTCCCCCTTCAATACACTGCAGTCGTCATGTCCCCTTTGAAGAAAAACACCCCCAAAGTATTATATTCTCCCACCATGCTTCATGTTTGGGATGGTCTTCCTTGGGTTGTACTCATACTCCTTGCTCCAAATGTGGCGAGTGGAGTTGATACCAAAAAGTTCTATGTTGGTCTCATCTGACCCCATGAACTTCTTCCATGCCTTCTCTGGATTATTCAATTGGTCATTGACAAACTTCAAATGGGCCTGGACTTGTGCTGATGTGAGTTGGGGGACCTTGCTTTCCCTGCAGGATTTCAATGCATGAGGAGATAGTTACCAATGGTAATGTTTAAAACTGTGGTACCAGCTCCCTTCAGTGTTCTGGGCTGATTCCTAACCTTTCTCAGAATCATCCTTACCCCACAGGGCGAGATATGGGCAACACGGTGGCTCAGTGGTTGTCCTGGGTTCAATTCCCACCAAGGACAACATCTGCTAGGAGTTTGTATGTTCTCTGTTGTGAATGTGTTAGAAATGAATTCTGAGCAGAAGCTCCCTCTGGTGGTTACAAACAGTACTGAACCATTCAATGAAGATTGGCAATCAGGAGTTACAGACTGGTCTTATATAAGGGAGGTTCCCTCCATCATGGTTGCCGGTGATCAATTGTTCTTGTCTAAACTGTGGTTCCTGGTTCACTTGGAAGCTTGCTGAGTCTTGCCTGCATCTTCTGCTATCAGATAAGATATTTTCTGCTTTTATTTTTGTGCTTGCTTTTTGCATTGTTCCCTGCACTTCTGTGGAGGTCAGCCAGGTCCCCTCTGGGGGCTTGTGCTCCTCTCAGTTTATCTGAGCCACTGTTATTTGTTCATTTGCCTTTTCCAGTTTTTTGAGTGGCTGCGGCTTAGTTTTGCACAATCATTAGTAGAGTCGTATTATTTTGCAATATAGAGTTGTGATTTTGGTTCTTTTATTGCAGTATTCTCCTCTTGTCTAGATGGCTCCTATGCTATACATTTTGTCTGTGTCGATCTTGCCTATGTTGGGGCTCTTGCTTGGGATCTGCTCCAGGGCAGATAGCTTTCCTCTTTCTATCTTTAGGTGTAGTTATCCTCTCAGGCTGTGACGAGGCGTCTAGGACCAACGTAGGAACTGCTCCACGGCTGTCTTTAGTTGTGGTGGTTAGTCAGGGTACTGCAAGTCCAGTAGATTCCAACCTCTCTGGTGTATTGCCGTTTTTGCCTGCTCTCCTCAGCTACCAAATCATAACAGTATCACGGGCCAACCCTTCACAATAAGGACTAACTGAAGGGAAAAATTAGTACATAGGAAAGAATAAATGGGAATGTTGCTCGAAATTTTTTTTTTGTTGCATTTTATTTTTTCCATACCTGATACTCTGGGAGTGGACGTCGATTCTTTTCTCATCAATAGTTTGCTACAGTTGTTGGCCATTGTGGTCTGCTGCCATGAAGTTGGAGATATGTATCTTGCAGGTGTGCGTGTTTGTGGAACCTAGGTTCCATGCAATTATAAGTTTTTGGGGGGTTCGAACTAAATGTTCTGTGAATGTCAAAATTTACTGTATAGGTGTTTTTTTTGCATTAAAACCATTAATTAGGAAAAATCATACAAGGTTCTGTTTTTTATCTTCTCAGACGTCTCTCAGGATTGAGCTTTTTCCATGTAAAAATTACGACCCTGATTTTGAGTAAGGAAATTTTGCTAAAGTCCTGTGTTAGTCAGAACTTAATTTCCCACTGATAACAAAATATCTGTGATTACAATAAATTAGGTTGAGACCATTATACTGCACAGTAAATTAACGATAATTGGCATATGGTTATAACCATAATGGGAAATGATGTATATTTATGGGTTTATTTTTAGACGTTCTTTCAAGAATGTATAAAGATATTATGGTGGTTTTCCCTTCCCTTGGCACCAATGCATTAGATGGCATTAGCTGAATTCAAATCGGACAGAAAGCATTCTGGCTGGCTATGCATAATAGGAGTTCCTTGTGAGAGTCTGGTTTCATTAGAAGTGACCATGCATCTTTGCAAGGGCTTTCTGGGAATCATCTGGCAGTGTGAATTTCGAAACGCAATTTATTTCTCTACTGTTTTGGTCGGCATCTCCATAGCATTAGAGTCAGGCCCTAAGTTGGGGAAAGACTTTTGCACGCTCGTGTTTGGGTATTTCAGGACTATATGTTCTGGACTGTTTACTGATTGAGCTCACGTGTCACATTGAGCATGCGCCAGAGTTTGTGATGTCGGGCGTAGAAGCTCATTTAATCACTGATGCTGAATTGTGTTTGCCCTGCGTGTGGTTTCCCTTGTCACCACTCTTGGAGTGTACTCCCTTCTGGGGAGAGTCCATTCTCATCCGAACTTTGGAATTTCACATTCAGTTCCATTAGCTCATATTGGGTAACAAGTCGAGCATCCGACATTCCGATTTTGGTACGGCATAATTCGTGCATCAACATAGTATGGGTTTACTTTACAAATTATGAATGAATAGGTGTTAAGTTAATCATGCTATGAACCAGAGGAAACATTTACAAATTTTTAATCCCTAAAAATGGACTTTATTTCACCACCACACTTAGAATAGTGCCTATTTCTAAACTGATTTTTCCTGATGTGTATTAATGCGAAGTTCTGGCATCCTGACACCCCCAGAGGAGCACGCACGTGGCGTCCTGTGGCTTATAATGCCTTGAATATTCCCTAAAGCAGCACACAATTTAAGATAGTTCCTGACAGACATGAGGAGCTGGCTTTATCTGATGTTCAGGTCAGGGTCAAGGCGAACTCTTCAGCCTGGGTTGGTTTGTTTCGTTATTTTGGAGAAAATTGAAGGTGGTTTTTACCAGCTAGTGTGACTTATGGCTGTGAAATAATATCACTGTGAAATATCAATAACCGTTACCCTTGATTTCTGACCTGTTTTCCAGGGTGAAAAGTGCTACTTGGTTTACCAAGCTTGACCTCAGGGGGGCGTATAACCTTATTCGCATTAAGCACGGGGATGAATGGAAGACGGCGTTTAATACCCCCGAGGGATGCCCTTTGGGCTCACTAATGCTCCTTCCGTCTTCCAGTCCTTCATGAATGACATTTTCAGGGATTTTGTGGATAAATTTCTGATTGTTTATTTGGATGATATCTTGATTTTTTCCAATGACTGGGACTCTCATGTGAAACATGTTCGGACTGTGTTCCAGATTTTGAGAGAGAATGCTCTGTATGTGAAGGGATCAAAGTGTCTTTTTGGCGTACAGAGGATCTCATTTCTGGGATTCATTTTGTCTCCGTCTGTTATTGAAATGGACCCGGTCAAGGTTCAGGCCATCTGTGATTGGGTCCAACCTACTTCATTAAAGGCTCTTCAGAGATTCTTGGGTTTTGCCAATTTTTATCGTAAATTTATTGGTAATTTCTCTGTTATTGTTAAACCATTGACTGATTTGACCAAAAAGGGTTCTGATGTGGTGAATTGGCTCCTGAGGCAGTCTCTGTGTTTCAGGAACTTAAGCAGAGATTCACTTCTGCTCCTGTTCTACGGCAGCCTGATGTTTCTCTGCCATTTCAGGTGGAGGTTGATGCCTCTGAAATCGGGGCAGGTGCGTTTTTGTCCCAAAGAGATCCAGAGACCTCTAAAAGTAACCCTTGTGCCTTTTTCTCTCGAAAATTTTCTCCAACTGAACGTAATTATGACGTGGGTAATCGGGAGTTATTGGCCATGAAGTGGGCTTTTGAAGAGTGGAGACATTGGCTGGAGGGAGCCAAACATCAGGTGGTGGTCCTCACAGACCATAAGAATCTGGTTTATCTGGAATCAGCCAAGCAACTTAATCCTAGACAGGCCAGGTGGGCCTTGTTTTTCACACGTTTTAATTTTGTGGTTTCCTTTCTTCCTGGCACTAAGAATGTTAAGGCGGATGCCCTCTCGAGGAGTTTCCTTGCGGACTCTCCTGAGTTATCTGATCCTGCTGTTATTTTGAAAGAGGGTGTAGTTCTTTCCGCCATCTCGCCCAATTTGAGACTGGCTCTGGAAGGGTGTCAGGAGGATAAACCCGAGCGCTGCCCTATTGGGAAATTGTTTGTCCCAGACCATTGGAAAAAGAGTGTGATATCTGAGATTCATTGTTCCGCGTTGGCCGGTCATCCCGGAATTTTTGGTACCAGAGACTTGGTTAGTCGGTCCTTTTGGTGGCCTACTTTGTCTTGTGATGTCAGGGAATTTGTGCAGTCCTGCGGGACTTGCTCTCGCTCCAAGCCTTGCTCTCGCTCTAGTGGTTTGTTGATGCCATTGCCTGTGCCCAAGCGACCATGGACCCATATCTCTATGGATTTCATTTCCGACCTCCCTGTTTCTCAGAGAATGACCGTTATCTGGGTGATTTGTGATAGGTTTTCCAAAATGATACATCTTGTGCCATTACCTAAGTTGCCTTCCTCCTCCGAATTGGTGCCTTTGTTCCTTCAGCACGTGGTTCTGTTACACGGCATTCCTGAGAACATTGTGTCTGACACAGGAGTCCAGTTTGTTTCCAGATTTTGGAGGACTTTTTGTTCTAAACTTGTTGTTCAATTGTCTTTCTCCTCGGCTTTTCATCCTCAGACCAATGGACAAACTGAGAGAACAAACCAGACATTGGAGACTTATCTGAGATGCTTTGTGTCTGCTGATCAAGATGACTGGGTCTCTTTTTTGCCTTTGGCTGAGTTTGCTCTTAATAATAGGGCTAGCTCTGCCACTTTGATGTCTCCATTTTTCTGCAATTTTGGGTTTCACCCTCGATTTTCTTCGGGACAGACGGAGGCTTCTGTCTGTCCAGGTATTGACTCTGTTGTGGAGCGTATGCAGCAGATTTGGGACCAGGTAGTGGAGAGGTTGTCCCTCTCTCAGGAGAGGGCCCAGCGGTTTGCCAACCGGCATAGAACTGATGGTCCTCGGTTTGAAGTGAGGGACTTGGTCTGGTTGTCCTCAAAAAATATACCTATGAGAGTTGCATCTCCTAAGTTTAAGCCTAGGTTCATTGGACCTTATAAGATCTTGGAGATTCTTTATCCTGTTTCCTTTCGTTTACTTCTTCCAGGGACATTTAAGATCCATAACGTGTTCCACAAGTCCTTATTGAAGAGGTTTGTCGAGCCAGTGGTTCCTATGGCTGCGGCTCCTGACCCTGTTTTGGTTGAGGGCAATCTGGAGTATGTGGTTGAGAAAATATTGGATTCTCGTTTTTCTAGATGGAAACTCCAGTATTTGGTTAAGTGGAGAGGTTATGGTCAGGAGGACAATTCTTGGGTGTTTGCTTCGGACATCCATGCTAGGAGACTGATCCGTGCGTATCACAGAGCTCATCCTGACCCACCTGGTTGCCCAAGTGAGGGTTCGGTGACCCCTCCTCAAGGGGGGGTACTGTTGTGAATGTGTTAGAATGAATTCTGAGCAGAAGCTCCCTCTGGTGGTTACAAACAGTACTGAACCATTCAATGAAGATTGTCAATCAGGAGTTACAGACTGGTCTTATATAAGGGAGGTTCCCTCCCATCATGGTTGCCGGTGATCAATTGCTCTTGTCTAAACTGTGGTTCCTGGTTCACTTGGAAGCTTGCTGAGTCTTGCCTGCATCTTCTGCTCTCAGATAAGATATTTTCTGCTTTTATTTTTGTGCTTGCTTTTTGCATTGTTCCCTGCACTTCTGTGGAGGTCAGCCAGGTCCCGTCCGGGGGCTTTTGCTCCTCTCAGTTTATCTGAGCCACTGTTATTTGTTCATTTGCCTTTTCCAGTTTTTTCAGTGGCTGCGGCTTAGTTTTGTGACACCAGAGAACTAATTTAGGTGGTAGAGGTCGTGTGATCTCAGGTGTTTTTGCAATTAGTAGAGTTGGTATTTTTTAGGGCTTTTGGATTGCAGTAAGAGTCCTTCCTATCCTTTTCTGTCCAGGTAGATTGGGCCCCAACGTTTGCTCATACTATTTTCTGTCTGTGTCTGTATTTCCTCTTGTCTAACTGCCATTACATGTTTGGGGGCTTCCTATGTTCTTTGGGGATCTGCTCCGGGGCAGATAGCTTTCCTCTTTCTATCTTTAGGTGTAGTTATCCTCTCAGGCTGTGACGAGGCATCTAGGACCAACGTAGGAACGCTCCACGGCTGCCTTTAGTTGTGGTGGTTAGTCAGGGTACTGCAATCCAGTAGATTCCAACCTCTCTGGTGTATTGCCGTTTTTGCCTGCTCTCCTCAGCTACCAAATCATAACAGTTCTCCCCATGTTTGCGTGGGTTTTCTTCGGGTACTCCAGTTTCCTCCCACATCCCAAAGACATACTGATAGGGAATTTAGATTGTGTGCCCCATCGGGAACTGCGATGATAATGTGTGCAAACTGTAAAACGCTGCGGAATATGTTAGCGCTATATAAAAATAAAGATTATTATTATTATATATTGCATGGAGCCCGAGACCGAGGAAGATTGACAGTCATATTGTGTTTCTTCCATTTTCTAATAATTGCTACAATTGTTGTTGCCTTTGGTCTTGGCCATGGTGGAGAGGCTGGAGTGTGATTCATTGAGTGTGTGAACAGGTGTCTTTTATACAGGTAACAAGTTCAAAAAGGTGCAATTAATACAGGTAATGAGTATCAGAGTAGGAGGCTTCTTAAAGAAAAACTAACAGGTCTGTGAGAGCCAGAATTCTTGCTGGTTAGTAGGTGATCAAATACTTATTTAATGCAATAAAACACATATTAATTATGTAAAAATCATACAATGTGATTTTCTGTTTTTTATTTTAGATTCTGTCTCTCACAGTTGAAGTGTACCTATGATAAAAATTACCGACCTCTCCATTCTTCGTAGACAGGAAAATTTGCAAAATCGACAGTGTATCAAATACTTATTTTCCCCCACTGTTTATACACAGTTATATATCTGTGCATATACTTCCATAAATTATATAGATACATATACTGCACAGTATCCTTAAAGTATTAATTTGTCATATGGGTATATATAACCTACCATAGATAACTGAATGTATATTTTATGCTTTATTTTTAACTTTTCTTTTCCAAATGTAATACCCCAAGATATATCATGAATGTCTAATTGGCGACACATTACCCTTAAGGCACCAATGCACGTTAGATGGCAGTTAGCTGAACAATGCTTCAGCCAATCGGTCAGCCAACAGCCATCTCGGCTGGCTATCCCATACATAGGAGCTCTCTCTCGACTGAGAGTTTCTGTGTTTTCGATTAGAAAGTGACAACAGACATCTTTGCAAGCGGCTTATCACCATGAGGAAAAATTCATCTGGCAGTGTGAATTTGCACATGCCCAAATTACATCTCTACAACATTTATTTGGTCGGCACTACCATACACATTAGATAGTCAGCTGAACCCATCAAGATTGGTGGGTACAAATGACTTTATTCCTATCTGTTTGGGGGATTTATTCAGGATTAGTGATGGGTGCTTGGCACTGCTTGATACTTAATGGAGCATCAAGGTGCTCAATCCAGTATCGAGCAGCGCCAAGTATCGAATGTTGCTCGAGTGCTCAGGGCCCCGTAAGAAGCTCATTTGAATCATCTGAACTGAACTGAAGTGGGGTATGCCCTGCTGGTAGCGCTGGTACTCCTCTGTCAGCCGGACTCTTTGTGAGCTGTAAAACTCCAGAGACATGTTCTGAGAGAGAGAGTCCATTCGTCATCCTGAAAACTTTGAATTTCACATTCAGTTCCATTATGCTCACTATTTGAGTCAAGCAAGTCCGAGCATCCGACATTCTCGATTTGAGTACCGAGCACTCAAGCATTTCAGTGCTCGATCAACACTAGTAAGGTTTAACTTAACAATTATTGAATGAATAGGGGTGTTCAAAAGTTTAATCATGCATATGAACCCCAAAGAAAAATATAAAATATAACTTTTATTATCACTCTAAAATGGGACATACAACAAAAACCCACACATTTAAAAAGTGCACACTAATTTCACCCTAAAACACTGATGCCCTGATCTGTACACCTGCCTAGCATGCGGAGGTTGGCACCCTAAGACAGCCCCAACGAGAGTGGAGCCCCCGGTCACGTCGGCTGTCCCTGGGCTCCTATAATGCCCTTTGCAATAGGTGCTCCCCACTAAAGCATGCACAACAAATGAAGATAGTTCCCTTGACAGAATGGGAAGCTGGCAATGTGTCTCTGTATGTTCAGGTCAGGGATCAAGGCTGAAATTCCATGCCTGATTTGGTAAGATGAATTAGACTACAAGATGATATTGTAGGTAGAACCCCCAATATGTGACAGTGCTGGTCCCTGTTTACCAGCATAGGTGTGAGCCCCGTATGGTGTGAAAATAATATCTGGGCTAAACAGCTTATTTAGATAAATGCTAGCAGATAAACATTGTACACATGTACATAATGATAAGGGCACTCGGTATTATTTGCCTTGATGTGTCACACCAGGGGATTGTTTATCATGCAATATCATTACATCTGACCTCCTGATGAGCCGTTGGGCGAAACGCGTAGAGGTGTCATGAAATATATCAGATGAGTACCCCTCTCTGTCTATTATGATTTTGGTGCTGTGAGCATCCCTGTAAACTATTATGATGGGGAGATAAACAATCCCCTGGTGTGACACATCAAGGCAAATAATACTGAGTGCCCTTATCATTATGTACATGTGTACAATGTTTGTCTGCTAGCATTTATCTAAATAAGCTGTTTAGCCCAGATATTATTTTCACACCATACGGGGCTCACACCTATGCTGGTAAGCAGGGACCAGCACTGTCACATATTGAGGGGTTCTACCTACAATATCATCTTGTAGTCTAATTCATCTTACCAAATCAGGCATGGAATTTCAGCCTTGATCCCTGACCTGAACATACAGAGACACATTGCCGGCTTCCCATTCTGTCAAGGAAACTATCTTCATTTGTTGTGCATGCTTTAGTGGGGAGCACCTATTGCAAAGGGCATTATAGGAGCCCAGGGACAGCCGACGTGACCGGGGGCGCCACTCTCGTTGGGGCTGTCTTAGGGTGCCAACCTCCGCATGCTAGGCAGGTGTACAGATCAGGGCATCAGTGTTTTAGGGTGAAAGTAGTGTGCACTTTTTAAATGTGTGGTTTTTTGTTGTATGTCCCGTTTTAGAGTGATAATAAAAGTTATATTTTATATTTTTTCTTTGGGGTTCATATGCATGATTAAACACTAGTAAGGTTCTCACGTGACATTGCCAGTTTTTCTCATTTTCTGCAAATACAGTTTATTCCTCTTCCACCAACCCTGTTGGGCCACCAGTATTCAGTAAGGTAGGGTTCAAAGGAATGAAATACATTCGAAAAATCTTCCGGATGATTAAGGTTCAAACAAGATGTGAACAAAACCTCACCCATAACCTGAAAATATAATATGGATGATAACAAATATGTGGATAAGAAAGAAAGACGTCACGATATTGCTCAGCACAAGGCATTAAATCCTTTTTAGTAGCAACACTAAGTTCATGCTGAGTCTGGCTGTTCCTGCTTTTCTGAATCACTGCAATAAAGCGACTGCACTGTTGTTATTCATTCCTGGTTCTTAAATTCTAACGACTGTGATAACTCTGCAGATATGTCCTTCCACATCCTATAATTAATGTCAATCAGTACTCTACTATGCATTCTATGGGATTGAGAACCTCTCCAGGTAGGGGATAATGATAATAAACTTTTTTTTATCTTAATAATTGAATAAGAGGATTATTCTCTTAAAAAAGCTTCACTTACGAGTCAAAGACAGGACACGATACTCAATAAAAAATAACCCAACATTCCTTTTGCTATATTTTAAAACTGTAGATAATATATTCAATAATACTGGGAAGTTGGACAAATTTAACCCCTTCACCCCCAAGGGTGGTTTGCACTTTAATGACCGGGCCAATTTTTACAATTCTGACCACTGTCTCTTTATGAGGTTATAACTCTGGAACGCTTCAACGGATCTTCGCGATTCTGAGATTGTTTTCTCGTGACATATTGTACTTCATGTTAGTGGTAAAATTTCTTCGATATACACTACCGGTCAAAAGTTTAGGGTCACTTAGAAATTTCCTTATTTTTGAAAGAAAAGCAGTTTTTTTCCCAATGAAGCTAACATTAAATGATTCAGAAATACACTCTATACAGTGTTAATGTGGTAAATGACTATTCTAGCGGCAAACGTCTAGTTTGTAATGCAATATCTTCATAGGTGTATAGAGGCCCATTTCCAACAACCATCACTCCAGTGTACTTATGGTATTTTGTGTTCGCTAACTGTGTAAGAAGGCTAATAGATGGTTAAAATACCCTTTAAAACCCTTGTGCAAGTATGTTAACACAGCTGAAAACCGTTTGGTTGATTAGAGAAGCTATAAACCTGACCTTCCTTTGAGCTTGTTGAGAATCTGGAGCATTACATTTGTTGGTTCCATTAAACTCTCAAAATGGCCAAAAAAAAAGAACTTTCTTGTGAAACTCGACAGTCTATTCTTGTTCTTAGAAATGAAGGCTATTCCATGCGAAAAATTACCAAGAAACTGAAGAATTCATACAATGGTGTGTAGTACTCCCTTTAGAGGAGTGCACAAACAAGCTCTAACCAGAGAAGAAAGACAAGTGGGAGGCCCCGCTGCACAACTGAGCAACAAGACAAGTACATTAGAGTCTTTAGTTTGAAAAATTGACGCCTCACAGGTCCTCAACTGGCAGCTTCATTAAACAGTACACATTAAACGCCAGTGTCAACATCTACAGTGAAGAGGCGATTTGGGGATGCTGGCCTTCAGGGCAGATTGGCAAAACAAAAGCCATATTTAAGACTGGCTTAAATGAAAGGAAAAGATTAATATGGGCAAAAGAACACAGACATTGGACAGAGGAATATTGCCTGGTTGGTGACTGATGAATATTTTTCTTTGGATAGCCCCTTAAGGACACTTTTTATTCCACTTTCAGAATTTTAACTCTCTAGAAAATGGCATGTCAAAAAGGAGTTTCAAAATGCTCCAAACTGAAGATTCAATTTTTTGCAGGCTTTCATGTGCAGTGTCTACTAAGTATTACGAATCAAAGAAGAAGGTCTAATGCACCTAGCAGGTTGTGCAAAAACTTTGATGCTAAAGCAAAAAAGTAGTTTTTCAGAGGCAGATATTTGAAATTGAACATTAGTTTTAAACTCAGTTTTATCAGCATCCATAAGTAAAAAGTTATGGAATTTACTGCTAGCCAGTAGATGATGAAGATTTATCTTTTTGTTTATAAATCCATGAGCCCCTGAGACTTCTCTAGCCCTACTAGTTGAAAGAACTGGAGTAAATTTATAGCTCTTTCATGCATGAGACTCATGATTTATTTGTTACCTTAGGTGCAAATGAGAAGTTACATCTCATAATCTGTTAGAACCAAGAGCATTGTAGAGCTCAAAACTAATTTATCCCAATGATAACAAATCCTTTTTCTGCACATTTTACCTGTGTATCACCTATTCATTAAAACCATTAATGAAATGTTACTTTTATTTGTTAATTATGAGACAAAAAAATGTTCCTGTTAGGGTCATTTATTTCTAAGCCAACAAATCAATATTGTAGGGATCGAGAGTAAAATGATTTATAAAGTATGAGGATATTTTTTAACACACACATTACAATTAGTAAATTTCTACTTCTGTTCTTTTGCATGTTGGCACAGAGCCAGCAGAGAGGCGCACAGAGTACAGAACCATAGGCACCAAGTATGATGCTACATGTTCTCTCCAGACAGGGGACATTATAATGGATATATTCTTTCCCAAAAATAATACCTTTAGTGGTGTCTGTCTGCGTGATATAGTATTTGATAGAACATTGAAGGAATACAGAGGTAGAGTATGCCCCCACACTTCTACGGGTGCCTTACTGTGGCCATACATCAGGTTTTAACAGTGGAAAAGTCTAGCACTTCAGTCTGGTCAAATAAAGGTTTCAAGTTTATTCAGGATCAAGATTAGATAAAACCGTCTCCAATACACATACGAGTTTTGATAAAAAGGTTCATACATAGAGATGAGAAAATATTTTGAATCTAGAATTTGTCAAATTTACCACATTTTCCCAGGAAATTTGATTTTGCTGCACATCGAAAGTACTACAAAAATTCCAATTGCCCTTATATGATGCTACACTCTTTTGCTCACATACTAATATTCTTCCTTGCTGTGCTGTCACAGACTATCTGTTTGGATTCCTCAGTGTCACGGTATATGGCTTTCTTTCCCTATCTCTTTGGCCAAGCTGTGAGCTGTGACGTTTTCTCACTATCCAAATTCACCACAAAATAGCTTCAGCTATTATATAGGCTGTGATAGTTCCTCTTCATTGGCTGCACTATATCACATGATGTGAATGCTGTAAGGTATTATGGGAAAGCCTGACCAGCTTTGCCTGAGGTTATGTGAACCTTCTCTGGACAATGCAATCTTCTGCATTGTGTAAATTTGCTATTTTTGGTGAATCATGCAAAGGAAATCGTAAGTTGTTAGCAATCACTGGGTCCAGCGAAATCCCAAAAATTTTACACAAATTTGATTCACATTAAATTGATTTGCTCATCTCTATTCATAATAATTTAGTTGTATTTTATGGTTGTTATCCTTCTTTTCTCTTTCACCAAAGTTTGTGAGGTTTTTTTTGTGTTACTAAGCTCCAATAAATAAACCACAAACTAAATAGCAAACATGTATAAACTAAATCTGCTCATTGCCCCTAAAGGGGTTATCCACTACTCAGACAACCCCTTTTCAATTGCTATTTTCCCTTATTGAATAAAAACAGCCTGTGTCCCACTGGTGCTGGTGCC
Source organism: Oophaga sylvatica (assembly GCA_033576555.1). Classification (NCBI taxonomy): domain Eukaryota; kingdom Metazoa; phylum Chordata; class Amphibia; order Anura; family Dendrobatidae; genus Oophaga; species Oophaga sylvatica. Next base: position 65,181,454 of record JARQOD010000008.1, read on the forward strand.
ATTCCAGCGATGACGGAACTGAGTCTACTGGGACTCGCATGATGTTGTGGTACCAGAGTGGGGTGTAGGCTTATAGAGACTTGAACATATATTTATTCAGTCCTCTACGGTCTAGAAATCCTTATGTGCAATAAAGTTATTTAATTTTTGGATCGAATATAGTTTCTTGTCTCTTTTATGAAGAACAAATTTCATAGAATTAAATATGAAATATATATTGTTGTATTTTACTATGTTGTCATCCCATCACTGAAAAAGGCTCCATGTTTCCAGAGATGTCTGGCATAAGATGACTTTTTTTTGAAAAAACATCATTTTTGCAATACAGGAGTTTTTATGCTATGTGTGTCCACATGTTGAAACTCATGGTTGTGATGTTAATTGCTAGCGTATTATAGCATATTGAGTATGCATATTGAAAAAAAGGACCCCTCAAAAAATCCACAGAAATGTGTGGGTTGGATACAACTAAATGATGTATGTTTATAGACAAGGTTTAGACTTAGAACTTACGTACTACTTTCTTCACATCCTACCCAAATTTTTGTAGGGTTCTAGTCAGGTGATTGACTCTTCTTAGTCTTTTTCTGAAACCAAGCCGTGGTTGACTCAGAGTTATGCTTGAGATCACTTTTCAGTTGGAAGGTTCCATGGCACTCAAGCTTCAGTTTACGCTCAAGCTGATATTTTTTCTGGGATTTCCTGATACTTGACTGAATCTAACTTGACCTTCTTATGCTTCAGGCTTTCAACTAGAAAACATAAAGAAGCCCCAGAGCATCACCAAATTGCCACCATGCTTTACTGTAGACGTCATTGAGTCACAACTGTTCCTCACTGTAGATTGGGTGTCCTTTTCTGTATATGCTTATTCTTTCTCCTACAGATATACTTCTGATCCAAAGGATCAAAATGTCACAGTTTTTTTTTTGTTTCTTTGTTTAAATGAACAGAATCACAAAACCTCTGCTGCTTATTTATGCTTTAAGCATATTTTAGCTGATTTTTCTTGTGATTTTGGATTAGTTGAGCTATCTTACAGTTATTGAGCTCTTCCGTGTTTAATATGTGCCTTACTGTGCAAATTGAAATCTCAGTGCCTGCTGCCATCAAACCTTGAGGCAGGTCTTTTTCAGTCATTCAGGGGTTTTTGACAACCTGCCTCTTCAGGAATCTGTTTGCAGACAGTGACAGTTTCTCCTTTCTGCCATGTCCAATTAGTGTAGGCAATATTCTATAGTTTTGCATTTGTGAACTGTGCTTCCAACTTTGCCTTTAGGAACATTCAATGCCTTTGTATCTTTTTGTATTATTTTCTCTGTCCAAGGAATGACTAATGAACTCTCCTTTTCACTATTTGGAACACTCTTGTCAACCCAAGAATGTTGGTAAACTGGAAGCCATTTACCTTGAGGAATTGGCTTAAAAAAGATGCTTGTCATGAAGGGGTTCAATAATTCTGTCATTGCATTAGTCATTAAGAAAGATATTTTATGCTAAATTTGGAGAAACCATTTGTTCACACATGGAGAAACTAACAACCTAAAATAAAAGCAAAATGAGCAAATACTCTGCAGTAAGTTAATAAATAGTAATAGTATACATAAATAACATAGGGTACTCAATTGACACGATTTTGATTAACTAAGCGTAAAAGTTATCCCCACATGACAAGTAGTACCTAACTCTTGTAGATTACCTTATTGTGTGTCAGCAGACATCAATATAGATGGGGAAAAAGCAGGACCCAGATCCGACTGTTCAGAAACCTGCCCGTGGAAAGCTACATAGACAAAATGTCCAGCCCTAAAATGGGGAGTCTCGCTATCAGTCAAAGTGTTTTGTTAAAACCTATATCAAATCTGCCAAAGCATATAGGAAAACATGTTGTGGTCTGATGAAACCAAGGTTGAACTTTTTGGCCATAATTCCATAAGATAAACACAGCGCATGAGCAAAAGAACATTTTACCCACAGGGAAGCATGGTGAACACAACATTATGCCTAAGAAAGAGTGGGCAAAGTTTGATGTTATAAATTTAAATGTTACTTCTACAAAGTATTAGTTTAAGTATGCCTAAAAATTATATATATACTTTATACACCCAGATTTTCCATTTAAAAAATAAATAAAAGAAAGTCATTAATATAAGAGATGAGGTTGTCTGGTGAGCAGGTGCTGTCAAGGCTTGAACTTGCGAATTCCTGTGAACCAGCAAGTAGCCCTTACCCCTAGTAGTTAATAATAAGACTCCAATCCACACCTCGATCATTACAGGTGCAAACAGAAGGACATAAATGAGAAAGATGGTGTCAGGACACAAAAAAATTACTCTAATCATACTTAGTCTGTGAAGGGATAGTAAAACACAGAAAGTCAATTTCAATGTATTCTATTAGGGAATTTTGAGCTTTTAGATAAGTTTTCTTTGTTTCTGAAGAACCTGCCATATTTTTATTATGACATGGACCCATTAAATTGAATGGATCTGTGTAATACTTAGTTTGACCTCTGGTGGCACTGCAGGAAATGAAACACCTTCTGTCAGGTTTCACTATTAATAACAGCTGATCGTAGGGTTCTCCAGCATAAATACAATTAGTGCTATGTTTAGCTCTTCTAAAAGATAGGCTTGCCTATAGAGGCCAATTCCTTTAAAGTGATATGCAACTATTTTCATTTAACGGGGCGGTTATTTAAATGTTCTGCTAAGAATCTATCTTCAATAAAAAATTGTTTAAACACTCATCTATGTACATAGATTCCATTTTCGTGAGTTACACTGTGTGACAAAATGGAACACAATATTTTCCTGTCTCAATAGACATGGGTTATTCTTTAGTAATCTTTCTGTTGAAATGAGTTTAACTCTTAGCCTTTGCAAATGAATGGATTGCACCCAGATGTTTAATATACATTACGGAACGTTTCTTACCTTGAAATATCGCCTTTATTAATCTAATTCTATACATCCATGCAGATCACTCACACAGAGTGGAGGCAGCTGAAATGACTTATTGGTACAAGTATATAGCCACACTGTACAATATTAAGGAAATATTTTATAGTTCACAAGATTAGTCAGAGAAAGTAAAATTGAATTCTGTTCGAGCAATATATTCCATTTTGGACAAACTTCAGAATTCATGAATTAATAATAGATTTCATTTGATCTGTGCAGTATGAACATTTTTAATGTATAATAGAGCATGTCAGCTTTTAGTTCAGTTCCCTATCCAAAGATGTATGAAAACTGTCGAAAGTGCGCAAGGTGGAGAAAAGAAGAATAACTATCAATCTCTCCTGTGTACAATCTCTATCTACCATGGAAAATGTGTGCACCGTAGTATAAAATGTAACTTTAACTGTAGTACAATTTGTCTCCGAATTGTATTTACTGGACCATAACAATATAGAGTACATATGATGAATGATTGCCTGCGAGGTAACACAGAGACAAGAACCTTCTGTCTAAATAGATTCAGACACAAATTTATGAAAATGACTTAAAGGAATATTCTGAGTAGAAAGTATCACCTCTCCATCAGGCCTCAGTTAGGTGTCCATTATTCATATATGGTGTCTTTAATGTAGGAGAAGAGAGAGAGGACCCCACTGATCTTAAGAGCTTACACTCTACAGGAGAGAGAAGGTGAACCCCGTTGACCCTAAGAGCTTACACTCTACAGGAGACAGAGAGGACCCCGCTGACCCTAAGAGCTTTCACTCTACAGGAGAAAGAGAGGACCCCACTGACCATAAGAGCTTACACTCTACAGGAGAGAGAGAAGACCGTGCTGACCATAAGAGCTTACACTCTACAGGAGAGAGAGGACCGCACTAAACAATAAGAGCTTACACTCTACAGGAGAGAGAGGACCCCACTGACCATAAGAGTCTTCAATCCATAGGAGAGAGAGGACCTCTCTGACCATAAGAGCTTACACTCTACGAGAGAGAGAACCGCTCTGACCTTTAGTGCTTACACTCTACAAGAGAGAGAGGACCCTGCTGACCACAAGAGCTTACACTCTACAGGAGAGAGAGAGGACCCCACTGACCATAAGAGCTTACACTCTACAGCAAAGAGAGAGGACCCTGCTGACCATAAGAGCTTACACTCTACAGGAGAGAGAGAGGACCCTGCTGACCATAAGAGCTTACACTCTACAGGAGAGAGAGGACCCTGCTGACCATAAGAGCTTACACTCTACAGGAGAGAGAGAGGACCCTGCTGACCATAAGAGCTTACACTCTACAGGAGAGAGAGAGGATCCTGCTGACCATAAGAGCTTACACTCTACAGGAAAGAGAGAGGACCCTGCTGACCATAAGAGCTTACACTCTACAGGAGAGACAGAGGACCCTGCTGACCATAAGAGCTTACACTCTACAGGAGAGAGGACCCTTTTGACCATAAGAGATTTCACTCTGCAGGGGAGAGAGGACCGTGTTGGCCATAAGAGTTTTCACTCTACATAACAGAGACAACAGGGGACCCCGATTACCATAAGCATTTATACACTACAGAAGAGAGAGAGAGAGAATCCCACTGACCATAAGCACTTACACTCTACAGTAGACACAGGTAGTATACTACTGACCAAAGGAGCTTACATTTTAGAGGAGAGAAAGAGAGGAGCCTGCTGATCATAAGAACCTACACTACAGAGACAGAGGATCCTGTTGACCATAAGAGCTTACACTCTACAGGAGAGACAGACTTACCCAGGAACTCTGGAGATGCAAATGACAGATAACCTGTGCTCCAATAATCCATAAGATGTCATCACTGCAGTGCATCATGGGGAGTTCATGTAAAAATATAGTAGTACACTCTATGCATAAGCAGTTTGGGAAATGGTGCCAGACGAGTTTTTTTTGCAAACTGCAAATCGAACCTCAATATGTTCAAGTTCACATACAACCATGAATTTCATGAAATTCTACTCTTACTTGGTCCTCTGCGGATTGATCCACTCATCTCTAGTATGCAATCAATGTTCTGTCTGTTTTTTATATTATATTGAGTACGAGAAGTTTTGTATTCTTTTTGTGGCATATAATAACATCATGGATGATACAATAATGGTAAAAACTGACTCACTGACCAGCCACTGATGAAAATCTGATCCAAAACTCTTGTGAAAATCATTTCATTTTGGGAACGAGACCACCCGAGCATGCTAGGGAAAACCCGAGCAACGAGAATAATCGCTCACCACTAATCCACAGTTAATCTTTAGCAGAATCTGAAATAGGATTTGATTGCAGATTTCTTCATTTCATAGAAGAAATTGATGTGCTGCCTATTAAAGGTCAAATTTTGTTCTAGGTGGAAAATCTCTAATGTGCAAATAAGTTAGCATGTTTGCATTAAATACCTTGGCCTCTGATAGATGCAGAATAGCAATCTCCACTCAAAGCAGCAGGATTCTTCTTTCAGTTGTGATTTCTTAATAAAATTCATTCGTGCACTAAGAGAATAAATGCAACACCAACTTCTTTTCTTCGACATACTTCTACATTCAGATATTTATTATTTCTCTCCCCAGCGCACAACACTTCCTGATTCCTGTCCGCTGACCAGAGCTTTCAAACATCACAGATCTGCTGAGACAGGCTCAGGCTCAGGCTCCGGATGTTATATCAGTGTACTACACAAATCTAGAATACATTCACACCTAATGTGCATGCAGCGAAGAGAACAGTGCCTGCTTCGTGTTTAAAGGTACTGCCACACTAAACAATCCCGCTAGCGATCATGATAACGACGCATACTAATGCGATCGCTAGCGGGATTGTTTCTATATCGCTAAGTGCGGCCACATTTAGCGATATAGTTAACGACGCTATCGCCGTTAGCGATCTTCTTAACGACTTTAGCGGTACAAAAGTACCGCTAAATCGCTAAGAAAAGGTGCCACACAGCGATAAGATACTTACCCAGCGGGAGCGCCAGCGATGAAATAGGGTCCGGAACGATTCCAGCGACGAGCGAGATCACAGCAGGAAGCTCGTCGCTGGAAGCTGCCGCACTGAACAATATCGCTAACGGGATCGCTAAATAGTGACGTTTTTTAGCGATCCCGTTAGCGATATTGTTTAGTGTGGCATACCCTTTAGTGCTGCATGTCCTTCACAGAGTATGCATGGACATGGATTTAGGTTATCCAATCTTCTGATAAAAGTATACAGTTACTCAATGTGGCTGCAGACTGTTGAGTCATTGCAGCTCACACATCACACACTGTCATGATTCTCTGGTGTTGCTTGTAAGAGCTGCTAGTGACCTGATTAGCATACATGCAGTTTAACACTTACTAGATGTGCTTGGCCTTTCTTAATACAATTGAATTTACAGTCATGGCCAAAAGTTTTGAGAATGACACAAATATTAATTTTTACAAAGTCTACTGCTTCACTTTTTCTAATGGCAATTTGCATATACTCCAGAATGTTATAAAGAGTGATCAGCTTAACAGCAATTACTTGCAAAGTCAATATTTGGCAAGAAAATGAACTTTATCCCCCAAAACACATTTCAACATCATTGCAGCCCTGCCTTAAAAGGACCAGCTAACCTCTTTTCAGTGATTGCTCCATTAACACAGGTGTGGGTGTTGATGAGGACATGGCTGGAGATCAATCTGTCATGACTAAGTAAGAATGACACCACTGGACACTTTAAAAGGAGGCTGGTGCTTGGCATCATTGTTTCTCTTCTGTTAACCATGGTTATCTCTAAAGAAACACGTGCAGTCATCATTGCAATGCACAAAAATGTCCTAACAGGGAAGAGTATCGCAGCTAGAAAGATTGCACCTCAGTCAACAATCTATCGCATCATCAAGAACTTCAAGGAGAGAGGTTCCATTGTTGCCAAACAGGCTTCAGGGCGCCCAAGAAAGACCAGCAAGTGCCAGGACCGTCTCTTAAAAGTGTTTCAGCTGCGGGATCGGGCTACCAGCAGTGCAGAGCTTGCTCAGGAATGGCAGCAGGCAGGTGTGAGTGCATTTGCACGCACTGTGAGGCGGAGACTCTTGGAGCAAGGCCTGGTCTCAAGGAGGGAAAGAAGCCACTTCTCTCCAGAAAAAACATCATGGACAGACTGATATTCTGCAAAAGGTACAGGCAGTGGACTGCTGAGGACTGGGGTAAAGTTATTTTCTCTGATGAATCCCCTTTTCGATTGTTTGGGACATCAGGAAAACGCCTCATTCGGAGAAGACAAGGTGAGCGCTACCACCAGTCTTGTCTCATGCCAACTGTTAAGCATCCTGAAACCATTCATGTGTGTGGTTGCTTCTCAGCCAAGGGAATCATCTCTCTCACAGTCTTGCCTAAAAACACAGCCATGAATAAAGAATGGTACCAGAATGTCCTCCAAGAGCAACTTCTCCCAACCCTCCAAGAGCAGTTTGGCGATCAACAATGCCTTTTCCAGCATGATGGAGCACCTTGCCATAAAGCAAAGGTGATAACTAAATGGCTCAGGAAACAAAACATAGAGATTTTGGGTCCATGGCCTGGAAACTCCCCAGATCTTAATCCCATTGAGAACTTGTGGTCAATCATCAAGAGACGGGTGGACGAACAAAAACCTAAAAATTCTGACAAAATGAAAGCATTGATTGTGCAAGAATGGACTGCTATCAGTCAGGATTTGGTCCAGAAGTTGATTGAGAGCATGCCAGGGAGAATTGCAGAGGTCCTGAAGAAGAAGGGTCAACACTGCAAATATTGACTTGCTGCATTAACTCATTCTAACTGTCAATATAAGCTTTTGTTACTCATATGTTTGCAATTATTATATTTCTATCTGTAATGAAAACATCTGTCAAACACACATAAAAACCAGAGGGCAGCAGATCATGTGAAAATATAATATTTGTGTCATTCTCAAAACTTTTGGCCATGACTGTACTAAGGCTGAGCAAGTCCAGTAAAAATGTGATCGAAAGTATGCAAACTGCATACTTGTGGTCCCATGATCGCCCGCTAATTGACAACAATGAGGAATCCTGATAGCGTGCGATGCGCACAAGGTAAGGATTCAGAAGTCTTCAGTTACATACAGTGATTGCAGACTTTTATTAGAAGACCGTACAATCCCTTTAAAGGCATTCCATAGGGCAGGAACAGAATTTGTAGTGGGGGAGGCTCCTGCTGCAGCGAGTTGTCTCAGGTCACATTCATATGTTCAGTGTTTGATAAGTATTTTACATTAGTATTTATAAGCCAAAATCAGGAGTGGAACAATCAGAAAAGTATAATAGAAACACGTCACCACTTCTGTATTTATCACCCCTCTTGGTTTTGGCTTACAAATACAGATGGGAAATACTGATCAAATACTGAACGTGAGAACGTGGCCTTATAGCGAGAAAGAGAAAGGAGGAAATAGCTGATCTGAAAATCAGAGATGATATATTTGTTACATATTTCTTAGATTAAATTATTATAAATGAAAAAAACAATAGCATGAAAAAGATAGAGGAGATAAAGAAATGAATTATTAGGCTGTGTGCACACGTTCAGGATTTTAATGCGTTTTTTTGCGTTTTTGCAAACACTTAAAAAACGCATGTATTGAGCACCCTATGATTAGAATGCATTCTACAATTTTTGTGCACATGGTGCGTTTTTTTCAGTGAAAAAAACGCATTGCGGTAAAAAACGCAGCATGTTCATTAATTTCGTGGTAAATTTACGTATTTCCCGCTATATTATTGACCTAGAATGTTCAGAAAAAAAAACGCGGTTAAAAAACGCGCAAAAACAGCGATAAAAACACATCTGGATTTCCTGGGAAAAAGTCAGTTTTTTCTCAGGAAATTTCTGCAAAGAATCCTGAATGTGTGCACATAACCTTAGGGTATTTTAACAATATTTATATACTACCCCTCAAAAAATCAAAAAACATTAAACGTAAGAAATGCACAACCTGTGTGTTCTATCATTCAGTTATTTGCACTCCTGTCTTCTGTCAGATGGACAGTTTGAGACTTTGGACCTGATTCATCAAGATGTTTTCACACAGAACCCTGCTAAACTGCACTTAAAAATT